>BRZM01000001.1:8279079-8879079 GCA_033238685.1 Lates japonicus
TGTAATGTCAGCTGCGGATAAAGTCCATGTTCATTACAGACCACATCCTGTACTTCACAATGGTTAAGATACCATCTGGAATGAGAATACAGTGATTCCTCATCCCCTCAATGTTTATCCCATCCGAATGGGGCTGTATAATGTACAGTGTCCGCAGCTCTTCCACTTGTGTGTCTTAACAGGGCATTGGACCGAATGAAACAGGTTTGTGTGTGTGTGTGTGTGGAGGGAGAAGGTTTCTGATTCTGGCATGAAACACACAACACCACAGACACACAAACCTATTTCATTCAGTCCAATGCCCACAGTTAAGACACACAAGTGGAAGAGCTGCGGACACTGTACGTTATACAGCCCCATTCAGATGGGATAAACATTACAGGGGGATGTGAGGAATCACATATTCACACATCATTCCAGATGGTATCTTAACCATTGTGAAATTACAGGATGTGGTCTGTAATAGACATGGACTATCCCATAGCTGACATTACAGCAGCACATTTGATTAAGCTTTTATGGGGTCTTGCTCTCCTGATGGTTTTAACTTTTTCCTTGGTTTCCAAACAATCCTACATGTTGGTGTTAACATACATAAAGGCCTTCCCAACTTTCCTTTTTGTCATGAGCATTTTCACACAGAATACAAATATTATGCTGCAAAAAAGTGAAATTATTTTTTCCTGGACAGAGGCTGATTACGCACCACCAGAAAGCCGGACCCTGACTTGTCCCACCGACATCCAAAAATATGTCCAGGACTGCAGCTTCACAGGTGAGTATTTCATATTTTCTTTTTGTTTGTTAATTCATCATGCCCCTAGTGTGGAAAGGCCTTAACACAGGCATTTAGTAGTTTAGCAAAAACATTTTCAACATCCTCAGTCAAAATTCACACTGAACTGATAAATAAATTGTAGAAGGACAAGCAGATCTTCCTGTGGAGAAATAATCAGGAATCACTTTGAAATACAAGGACGCTGCTTGACAGACTGGACATGATTAAAATTACAAAACAGCCAGTGCATTTGGCGAAAAACAGTAGATAACTGGGGCTGTGATTATTAGTAGGGAAGAGGTGACAAATTACTTGTATATGCCCTATGGCTGGGATCAAACTCACTGACCAGCAGAGGTAATGTTAAAATCACCTCCCCTAGAGAAATAAATTAATTCTTAATGGGGTTTAAAGTTTAGTTTATTATTTGTGACTACTCAGGATTGGTAAAAATCATGTCTGTTTTAGTTTAACTCCATTTCTGGCCAAATCTGAGACGTAAATCAAGTCTTTCCTCTTTAATCTATTTAATGAGGCAACAGACAGAAATTTCAATCATTAAAACAGCAAGAGAAAAACAGAAAGAGGGGAAAAACTAATCATAAATTGAACTTAATTAAGTCCTGCTTCCATTGTGGTTATTTGATCAAATAAAAAAGGCGCAGACATAACTCAGCATCAGTCAGGTGGCAATCCCACATGCACTGACAGAATTTTCACTGGCAAGAGTGACACGATCTGTGACACTTCTTGCGAATATTCGAGCATGTCTGATGAGGATGGGGCTTCCTCAAGTCTAAGTTACATCACTCAGGAACAGCAGGACGCTAAACTTCACACAGCAGAGACAAGATCCTGTCAAATGTTTGACGATTTGACTGTCAAGCTCCACTTAAACCTGACTTGAGTAAGTCCTGCATGTTGATGGACATCTGCACTTATACACAGAGAAAAGCAGCAAATCCTCAGTTTAGAAGCTGAAACAAGCGTCTTTGGAATTTTTGCTTAATAAATCATTTAAATTATTACATTATTTAAAAGAAGATCAAAATACCAATTGGTGATTTTCTGGCAATCAATTAATCAACAAAAATGTAGTAGTAATGGACAATAACACACATAAAACCATGTCTTCTTGCTGCACACACACACATACTCCTCCCTTCTCTACATTAGCCTGTGTCAGAGCCTGGCTCATTTTGTTAAATATTTAACCAGGACATAATTTCCTCTTCAGCACTGGGGCACAGGGCTGTGATAACACCTGCCATAGTTCATACACATCCATTTACACCAGAGGACAGAGCTTCAATGTGAATCCATCTGTAAGCACTTATGCATCTGCTCATCCGCTCATAATAAATCATGACTCACACTCCTCTTTTCACTGTAGGAAGACAACATACACAGATTCTGCACATCCACCTTGTTTCTGCAGTTATTTATAGGACAGATGACTGCTGGCCATGTGGCCCATATAGAAAGATCAGTATTAATATCACACTGATGATTAACTCGGGCTTAAGGATTTCAGAACAAGTTTAAAAATGTACATTTTGTTTCCCAAATATTTAGAATAAAAGTATCTTTGGTGGTTTGCCACTTAATCTAAACATCCACTAGCTGGTATTTCTCTCCATGATCTACTTAAATTCCCTACAGTCAATGTTATTTGATCTTTTGATCAGAGAAGATCATTCCTGTACTCACTATTTCACATTGTTGTTATTGCTGATACACCAAACCAAACTCACGAAGAACTCACAGCAACTGAGTCCAGATGATCAAACACTTTACATCTCCTCACACTGCCTCAAATCACCTTTCATAAAACCCCTCGGCAAAAACTGCAGCCGACGCCCAGCCTCCACACACATTCGATGTCTGTGTCAGATTCTAATCCAAACACAAAAACCTGGAGATCAGACATGATGAAAAGAGAAAAAACTCAAATATGCCAAAGAATATAAAAAGTTGCAACTAGCACAGAGAATGCTTTGTTTTCTGCCTGTGTTGTCAGCCCAGGAAAAAAGAAAAGAGGAAGTAAACTCATAGCAATGAATGGGTGAAATCAATGACTTTCTCTCACTGACTGCCTCCACTACTGATTCAACAGGCTCAACCTGCTGAATGGCTGTTGCACAACAATGGTCCAATGGTGGTGGACAGCACACAGACAGACTGGTGAATAGGAGAAGGGGAAGACTTTTATTGGTGCTCACAGGACACAGTCGTTATATTATGCCATTTCAGTTGAGTTGAATGAACTAGAATTGAGGTAAATTGCCAGACCAGACCCTCCCTCACATATGGAGATGGTCTCAGAGGTGGCTAACATCTTTCATTCTCATGTTTCATGCGATAAAAGGCGGTGAATGAGGGATAAACGAGGCTACTTTCCATCCATATTTTCAGGAAAGCTCATTTCTGCATCCGAGCCCCAGTCCTCTGTCTGAAAGGGTTTTAAGATAAGATGATAATCTTTAGATTCTCAACAAACTCCTGCTGAATGCACTTATGGTAAGTGGCTGGGTGCTATTACGAGGCTAAAATGTAAATGTGGAAATGTAAATGCACCATAATGCCTTGCAGTCTAGCGATACCTATAAAGAATACCAGATGAGATGTTCCCTATGTTCTGTTGAGCATTCCCCTCTGTTCCGCTCTAATGTACATCTCAAGGCCTTGCCATGTTCACTGATTCAGTGATTATGTTTAAAAGATAAGTCTATTCTCTCTATATCCCTGTAGGGTTGGTTTTCCACCATATAAAGTACACTGGTAGTAGCTTCAATTAGACTGTCAAATGATTGACTGGAATATGTATGGAAATTGCCCTATATAATAGGTATAACAGGTTAACTATTATAATAGTTTGGGGTTTCACCATCACAGAGAAGCACAGGTGTGTAAAATGGAGGGTTATTAGTGCTCTGCTGAATGGCAGCTTGTCAATGTCTGCTGAGCACAAAAGACTTCCTACTTGGCTTCTCTGGCCCCTAGACAAGTGAGTGAGTCTGATCAGATCTGTGACACAAAGACTTAAACATCAGGATCTTTTATTTTTGTGTCAGAACAGCTGAGGAGCTTGCCTTATGTTTCTGGACACAAGGGATTGCAATAAAAGTAACAGATGCAATGAAACTTCCTAACGTCACAAATGACACTGTGGAATTGACGCAAAACCCAGTGCAGCTGATTTTATTCTGAAGCAGCTTCTATAGGTGTCTCTTCCACTGAGGCCTAACTTTTTACTGCACACAAGCAGGAGTACAGTGAAATACTGCTGCAAATCACTACTGCAGCAAAGAGGGGTGCTGCTGGTAAACCAGTTTTCTTTCTTTTTTCTTTTTTTTTTATTCCATCAAATGAACAGTGTGTGGACTCTGCTTTATTCAGTCTGTTCCTGCTGGGAAGCTAACACTAGTTAACTGGCTGTCTGCAGATATAAGGCTGTTGTCTTGTCAACACAAGCAGTGCAGATGAATTTGCAAGCAGAATTGCAGTTGCTGCCCTGCATGTGCTCAAAGTGAAAATTAAAGTGGATGTCTGTATTTAGTTGAATCATCTGCTAGCAATGATCAACATTTATATTTTTAAATATAAGTGATGATGATGATGATGATGCCCTGGTAAGTGGTGCAGGTTTTTAATGCACAAGTAGTCCTAAAAAAATACTACGTGTCATGTTTTTGTTGTTTTGCAATTTCCAATGAAATTATTTGGGGGTTTTTTAGAGCCAAGGAATGTGTAGATAACCAGTCCCAATACGGACCGTGACTTTCTTTAAGCTTAAGTCCAGCTGAAGCTCAGTACAGCCAAGCGTGACAGTCAGTACAGGTTGAGTACAGACTGATTAATGTTGTATGAGCCCAGCCACATTTATAACAACATTTCACACAGAAATCACATAATTTCAGTGGTACTGCTGCAATCAGTGGATTTCCTCAGAGAACAGCATTAAATCTGTGCTGAGCTTAAGTTCAACTCTGGTGAATTTGCACACTGGACCAATTGAAAATCATTGTGACACTGCTGACCTTTGAGGGCTGTCATATTAAATATTTAATCAATGTCACTGTGTGGAATAACCAGGCACTAAGAAAAGCTGAGGCTATCAAGTTCAGTGTGAGATGTCCTACAGTAAAATGGCCACCGTACAGAGGTTCAACCTCTCTGCTTTAGGTGGCATGACCTTTCCTATGGTGCTGTCCTTAGGTCAAACTTAGGTCAACCCTCTAGGAGTAAAGAAGTGAGACCAGCAAAAATGTCTTCATTTGTCATCCATGTAAAAAAATGTGTTTAAGGCTGTGTAATGGCCTAAAAATGAACATTACAGCCATGCTAGCAGCCCTGCCAGGCTGCTAGCATGGCTATAGACTTTAAATCTTCTTTAGAAAATGTATCATACTATTTTTTTTGTAACCAGATTTCCAGTAATCCTGTAATCCTATTACACAAAATGAGTGACTTCCTAATTCTGTCCAGTTAAAAGACTCAGTCATCCAGTTGGATTAAATACTGATCCAATACAGTCTGATTACCACCTACTGCTTTTTCTCTAACCATGTGAGTAAAATTAGATTGTTAAAGTGCAGTTCTCTTTTCTTTCTCTCTGTGCATTATTGTAATCCTATTGCAGGTAATCAGGAGCCTAACTTTCCAATACTGTGCTGTAATAAGACACAGCTCTCCCTGCTGGATTCAATATTGATCCAATTTGGTGTGATTTCCATCTGAGCTCTGGCTGCAGAGCGACTCGCCTGGTGCCAAACAGACAGACTGGGTGATGGAGGAACCAGAGCCAGCACTGCACAAAGCTATGCTGATCTGAATGCGAATACAGTTTGACCCGAGTCCAGACTGAAACAGAAACTGAACGGGATCCAGTGATGAGTGGAGTGGAGTCAGATTACAGATTTGGTTTAGAGGTTGATTACCAGTTTGGTAAGGCAGAGAGAAATGATGCACTGATCCAAAAAGTGACGTGTGGGAGACAGGGAAAGAGAGAGAGACAATTTAGCAGTGAACTGCTGAAAATCAGAGCAAGCTTATACAAAGCATTTTGAACAACTCTTCTCATCTCGTTCACAGAAACAGGCTGGCATTGGTGGACTATGGTCTGGAGAGAAAATGAACTGAAAACTGAAGAGAGAACAAAACATCTAATTTCTGTGCATTTCTTTGTTGTAAGAGGAAGGGAGGGGGTATAAAATACAAAACATACAAGAAACCAGATTTTGACATATGGGACATACCAATACTAATCAGGGGAACCCACGGCAGGTTTATTTATAGAGAAGCTTTCATTCATAACACAATTGTTTTACAGGCACAGTGCACTGAAATTGTACACATGAAATCACTGTACTGTTTGTTTTCCAGCTTTATTTTAAAATCTGACTGATCAAAGATGTGTCTTAGCTGCTGTTTTTGTGTATTCCTATTTTAATTCATTTTATGTACTGTATGTTTTCTATAAGGTAAGTACTTGCACATGCATTGTTATGTAGATATGCTGCTGTATAAAGGCCATTCTGCCTCTGGAGATGTTCTTTGTATTTTCAAAGCTGTGCAGAATATCAAACTGCATCACTGTCATAAGCATAATTGCAGTAAAGATTGCTTTGTGGAGTGTTGTTGCTCTGTCCAACATGGAGGTCTGTCCCTGTAACCATGTGTAACTAATTTACAACCAATCTGGGTTCCTGAATGTCCTGCTGGCTCAGTGGGATATGATGCCTGCCACATACTCACAGTGTTGTGGATTGGAACCGGTTTCATGGAAAATGTCATGTGCCTTCCAAACACTCTCCCCCTCTTTCTTGTTGCATTATACTGTATGGCTTCTCAGTGCTGACAATGAAAACAGAAAGGAGGAAAAAAAGGCCGCCATTAATTGTTGGTCTGTGATGAGACATGAAATTAGTCACACTACACAACCATCCACCACCCTGTACTGCACACCCTTTCTCTCTGCTTTACTATGTAAAGAATACCTCCTGCACTGGCACAGTAAGTTGGCACTGGACATAAATTTTACGCTGCAAAATTGTTCAATATGAGTGTAATTCCCAGTGCTGTTGTGCTGGATTTACGACATGAGCACTGGATTTAATAAATCTTATTATTGGATAACATTCACATTGTTGTATTTTGCATTTCTTTCAATCCTTTTTGAAATTTTTGCTCACATTGTGTAATAACCACCTGGCTGTCTGAGGAGAAGGGAGCTCTCTTTGAATTGCCTCTTGAGGTTTCTTACATTCTTTTTGCAGAGCTTTTCCTTGTTTTCTTAGAGAGTTTGAGTTGGGTTGGGAACCAGTGCTGTGAGCCTGTAAACCCCACTGGCATACATGTTTGCATATGTTATTTATTATCCATCATTGCTTAAAAACTATGCAAGCAAAGAATAGAGATCTGTAGCTATTTAAAGGGCTCTGGAGGTTGTTTTTTTTACAATTCTAAATTTGGAATTCAAGATAATCGATCTATACTTTCTGCATGATTAAACATGATTCACACTTGCATTGACTCTAACATGCTACAAACAGTTCAATGATATCTGCGTAACAGCTGATACTGTCTTGATCTAAAAACACAATATTGTCAAGATATGTTCATATCTATGTAATTAATAGTTAAATGTCTTCACATTTTAACTAAACAAATCTAGACAAAGCCTTTAAGTTCTCCAAATCAGTGTTTTCTCTACAACTGAGTATTGAGCAATGTGGGCCCCTGCTGTATATTAAGGCAAGAAGAAGCCAAGTATGTTTTTATAAATACAAGAATGTGACCTGTGTATTTAACTCATCTGTGAGCAGTGAGTACACACACAGGGGGAGCAGTTTGGGGATGCCTTGCTCAAGGGCACTTCAGTTGTGGATATTGAGATTCATTCACTGCCCGTGCTCACATTTTTTCAGTCAGTCCAGGGAATTGAACCACTGACCTTTTTGGTCTCTAACCTCTCAGCCCCAAGAAGGAACTTTTTGCAAAGGCCGGGAATCAAACCTGGATCAGTTGCTTGGAAGGCAGCTACTACACCACACCACCACCAGAGACACCACTAAGCATTTAACTGCAGTTTCAGTTGTGTTGCAGAGGCTCTATTATGACAAATCCTGACAAATCTATAACAATCTATAACAATCTCACTTTTTCAGCATTTAGGTAATCATATGAATAAAGCCATTAAATGACAACATTATTCAAATTTCATTTGGTTTGAGTGGTTATAAATCCATCACAGGCTGTTTTGGACTAATTCCAGTCAATGCATTAGACAAACTGGACATGGCCTCAACTGGCTCCTTTTACCAAACAATCAGTGAAATCTGTCCAATTAGGCAAGTTTGCACCATTTAACCTGTTGGCCTCCTGGACCAGTTTCAAACAGATTTCTCATTTAGTTAAATTAGCTGAGCAGTTTTTGTTTGTCACTCAGTATCTTGTGAACGCCAAGGACTTAAACATTTTTAAATTAACACATTTCCATTTAATTATATGAATTTGCATAACACTCCACAGTACTGTATACTTGAAAATCAAGCCATGTAGACTTAATAATGAGACCTTAAGTGTTAGGTGCTTCACAAGCTGCTCCAACTGTTTTTTAAATCTTGTATCACAAAGAGGAAAAAATAAATTATTCAGATTTTTAACTCATTTGAATTAGTTGAGCAGTCTGGTGCTCTGTGTATCATATTCATCACGCCTCAAAACATTTATATCGTGTCTGGCTACTCAGCTGGAAATATGGCAAAGCCAAGCAGAAGTGGGAGTGGATTATAATTGTGGTTGCTGCCTGTGAGCCCTGAATCTACATAAAAAGTACTACACCGCAACGCCTCTCACATGAGAATGTCATATTTTTAAATGCTGTTAGCAACAGATGAACATGACGTAAAACGTAAAAAAAAAAATAAGGCTCACAAAGCTAATGGGTGGTCAATTGACCAATTATCCTTACAAGAAAAACCCTTTAGACCAAGAAAAGAAGAAGAAAGTCTTAAGAAGGATGCCAACATTTGCAAGAAGAACCAGAACCTGAAACTTTTTGATCTCTTTTGATACCTGGGGAAAAGGTTTTGCTGATCAAGCATGCTCTTTTTTAGCAGCACCCTACATTTCTACACGGTTTAACACATTCACACCTGGCAGCAGCTGCCCAGATTGTGGAGTAATCTCAGAGAAAACATTGCATTAGCAGAAACCTTTTCAAAACCATTTTAAGCAAGAGTAAAAATTGAATTTCACACTTGTAAACCGTTGACCATGAAAAGCTGTCACTGCATTGTAACTAACAACAAACAACAAACCTGGCCAAAGCCTCTGCTCTCCACGGAGCAGCAAGCTACAAAATAGCTATAAACAGAGCCATTTTTCAAGCCAATAAGGAGTGAGTGTTTTGGTACACAAACAAAAATATTTGACATTTTCTTCTTTTCTTCAATATCAGACCAAAAGCTCACACTGTGCCTGAACTATCGTTGTGCAGAAGCCCCGGCAGCACTGTGGTCCTGAGCTGGCGGGGCAGCGAGCAGATGTGAAGCCTGAAAGTGATGCTAATAGATTCTGTCCTTGTTTCTAATCCCCCCCTTAGTGTGCTTCCCTGCCCTGAATCAGAAATGTAATTATTTGACCATGATAATATTTACAACAGAGGGAAATATGACAGTTCCTCCCTCTCTGATCTGTATACTGTATAAGTTGTGTGCTGGTACAAATCTCTGTGTATAATGAGCCTTAACACAATTTCTGCATTTTAATTATTTAAAAACTTTTAATTTCTTCTTTCATTTACAACGTAGTGATAAATTCTTAATGTGGCATTTTGTGTCAAGGGCACTTTACTATCCAAATGCAGCTAATTATCCCCCTCTATGTGTCAGCTTTACAGCTTGGCATGCTTTGGATATTTGTTCTTCCAGTGGTGTGATACTGTGTTTAGTCACAGAGAGAGAAAGCTGTGGCTGCAGGGAGCGGTTGTGTGTTTGTGTAGTGAGCCACCATGGTGGTTACAAAGTTTTTTGCTCAGGAAATGTAAAGCAGGCAAACAAGGAATAACAAGCCCAGATATTTATATCAGCGCTGCATAATTTCAGCTTCATAAATGTCATCTCTCTCACTCTCCTCCTCTCTCCTTCTTTGCTTAGACCCCAACTCCTTCCTGCTTCCTTCCCTGTCAACATTATTTTTCCTTTCATTTCTCCTCAACCTTTGTATCTTAACCTTTTTTCCTCCTTCTGTTTCCATCTTTTACTTACTCCTTCTTAGTTTATATCTCCCCTCCACATCCATGTATCTATGAAACCCCCCCTTCACACACTCTCTTGCTTTTCCCTTCTCATTCTCCCTAGCTCTTTTCATTCTGTGATTTAGGTCACTGACTGACTAAAAGACTACACACAGCTGGCCTATAAACCACTCTGCCCTCCTCTCCAGGCCCCTCCCCTCGCACACACACACATGGTATGATGAATCACAATCTGGTCCTGGCACTAACTGACAGTGTCCTGAAACACATTTGTTTATCTGGTCCATCATGCTGAACTTCACACCCCGAATCTCTCCCTGTATTAACTTCTTCACCTGTGACTGTTTTCTTTTTAATCTCATTTTCTTTATTTCAGTTTTAATACGTCACCTCTTTCTCTAACTATTTTCTGCACTCTCCTTTTATTTTCATTGTTGCTGGTCCTCCCTCATCGCTCTCTCTCATGAGTCTTTTCATAAACAAAACTCTGTGACCTGAATAAAACAGAGTGTGCCATGGAAATACTGTGCGTGCGTGCATGTGTGTATGTGTGTGATTCAACATCCTGCTCTTTTCTCATCTCAAAGATCTCTGCTGGAGGTGTTTGATCTTTTGATATAAAGCGACATTTATTTCGCTTTTTGTTTGTTTTGTTTCCATATTGTCTTTTGCACCTGGAGGGATTCAGAGGGGATATTATTTGTTTGTCTGATTGTTTGTTGTTCTTGCGTTGTTTGCGTTGCATCAGCGAAATAGCAGTAGGTCAACAGTTTAACAAATTGCCCATGCATGCAGGCTCTCTGCTCTCGTCTGAATCTAATAATGTGGCGACCAGACCAATAGAACACAGCCACACATACATGCATACACACTCACTGAGGCGCACACACAAGGGCACACACAGAAGAGCTTAACTACATAATCTCTACCCAAATAATTAATGACATCATTTTGGGTTGGAGCTACTACGATGTCGGCCAATTGGACGCCAGTGGTAATAAAGTGAGGGGGAGAGACAGAGAGAGAGAGAGAGAGAGTAGAACAACAGGAACAAAGACAGCATGAAATAGAGTGAGAGGCTGATGAAAAGATCTGAGAGACCACAGAGACAAGGTGAGGGAAGGAAAACAAAGGATTGAAATGGAGAGAAAATGCAGACACAGGGAGGTTGTGGGTGGGGGAGAAACCTATTGGCATTTACCATCATCACAAAATTAAATATATTGTAAGCTGCTTTGGTTATATCATTAGTTTTGATATACATACATGACATAGATTCTGCACTACATTTATAGCATTTCCAAGGTCTAAACACAGAGCCTATATAGTGAGCAACAGGAGGCAAGATATAGAAAATGAAAAGCTGGAGCACAAATATGACCTGCATTAAATTATCCTTGAGGAGCACAAAGAAGAACCTGAAACAATGTTTCCACAACAAAGCCTGGGTATGAAGTAGTTTCACATTTCTGAGGCCAGCATTACTTACACATCCAGCAGAATCAAAGCTACACTGGCATCCCACCAGGGTCCTCAGGCTCATCACCTGCAACAATACAAGTCCAGTGCTCACTGTGTTTATCTCCTGCTTGGTCCACAAGCTCCACAGAAAATACCTGTCTCTCTTTGGCTAACCAGATGCACTGTGCAGGTAACATACGCACAACTTGTGTTAGCTTGTGGGCTGGAGCAGTTGGTTTCGGGTCTGTTGGACTAAACCACTTTTGTCCTGTCTGTATGCAGTGTTAAACTCTCTAGATGGCAAAACAACTTTTTGTTTCCTCATGACATCTGTCATCTAACTAATTAGCTAAAGGTAACAATACAATAGCAAATTAATTAACATATATTTTACACCCAAGATGGCTTTGTATTAAGAGCTCAGGCTTCATACTAATACAGTCTGTCTGTCAAAAACAGCCTCGATCAGCCCTTAAAAAAGACTTAGCAACGCTTGTTGGCAACAGCTATTTTTAATATCTGAAGACTATTTTTGACTTATTCCTCTTTTGCATGTTAAATTTCTAACTAAATGGAATTACAGAGACAAACTCATAAAGTTATATTGTAGTTTAGCATTCAGTCTGTTTTTCACACTTTTGTTTGCTGTGTTGCTTGCTAGTTTGTCAAGAAGTTACGAGGAGTTACTGTCTGGCAAATTTTAGGATAGTATTAAAATCTGGGCATAGATAACATCAAGCATCCTGTGCACAACACAAAGTATACAGCTGCACATGCCTTTGTTGACATTTAACGTTAGCTAGCTAGTGCTAATTTAACGACAGAAATGACAAAGACGTGCTTACACGGTCGACAGTGCTCGGTTTTACGTTTACCACAGTTTGCAGGAAAAACGTTTTCAAGATGCATAAAGTCATATTACTTTATACTCACAGGTATCTGTTATTATGGGGTTGGAAAACAGCACAAAAGAGGACAGAAAAGGCTCATTAGTGAACTTCACAATGCTGCTAACCCGTGGTGCGTTCAATTGTGGTCGTATTTACCAAACTGTACGCTAAAAGAATCCAAAGAGCAAATTATGCCAAGTTAAAGAGTTGCGATTTATGTTGACGCTGACATGTGGGAGTCATCTTTTTATTTATTTATTCCTACAAATTACCTTTGTGACGTACAATTTACTTGGCGATGAAATGTAGGAAACATAAAAATGAGTCATTGTTGAGAAGGGAACACGGAAGTCCGTTTTTCATCAGTCACCGTGGCAACAGCAATTCTCACAATTAAAACCACTGAGCCAAAGGCATATCCAGGAGTTTCAGTACCAAAATATAACCAAATGAGCATTAATTACACTGCGAATATATAAAAGCGTGTGTTGTTGGAAAGTTTATCAGTACTTTAGCAAAGAGTAACTATTAATGCAGATTTACGTTGTAACAAGTCACAATAGGGCGCCAAGGAATGAAGCACGTTTACTACGTAGCATCCATCTAATAGTGAAGAGCTTGAGGTGCAGTTGAAAGTTTCTCAAAAAAATCCAATATGTAGACCCTGAGTCAAGACTATTATCATGATCACGCAGTAGTTATTTTGGGGTTATCTTTTCCCAACACAATCTGAACATGATTCATTTGTTACAAAACGTTTGTACATCTGTGTCAGTGTGGATCATACGTAGACGTAGACCTTTGTTTGAAGAAGTAACCAGCTAAAAAGGTTAAGAGCCTTCCATTATGTAATGACACTGAGTTTTGCAGCCTAATCTCCTCTTACAGGGCGAACACCTGAAACCGTGTTCAAATTGAAAAAGAATAAAATGACCTAATTGAATGTGAACAAGAGAGAGAGTGAGAGAAGAGGAGCTGAGGACAGAGGGTTTAATGATGAAATGAGTAGCCAGCTGTTAAATCAACAGTTATGGCTCACAGGAGGAGAAGCAGCTCTGCAGGAGGTTTTCACCTCTTTCCTTTCCATAATTCTTTCATCTATTCATCAAGTAAGGCGCGTCCCCGCGGAGAGGCGAGGCTCATTATTCATGCGCGCACCACACTGCTTCTAATTCACACAATCGCGACACGTGCTGGGCAGCTGCCGCCATATGCCGTCCTGTGTGTGTGTGTGTGTGTGTGTGTGTGTGTGGAGAGAGGGGGGCTTTTCCAGCAAGTGGCTCCTCTGTCATTGACTGCCTGTCTGAATGGCAGGAGATGCCTGCCTCCCTCTCTCTCTCTCTCTCTCTCCCTCTTTCTCTCTCTCTCTTTCTCACACACACACACACACACACACAGTCCCACCTCCATCACCCTCGTCCTGTGTTGAATATGCATCATGGCTGCATCACTTCCAAACCGGACAGATGAGCAGCAGGCCAGTGGCCACCTGCTGGCCTGCCGCTCAGGATCTCCCCGGGTTTTTTAGGGGGGGGGGATAGACAGCCTGTGGCCTGCCCAACCACATTCACAACCCCCACCATAACCCCCCCGTGGGATCAACAGCGAGGCAAAAGGCCGATGGCAGCAGGCACTTAGAGGGGAGTGTTATGCGAGAGGGGAAAGGCAATGAGGACCCAAGATGAACTCATCTGTGAAGATCGTCTCTTTTTTTGTATTCCTGGCTTTTTCTTTATGTTGCGTATCTGTCTCTTTATGTATGTGTATACGATGTGTGTGTGTGTGTGTGTCTGTGTGTGTGTGCATGAGTGTGTTTTTTATGTACCTCCCTCTTTTTATCGTTCCTTTTTTGTCATCTCCCTCAGCCCCTGTGTTCACCTGCTCTGTCTCTCTCTCTCTACGCACACATACACACACAGCACTAATCCACCAGTCTCAGTGTACCCCCTCAGCCACACACACACACACACATGCACACACACTTTCACTGACTGTTCCCATGGAAACCCACACAGACAGAAAGCACGCGGGCCCCTGCCTGGGCGCTCGGGCAGGGAGACTTCCAGCGAGAGTCAGCGGTTATTGATCCCTCAGTACACAGAAGCCAGTTGACTGGCTGAGCAAGCACACATGTTTGCATCCACACACATACACGCGTGCACACACACACACACCTGACACAAAGACAGAGCCACTTAAACAGGTGTCAGTTTTGGTGTTACGAAAGTGACTACTAAACCGGCACACTGCTGCCTTCAAAATCATCATAGCACGGTAAACATGTGTCATCCTGATAAATGGTATCATCCAACCAGCAACAGATGCAGCACTTTGTTGCTAAGCTGTGGTTGTTGTTCAAGCTTTGAATGTCCAGTTCTTGTTGTTTTTATGAATAAGAGGAAAAAAAACACAACAGAAACAAATCCAAAAGGCCTCAATGGGCTGATGTTTGTGTGGTTTAGAGATGTAGAACACACTGGTGAATCATCCCAGGAAATCAACATGCAAACAAAAATTATAATGTTCCTCCCAGAAATGCCAGAAAATACCACAGTTCATCAATGAAATGAATAATTCTCAGAGGGGCTGGCCAATCCAATTGCAACATTTCAGATATTGTGTGTGTATACAGGAAATTGTATAACTGTTATGGCGCTCCCTCAAGCTGAGTAATTTAAAAAATGCAGATAGAAATCTGATCTCCACCTCCTCTGTTTTTAATAAAATGCAGGGTTACATTATGCCACACACTGGCACATGTATTTAAACTCTTCTCCTTCCTGGCTAATCTTGTCCAATAGTAGTCATAATTTTCATCAACTTAAGCACCAAGAAACTTACATCAATTTAATACAAAACAGTTGATTTGCTTAATTTACCATGTAATGGTTTTGCATCAGAAGCCTTTATTTCAGATGCAATGAGCAGGCCATAGAAGTTATGCAAAACATCTGGTCATTTCAAGCTTGTCCAGAACAGTCAGGCGAAGCTGCATTATTTCCCCTGTTTAGAGAACAATATTAGATATTCAGTTCACGTGTGCATAAGCGTGGCTATTAATGGTTGCAGAGCAGGCGGCAGCAGAGTGGATCAGCAACAGGATCCAGCTGTTCCTGACCCACATTACCTCAGCTAAACTGAGAATAAGATTTTCTCATTTGAATTAGGTCTACTCATTTCTGACTCCATGGTGAGTGGTATTACAGGCTGCACACTGAATCACAACTGTGGTCTGAAGTCAGAGAGCACTTTTAAAGCGTTGTCGAGTGTCGCATAAACATTCTGCTGCCAAAGGGTATGTTTTGTTTTTAAAAAGAAAGGTGAAGTCAAGTGCAAGTTAGCAAAGTTCCAGAAAATATACACCACATTCTACTTTTCTCTTTGCAAAAAACAACATGTAGCTGTCCATGGTGCTGAATGAGATTAACTCAAACCCAAGATAGATTGTGATGTCAGCTCATTAGGATATTTCAGTGGGCTACAACTGATGTTGATGTGGCAGAGCAGCTGAAAGGCCAATTTGAATATTGGGTTTTTACGGTCAGTGCTGCCACTTGCTGACAGTAAAAATCATACAGGCTGTGATCTGCAGAAGAGGCAGATAAACATGTTAGATAAAACCTGAAATGAAATAAAAATAGAAAAAATACACCCCTTTTCCTGTGGTACAATCAAGGCAAAACAGAAAAACACCCAGTGAAAAGCATTCTGGGAAATGTAGGAAATTACCAAGCGAAATGAAGCGTACACACAGCAGGTTGAGGTCAGACAGATGTGTTCACGATGGATGTTGCCTGTAGTCCGTCGAACATCACAATTTCCTTAAACCCTCATCTAAATGAATTGGATTTACATTAAACATCACAGGCTGATGTTACAGCGTCACCGAACTTTGAGGGTGGATGTTTTTGTTTTTCAGCAGTGTTCACTGACAGACATTGCCTCCCAGCCTTCATCCTTCTCTCACTTCCACAAGGAGCAGTGGTGCTGTAAGGGGAAATAGGTCCCACACCTTCCAAAATTTAGCCTGGTTATATCTGGTCTGGTCTATATATGCACATGTCTAGATTTGGTCTGTAAATGAGAGTTTGATAAGCGTGGAATTAGATGATTAAATAGCCTAATGTAATTACATAACCCTGGATGAGGTGGCTTGAGTTGCTGGTTGTGGGTAGCAGGCGTACTTTGTTTACACTGTGCTTGTTAAAATGGCGTTTGTTATTAAAGCATTGATTTTCTGACACTTGCGGTTAGCCTCATGTGCATCTCTCATTCTAATCTTTCCCCTCCTCTCTTCACCTCCATCTCACTCCTTCATCTCTTGCTTGTCTTTCTTTTTAACCTTTCTCATCTCTTTAATCCCAGAAATTTCATCAGAAAAAGTCTCTTGCAAATTTTCTATAGCAATGATGTTGTTAAAGAAAGGTGATGCAAGCTTTCGAGAACTACCTTGTTTAGAATGTGGCTCTTCTCAAGGGCTGAACATGTAAAAAGGTCACTGATATTTTTCATAATACATAAAACAAATATAGTGAGCAAACCAATCACAAGAGAGCACAGGCCGATGTTTTTCTTTCTCATTTTTTTTAGCGCAGTGTGTTTAATGAGTAGTAGGGGGGTGAGGAATGAGGAAGAATATTCATTATCTAAACTATCTCTTATAATTGTTGTGTAGTTTTCTATAGTTTTGTATTTTGCATGTTTGAATTTTGTAATTTTTTTTGTATGTTTGTATTTTGCATGTTTTTTAAGTGTGTTTTTCAAGAGTGCTTTCTTGAAATTCAAACACTCAGCCTCATGTCATGTGTGAAAAAGCAGAATAAACCTCTGCTGCAACCAGAAAAAAAAAAATCAGACAGTGCTGTTTCATGTGTTACAGTGGCATAAATTTCTACACCTGCCTGTCTCGTTTTCTCTCTCTCCCTCCCTCCTCTTCACTCATCACTCACCCCCTTTTCCCAGGCTCTTTCCTCCTCTCGAACTCCCCTCCCATGATCCTCTCTCTCTCTCTCTCTCTCTCTCTCTCTGCATGATGTCAAGCCTGAAGTGCTGTGTAGTAACTGTCTGTCAGTCAGTTTCGTTTAGTGTTTATAGTCTGTCCAACCTCTCTGATCCATTACTCGCAATAGCTCTAAGTGGCGCCTCCCCCTACTGCCGTCCTCAGCACTCCGACTGTTAGACTTCCTGCTCAACCTAATTAATCTGACCAGTTGCTCAGGAATGAAATCAAGGTGGACATGAAACAGTTACATTCAGATGTAATACCCTGTTAGCCTCTTGTTAATTAATTTAACAAAAGAAAACAAAACAAAACAAAAATAACTTGACGAATTTATTTTATGTGTTTGTTTAATTAGGTATACTGAATCATTTGTGTGTTTAATTAGAGCAACACAGACAAGCAGGGATCAGCCCAGTTGATTTTATGTCAGATTTCATTTGATTTGACAGCCAGAGCTATTTATAATTCAAGAGTTTTCGAGGTGCATTAGAGTTCTTGGAAGGTCTCAAGGTCTGTGATGTAATCTGCCACTAGTCTTCAAAATGCCAATCAAAATTAGTATATTTAGGGCTTGAGACACTTATAGTTGCTAACTGGAAACACACATCCTCAGACAAATGTAGATACATTTTGTATATTATTTATGTTTGGAATATGTGTTTATTGTGTGTATTTTGCATTTAGGAACATTTGCTTAAAGATTAGAAGTTCCCATTATTTCTCTAGGCTACTAGCAATTAATATAGTTCACTGTTGATCTTCTAACACAACCAAGTTTTATTTTTTTGCAAATGAAATTCCCTTCACTGATTGAAGACACTTTTATTTTATTTTGGAGATGACTGTATGTATCTCAACAAGTTTCCAAAGGATAAGGGCACTCATCAAGTTTTCACATTTTCATATTAGGTTCCCATTGCTGTAATTAGCAAATCCATCTTCCAGAATAGGAGGATTTGCCAAGGAATTACTTGGTGAAATTTTTCCCCTCGTGGATTCACTGCTGCTTGTCACAATGGAGCGAAGGCTATTAATACTCAAAGACTTTCAAGGGCATATAAAGTTAAACTAGTTTTCATATTCTGGTATGTGGGTGGGAATATTTTAATGTGAAATATGCTGTGTAATCCCTCCTCCTGTGCGTTGTGTGTGCGTATATACCCACTTACTGTGGGATGAAGCCTATGACTTTATACTGTATATTAGTCCATCAAAGTATTGATTTGCTCTTACACACCTAAATTTGCCAATGCATCATCTTGTGTTTTCAAAAAAAAAAAAATCTGTATTTCCCAGTTCATGATCCTGAAACAAAAGACTTACCAGTACCAATGCTCTTGACAGAGTTATAGCACAATAGAAACCTAATTTAGAGCATCTTCCTCACATGAGGAAAGTAAATACTCTGCAGTCTCAGTCGGGCCGGGAAGCTATCTTTTAGTAACTGTAGAGGAGAGGATAATGACAATATTTAGTGAGTGGTGGCACTACAATAGCACAAACTATAAATAACGGTGTGTTAATTTCCCAGTGAAGACATTACCAACAATACTATTTCAATTTCAGTTCCAGTGGTTTCCAGGGTAAGAGCGGCAAGAGGCTCAGCTCCCATGTCAGCCGCCAACAATAGAGTGCTCTGCTTCAGGGGTCACTTTGGCCTCTGACCTCACTGTGTGTGGTGTGCAAGAAAGAAACAAGGCGTCTCCCACTGAGGCTGAAAAGGGTATCATTACATCTAAACTATAGTCAATGAATGAGTAGCCGAGTAATACCTGTCACCGTTTCTAGCTGCCTAGTCACAACTTGTCTACAAATCCTCGTACTCCCCCCAACACGCACCCATTCCAAATCCTGTAACGCCGCCAGCCTGCGTCACAATAACCACGTTCCACGGTAATCACCCGACTGACTGACTGAGGGGTGTCGGGCAAGATAGAAAAAAAAAACCAGCAAATCCTGGTGACAGAGCAGGAGGCTGGAGGAGCTGCTGACATCCAGAGAGAAGGAGGAGGAGAGCATTTTTCTTTTGTGCATTCAAATCTTATTTGGAAAAAGAGGATATGCATTTTGGAGCACCATATTGCTGTGGCTGTGCTCAAGCTTCTCAGAGAAAAAGAAGAGAGAGAGAGGAAGCAGGGATCAAACTGACTGGGACACACCCTTTCATCACCACTGCTTTGTAGAAACTGTCAGTCTGGCGTTTAGTTTTTTATTTACTTTGACTGGAAAGTGAGACAGTTTCAGTGCACACCTGAACTTAATTGACAAAGAACAGTACAACACAATCTCTCACGACTGTGATCTTTGACGATCAAAGGTGGCCGCTTGGCACCAAAGGACATTTTGGGTGCAGCAACCTTCAGGTTAACAGTCAGTAAAATATACAGTTAAATAGCTTCTAGCAATGATTTCCCAGTAGAATGACAACACAATAGGGCAATGTAAGAAGCAGGGTTGTGTGTATTTTTATGGGCAGTGACTCTTTTTGTATGGGGAATGAGCTGGGCTAGGTAATACTTGAGTTTCAAGAACCACGTACTGTTGTGAGGTCAGAGAACAGGAATGTGAGAGGAATGTGAGAAACAAGCATTTTGATACAAGCTTGTTTGCCTGACAGATTTTCAATACTTGGTTTGCTCCAGCGAACATTCCAGTACCAAAAAGTTTGAGTTTAATATTCAGTCAAGTAGCAGTATTACCACATCTGAGACTTACATCCTGACTTGAGCCATATCATTCCAACTTGATCCTACTTTTAAGGGTTGAGTGTTATTTGGACCAAAACCTAAACTAAACTACACACTCAAACAGGAAATAATGTCTAACCACCGTGAGGACATTTGGTCCTCCTAAAGTACCATAGAGCCACAGAAATCAAACATACACTGACAAGAAGGCACTCACAGCAGCAGCAGCAGCAGAAAACAGAAGGAAAAGAGCGAGAACACATGGGTGGAATGTGGATGCGCACGTGCACGCACGCACGGTCACGCAACGGCCTCGGTCTCGATCTGACATACTCCGACTCCTCTGGGCGCTGATGCACGGCGTCCAGCTGACACGCCTTGTGTTTCTCCACCCATCAACCACGGAAGAAATGTATTTAATTCCAGCCGTGTCATTAAACTTCACCACCAGCCGGCATTATAAATTGGTTTCCATTGGAAAGATGGTGTGTAGTGTTGGAGAAGTTGGGCTATATATTTGTTGCATAATGTAGTTTTTTTTCCAACAAGTGGCGTATCAGGAAATGGTCTGCCATTTCTGGGCATGCGCAAATTAGTGTTAGATTGGGTGTCAGGTTTGCGCCTGCTGATCACAGAGTAATCTTTATCGCTTTTTGGGTGCCTATGGGTACTACAGCAAATATATGATCCCTATGGGACAGTTAAACCCATAGAAATATACTAAAACGGTGTATCATTCCATTATAAACATTATACACAATAAAGCCACCTGAATAGAAATTTCTGTGGATTTTTTTTGTGTGTGCGGGTGTGTTTGTGTGTGTGTGTGTGTGTGAATTACTCATCGGCGATAATACGGGAGATGACGTCACTTTTACCAGACCTAACCTGACAATTGAGAGCTTACATCACCGGACTGGAATATACTGTGCTCAGCTTGATATTGGATGGTATCATAAAATCTGTTCCCTAATGTACAAATGATGTTGCGGAACTACAGATCATACACACACACACACACACACACAAACTTTATCATAATAGATTGTAATGCTTTGCCACAACCACACTCTACAGCAATTTTGTTGTTTTCCTCTTTTAGTGAACTTTCTAGGAATTGCTTCTCTGCAATTCATCCAAAATCCCATTCCGCTGTTGCATCATTTGATTCTATTTTTAAAATGTCAGAACATTGCTGTGTCTAAATTTTTTCCATTTCTATGAATCAGCAGCATTCTTGGTTTGTCTGTATAACCTTCTTGAAAGGTGATATTGTTGTTAAAGATGACCATTATTCAGATGATACGGTGACGGTGTGATTGTGAGTTAAACCCCCCACCACCAGTTGTGGATGTGGCTGCCGCCGCGGGTGCTGTGCAGCGCCTGCGCGCACCATTATCGAGAAGGAGAGTGAAGAGAGAGGCGGCAGGATGCCTGCCAAGGCAATAGGGGAGGGGTGGAAAAAAGGAGAGAGGAGAATTGATTTAACCGTATTGTATTGTGGATGGGTGGATAGTGGCTACTGAGGAGCATTCAAACCGCGCAGAAGGATAGGTATGCTGCGACCAGCCAACCAACCAACCGGTCGGTGTGGTCGTGTAAGCATGCTGGGATGGAATAATGAACGGGAGGAAGATGCTGCTGCGCCTGTATGAGACCTCACAGCTCCACGGACCACAGCGGGTAGATGCCAACTCTCCAAGCCGACGGAGAGACAGAGGCTGAGAGGGTGTCCGGGCGGTGCCAAGCGGTCCCTGGAACTGGCACTGGCCGGAACGAAGGAGAGAGAAGTAACAGGGGAGAAGGAAGGCGCACTTGAGAGAAGAGAATAGAAGGCAGAGTGGAAGAGGGAGAAGGAGAGATACAGAGAAAGGAAGAGACTAAGTAACTTGCACCTATCGGAGCTTCCTGCTCCTCGTCTCTGGTACTCCACCTGCTTCTCGGCCCTTTGTTCGCCCTCGCCCCGGGGACGGGGAATACAGGAGGAGCTTCCTACCGGTGGACCCCGGGCCTCTGCAACCGAGACGCCGAGTAAAGTGAGCCAGAAGCAACAGCAGCAGCGGTGCGAGGAGGGAGCAGGGGAGTAGCCGAGTGGCTGGTATCTACGCCCAAGCAGGTGGACCGTAGAGCGGATACAGACTGAGGGATGCTCTGGAGTGCAGCGCGCAGGAGGGACGCTGGGAGGATATCAACGGGATGGGGCAAGGGGGATACGGAAGGAGAGAGTGAAAAGAGTCGGGACGGAGTGTAGGAGTCGAGAGGGTCCTCCGACATCATTATCACCACCACCACCACCACGACCACTACCACCTCTTCCCCCTCCTCTACACCCAGGTATTGGGAGCAGGTCGAGCTCAGATGGCGTCGGCTCAGGAGAGGGAGTGGAGAGAGGGAGGATGGGGAGGAAGGGCGTTGTTTCACCTCCCGCTTCACCTGCTTTCACCTCGTCGCCGGTTCAAAACGGCAAGATACGGGCAGTACAAAGGACTAGAGCGTGTGCGCAACGGTGGCCAGCGTCAAGGCCACACCTCGCCAAACGTGGCGCCGACAGAGCCTTTGTGTACGCCACTGGCCTGTGCAGGGCACCCGGAAGTGGAGGGAGGAGGTGGAGAGGGGTCGTGAGGTGAGGACGCCCTTCGCTACACGGTGCCCCCTGACACCTGGGCGTCTCTACCGGTCGAGCCCCGACAAGCGAGCCCTCTCCGTGGCCAACAACCCCTCACCTAGCCCCTTGCCAACCGGTTGCTCATGTTGCATTCATCCTCTTTGTGGATACAATTCACCGCATGCTGGGGCTTCAAACTACATAGTTTACTTTGGTTGCAAGTTGAACTGTCAGAGATCTGATTTGGACCACACGTATCATTTTACAGCTTGTGATTCCTCCCAGACCGGCTACACAGATAGAATTCAGCGACATCCAGGTCATAGGAACAACATCAACAGCCAGGCTTGCGAACCTGATGGGGGCTCGGGCAGCGTGGATAGGAGGGCCGGTAATTGTTCTCATTTGAGCAGACACAATGTTATCGATCCCAGCAACAGAGAGGGGGGTGATGCTGTTTGGCGGGGTGCATGAGAGGGAGAGAGGGGGAGAGGGGGGCGAGGAGTGGGGGAAATGAGGAAGAGGGGAGGGAAGCGCACAGGTCTAGCGCAGTGATTGAGGGGCACCCAGTGCAGGGCCCTCCGTGCAGCAGATGTCGCACTCAGGATTACGGATGAGGGGAGGGAGAGGGATGATAGGAGAGATGGAGGGGATGGAGGAGGGGTGAACCAAGGCAACAAACACATTAATTTATCTAATTATCCGGATAATGATTTGGCGTTTCCGATTCTGACGCTCCAACGTCGGGCTGATAATGAGCTTCGGCAAGGGAAATCAGCACCAGAAATCAGAGGGCAGAGCAGTCAAACCCAGGGAGAGAGCAGGGAGGTTCCCGGTGGTTGCTTTGGTTGTTTGGACAGAATAGGAATGGGGGATGGATATTTAGCCGACTTTATGGTCCCCGGGGGAGGCATAGCTCAGAGGAATCTCCCCATCCAATTTACCCCCGGCAGCATCACCGAGAGGCACGGCCAACGTTTTCTACCCAGCAAAAGCGCCATTCCCAAACTCGCCTCAGAATATCCTGGCCCGGTGCTCGATACGCCCACTCAAACACAAACAGGCGATAATGCAGAAAGTGGAAAATTGTCGGTAACAATCTGAAAAAGTAAAGCAACTGCAAGACAGACTGACGTTTCCTGTTAAGTTTCCCGTTAAATCTCACAGTGTTGGGTCAGATGCGTCTCGCTCCGCAACCACTCAGCCTGATGCACACCACGATAAAACGACTCTCGCTTTTCTCGGAAATCAACCTGACCACATGGCAGGATGACTCTCCGCGTTCGCCTCACTCCCCCCCTGAGGAGGATGTGATTTCAGCACCGCGGACAGCTCCATTAGACTCTCAGCGCGTGTTTTTGTGGAGCAGATTCAACACCAACACTAACAACAACAACAACAACGACGACCACAGAGAGGAGGGTAGAGAGGAGATACATGGATACAGTCATGAATCTGAAATCGAAAAAGCGTCGTGGCGTGGTCAGGCACAGCAGCAAGACCTGTGGGAGAGCGCGCTGCAGAGAGATGGCCCAGCGCAGGGTGCGCTGACAGCGTCTCCGCCGACTGTTCAGCCACAGAGCGCGCGGGCCACGCACGTACGCAATTTAAACCCGGTAAGCAAGTGCCATTAGAGCCCGAAGGTGTCAGACAGTCAGATAGGCGGCAGATGGGGACCGAGGGAGAAAGGGAGAGGGATGGAGAGGGGAGGGAGAGAGCTTGGAGGGGTCCGCTGCTGTTTGCTGTTGGAGGAAGAAAATTACAGGTGGGGGAGGGCGAAAGAGAGGCGCGGCTGATAGGAGGGAGAGAACCGGGGGGAGAAGAGGAAGAGGAGGAGGAGGAAGAGGAGAGGGAGAGGGAGAGGGAAAGAGGAATAACAAAGGCAAGCCAGGCAACGGAGAGAGAGGCAGAGGGAGGGAAGGGTCAGGATAGGGGCAGCAGCACCGCCAGCATCACGCAGCCAGATAACGAAAGAGGGAAGAAAGAGAGCCACGAGGGGGGAGAGGTGGAGAGGGAGGGAGAGGAGGGGGAGGAGGAGAGGCACAGTTCAAGGGGAGAGAGGAGCCTGGAACGACTGATAATAGTAGCAGACGATGAAACCTCACAGAAAGACGGGGAGAGGAGGATCCTGATGCCGTGGCCTCGCTCTCGGCGTGCAGCCAACAGACATCCCCACTTCTCCCTGTATAACTACCAGGTACAGGTGGCTGAGAACCAACCACCCGGTACCTCAGTCATCGTCATGTCTGCCACAGACCCAGATGCAGGAGATGCGGGCAGAGTGAGCTACACAATGGCCCCTCTGATGAACAGTCGCTCATCGGACTATTTCCACATCCACCCAGACACAGGTCTCATTACTACCACTCAGATTCTTGACAGAGAACACATGGACCTGCATTACTTCCGGGTCACAGCAACTGATCATGGCTCCCCTCGCCTCTCTGGCACCACAATGGTGGCCATTACTGTGTCAGACCGGAATGATCATTCCCCTATATTTGAGCAGACCGAGTACAGGGAGACGATCAGGGAGAATGTAGAAGAGGGTTATCCCATCTTACAGCTTAGAGCAACAGATTCTGACTCCCCGTCCAACGCCAATATCCGTTACCGCTTTGTCGGTGACACGGCTGCAATAGCACGATCGGCCTTTGAGATTGACCCACGCTCTGGCCTCATTACGACCCGTGGGGCAGTGGACCGGGAAACAAACGAGCACTACACCCTCCAGGTGGAGGCCAGTGACCAGGGGAAGGACCCGGGGCCACGCTCCGCCACCGTCAAAGTTTTCATCACGGTGCTGGATGAAAACGACAACGTGCCGCAGTTCAGTGAAAAGCGCTATGTGGTGGCGGTGAAGGAGGATGTGCGGCCTCACTCTGAGATCCTCCGTGTGAGTGCCACAGACCGGGACAAGGACAGCAACGCTGCCGTTCACTATAACATCATCAGCGGTAACAGCCGCGGGCAGTTTTCCATCGACAGTGTCACTGGTGAGATCCAGGTGGTGGCACCACTAGACTATGAGGCCGAACGGGAGTATACGCTCCGTGTCCGTGCGCAGGACAACGGCCGGCCACCTCTCTCCAACAACACTGGGATTGTTAGCGTGCAGGTGACAGACGTCAACGACAACCCACCCATATTCGTCTCCACGCCATTTCAGGCGTCTGTGCTCGAGAGCGCCCCAGTTGGCAGTTCCATCCTCCACATCCAGGCCATTGACACAGACTCTGGTGACAATGCCCGCCTGGAGTACAGGTTAACCGGCACCAGCTCTGACACGCCGTTCATTATCAACTCTGCAACAGGTTGGGTCACTGTCAGCTCCATCCTCGACCGTGAGTCTGTAGAGCACTATTTCTTCGGCGTGGAGGCCAGGGATTATGGCATGCCGCCTCTTTCTGCCACAGCCAGTGTTACTATCACAGTGATGGATGTTAATGACAACCGCCCCGAGTTCCTCCAGAAGGAGTACTACGCCCGCCTGAATGAGGACGCAGCGGTCGGCACCAGCGTGGTGACTGTCACGGCGGTAGACCGTGACGTCAACAGCGCGGTTACCTATCAGATAACAGGAGGAAACACCAGGAACCGCTTTGCCATCAGCACAGCAGGAGGCGCTGGACTCCTCTCCCTGGCCCTCCCATTGGACTACAAACAGGAGCGGCGTTACGTCCTGACAGTCACCGCCTCAGACCGCACGCTCCACGACACCTGTCAGGTACACATCAACATCACAGATGCGAATACACACCGGCCCGTGTTCCAGAGCGCCCACTACTCTGTCAGCGTGAACGAAGACCGGCCACCAGGAAGCACCGTGGTTGTGATCAGTGCCACAGATGACGATGTTGGTGAAAATGCCCGAATCACATACTTCCTCGAGGACAATATCCCGCAGTTCCGCATTGACCCAGCCTCAGGGGCGATAACACTCCAGGCGGAGCTCGACTACGAGGACCAGATGACCTACACTTTGGCTATAACAGCTAAAGACAACGGCATACCACAGAAATCAGACACTACATACGTTGAGGTCAATGTCAATGACGTGAACGACAATGCACCTCAGTTCCTCAGCCCCAGGTACCAGGGCACAGTGAGCGAGGACGCCCCTCCCTTCACCAGCGTGCTCCAAATCTCAGCCACTGACCGTGACGCACACGCCAACGGTCGCGTCCAATACACCTTCCAAAATGGCGAGGACGGGGATGGAGACTTCACCATCGAACCTACATCTGGCATCGTCCGAACTGTCCGGCGTTTGGAC
This sequence comes from Lates japonicus, assembly GCA_033238685.1. Lineage (NCBI taxonomy): Eukaryota > Metazoa > Chordata > Actinopteri > Centropomidae > Lates > Lates japonicus. The sequence goes on from BRZM01000001.1 coordinate 8,306,041, forward strand.
CGCGAGAGCGTGCCGTTCTACGAGCTCACCGCCTACGCTGTAGATCGGGGCGTGCCCCCTCAGCGAACCCCCGTCCACATCCAGGTGACGGTTCTCGACGTGAACGACAACGCCCCCGTCTTCCCTGCTGACGACTTCGAAGTCCTGGTGAAGGAAAACAGCGCGGTGGGCTCCGTGGTGGCCCAGATCACCGCCACTGACCCGGACGAGGGCGCAAACGCACAGATCATGTACCAAATCGTGGAGGGTAACATCCCTGAAATCTTCCAGATGGACATTTTTTCTGGGGAGCTCACCTCGCTCATCGATCTCGACTACGAGGCCCGCAATGAGTATGTCATCGTAGTCCAGGCCACCTCGGCACCTCTAGTCAGCCGGGCGACTGTGCGCATCCGACTGGTGGACCAGAACGACAACCGGCCCACTCTGCAGGACTTTCAAATCATTTTCAACAACTTCGTGTCCAATCGGTCCAACAGTTTCCCCAGCGGGGTGATTGGGAGGGTACCCGCCCACGACCCCGATGTGTCAGACAGGCTGTACTACACCATCGACAGGGGGAACGAGCTTCACCTGCTGCTCCTGAATCACACCAGTGGAGAGATCCGACTGAGCCGAAAACTGGATAACAACAGGCCTCTGGTCGCTCCCATGCTGATCACCGTCACGGGTAAGAGACCATGGAGGGAGAAATGGGAGGAAAAGATGGGAGGGAGTGTGTGTTTGTGTGTGTGTGTGTGTGTGTGTGTGTGTGTGTTGTTCAGTTTAGATTCCCCATGTACCTTTATTCACTGTAACAAATACTGTGAAGATAAGGAGTCAGACTCCACAGGTTTGTGTGGAAGGAGGGTGATAAGACTGGATGTTATTGGTTGAATTTGTGGGCATTGCTTCTACCTTGTGTCTCTTTCTCTTCACTTGCATGCACAAAGCAGTGACTTTGATTGTTTTATACTTGAACTGGGCTGTTTGAAACGCATTCAGCTGATTGTGAGTGAGAGAGAGAGAGACAGCTGATTGAATGAGTGGGAGAGGGTGAGAAAGCAAGAAAATGAGATTTGCTACCTGTGTCTAAGACATCTGCTATCTGTACCCACGTCCCTTAAGGAGGAGGCTCATGGGAGAAATCGTGTGTGCATGTGTTTGTGAGGGAAATGCAGACAGTGACAGAGCTGTTGTTCAAGTTAGAATTACCCGAGAGCATGTGAGATAAACAATTGGGAGATTGATGCTTGCCGGCTTAGCAGAGGCTCAAAGTGTGGGAGAGGTGAGAAGCGCATGGAAAAAAAAAAAGAATGGGAGAGAAAAAGATGTGTAATGCTTAGTGTGGATTTTGTGTGAGAAAACGTGACAGTACATGTCACAGAAGGGAGAAGATGTGTGAGAAGAATCAGATTGAACAAATGCGAGATGGTAATTATTAGTAGGTTTTCAATAAATTATCATATCAGTCAAACATGTTGCCAGTTTCGGAGATATGTTGCTGCAGACAGACGATGACAATCTTCTTGGTGGAAGAAGAGCTGTGTAGTTATGAGCAGAGGTCAATATCGCAGCACCACCCACACTGATTGATTGACAGCTCATCTGGGCTAAGTGCAGTCCAGGTTGCCATAGCGATTTTGTAAAATTAAAGAAAATCTATTTCGTAGGGAAACAGGGAAGCATTGACAGAGCCAACTGCTGTTGCTGGCTCCTGAATATCCCATGAAATGGTATCAATACTTTTTTTTAATGCGATGTACATCCTGAAGAAATGCGACAGTGGGGGTTCAATCTGAAGTGTGACCCTATGAGCCATTAGTATGGAGAGAAATGCAGTTCAATTTCCCAGGAAAATAGCCATTTTACTTAGAAATTTCAAGTGCCAATATCACAGGATCAGCCACTGGCATCTTTCCTCTATGTTAAATTTGAATTTTAAGTTGTTTAGAGGCTATGCCTACCACACAAGAATATAATCATCCATATTTTTCCATCCAATGAATACATTTATTCAAGAAGCACTATCCTGACTTTCAGAATTAAAGTCAATTTTATTTTCATTTGTTTTTAGATGTATTTTGTTGTTTATTTGATTGCATTTCCAGGCTTTGGAATTAAGATAAAGGGTTCCTGAAAGCTTTACAGACCTCTCTGCTGTCAATGATCAAAGCCTCAGAGGCTGAATGAGGGGGAAAAAAAACACCAAAAAACGAGAGCAGCATTGTTGCTTTGAAGGCCTGGTTAGTGCTGTGTTTGTACTCTGTCAGAAAGCTTTCATGGAGCAGCGCTGGCTTGGGAGTGTGTGTGACCTGCTACCCTATTTACACCGCTTTTATGGGCAGGCTTGTACACATATTCCTTTTTGTTGTCATTTTGAGTGAGTGAGTGAAGAAGTTAGAGAGTATGAGAATGAGTGCGGGAAGCACAGAATGAGTCGGTGAGCCGCTCATCGAGGGAATGAAGCTTGTCAGTGACCAAATGAGTGAGTGAATAAGTTAGTTAGTCAGTGAATGGCAAAGTGAATGACAGAGTGAGAGAGCAAATGATTGAGCAAGTGGCCGAGTGATTGAGTTTGAGTGAGTGTGATTGAGGGAATGAACAAATTAGTGAATGAAAGAATGACGAGTGAATAAAGGAGAAAGAGACTGAATAAGTGAGTGAGTGAGAATGTGAAGGAGTGAGTTTACCATTACAGAGTCAGTTGTGAAGTACAATAGTGATCGAATGACCAACAGAGTGAAGACGTGTGTGAGTGAGAGAGTGAACGTAAGAGTGAATTAGAGAGAGAGAGACTGACAGATGAGTGACATATGTGAGTGGGTAAGCAAGTGATGGGGTGAGAGGATGAATGAGTCGGAACTGAGAGAATGAGCAGGCGAACAAGTGAATGAGTTCACTGTAAGAGTCAGGCAGTAAATGAGTGACTGAGTGAATAGAGTGTGCGTGTGTTAGTGGGCGAGTGAACAAGCGAGCGAATGAGTGAGTTAATGAGTGGGTGAACGAGTGACAGAGTGAATATGTATGGAAGTGAACAAACAGGGGGAGAAGTGAGTGAGTGAATGTGTAACTAAGCCAGAATGAGTGAATGAGTGATTTAGCTGTGAATGTGAATCTGTGTGTGTGTGTGTGTGTGTACCATAAACTGTATGTATGCTTGCATGTGCCAACCACTGTCTCTGTCTGCCGTCTTCCAATGTGCATTCAGCTCAGTTGAACTAGACATGTAGATTCATTTCCAATTTTCTCGCTATTTCCCTCTCACCATGAAGTATTTTACTCTCTTGCCCTCTCTCTCTCTCTCTCTCCCCCTCTCTCTCTCCATTGCTCCAGGATTTGACAGTTATGAGATTATAATGAAACAACAGTCAGCCAGAGTCAGGCTCGGAGCAAAGCTGTCACTTTCATTGTGTGCTGTGTGTTATCTGTGACTACCCATCCCTCCTCTAACCATCACTTTCTTCCCCTCCTTTATTCAACCCGTCTTTGGATGGTTGGATGGATGGCTGAATGAATTCTTCTCTTTTATTCCTCTCTCTTCTTTTTCATTGTCCCTCTTTCCATTTGTTTCTGTCCCCATGTGTCTTCCTCCTCTCCCCTTCTCCATTTTCTTTCCTTTCTCTTTCGTCCTCTCTCTTCTCCCTTTGCCCCTGTTTAGTCACCTGCTATTCCTTCTTTTCTTGCCCCCTCTCTCTTTCTCCCTCTTCCCTTCTTCCACATTCACTAATCCACCCCTCTCTCCTCTGACTCTTCCTTTTCCCTCCATACTTCCCTGTAATCCACACACAACTCCCATGGGCTGGTTTTCTTCCATGGCATGTTCTTTTCAACTCTGCTCCTCCTTCCTCCTTTCCTCCTTCCTGCTGTCTTCTTCTGATTTCCTCTCCTTGTGTGTGTGTGTGTGCTCAAGTGTGTTGTCTATTTGTGTGTATTTCTGCAGGCATGTTTTGTATGTATGTGCATATTTGAACTATGTTTCCTTGTTGCAGAAAGAGTTTTGTGTGTGTGTATGTGCTTCTGCATGATTTGTGTTTGCACATAATAACTCTCTGTGTATGTGTGAACTCTCAGGTGGTTCAAAGCATTGCACTTGAGAGTGTATTCATGTCTTCTCATTGAATAATATCTATGCATGCCAGAGAGTGCTGGGACTACTCTCCTCCCTTTCCCTGCCCGTCTTGCTTTCTTACTTCCTCACTCTTTCACACTTTCTTCCCTCACTTTTCTCTTTGTCTCCCATTTCCCTTCCTCTTCCCTACTCTCTATCTATTCTATTCTCTATTCTCTCTGTGACAGTTAGTTCCAGACTATTGATTCTCAGGATAATTCTCATATTTATGGTGCATAGAGATTAAACGCTGCGTCCACGCTTGTGTTGCCAGCAGTTACAGCACACACACACACAGGCAAAACTGGCTTTAGGGTCAGCTGGTTGAAACAAGTAGCTTGGCACTCCGAACAGCATCAGCTCAAGGTGCCCTTGAACAAAAAGCGACCCCCAACTGCTCGAGTGGCCAGCAGCAAAGATTGTGGTTGTACTGGCGAAGTCCCAGTTGTGAGTGTGTGAAGCTGTTTGAATGTAGAGCAGGGCTTTGCTTAGGAAGAAAAAAGTGCTAACTAGACTTCCCTTGGTAAATGAAGGTCAAAACAAAGACTCTGTGGTGTCAACATGTTAGAGGGATTTAGTTAAATTGGTCTTTTTCACTTCGGACATTCTGACATGGCAGAGTGGGAAAAGTACAGAGGTAAACAATGAAATTAATGGTGACTGAATTCAATTTAGCTGCTTCGCTATCGCCCACGCTGGCTCACTGTCACGCTGTCGTGACTTACTTGGATACTTGAATAGAAGGAAGTTATTATAAATGTAACACCTGTGCTTGTCCTACTACGACAAGTCAAAATGTTTGCTGGGAAAAAGGCCTGTTGGGTTGCAGAGGAGCCGACGTGCACGCCTCCCAAATCCCAACAATGTAGCGTGTGGACCTGTGGTCAAGCAAGCTGATTGGTTTATTCCACTCCTGTCAGGACTTCCAAACAGAGACGAAAACAACGGATCCCTGTCATCTAACGTTGTTTTGAAAACTATTTGGTATCGAAGCGCTGATTGCCAGACCTCCTCCATTACTGACAAATAGCTGCTCCTAACTGGTTCTCAACCTAATATGACTGATCGTGATTTGGTTTGATATTTAGTTAAAGCTGAAAGAATTTATTTTTTGCTAGCTTAAGTGTTAGCAAACAGCATCCCATTTACACATCCATTGGATACCGAGCAACATTAGTATTTATTTGGAGTTGTGTTTCTGTCCACCTGCAAAAAGTAGATTAATTATTGTATTATATAATTATTATTCTTTTAGCTCCACCAACTCTTAAGAACGATATCTGGCACCTAAGTCCTTCTAACGTTGTTTCTCTGCTGTTTGGTTTAGCATACAGTGGGTTGATCAGAGCTTTTTTGTCAAGAACAGCTGGTTAATGAGACTATGGACGATGAACCAAAGAGTAAATGTCATGAAAAACTAAAACAAAGAGCTAAAAGAGGCTTTAGTGTGGAATCTCTTGTTATGGCTGTCATCTCTTCAATACATTTAATGTATTTTAATGAACAAATGTTGTACAGAGACAACACAAAGACCAAGGCTGTTAAGGATAAGAAATAAAGCACATACCTAAAAAAAAAAAAGTGAATTTGTCACAGGTGCTTCATATGTTTGTGAATACAAGGGTAGAGTGGTCACCAGTCTTACCTCTACACTGATTTGACTTCTATGGTTTCTGTGTGTGCTCTGGGAGTTTAGATGGTGATATAAAATGAAGACACATCACCAATATACAGTATTTACACAATGGTTAACTCTACATATGTCACTGTTAACTGTGATACAGGTCAGTGCTCCATTAATTCACTTACAGTACATATAGGTCATTGCACTGATGTTAACCAAAACCCTACCAGTGAATATATGGATGAATACGCTGATGCTTCTTCCATGTGTAAGGCAACTAAAGCAATTATATGTGGGTCAGCTGAGAAAGGTCAATACCCAAGAGGAAATACGTTCTGAATTATTCTCATTGTAGATAACCCCTGTTTTTAACTCGGTATTGCCAGTACAGAAGTAAAATCAGCCATTTTTATGTTACTCTCTTATTTTATTGCTATTGTTGACACCGTAGTTAGAAAACATATTTTTTGTGTTTCTACCATCTCTCTATCTTCTATTAGATTCCATACATGGATATATAAAAGTGACTGTCAAAGGTGATGAAAGAGAAGCACAATTTACACATCCCAAAGACATGGGAGAAGAAAAGAGAAGTGAACACAGACTGTAAATGTCATGAACCAGTTTTAATGTCATGTTGTGATGAAAACATGTTTTGCCCTCTGAACCCTCAGGATGCCCCATAGGCCTAGTTTCACTACCAGCGGAAAGTGGTGTTATATGGTATAATAGGTCTTTCAAAAGCTGTGTGTGTTCACTGACTATTAGAAGACATTACTCTGGTGCCATGGAGTGAGGCCTTTTGGAACAGCTATAAACACTTTTGCCTGGCAGTGTGGTTGGACAACATGTCATAGGAAATAGCTCTTTTCTAGCACGACGCAACGCTTCCTCCTGCAACACCCCTACTGTGAGCCATGGGCATTAAATTATACAATGCTATGCTGGTGTGTTTTGCTTAATTGCACATATTGACTTTAAACTAACAAGATATTTGCAGAGGGTAAAGAGAAACAGCATGAAAAAGTGTACAAGATGGACTCAAACCCACATCATAATAACAACACAACACTTTCTACAGCTCACTTAAAAGCCATGATGACCTACATACAGTATATGTCACATACTGGCCAACCACAATGTAGCAGCCATACTATAGAGAAACTTTTACCAGCCCATTAGAACCCATTAGACGTTCTCTCCACATCTTCATCCTGTTGGGGACACGATGCATCAACCACCCGTCAGGAGCTAAATGGTCCAGGCGAAGCAGAGAGGGTTGTGGAGTTTGACACAGTTTTCTCTCTCCCCCAGAGGATGAGATGGCAGGTTTCTGCATTGGATGGTTATTGTCTTGTAACTATGACACCATCGCTGAGACAAAACCTGTCACCTAAACAGGTTTTTACATTGAGCAGTATTGTACCTGCATATTTTTAAACTTAAATTGGTTGGTTGTGGTTGTGGCAGTTAGTTGTGCTATAAAAGCAGAGGCAGGACCCTTGCTGCTTTGCATGAGATAATAATGAGTGTAGCCAGTGTTTCTGACAGAGATCCAGTATCTGTTTAAAGCTGTCTGAGTAAGAACATTAATATGATATTATGCAGTGGTTTTCAGTTCACTGAAGGCCGGAGATATTAGGGTTGAGGAGCCATGTCTGTCTAACACTAACACCATCACATACAGTAGTTGAGTGCTTGAAACAAGACAAGCTTGTGTTAAAAGGAGAGTGGGCTGCACAGCTTAAATAAATGGCTTCTGTTATTTTATGCAAATGGATAAAAAAAAGGAATGAACAATGAGACTTGCAGAGAGAAATAGTTATACATTCTGATAAGGTGTCTGTTTCCCAGCTTTTCATTTGTGCAGGATTTGTTAGATTTGCACTCAAGTGTCGTTTACTAGGAAGTTACTTTGCAGTCGTACAGCTGCACACATCCTAATCTGAGAGCTGCCCTGTACAAATACAGTCCACTTGATATGTTTCTGTCTCTTGGCTAACAATGTGGTTTGAGTGACAGGATGACTGTTGGCAAATAGTAATAAATATGACAACATTATGCACGGGGGGAATTTTCTGGCAGCGAAAATTCAGGCATGGTCAGCTGCCATGAGTGAATATTTTGACAGAAATTTTCAGGAATTTGAGAGCATGACAAATTCATGTTCCCTGCTGAGAGATTTGCAGTTGGTCTGGGAAGCCTCTGGTCCCAAAATATGCTTCTCATACCTTCTTTTTTTTGTCACCTACTCTCTTTACCTTGTTATACAGGAGACAAATAAGCCAGCTTGAGCTACAGTAATATTTGAGATGATGAACTGTAGGCTAAACTTCTGCGATGGTGAATTTACACCACAGAACGTTTGAGATTTGCTGCACTGACCTTCACAGCACGTACGGCCTCGGTCTGTCTTGACCCTCAAAGCAGATGCACTGTATTTTTTTTTTTATAATGAAAAAAACTATTTCTAACTCATGACCCCCCAGTTCCCCAGGAAGTACTACAACACAAAGTTCTCCACACTGTTCTTCTGTAGCCTGGCAGAGAAAGTCATAAAACCTGCCGTACATCTCTCTTAGTTGTATTATGCAGGCTGAGTAGGGCATTGGCTCTGATAGCATATTCAGCCTGCATAATGGATTACAGGAATAATGTTCAAACTCTTTGCTACAGAAAGTTCCAGAGTTTCATTACAAACCTTTTAAGTTTGGTGGAATATTATAATTAGTGTTTGTGATAAATGTCACAAACTGGAGAAAATGTATGCGTCTTTTTTTCCTCTATGTCTGCTCTTGCTACGCTCCAGCACCTTGCAGAATGTTTTGTGCTTTGTCTGTTTCTTTAATTAGGACTGCTGACATTTATCCATTACATTTACATGGCTGGATGAGTTAGACCAAGACAACTGCACCAAATGAGGAGAAAAAAACACCTTTGCAACACACTATTATGCAGTAAGGCATCCAATTAATGACTGGGAGACACCAGGACACCATTCACCCTTTGCTAAACCTGAAGTTTTGGTCCTTTATTTGATCTTGAGCTGATCTTGAGCTGCAGACGATTGGTCAAAACTGCTTTACAGTCAAGAAAAAAAGCAATTTAAAAAACATATTAGAAACTCATGTGCATCACAAACTTCAAGACATACAGCCAAAGTTTATTGCCCAAAGGCCAGGTCTCCTAACCTTTTAGACATCAAAGAGCCAAATGGTGAATGGCAAATGGAAATATAAGTGTTCATAAATAGCATTTTAATGATTTGTTTGTGCAGGTCTGAGGCTAAATGAGTCAACAGGGAGCAGTAAGATACACAATGCAGTGAAAATGAGGAAAGATCATTAACTGACTGCAGCGTCCATGCTATGTTTAGCATTGTATCATCAATAAATCATTACCACATCAGCTTTATGGAATTATCGTAAACAAACAAGATCAGTGCAGAGAGAGAGAAGCTGGACAGCAAACCAGCATCTGTGGTGCATTTTGACTGTGAGATGCCAGGCTGGATTTAATTAGCCTGTTGAAGTTTGTCGGATTGTTCTTAAGGCTGTAACCAAAAAAGCAAGAATGTGGCATTTAATGTGAACCATGGGTCTATCTGATATGAAAAAATCTGTGGGTAGATCGCCCAAATTCCACACATAAAAACAAACATGCCCCAACAGGTTCATAAAGCCTGTTCAATGTCTTCGACAAGTGTGGCTGAGAATGGAAGCCATATTTTGGGGTTAGAGTTACACAACTGGTACGTCCTTTGCAGCCATCAGTATCCTTCAATTAACTGTTACTGTCAGTCGTACAAGGTATTTGAGCTCAGGTGATCATCAGAAACTGGTAAAATAATGAAAATGTTTATCTGGACTTGTTATCAGGCTTGATCAAGTGGTGCATCCTAATCATTTTTCATCACAGTGTGATCAACTGTGAAGTGCAGTTAAGTGGTGCTGCCAGCACTGATTTTCTTTCTCTTTTTGGGTCTGCTCGCCTCAACCACATTTTGGGTTTGGTCTAATTATCCTCAGGTCTTTGTGGATCAGGTCTGTCCAGGTCTGTCTCTCAGTTCAACCCTTCCTGGATAACCATGACCCGGATGACTGAGAATCTCCACAGATCCCTTGATGTTACATAATTATTTCCACTTGAGTTTTGTTGGTCTAGTTTTTTTCTTGCTTCCTTTTTTGTCACTCGAGTGAATTTGGTGCTTGTGCCATTGTGTTACTGCATTTGTCTCACATTGTTGTTGATTGTTGCTGATGTTCTTAAACACACCCATTTTGCATTGGTGCCATGTTGTGCTCCAGAACAATCACAGGATACACAAGATTCATCCTTCAGTTTCTTTTAAAGCTTTACCATTTTGAGCCTGGTTTTCTCAGTTTTCATCTTTGTGAAAGTTAATAATTGTAATTCGGATGTTGTTGGTTCGTTAGCATTCTCTGTGTGAGTGTTTGAGTGATTGGCATACACAAACAGACATCACAGGAGTCCTTTTTGCAGCACATACCGTACTGAGCAGACCATTACTGCTGCACTATTACACCGCCCCACAGGAGCAATTGTTTGGAAAATTTAAATTTGGGATCTTTTCAGGCAACAGAAGGCCCTCACAGTGATAGGAGTGCTGAAAGCTGCCACAGACACACCCAGCCTCAGGTGCTGGAGTGACTCTAACGATTTACAAGAGAGAGCATTCAGCTCATGGTGTTATGCCCCAAAAATACCAAATTATTTAACACAAAAACAACAACGTCTCACCACAGATAAGGCAAAGTCATGTTTACAGCGCCTGAGGAAAGAAAGTGCTTCCTTTTGCATGAAAGATAAACTAAAGTGAGGTTCTGCTTTTTTTTCCCCACGCAAACTTAATGTCTCTGTGATTGTACATTTGAGGAAAAAAAGCCAGTCTACAGCAGCCGTCGCAGCGCAAACGGAGGACAGATGCAGGGTGGAGGATGAGGGATGCTGCTGCTGCAAACAGCTGCTAACCGATGTCATGTCTGCATGTCAGAGAGGTCAGAGTGTGGATTTGTGTGTTACACTGGATTTGTTTTACAATAGACATGAGGGTGTGTGTAACTGTGATATGGACTAAAAGTAACAGTCTTTGCATGCGAGAGGGCTTTTTGTGTTCAGTGTCTGTGGAAGTTAAGTGTATCTGGTTTAACGTAAAGGATTAGTGCCTCTGTAGTAAGAGGATGATTTAAACCATTATGTTGAGGCAGCTGTGTGTCTGTGTGTGTGTGCTTGTGTGTTTCTCTCTGTCTCTTTCTGTGTGTGTCTGTGGGTGTGTGTGTGTTGCTTTGTTTTGTAGTCTGTTCTACTTTGCACTGAGTATAACAAGTGCCCAGACCTCAGGGGTAGAAAGCCTTTCAAAAAAACAAACAGAGCGGAGAAATCAGCTGTCAAGTTATTCACTTATTTGTCCTTATTTGTCTGTAAGTGCCTCTTTGGCTGTTCCTACTTTTACTCCCTCTTGGGGAGCTGCAGTCATTATTTTTAGGTGACTGTGCATCAGACAGTCCTTTGTGCGCTCTGTTAACAACTTCAAATGGTTTGTGTTTAAAAGAGGGCAGTATTAGTTCACTGGCTACTGTACCTATTTATTTTCCTGACCTGAGGACAACTTATGCAGCTGAAAACATAAAACTCCTCACTTTTTTTTTTTTCTGGTTACGCAGTGTTTTAAAAATTCAACCTGCCCATATATTTTATTATTAGGGCTTTTCGAGGACGGTGAACACAGAGGGGAGACAGGAAAAGGCCAGACAAAGGGATGTGACAACATAGTGTGAAATGGGATTTAAACCCATGTGATTGTGCATGGACTGTGAACTAATGGGCTGAAGGCACCATGACAGAGTGTAGTGTGTTTCAGAGCAGCAGCATACGGCTTTTGTTCAGTTTAAATCCAATTTTACTGTTTTGGGTTTCTGCATGGTAGTTGTAATATCGTCCCCCCCCGCCCACCCCTCCCTTCTTATTTTTATTTAATCCCAACTCCTTATAGTACCAAGAGTGCACACAGAATGAGTCGGACTCTTAACCATGGCAGTGTCAATGCCATGTGTGAAAGACCGGACCATGTTGGGACTTGAACCGCTAACCCCAGCTATGTTAACCTTTACAGACTGAACGACAAAGATCCAGAATAATGGACACTCGCAGAGAATGCTTGTCCATGATCCCTATTCAAAACACATTGGTGAGAAATGAACTTCAATTAATGCATGCAAAGCTTACTCAGTGGATATTCAAGGTTTTCCCCCAACAGTAACAGTGGGAGGAATTTGAATAAAGGAGCCATTTGAAAGCAGTAACAGAATGCACTGATTACAGATAAGAACAGCTTGCTTTTGCTTGTACAGCAAGCTGCACCTTCGAGGCTGACGTCTGGCGAATAAATGACGCGTATCTCAGTGACTCTCTAGGTAGCCTCTGCATCTGTAACAGGTTTTACAGTTGATAGTATAGACTGTGTTGAAACCCTCACCACAGCACATGTGGTATTATATCCTTTCCATGCAACTAGAAAAAGCCACTGCTGATCAAACTTCACAAAGACAGAGCATCTTTCTCAAGTTGTTTCACCTCTATCTGCAGTTTTCTCCATGTGTGAGCAGCTCCTTTGTTTCCTTTCCCACTTTTAGACAAAAGATTACATTTGAAAACACAGAGCTTTTAAAAATCAAGTGGTTTTTGTAGAGAATTTTTGGGTTGAACTTGATTTATTCATTTTACTTTTACACTGTATACGCAAAATCACTTCTACGTATCAATAGCTGTTTGTGCTGCTGGTGTGCCAGTTAGCAAGACTCCAACAAGCAGCCTCCTGGATATTTATTGTCTTAAAGGCCTAAAAATTAAACTTTGAAACCACAAACATTTAATGAAACCAGTTCCCCTTTAAAGTCAAAGCATGTCTGACCTTTGATGAGTTCTTAGACAAAATAATGAAACCTTGTTGGCTGCAGTAGAGCTTTTTTTTTTTTTTTTTAAATCACTTTCAAGTCACAGATATTTCCCTCATAAACCATACTTTCCTCTGTGGCTTTCTTGCTTTCTTCCTTAAAGGAAAATGCCAGGGCTCTGCCTTGTGACCCATCCTCCTGCCCTGTATTGCAGCTTTTAAAAGTGTTTCTGGGGCTGTTTTCAGCTCCAGCTGTGGGCCTCTATTGTATGCTACTTTGCAGACTATTTCCGTCTGGATTTCCAGGAAGCGAGCTCTGGATGCTCTGACATTCAAGAAGCTTTGAGTGTGCTATTAGTCAGGCTACCTGGTGCAGAGAGATAGGACTGAACTCCTTCAACCCTTTGAAACGCCAGGGACCGCGTACTCACAAAGCATCTTAGAGCCGGAGCACTGATCGGAGACCAGACTCTCTCGTACGGCATATTGATGTTCACGCATCCGTGGGACCTCGCTGATGATTCCAGATCAGTGTGTTTATTCTTAGAGGCTTTACCGCATGCCAGCCCCAAGCTCTCCTCCCTCTTTGAAGTGCGGACACACGAAGGGGGAAATGTTGGCTCGAAGCCCACAGGAGCTGTGAAAGCTCGCAGAAGTGTCTACGAGTTGTTATTTACGAAATGCTTTGTTTTCCCGTGGTGCTAAAGACGCCAAAATAACCTTCCATTTGTGGCGTTTTTTAGTTTGGAGGTTATTAATGTTTTATTTTCATGCACGCTGAAGTGGAGCGGTAAAGAGAAAGAGCGATGCATTAGTTATAACTCCCTGGTTTACTGGAAAGTTACGGACAAGCTCACCTTTACTCATCTCTAATTCACAATTCACAATTCCTCCATAGTTCCACTGAGATAGACCTGATGCCTCTGGATTTAAGGCCTGGAAATGGGTGGATTTCATCCAAAATGACATAGATATGTAACAATCCTGTATATTGTCTGACAAAATAATCGCCATCTCAGAATCCTGTAAGTGATGAGAGGGGCTTAAAGGATAGCAGGTGAATTATGTCCTCGGTTGATAAAATAACACTTTCACAAAGTGGATTCTCTCTGTTTGACGAGCGTCAGCAGGTCTCGGTCCCTTTCATAGACCTTAATCTTATTTATGTAATACTTATCATTTTGACTTCAAATGTAGATCAATGGCCCTCAAGTCACTTAATCATGGTATAAGTCCAATTATTCTAATAATTTCTTACATTGAAAGATAATTTTAGTTTTCTATAAAACACAGGAGTGCCTGCCTGATATCAGAAGATTACTGACTGGTATTTATTGGTTGTTTCTGTTCAAATTGTTTTCTGAGGGCCAAATTTTCATGATTATTTCACTTTTTTAAAGGGTAACGATATGGAAGAAGCAGCTCTCTGGACATCTGTTGGTGGACAATCTGTTTAGCTGACATTTTGATGGAAGATACAATTCCCCAGGTGGAATACAGCCGGATGGATGGTTTATAGAAACAGAAGGGAAGCGGATACAAAAAATGAATTTTAATTTCAAAACAATATTTTCTGTTGCATCTAGGTAAAGCTAAAACTTTGAGTCAAGTGAGGAATCCTTGCAAACTTTTTGTAGCATAAATGTGCATTTAAGCACCTTTTCCTCACAGAGATTTTTGGGGAAAAGAAGATGTGCTTTTGAACACAGCAGGAAACATTATAATTAGGCACAGTGCTGGTGTCAGATTTTTCATTGCGATTCTCATACTTGAGCGACAATCCTCAGTCGGCTAACTTGTGACAAAACAGTCAAAACCTACCTAGCTGGAATTTGAGAGATTGCTTTTATTTTTCTGCAGACTTATTAGTTATGGCTTTTGTGTTTTCAGCAGAACTCTAATTAGCATGTCAGGACATGTAAATGTGCAAAAATTTGTAGCTGACCCCAGAGAAAGAGGAGGATCAGTCATTGATCTGGTCTGACGGTAAGTGGACAGAGCTTGGTCCTAATTGCTTAAATGGGCATTTAACTTGAATTGTTGTTTTAATTATTTTTTTTATTCTGAGCCTCCAAATAGCTCCTTATATGGATGGATGAGTGAAAAAACCCTGTGTTGAATCAAGTTGGCCAAATTAGCTGGGCTGTAGCCACGAAGGGAAGCCAAATGAAGATATTTTACTGTGCACATTTATGTTTGCGTGCCAGGTTTGCAGTGAGAATTTAATGGCTGCTTGGGGCAAAAATGCCTCTGAAGGCTGATAAAATCACAGTGAAGTTAAAAACTGTCAGGTAAACAGGCACTAATACTTGTGAGTACCATTTTTCATTTTACATGTTTCGTTGAATTGTCAAATATATCAGTTTGAATGTCAGTGCTGTCCCCTGTGGGCCACCGAAGGGGATTCCTGTGAGCCTGTGACTCAGAGGGAAATGCTCTCATTGTGCCTGGCAGAGAAAACTGTAGTGATTTTTTTTTTTCTTATCAGTCAAGTACACAGTCTGCAGGAGGCTAATGTGGCATCACACGCAAAACAGAGTGTCAACAAAAAAATAAAACAGCTTTGGTGCAGATGGATTACTTGAAGGCAGAGAGCCATTTTCCAGCAATGGGAACAAAGCATGGAATAAGTAGTTTATCATCCTTATAAAACAAAACGGGTACAAATTCAGTGTTTGCTGATATGATCAATAAAAACTGAATTAAACAACTATGGGACAGACTTAAAGTGTAAAAAATCTTGCAGAATTTAATCTCAGATTGCTGATTGCTTTCTTGCTGAGAGTTCACAAGAAGATTGGTACCACTCTCATATTTGTACAGTATGATATGAAGGTAGAGAGCAATTAGCTTAGCTACGTTTGAACACATGCTGTCATGTCAACAGGGATTACAATCCATGTAACTTCTTGTGTTTTTCCATTTCCGTTTTTGTAAATGAGTTATAACATGTCTTTATGTTAAACTAAACTGAGCTTATCACCTTCTGACTCTAGCTTCATGTTTAATGAACAGATATGAAAGTGATGTCAATCTTTTCAGCTAGCTCTCAGCGAGAAAGCAAATAAGTGTATTTCCCAAACTGACGAACTGTTACATGAATGTTACAGTTAGGTTTAGGTTAAGCGTTAAGGTTGTGATGGTTAAGGTCAGAGTGAGGGGGTCAGGGAATGCCATATGTCAAAGATGATCCTCACAAGTGCATTTTTTTTATGTGCACTGAATTATAATGTGTATTTGTGTATATGTGTGTGTGTGTGAGAGAGAGAGAGATTGGGTCCTCCCCCCGCAGATTATCCCTGGTCTTTTCATAGATCCCTGTATCATTTCAATGACAATGGGAGATCAGCGTCAATTAGTGCTGCGTCTTCGCGTCGTGATCCAGAGGGTTGATAATAAAGCTGGCTTTTAACCCCAGAAGGCGAGGTGACGTGTAATCACTTCGCATGCTGTATTTTAACGGCAGCCTTGCAACACTGTGGTTACCTTCAAATCTATCTATCTATAATTTTTTTTCCATCGTTTTCTTCTTCTGATTCCATTAAAACATTCCCTGATGATTTTCTGTGGGGAGTTTTCCTCCTCTGTCCCTTCATAATGCCGCTCTTCCCTGTGGCTGTTCATTTATTACGAATGGCTCTGGATTTTAGTGTGTGTGTGCATGTGTGAGTACGTGTGTGTGGGTGTTAGAGGTCAGTGGGGAGTGAGGCTCCTCATAATCCAGTAATCAAACCAGCTGCCACCCAAGCCAACCCCCATCCCCCCATCCCTCTCTCCTTCTCTTTTCTCCATCTTCTTCTCCATTTATTCAGCTTTGAATTTTTCTTGTCTTTATGTTTCTGGCTGCATCTTGTTGTTTTTAATATTCTGACACTTTTACTTTCTCTTTCTCATTTGGTAACACCTTAAGACAAAAGGAAACGAACAACAAATTGTGAATGAATGGATGAATGATTAGATTTTTGTTTAATCTTAAAACATCTACACTTTAAAACAATTCAGTAAACTCAAATTATTTTTACTATAGCATTACCAAAGAAAAAGGAGCTAGCATCAATAATCAATCAATTATTTACGGCAATACCTAAATAGTAATATTATTGATTTCCAATTTCTGAGTCACCACAATCTCCCTGTCTTTGTTCATCCCTCGTCAAAGGCCCTCCTCTCTCTTTCTCATTCTCTTCTCCTTTTCTTCTTTTCCATCCTTCCCTTTGCTATCTACAGTTTTTAATGAACCTCCTTCTCTCTCCTTCACCCTCCACCACCTCTCTGCTCCTCCATGCGTCAACATGCTCTTTCTCTCACCCCCACCCTCCATCCTTTGCTGCCATGCTCCTGTCTCTCTCCTTCTTCCTCTTGTTCTTTCTTCTGTCCTCCACTTGCCTTGCTTTTTCTGGCATCGCTTTCTCCGCCTCAGCGTCGGCGCAGAAAATTGCCTCCTCATGCCGGCGTGGTCATGTGCATTTGTATTCTTTTATAGTTATTAGCCTGCTTGTCGCTCCAAATTGCCTTACAATATACAATACAGCCCACCGCTGCACTGTGTTTGTATCCATTGTAGATGAAAAGAATCCTGTATCTGTTGCTGAAACCGACATTTATGTTCCGTTTGCGAGGGTTGTGACCTGCTGCGATTCATATAAACTCATTTTGCAGCGACGGGGTGGAGAGACCGGGCGCTGTGTTGAATTTGTAACCAGCTCTGGATGTGAGGAGACAGGCTGAGGTGCGAATGACGTTTTCTACATGAGAAACCTCAGTTATACCTCTCCATCTTCTTCCTTCCCTCCCTCTCTTTCTTTCTTTCTTTCTTTCTTTCTCTGTGGTGTGTTCAATCACATGCACAAGACCTGAAACCAACTTCTTGAACAGATGTAGGTGTCTGAGGATCAGTTTTCTAAGTTCTTTCCTACTGTAACACACAACGCAGCATCTTTGCCAGCAATGGTGAAGTAGATCTCAGAAAATACCATGCTTTTTTAATATCACAAATCTCCTATCAACCACATTTGAGGCCTGCCATGAGCTTCCACTGGGGAATCGGCTGTGTGCATATAATGACTATACTGGCAGAACGAGACTAAGTCTACAGCTACGCTAACAGCTCTGTGAGACATGGTTTCCATCCAATAGTTGTTAGAGATATTTCGAACTGGACCAAAATGGTTGATCGACCAACTCTCAGACCAACATTGCCATCTCTATAGCCATGCCCTTAGCATGAACAGTTTGAAGTATGAAAATGACAAGTCACCAGATCTCAACCCAATTGAACACCTATGGGAGACTTTGGACCGCTAAGTTAAACATCTGTTCCGGTGGTACATGATGGCCAAACACCTTACTAAGACACTTTCGGTTGGTTTTTCCTTTAATTTGTCACCTGTCTGTCTGCGTGAGATTATAGTTGAACAATAAACACTGGATTGTTTCTTTTACTGAAAATGGAAACTTAATACACTGCAGATTTTTACATACTTTGTGTAAAATCTGGCAAGAGCAAACTTCCTTTCCATTAGATTATTTAAATAACAGAGCACTGGCAGTTTGAGTCGCCCAAAAGCTTCTCTCCCTCTCTCACTCCATTTAAATAACTCACTGAATTATAGTTTTACTTTTGACAACTCTAACTGCAGATTTGACAGAGAATAGGCTGGCCTGTGTGTAAGTGTGTGCTTTGGTGTTGTTCTCCTGAGGTGGCCTCTGGTAGTGTTTTGACTTTTCCAACATGAATTTGCTCACTTCAGTGGCAGAATAAGTCCTTTTAGACTTAAAGGCAGCATTGTTACATTCTTTGTCATGAATGTGAAGCAGTTTTGTTAACAATCCTGTTTTTTTTCTTCATCTATTTCGTCTTGTATTTGTATGTGTAGGTGTGAATGTACATAATGTGTGATACCACGTGTAGTGAGATAGAGTCCTGTATATATGCTGTCTAAGCTGCATATCTCATGGCATAGCTCTGACCTCCTCACCTTTTCTTTCTCATCCTCTCTGGCTTGCATTCATTTATCTCTGTCTCTTTATCTCCTCCTCTCTCTCTCCACGGTTTATTCCTCCCGTCCCTGACCCTTCTCCCTCGTGCCTTCCCCCTTCATTGATCTCTCTTTTCTTACTCTTTCTCTTGTTCTCACCTATATGTCACTCTTAGTCATCTTCCAACCCTCTCAATCTTTTTTCTTTCTTTAACTCCCACTCCTTCACCTCCTCATCTAACGCTTTTGTCCACTTTGGTACATCTGTTCATTCACCTAACCATTATCCCGTCTGCTCTCTTCCTCAGATGGAGTCCACAGCATTTCAGCCCAGTGCGTTCTCCGTGTCCTCATCATCACAGAGGACATGCTGGGAAGCAGTGTCACTGTCCGCCTCCAGAACATGTCCCAGGAGCACTTCTTGTCACCACTGCTGGGTAATTTCCTGGAGGGAGTGTCTGCGGTGCTCTCAGTGCCCGTTGAGGACGTTTTCATCTTCAACATCCAGCCAGACCTGGACGCGGCGCCGGGAGGGATCCTGAATGTCAGCTTCTCTGCTGCGCTGCCTGGCGGGCACTTCTTCCCTTCTGAAGCCCTGGAGGAACAGCTGTACCTGAACAGGCTGAAGCTGACGTCACTGACTCAGATGGAGGTTAGTCACGCACACACACACACAGGAATTACACTCTTAAATGCTTAGAGTTGGTGCATGTATCTTATCCAAGACAGTACCTCACATAGTATACAGCACAAAGTGAAAAAGTGTGCATATATTAAAATGCATATGTATCACATTTAAAGGCTGTTAAACCTTAATAAATGAGAGGGGAAACAATGGTACAATGAAGCACTTTACATCCAATCAAGCTCTGTGGCTTGTTTGAAAATGCTCAGCAGGCCCAGCTTATTCTGATTTTGTATCAAGATGGAAGAGGAAAAGATCTAAGTGACTTTGAAAGAGGGTTCATTGTTTGGGCACAGATGGCAGGAGCTTCAGTCACAAAGACTGCTCAACAATGACTAAAGTGAGATCTGCATTTAGATCTATGGAAGAGACATCAGTAAATAGGGTTGGAAATTGTGGTCAAAAGTGTCCACTTGATGTATGTGATGCTCACGCATTAGTATGATATGTGAGAGAAAACAGGTCATGAGCAGACTGTTTTGGCATGGTACTGCCATTGGTCTGCAGAGATGTGGGAAAAAAGAGATATGGTCAGACGAGTCATCCTCCAGGTGAGGTACACCAAAAGAGTGGTACAGGCCTAAATGCTTGACTCCTACAGTGAAAGGATGTGGTGGCTCTGTTAGGCTGTGGGGGGCATCTTGCTGGCATGGTTTGGATTCACTTGTCCCCTTAAATCTTCTAAGTCTTTTTTATATTCTTTAGAGTCATGGTGTCAGAACATTTGTATTCATCTGCATACACCCAGACACATGGACACATGACCAAACCTGAGACATTCTTCAAATAAGTGGGTTTATGGGAAAAGACAGTGAAGCGCCGACGTGGTCATGCACACATATACCACAGCTGGAAATCAGGGTTACATGTGAAAATACAGGCGAAGCAGAAGTAGCAAGGTGCACTGTTCAAACATACATGCATCTCAAGACAATCACCTGAACATATTGCATGTGAACTGATAATAATGCAATACAGATGCCATGGCAGCACAGCCGTATGGCTTTATGCAACAATACACTGATATGACCACTATATGTGCTCATGCATTAAATCGCACACACCTGGACACAGCATGCACATTGGTAACAATATGCACAGCATTTCTGCACATGCATTACAAGGAGGAGATGTCTCGATAGAAGAGAGCAGCTGACCCGAAGGGAAAAAAGATTTATGAAGGGTCAAGGGAGACAGCAGCAGTGTCAAGAGATACATAGTTTAAAGCTGAATGTATACGACCTTGTCTCAACAGGCACTGTAACACAAACACATGAACACATGTGAACTGAAGCTGTATTCTCATACTGTCAAAGAAGACACAATCTTGCAAATACATCTGATTCAGTGGCCTTGACAGCAAACAGCAACTATATAATATTCCCTGTTTTAGCAAAAAGGGAGCAGAAAAAAGGCCAATAGCAATAGGGATATAGATGTACACCACTTTTTTTTTTTTTAATTTCATTTATTTAAAGTATCAAGGCTGGTAAGTTTCTGACCTGAGGAGAACAAAAACTGAAGGCAAAAGTGCTTTAATCAAGCGTGACTCTCATACTGTAAACAAATATTATACATTTAAAATAACAAAAAACAAAACATTGCTTAAAATGGAATCAAGGATTTTTCCTTATTTGGTCCAGACTGCAGTGTCCCCAGAGCTGTACTGACTGGAGCTACCAAAACAGCTCCACCATCCACCAATCAGAGGGTGCGCAGTCCCCCCTAAATAGCGGCACTGTGGCCTAAGAGGCAAGTCCCAGGGCTAAAAAAGTTGACGACACTCTTCTGTGAGCTGCAATAATATCCAAGGGCAACATAAATTATTAGCATCAGTTTTTTTTCTTTCATTTGAACAGTGGCAACTTGACTGCAAGAGGATGATGTTTAGAGAGATTTGCGTGAGTAAATCAAACCGGATAAGATGTTTTAGCATTAGCATGATAACGCGAGATGGTGTAATGATAATGTTAGCAGGCTAACATGCAAAACAGTAACATGTCAATATTCTCGCTAGTTGTAGCTGTTCATTACAGCCACATGAACTTTATCTTAAGTTATGTTAAATTATAGAGAAATAAAATTCAGTGTTTTTTTTTAGCCTTGCTAATATTTCTCTGTGCGTCAGTAAGCTAACTGTAAATTTCCCCACTGTGGGAATATTAAAGGATTATCGTATTATCTTATCGTAACTTATTATCGTTTACTCAGTTTCACTTCTAAAAAGATGAAGCATGATTTTTCATTAATGTAAAGTTATTATGATTTTTCTTTTGTTAGTGCTCCTGTGCTGTTGTTGGATGCTAATAGTTTTCATCTAACAATGCTAAAAACAAAACAATATTTTGTGTGGTTTTTGTGTCATGTTTTAAAAAAACTCTCTACGCTCACACTTCACTCTATAAGCTGTATATTATTTCCTAGCAGGAAAAGCACAGGTGTAATTAATAACTTAAATCTTTGATTAACTTAAATGTGTTTCAGTCAGGTGCTCCACTTTCAGAGCCTTTGTATTTGCTCATACTATCTCCCTGGCAACCACTTTCATTTCAAGGTGGTTTTTATTTATTTATTTATATTTTAATGTTACTTCACACTTCTGCTTCATTACATTTCAGTACTTTTTACTTCACCGCATTTATCTGACAACTACAGTTATAGGTACTTTTCAGATGAACAAACCCTAAACCAAAACAAAAATAAGTAATTTACGAAATAAAATGGTTTGTTAAACTACCTAATACTATATAAAATAATTAAAATAAGCTCCACCTGACCAGCTACAACTGACCACTGATGCATCAGTATTAATAATTGGACACTGTAAGTTCTGTTCTATGGATATACTAAGTACTTTTACTCTGATGATTTAAGTACATTTTACTCACTTACTCACGTACTTTAACTGATTGAGGGAAAGGACCATATTTGCATTTTTGTATTGATACTTTTGATGAAATGCCTTTTGCATGTTTCACTTTTCAGAAAGTCCAATGAAAGCTAGTGTAACAGAAGCTAATCTGAGTTAGGATGAATTGGGGATGTTCTTCACAATGACCATTAAATTTCCCCCTTCCGTCTCCCGTCACTCCAGGTACTCCCATTTGACGACAATGTGTGTCTGCGCGAGCCGTGCCAGAACTACATGAAGTGCATCTCGGTGCTGCGTTTCAACAGCTCCGCCCCCTTCATCTCCTCGCCCTCCATCCTCTTCCGGCCCATCCACCCCATCGCGGGCCTACGCTGCCGCTGCCCAGTGGGCTTCACGGGTGATTACTGTGAGACGGAGATCAACCTGTGTTACTCCAACCCCTGCCTGAACGGAGGGGTGTGCGCCCGCAGAGAGGGAGGCTACACCTGTATCTGCCGTGAAGACTACACTGGTGAGTCGGGAGGGGAGTGTGTGCTGTACTGAGGGAATGTGAATGTTTTTGTGCTGCTGGGGCAAATGTGTGGTGGTGTAAAATCTCACCAATTTAACAGATTTTGTTGGTTCTTTGTGGGTTGTCATAAGGCCCTGAATTCGATGTGTGTGTTTTTGCACTCACAGGAAGATAAACAAGTAAGAGCTGATGTTTGTGTGTGTGGTAGTGATGGTGGTATACCCGTCGATTAGAAATTGTAGTGGAGAATAAGATAAGATAAGATAATCCTTTATTAGTCCCACAATGGGGAAATTTACATTGCTGCAGCAGCATAAGTGACTGAAAAGCTAGAAAAAGACATAAATACGAGTAAACCAAACTTAATTAGTCCATCTTCTACATGAGGCTGTTTTAACACCAAATAAAATATTTTTGAAAATATCTCAAGCAAATAAATTATTGCAAATGCCCTTAAATTAATAGAAATCAACTACATCTAACTGTCTAATGTAACTGCTGTTGATCACTCTAGTTAGCCATCTGTAGCACATATACATATTTGTCTTGCAGTTACTGTCATGTTACTGGTTCAACTGGTTGACCTTTCCATTGCACCTGCTGTAATGAAGAAAAGGTCAAATTGGGACGTGAGGACTTTCCTGTTAACAGGCCCTTCATTAGAAAGATTTTCATCTTCAGTGGAATACTTTTAGACATTTAGTAAATATCATGTACTTTAAAATGTCAGCTCGTGACAGTCAGAAAAGCTAAGCTAAGCAATGCAGCTTACAGTTTCACAAAGCTATTACAGGAGCTAGCTAGACATTTAAACCAACTTAGCACAATGCTATCATTAATTATAAAACAAATGTAATTTGTTCTCTGTTAAACAGACCTAAACATTTCTGTTATCTACCAATTTCTTATAGATGATCTCTACTTTTGTTTTATTTACAGTGAGTCATTTCTTTCTGAAATCTTACAAGAAATGCAAAAATATACGGAGATCAGAAACGTTCAACTGTTAGTTTTAATATTCTACTTTTTGCATCTTCTTACCTTTAGTTGTAATAAGATATACAATGTAGGGATAGGACCTTAAGTCAGATTTTCCTTGTAGGCTCCTCCTTGAATTATTACTTTCAAATTTAGTGAAACATTCAGATCCAGGATGTGGTTCAGAATCACATTTTAATGGAAAATTAATAATTTTCCTTGATTTTGTGCAAATTAAAACACAATTTATATCTTTGGAAATGAAAATAAATGAAATAATGTAGATATTAAATTTGAATGTATATGATGCACATATGTTTGTAATGATAGACCCATTGATAGGCTGAGGACTAGAGGCATAAATGAATATTCTTTGACGGCTCCATATTATTTGTGTATTTGTGCATTTGTTGTGCCTTGTGTAGTCATTAACTTTACCTTGGTAAACTAAAACTGACTGTGCTACTTTGTTCTTGACCCACACTGATTTGTTTTTTGATGTGGTCTGTTTTCATTCTTTTATCGTTTTGAGCCGAACAACATGAAAACACACACTCTGCCTCCTGGGAGAGCTTCCTCCTCCTCAGCCCTCTACCTGATAGTGTTTCACACACA
The DNA here is from genome assembly GCA_033238685.1 of Lates japonicus. Taxonomy (NCBI): domain Eukaryota; kingdom Metazoa; phylum Chordata; class Actinopteri; family Centropomidae; genus Lates; species Lates japonicus. The sequence goes on from BRZM01000001.1 coordinate 8,330,307, forward strand.
CACACACACACACACACACACACACACACACTGACACCACCACAGCAACCATAAACCCCTCACTCTTCTTTGCTGTCACCAGATGAATTTGTTTCTCTCTCACACACTCTAACACACACACACACTTCATTCTATCCTACCTTTCCCAATACACCAGACTCATTTCAGACTGTCTCCCTCTCTCTCCTGCACTTTTATACAGCTGTATTGCTTCAGTCTTCGAGCCATTGAGTTGATGTAGGAGAGGATAGACACTATGAATGTCAGCGTGTGTGTGTGTGTGAGCGTCAGGGGGATATTTCACATTGCCTTTTATTTCAAATCAAAAGAGAGCAGAGGGAGTGAAGCAACACTTTTCTTTCAAGAGAGAGATGGAGTGTTTTCCAAACTCCACTGAGGCAGACACAAAGAGAGATAAAGAGAAGGAAAGGGAAAAATGAGCAAAGGAGAGATAAGAGGTAGAAAGAAACAGAGAGTGAGTGGGAGGGAGGGAGGGAGAAAGACAGAGAATAGAGCATGACAGAAGGAAAGTGAAAGAGAGATGGAGGGAGTCAGTAAAGTCTGAGAAATTGAGAGAAAGATGAAAATAGGGAGATAGGGACAATGTGAAGAGGAAGAGGAAATAAAATCATGAAAAGGAAGAAAGAGATAGATAACAGAGAATTCCACACACACTGTTGGATTTGGGCGATTGTGGTGAAGTCTTTGGTCACCAGTCTGACACAGTGGTCCTAGATTACACTGTGCAACACGCCCAACAATTGCTGGAATGGATTTTTGCCGACTGAAGATTGGCTCAGTCGAAATCCTGACAGTCTGAAATTTAGGACCGAATTGTCATGATGTTATTGCTGCTACAACCCATGTCTACAGACCAACCAATCACAGCGTAGCATGGAATCTCTCAGGCTGCTGGACCATTGTAAGATCCATTAAAGGTGAAAAAAACCAACAAAAAATATGTGCCAGTGCTCTGGGTAAAGCTCTGATGACAGATGATGTGTCTCTCTCTCTCTCTCTCTCTTTTTTTTGTCCACATCGTAGCGCTCACCAGACATTTGTTGCACATTCGGATATACCTAAAAATAGGCATCACAGAGTCTGACACAGATTGTGACAAAGAATGGACCCATTTCACACAGTGTGACATGCAATGAACCTGCAAGATCCCTGTTATCACAGGGCACGTAGGGGCCCTAAGGCTAAAGACAGAAAGAACGAGAAAACAGATAACTGATAATAGGAGACAAAACGGAGAACACAAGTGAGTGGGGGAGAGTGGGAGGGACAGAAAAAATGAGACAGGAAAAAGTGGAAGCTGAGAAGAGGGGGGTCGGGGAGAGAGAAAACAGTAGAACATGAGAGATGAAGGAAAGGATGGAGAAGAGACGGGTATGACAGCAATATGAGAGACGAGGGAGACGGATGAATTCAGAGGGAATAACATGGAAGGAGGCTGCAGGGGGAAAATGGGGTGAGAGACATCCAAGAGCAATGAGAGGGAGAGAGACGGATGGAGGATGAGAGGTGAGGGGCACAGTGAGGGAAATCAGATGGGTTCTGGGTAGTCGCTGTTGAGCACTTCCTGCGTGGGCGTCGGGTGTTGCGGTGTCTTGTCAATGCCCGGGGCTAGTGGGAGGAAGACGAGGAGGAGGAGAACGAATAAACAGGGACGAATTGATTCTGCAACACATAGAAATCTCCAGACGTCTCCCGACCAAGTTTGCTCTCTCTCTCTCTCATTCTTTTTGTTTTGTTTTTTTTCACTTTTCCATCCAACCTGCCTTCATCAATCCCCTCATATGCTCTTTGTGGCTTTGAATTGCTTTTCCCTCAAACTCTATGGATTGCTCTCACAGGCAGGAGCTAAGCTGGGGGTTTTGACCGAGAGTAGAAACTTCCTTTTTTGACCTGGATGAGAAGTATTTTTAAGTCTAGTACCTGAATCAAGTGTGGTTTGTGAACAACAGTTATGGTGTTTGGGGCAAACGAGGCAGACGTTCCATGTAAAAATAGTTTCATCAACTTACAGCATAAATTGTGGGTGAGGTTAGTACCCAGTCCTTTCTGAGTGGGAGTGTCGACGTGCCCCTTTGGCTTCAGTTTTATTTCTTATTATTATCTTATTATTATTATCAAAATCTTCATATGATAAAAATGAAGGTTTCTTCAACTGTAGAGCACTTTTCAAAAACAAAGTGCCTGATGTAAAGCAACAAATTGAAACAAACAACAATGAAGTCAAGTAAATAAATCAAAATAAAACTTATTAGTAAAATAAAGTAGAAAAAGAAAAAGAAATAAAATAATTTTATTAGATTACAGAGGACCTAATTTCCAGAGCCGCTCTAGTTTTAAGTCAGTCTACTCTCAAGTCCACAACAGCAGCAGGTGAATGCTTCAACCAGGACTCTGAAACGATGACTGAGCATCTTCAGCTCCTCCACTGCTAAGGCGAAGATGCACAAAGGCTTTCACTGCACATGTAACTTCAAGCTAACCCTTCTCTAAACCACACAGTTAACCCCTGGGATAAGTAAGGTTTGACACTTTGATAGAGGGTTACCACTGCTTTTCGCCCATGAGACAGTAAACCCTGCTGCGTAGAAAGGTTAATACCACCTTTTTGGTGCCAACCCCAGAGATGTAGCACTAAGAAAATAGTGAGAAACGCTGCCTCAGCTGGGGTCATGTACCGTTCAGCTGAGTGCTGAATACCAAGGTTTGAATGAAACTACGGTGAACTGAAAATTAACCCTGCTGTGTTACAATCTAGGGTTACAGTAGAGTCTTTGCTTAATTCAAGTGTGAAAAGCCCTGTAGCTTACTGATGCATCTGATGTATTCTTGAGGCACACTTTGAGAACAATCAACCAGTCCTGCTTTAATCTGCTCTAATATGCCTTTTTTACAGCTGACGTTCTGACTTGGCTCTGCTCTATTCAAGTGTGCTCTTTATTAGGACCCTGAAACCAGAGCAGCTAAATGGAATTCAGTCATCATTAATTATATCATTTACTCCTGTGCTTTTTCTACTGTGACATGTCAAAACTGTCTTGCATGAATGCGACATATTAATTGTGGCTTTACCACGATGAAGTTGTTTTAGATTAAGTTCCATGTAAGTAGTCAGCTGTCTTTTGGTCTTCCTGTAACTCACTGTGGCAAACTAAAAATCCAAAAAGAAAACTAAACAGATGAAAAAAAAAAAACTCTTATTGTTCACATTTGTGCATTTGGATGCATGTGAAAAAAGAGAATCACTGGTCAAGTTACTGAGACTAATTTTTAAATATTTCACTAACCCACCTGCTTCCTGTTACATAGATCATGTTATAATTTCTCAGCCACTCATGTCAAAGGTTTGCACATTTAAACTTTTTTTTTTTTTGCTAATCTTGCAAGGCCAGACATCTGTTTTCTCACGTAGAATTAGGTTAGGACGGGTAAGACAGCTGTCATGGTATTTTAGCCCAGCAAAGTAACACCCCAGAGAATTTTCAAATATCTGCCAAGACTATCAGATGTTCTATGAAACCCAACTGCCTCACAGAGTGAAGTGTAACGTAAAGGCTGGTTGAGGCAGCTGTTCTTTTTAGTGATGGCCTTGTTTGTCTGGTTCAGATTATACCTTTTAAGACTTAACATTATGAATCTGTGCTCTTAAACTAGACTTTCATCTGAGTCTGTGAATCAAGAGGCATTTAGGACGAGGGAGAAAGTTTTTATGTTAAATGAGGGATAATTAGCTTCTCCTCCTCTAAGAAGTAAAACCCTCGATTTCCAGGGTGACTTGCTTTAGAGTTGATCAAATGTTGGAGAGAAGTTGCAGTCCCACCTCCTGCTGGTACAGTACTAAACTCAGCTGAAGCTGTGCACTCTTTTTTCATAAAAAGTTCAATATTTCTAATCTCTAGCACTCACTTCTCTGAAAAACATGCTAAGCTTGCAGCTCTGATGGGGATGTGCAACAGTCATTAACCCTGAAAACAAGAAAAACTATTCTGTAGTATAATAAGAAGTTCCCAGTGGACAGACAACCTTAAAGATGGAGGTAAGAGGAAGACAAAAGGAGAAGATATCTAATCGTTCTCACAAAGTAAAGGAAAATAGACTCAGAAGTGATTAAGAGAGATGCACATTATGCAGATTATCGTAAGATATAATACAGGGGATGCGCCTCGTAGAGCTGAGAGATGGAAAGAGGAGATGGATGCCGACTAAATTAGTTTGTGAGAAGATAAAACGGTGAGGAGAGAGAGAACACAGGTAGAAATTAAATCTCTTGGTTGTGGTGAAGCAATCTGTATTGTATACCGAGGGAAGCTGAGACAGAGGAAGAGAGCAAGAGAAAGAGAGATGGAGACGAAATGCGGTAGGCAGAGGTGAGATTAGTTTTGGATCTGATCAAGCAGATATGCATGTTACAGTGAGAAATTTAATCCAGTTGATAGGGAAGAGAAACAGATCACACATACAGAGCAAATTAGCAGGAGGTAGCTAAGAGTTCGTGAGGCTTTGTGAAGAATAATGCTATCTATTATATAAGCGAGTTTTGGCTTTTTGAAGAAGGTTTGGATTGTTTGAAAGTTAGATACGGAAAGGAGTGTGCAACTGAGAAGGGGAGGGGGGGGGGGAGAAATTTAGCTGGTTGATGTGAAATTGAACTATAGACTGTGAGACTAAACTAGTTTGGTTAAGGAAGACACAGAGAGAATGAAGACAGAAAGACAGAGAGAATGGAGTGAATTAGTCTGGGGGGATGAGATGAAAGAGTGAGGCGTGTGATGAATACAGAGCATCAGGCCACTAAACTTTGGTAAATTGGAAAGTATAGAGGGGGTAAGAGGGGACCAGAGTGAAATAAAGGATAAATACCCAAGACCTGAGGGAAAGGAAAGAAAAGCTCGAAACATACTGCACATGGAGAGAATGAAGTATCGGAAATAATATTCTGCTACTATGACTTAATGCATATTCATGCATATACATGGTTTTTTCAGAATAGCAGTGCTGAATATGCTAATTATCAGGGACATGTCTCTGCTATACACTGATGAGCCAAAACGTTGTGATCCTATTCTGGCACTGAGATGTTAGCAGTCCTGTAAGTCGTGAGGTGGAGTTGTCGGAGTTATCATGGATTATCTGTCTGTAGAGCTTTACAATAGTTTGATTTAATAAAAGAAATCAATTATTTACCGAGATTCCCCTCATCAGTGTGCCCTAGAAGAAGACAAAACATCCCAAATATTTTGTACATTTGGTCTCCAAGAACATAAAAAATAAGAAAATAACATATTACTTATACTCTGGTCCTGTTTTCTGGGCCCAGTGTAAGGTGCAAGCACTGTTACTAAACTTTGATTTGAAGAATTGCTAATTAGGTTAGCATCAATGCAGTCGCCTGAATTGAGGAAGCCTTAAAACTAAAGCTCTGCATGTTGGTCCAATTCATAATCTGTCCTCTTGCTTAACAGGAACCCATAGTGCAGAGAACACACTACATGTGTAATGTGATACTTAATAACTTATATAATATATTCTTGCTGAAGTCAACACAAAAAACAAGAAAAGGCGCAAACAAAATAACCAAATAACTAAAGGAGGCAGGATGGACTTGAAGCATCTCCAGGACTGTAGCCAGGTTTTGAAACAATGAGGCACATACAGTGAATTTAACAGGTGAGGAAAATTAGATTAGATTAGATAACATTATGAATTCCCTGAGTGGAAGCTAGTTTGGTTACCGCTGTATAGTGACAAGCAATGACAGAGACACAGTCCAGACAGGTCAATCAATTGAGCAATTAAGTAAAGTAAAAGGTCGATCACAAGAGATGCACCTGGAACCAGTAATCAATAAAAACAGGCAGTTAATATCAAATGAAAAGCAGCAATTGGGAAAGCAATACATATGAAATGAAACCTTAAAATTTATACCAATCAAAACAAAAACAAGCAAGTATCACATGTCACTGAAAAAAATCACTGCTCTGGGCACAAAAGACCTTATAAATCATTCATCCTGGTCAATTAATTTACAACACACTGATCACCTTCAAACTGAAGGATGGTTTGAACTCTCCTCCTGTTTCTTTCCTCTAAAACCTTTCCTAACGACAAGGCTGATCAGTCACAGCAAACTAATTCTGCTCATGTGAATGTCAGGGAACCCCCCATGACAGAATTACTGTTCTTCACACTCTCCTACATACCTGTTTTACTCTTTTATGCATCTCCTGAGCGTTTAGGCTTAAGACTCAGTGGTTGTTGGAATTGACAGGTTCAAAAATGAGAACCAGTCCAACCGGGAATGTCTAAGCCGTTATGGCTTATCAAGGGAGTTGTCCGTTGACTATGAAGTTACACAAATTAAAATTTTATGATGCAGCTGAAATCTGACCCAACAATCTGCAAAACTTGTAGATTGTTCTCCCACTGGCACACTTACACTGCACGCCCCAGTAGTCTGTGATAAAGCAGAAAAAAAGATGTTCAGCTTACTAAACATATGCCCAATAGCAGAACTCAGCCATGAAATTTGAGGTAATTATTAAGCTAATCTCAGTTAATTATGTACTTACAACTTACAGCTCCCACGTGAAGCCAAGAAAATTGATGTTTGGAGCTTTTCGTTCTCTGCTGGACAAATAGTCCTTTTCTGTGTGTCGGAAGCAAAGGGACTTTTTTATTCTGTGCATTATGTGAAGATATATCGCTCAAGAGATGGAGTTAAGAGAAGGGAGGCATTTGAAAAGATAGACTGACAGTGAGGGATGAGAGAATAGTTTGAGGATGAGAGGACTGGGTGAAACTGAGGGAGGACGCAAGAGCTGAGGGCTGAGTTTGTGGGTGAGATAAAACCAGGCTGTTTGGGTGCGAGAGGAGGGGAGGGGAGTGAAGGAGGGAGGGAGATAACAGTATAGGATGGATTCACAAGTCCCAGTGACATTAATTTCAGAGGTCATTTATAAAATTAATGAATGTGAGTGTGTTGTGTGTAAGAATAAGACCAAATTAGTTGAGGAAAGGGTAACAGAATAAGGCGTGTGTGTGTGTGTGTGTGTGTGTGTGTATACGTGTGTGTTTGTCTTTGTTTGTGTCTGTAAGTAAAAGAGAGGTAGACTAAATTACTTTGGGGAAATTAAAAAATAGTCAAGTGTTGGCGGCAGTTGCGTTTGTGTGAATGTGTGTCTGTGTGTGTGTGAGAGAGAGAGCGTCGAGGACACACGAGGAGAATAAATGACTTTGTGAAGAAAAAAAAAACAGTAAGTGGTGCAAACAGCCACAGCAATGAGACCACTTAGTTTTGGGGATGGGGTTTGGAACAAGCACAGGATTGTGTAAGACGGCAGAAAATAGAGGAAATAGAGACATCTCAATTCATAGTAGACATGATTTGGAAATGTGCATGTTACATGAAAAAAAAAACACTGCAGGGGACCTGATTTGCTGAGTGGGATACACACATTAAACAGTTTGAGAGGAAGGAAAGAGCAGACTAAATTAGTTTTGTGGAGATATGTTGGAGAGCATGGAGGGAGGGAAAAGGAAGGAGGAAGAAAAAAAGTAGTACCTCAGGCCCCTCTGTGATATTTATGGGAGATGTGCATGTCATGTGAAGAATTAAATGCCAGTGCTGTAATAATCTCAGTGGATGAGATGTTTTTTGTGGTATTTTGGCCACAGTGCATAGACACAGTCTGGTGGTACATATACAGTATTTTGGAATGCTCTATATCAGCATGTGTGTTCCTGATGTTGAGATATGCCCGTGTGTTAGCACAGCCACAATCTTGTCAGCCATGTTAACCAGTGATTGTTAGGGCACAGCGTAACATTTACTGTTGAGAAGGAGGGCCCAATGCACACATGCTTAAAATAAGTCTTATAACAAATAGCCTGGTGAGCAGGAGCCAACAACAGAGATATATTACAACCAAGGTAACTTTGGATGGAAATGCTTACTTCAACTACTCAAATCCTAGAGATGCAAAATCACTTTGACTTTCTCTGACATCAGATTTGAAGCAGGGTATTAAGACTAAGCAGTCTGTGCAGAGAGCAGAGTGTATAGAAGATGGAAACCAGTAAATAGGATGAGACTGACGATGAGTTTGTACTGATTGGTTGTAGCAAAGCCTACACTTATGAGGAAAACTATATTTAAAGAAGTGCCTGTTAGATCAAAATCATGGATATGAATAGGGCATGGGTTTATACATTTTTATGGGCAGCAATTAATATTTTCCAGCAAATTAAACACTACAAATGACAATGATTATGTTGTCCAACGTTTTTGTTCCATCAGACTAGAGATAGACCGATATGTTTTTTTCCGATACCGATTATTAGTAGTCAAGGAGGCCGATAACTGATATTTGGAGCCGAAATTAATTTGCAGTAAAAGTGAAAATATTGGCGTCAAAATTTTGAATAATACAAACTCTCAAACACTTAACTTTGTTTAAATGCCTTTAAGCATCTGTTTATTAAACAGCTTTTCAGATTTGCAACATGTTAATAATCGGCCCGGCCGATAATCGGTCTATCCCTACATCAGACACATTATCAGTTTTCATCAGTAAGCAACGAAGTGTTATTAAGGAAGTACAACATACTTTTGCTCACTGTACCAGCAGTCACAAGTGAACTGTATTCAGTCTTTCGTTTCCAAGGCTACTGTGTTTTTGTGAATCCACAAAGTAACTAAACTCTGCAGACTTTTGACATTAAAAGTAGATGTTCAGATTTCTGTTTTCCAATGCAGTTAGGCCTTGGATATAAAAACATGATTATATAGCAGAGAAGGGGGAATACAGAATCAGAGAGAGAGAGGGCATGAAAGGGAGGGAGAACAAGGCTAAAGAGAATCAAAAATAAATGTGGAAGGTGACGGTTATCAATACCCAGAATATGATCTTTTGAACCCCCCCCCCAAAAAAAGCAAGAGAGGATTGTGGGGGAGGTGGAGGCAGATGAAAGCTGAAATGGGTGTACTGAAAAGAAAGAAGCACATCAAGAAATGGAAAGCAGGGAGTAAAAGGGAAAAGGGCTCTGAGGCAGTATGAGACCGAAGAGAAATATAGTGAAAATGAAACAGACAAAGATAAATAGAAACAGACAAAGATAAATAGAAAAGAAACTTAACAAAAAGAAAGTAGGGAAGAACAAGAGAACAGATTATATGTGACAGAGAGACTGGAATAAATGACAGGAGGCCTAGAAACATTAAGAAGAAGTATAAAGAGACCTCTAGAAAGAAAATGGCCAAAATTGGAAGTATTGCAAAAGGGAGAGGGGGGGAGTGGATAGAGAAAATAGAAAAGGGAACAAGTGGAAAAAAGAGTACAATCAGGGTGACAAGCAAATAATACAGAAAATAGACACAAAGATGCCTGAAGGAGGAGGAAATCAGTGAAGGGAGAGGAGGAGAGAGAATGTGTAAAAGGAGGGAAGTCTAAGAAGTTAAATTAAATGTTAATAAATAAAGAACTAACAGATATACTGCATGGTGCTCAGATGGGTTCACATAGAGCCTCTTTGGTATCATGTAGAATCAGTTCAAGCTATAATCTACTGTAGAATCAGATATGTTATCTGTGGGATATTTGTAACTAATTTCTCATAAAACGTGACCTCCATTGATGTTGCACATCAAACTGTGTTTACAGGTCCTGGGGAATACTACTGCACATGTGAAAATAGCTGTATACAGCTTTTTGTACCTCCAGAGGGAGCTGAGCAAAATCTGATAAGTTGCCTTGAGTCTACAAGAAGAAAATAAATGTGGGGATGTGTAGTTGGAAAGAAGTAAGTTTACTAGACATCCAGATGGAAATTAAAAAGACCATGTGGTTGTGCTGCATTGATTTTTATACTTTTTATTTTTTACTTTATAAACTGTCTATCATGAGTCCAACAACGTTACAGGAGTGCATTGCTAAATTTGCAGAGTGTTCCTTTAAGATAGTAGAGAGACAAGCTGAAGTGATGATGTCATCTAAATTCAGATCCTGGAGCTACTCAATAGACAGTGAATGGTGGAACAACTAATACGACTGTACAGTGTGAAAGCAGCTATGATTATTTTACTGAGACGTTTTCTGAATCACCAGCTGGAAACCCGTCTTTCAAACCAAACTCAGCTGGATGAAACATATCAAAAACATGACCCCATCAGTGGGCCAGTTTGACCTGTTGGCAGCATCCCTATTCACGTCCTGAACCTCTGATTTCCGGCTTAAGGTGACAATAGCTAGTTTTTACAGGTACTGACTTTACTGTCCAGAATTACTGGGATATCAGAGTGTTTTTCTGTAAGAGCATGTAAGCAAGAGATCATCAACAATTAGCTGTGTGGTTATTATAAAAATAACACACACGATGGACTTTTCATAACAGTATAGGCTGAGTCAGTGATCCTGCCCACATTTCATGACTTGCCAGCAATTATATTAGTATTTGTTTGTGTTATATATTCATTTCAAGTTTTCATTTCAAGTTTTCTCCAAGCTGGTGGTATAACCTGTTTTACTAGTAAAAGAGGTTAGAACATAGACCATTATAATTTTTTTTTATTTCAGAATACTAATAAAATCATTTTATTTCATCTCTCTGTGTAATGCTAAGCCATGGTGTCACCTGCCAGTCAAACAGTATGTAGGCAGACTAAGACATTTTTTACTTTCTGCATGTAGTACTCATTGCTCTGTTCAACCATGGTGGCTAATTTTGTCAGTTTATTAAAAAAAAACAAAAAAACATTGAAATTGTAAAATGCACAGTAAGGGGTTTTTCCCTGAGAAACAGCTGCCATAGACTGAGTATCTGAACCAACACATTCACGAGCTTTGATTTGGTTTGGCTTGAACTGTGTTAAATTAATGACTGATGACAGAGTAGCAAAACAATGATTTATTTATATATTATTTAAGTGAATAAAAATTATAGATTACTACTTCACTAAATCAGATCCCTTGAAGGCAGCCACTTCTTGCGGGGGTGTACCAGGGAAAAAAGAGCACCAGAGACAGAGAGCCAGAGCGAGACCTACAGATGCAAGACAAGAGGAAGGAGAAGAGGGAAGCAACTGGGAGTGTATTGGCCTCTGGGGATGAACCATGTGTTGGGGTGGAGGAGAGGAGGGGGCGATGGGTTGGGAGGTAGGGCGGAGCGAACTAAGAAGCCGGGGGGTGGTTGAAGAATACTGGCTTTGATGAATAAAACATCCGCGTGAATGAAGGGGTGGTGTGAATGCATTAACCCAAGCAGAGAGGAAGAAAAGAAAAAAGAAATGGCAAGATATGGAAAAAGATGAAGAGAGGAAGTAGAAAGCAACAGCAAAGGGTGCTTTATATAGAGAGATGTAAGGTGGAGGGAAGATAGAGAAGGAAGGAAGGAACAAGGAGGATGGAGAGAAGAGAGGAAGAAAAATGAAGAAGCTGAATTGAAATAGTACTCAGCTTTTTAAACAATAAAGGCAACGGGTGAGCAGAAAAAAAACTTTTTAGACTTGAGAGGTTGTTTTTAAGTTTGTGTTGGGTTGATATTTTCGACTGTGTGTATGTAAATGGCCATGTCTTTGTTGATGTGTTTGCTGGTAAAAATTTCAGCTCTTAACTTTAATAAAAAGCAATACCACAATGTAAAACTGCTCCATCACAATGAAACTCCAGCATTTTACAGTATGCTTTAGCAACTATTATTATGTTACATAACAGAAGTGGTATTAGCAAAATATTATTACTGATCCATCAACATACAAGCAGCATTTTAATGTTGTAGCTGGTTGAAGTGGAGCTCATTTATTGGCTTCTCCTGAGTACACTGCTGAAATGATTAGCTGGTGAATGGAATGACAGGAAATTAGCCAGCAACAATTTAGCTAATCAATTATTGATTTATTTATCAAACAAAAATCTTTTATATTTACAGGTTTCAGCTTTTTTCAGCTTCACGATGTGAGGACACCACCTTGGGCTTCAGGGAGTTATGATTTGGGATGGTTCACTACCTGCCGACATTTTATAGACAAACCAGTTAGTAAAGTACCTCAAAATTAAAAAGAAGTAGACTTACTTAACGCCAGCAAAATGTGAACATAAAAAGCTTGTGTGTTTATTAGGTATCTTTGCATGTATGCATTAAGTTGTATCTTGTGTGTCTGCGTGTGTGTGTTTCCTCTCTGGTATGTCTAATACGCCCTCATACCATCTGGGCAAAAGACAACCATTAAAAGACTATCGTTGAATCAGTCGCAGATCACGTTTGCTCAGCTGTACTTCCTCTAATTAATATGTGTGTGTGTGTGTGTGTGTGTGTATTCTTTTATTTTTTATTTTTGGGTCTGCTGTGTTTATTTTTGATATATTAATATTGTGCATACGGTGAAATGTGTTTTTGGTTTCTTTCCGGTCTTTCTTGTATTGGTCAATTTGTTCCTGCCAGTCTGTCAACCTGTAATGACATCTGGGTGTGCAGAATGAACCAGGGTGTGTGTGTGGTAGTAGGTGCGTGTGTTGAAGTCTCACCAGACGCATAATTCATGAGCATTTATGTGTATTTATTTATTTTAATAATATTAAGAGGGTCTGTACGGATGAATGGGTGCAACAGACAAAAGCAGGGAAATTGTGCTGTGTTCAATTGTGTGTATGTGTGTGTGTTTCTGTATTTAATTGGTTCCCTGTTGTGTGCACTTACACAGGGTTATATGTTTAATGTGAGAGGGGAGAGAGGATGAGAGAAAGCTAAAGGTGGTGGGCAGATGTAATGTTGAATGTCCTTGAGCTATTGTTAAGCTGAGCTAGTTGTGTGATTGGATAACTCTGTGTGTGTGTGTGTGTGTGTGTGGGCGGGGTGGGGGTGGTGAGGTCATCCCTCAGGCTGTTGTTGGTGGTGTGAGGAGAGTATGTTTGTCCAGCCTGGCAGATGTTAGCTGCTTTTAGCATAAAGGAGGGAGGTGGTATGGGGAAATGGAGTGATGTGAAGTAGGATTGACAAATTAACAAACTGAGCGACAAAGGGAGTAAGTGATGGATGGATGAAATGAAGAAGAACAGCAGTAGATTCAGGAGATTTTTGATAGATGGACACTCAAGTGCAGACAATGTTTTGAAAGCAAGGAAAGTCAGTATCATGAGCCTCGTCTGCTTGTTATCTTCAAAGTTTTGCAGTTTTGGCTCACATGGAGGAGGGCAGAGGATAGACAGATAGTGAAGAGATGAGGATGGATGACAGGAAGGTCATTCCATTAGTATATAACATAGATTCTTGCACACTTGTACATCATACTGTGGCACAGTGAGTATCAGAGCATGTCAAATGTGTGTTTGCGCCCTTTTACAGCTTTTCTCTCAGTGTGTCTCAGTGTGTGAACTTGTGCATTTGTGTGTGTGGTCATGACTCGCCCTCAGGTGTGTCTGTGTGTGTCTGTGTTTTGACTGTGTGTGAGAGATTGTTTGTGCGTGTCTTGTGTGTGTCAGATAATATTTGTATCCAGACGATCATGAGGAAACGTGAAAGCTTCTATTGACTTGCAACCACAGTACGTCATCAGTTTTTGTGTGTGTGTGTGTGTGTGTGTGTGTGTTTGGCTGTCAAGATGTGAGGACTCTGCCAGTGGGTACTTTGGCATCTAAGAGCAGCACAAACAAAGTGCTAACAGAGACAGCTACATGATAAAACCCAACAGCCTTGAGGGCAGGGGCAATGATCCGTGTGTGTGTGTGTGTGTGTGCGTGTGCGTATGTGTGTGTGTGTGTGAGGGAGAGAAAGGGAGAAAAGGACAGAAAAAAGAGAGAGATTCAGTGTGTGTTTATGTCTTTGTTTGAGAAAGAAAAAAATCTCTGTTGCATTCATTATTAATGTGTGTACATTTTGGGTTGTTTATTTGTCATCTTACTGTGTGTGTATGTATGTGAGTGTGTGTGTTTGTGTTTGGAGCCGTCAGCAGGTTCTAAAGTGGGTCCTTAAGGGCCATCTGTCTTAGGCTAGTTCAAACCGTCTGCTCTGGTTATATGGAGGGCACTGGGTGTGGGTGTTTTTGTGCAGCTGCTAAATGTCAGACAATGTGTAAGTCCAAATATGCTCAAGAAAGTTAAGACCAAAAAGAAGATGAGCCTCTCTACTCCCCTACCTTTTACAAGGGTGGTTGTTGTGTGTGTGTGTGTGCATGTGGTGGAGTGCTACTGCCTCCTGAGACACTTCAGACTGGCGCTAGTTGACTGGCAGCCAAATCTGTGTTTATTCTTGTCTGCAGATTTGTTACTTTTTTGTTTACACCTCTAAAGCAGCAGAATACATGATCGACAGGAAAAATACTATGCTTCTGGATACTGTGGCGACTATTTTATCCCTGTCTACTCCAGTTTTGTTTTTATATTCTTGTGTTCATGTGAGGGATGGTAAAAGGTTAGACCTTTTATATAACGTTGCTTTACTCCTTCTCATCAGGAATCAGTACCCTGCTGCTTCCACTGTCTAATCAAGGACTAATTTACATCTAAAGCATCTGGTGAATACAGTCCATAGCGATAGGAAGAAACCTGCGCCTCTTATAAGCTGGACATGGAAAAAGAACCGCTGCTTTATAGATGGGGCCATTTTGAAGACACTCATGTTAAGTAGCCTCCCTCGGCACCAACAGAAGGCTCTGTGTGACAGAAATAACACAACCTTTGTTGAAGCGTGGTGATGGTCCTCAACAGCAGTGAGCGTGAACAACTGATTGTATTACTCTGATTGTATTATGTAAAAGTAACGAAGAGATAGTCACCCTCCTGCTGTTTGTGGAAGGTTAATTTTTCAGATAGATAACGCTACTATAAACATACTACTTTAGGGTCTTTATCCATAGTCATTTCAGGGTTTGCTAGCTGTTATTAAGCTAACTCAGTTATCAAGCTAGAATTCAACAAGGCCAACTCAACAATTCAAACTATCCTACAGGTTAAAAACTAGCCAGCAGTTATCAGGTTTTGGTCAACAGTTTCAACACACTTACTACGAATGTGAGTAACAACAGTTATCAAAGCAAGCTTGAGTGGTTGTGAGCTAACACACCAATTATTAAGCTGGTTTTTATGAAGCATATTGAATATGTTTCTAACATCAACCTCCCAAACCTACCAGCTGCCTTCTGTTATTTATATTCTGAGTACTAAATTGAAACCTTGTAAAAAGTAGAGTTCTATAAGCTCATGTTTAATGAGCCATTACAAAACTCACTGTTGTGTACTGTTATATAGAGAAGCAATGTGTATTAACTGTATCACATGCATTATTCACCAAGTCTCTGGAAGTTTGTGCCTTTGGAGATATGTTAGTATATGTATGTGGTCTTTATATGAAGACACTGTGTTGGTTGGTTTATGTGAGATTTTTCACCTTTATAAATTTCACCTGTAACATTTCACCTCAACAGTGATGGAGATGAGGCTAAGCTACAGATGTGCAATAGTACATGTAGATTGATACCAGGAGCATACCAGTTCAGTGTCTTAATTTGGCAGTAGTTTTCTGAGTAGGCAATGCTAAAGATGGGAAAGCAGATACCTTGTTCAAGAAGAGCATATTAACACTCTTTGGGTATTGCTGAAATAATTGTCAGAGTAGAGAGTAAAACATTATTTTCCACACTGTAACAATGTCTGATACATATTCAGTATTATCCGCCGTCTAGTACATAGTTTAAATTACAGTATGTCATGCTTATAGCCTAATAGGTAAAATATAATCAAAAGACAATATTTAATACTCAACCATAATTTATATTCAACATGTAAACGGACCTCGACTGGAATGTAAAATGTTAGGTAGGTTGAGCAATTCTTAGCTCCCGCATGTGTTTGTTTGATGGACTTTCCAATGAGTGCAGTAGGTAAAGAATTAATATGAAGTGTCTGTAGAAACCGCTTCAAGTGGAAAACTGTCGAGTTCTGATGGTAAAATGTTTATACGGTTAAACAATGATGGAAATGTGGTGGTTATTTACATCTGTCAAAAACTATGAATGGAATGAAATGATGTGATTTTGATCTACAGTATATTATTTGTAACAGTCATAAAGATTCTAGTTTCTGAGATTTTTGGCTTTTCTAGTGCTATTATGATTTTGTGAGGTTGAAATGAAACTTTTTCTTTTCATTTTTAACCCTCAGGTGACGATATTAAGTTTGACCGGCGACAGGGCAGGTGTGTGCGGTGTTTGCCGTAATGGAGGAACATGTCACGAGCTTTCAGGTGAGGTTTCACTGAGTGCCCTTCACGGAACTATGAGCGTCCATACTGCACGATCACCGCCCGGTCCTTCCCACCAAATCCTTCATCATGTTCCGGGGCCTCAGACAGAATTCCTCTCTATCTCGATAACGTGAGTAGATTGAACAATTTGGGATTTTTTCTTCATCTTGTGCTTCAGTTTTCTTCATTAATTTCGTATTTGACAATTCAAATTTCATTTTTTGTTTAGCTACTCTGTTGTTTTTCCTCCCTTTCTCTGTCAGCTCGATCCTCTTCATCAGTTTCACTCAGACGGAGATCCATAACCACTTACTCTTTGATTCTCAGTGCTCAGGTTTCTCCTCTTTACTTTAATCAATTTCTTCATCTCCGTCTCAGAGATCGATCCTATTATTCATGGTTCTCTCTCTGCCGCCTCCACCCTCTCTCTACAGCCCGAGAAGTGCGGTTCTCCTCTCACTCTCTTCATCTGTCAATTTACAGGGACTCGTTACATCTGCTTTCCCTCTTTCCATTCTCTTCTTATCTCTTGTCACCCCTGTGTTCTCTATTCAGTCTCAAAGGCAAATGCAACATTTCTGGTGACCTCCTTACTATCTCTGAGGAGTCATCTATATTTTACAGTCTGTACACAAGGTAGAAACTTGGCATTGGGGTGCATTGTTGTCCCACCTATAAGCCGGTAGTGGAGGTAGTCACAGAGCTGGTCTCTGTTCTTTTAACGTTTAAAAGAGGCTAAAGTTAGTGCATTAATGTAGTTCAAATGAAATAACTTGTTGCAGCTTTTCCTATTAAAACATTGAATTAATTTGATTACAAGTAGCAGAAAATGGACGGTTGTAGTACTCAAAACAAAGCTTGAGCTTTCCTAGATCTTTATGAGCTTTTAACCTTTTAAAACATTTGAACTGAAATTAAATTAGATAACCCTCTTGATAAAAGTGCTGACTAATGCAACCACAGAGACACTGACTGAGACTGATTTGCATGGATTCTTTGCTTGACCACCACCATCGTTTCCCTGCTGCTACTTGGCCTGCTGACTGAGTAGTCGTCTATGGGAGGCTGGGTGGTCCTTAAAATGGTCAGGCAGGGTTGTGGGATGGTTGCCATGGGTGATGTCATTTAATGACTGCTAGGGTGGCGTTGCCCATGAGGTTGTTACTGAGGCTGGTGTGGCCACTGTGGAGGTTGCTGTGAGATGCTGTGGTGGTGTTATTCCTTACTAAATTAGCTTCTGTGCATCGTTGGTGCGTAAATGGTTGGGAAGGAACTACATGTAATTTGTTTCACTGTCATGTAGTTCCTTCCCAACCATGCAGAGTGTGGGATTGTAAGTCAGGGACTGAAGCATGATGTTACTGTCTTCCTGTTACTGTCTTACTCACTTTATGAGTATTTAAGAGGTTTTGTGTTAACATTTCTCCGATGGAAGACTCCAATGCAGGCAAATGCTCTGTTGGGGTTGATGGTGGTTGGCGGTAGTTGATGTTATTAAGTCTCAAACTGGTTGGAAAAATCTAGGAGACAAAAGTGAGTAATGTTCTCTTTCCTTTCAACAACTACAATCCTTGTCCTTGAGGAAGACGGGGATGTAGTTGAAGAGATAGTGAATGTTTTCTTTTTTTTACAGAACTGCTCTGCTACACTCTGAATCAGACACATTCACACCTGGGAGCTTCAGCTTTAATTGACTGGATCGACTACATACTCTGTTTGGCCTTGCCCAAGGGTACCACATTGGTAGTTTCAAGACAGTGAAATACATGTCATTTAAAGCCTTGATCCTATTCCTATTGTTGCTGGGCAAAGCTACTTTCATGTAATCTGATGGTGACTAACTCAGTAGTGTCCAACTGTAGATACACATCAGTCTAACAGACTGCCAGCCTTCTTACCCTGACGTCAGTGTTTTATTCAGCATCCTGTTTGCTGCTAGCTACACTCCTTGGCCTGATTTCCACATTAGGGCCAAACAGGACTTAATCATTATTCATGTCAGTCACTTTCTCCCAGAGCATTTTATTTCTCCACTACAAAAAATGCCGCTTTTTTATATTCCCACTTAAACTGTTGTAGCACTGCCTGGGAAGCTATGATGGGCAATATGGCTCTGTTGTATAGGGCTCTGACAGTATAGACATGTCTTTACTGCAAAACTGAATAGGTATTTTAAGCCATATGGGGGAGAGTGTGTGTATGAGTGTGTTGTTTGTTATCATGTACATTTTCCATTTGAGTTTCAGTTAAAGGGCTTAAAGGAAATCTCAATTCTGATGTATACATTATTTATCATTAGGTTTATTGCCTTCAGGAAAAACAGTCACTTCATATTATTATTTTTTTCATGTGCAATTCTTTGGCTTCAGTTAATAAATTTACAGTCCCTCTGCATCTCTGCTGACTCCACTCACATTCTCCCTGGTAAAACTCAGGTTACATTATTTTTCAGCTATTTCTGGTGGCTTGAAGAGATTAGATCTGCATGCCACAAGATAGGATGCCATAGTACTGTTGAAACTACAGCGTAGCCATGCAAACAAGATACATGTCGGCTATTGAATAACCCTGGGTTTATTTTAGACAATAACAACATTCTCAGATCAGATCTCAACAGGGGTATAAGGTTGTTATGATTGAAATGGCGATAAGATGCTGTATTCTCTGGTACGTTTCCTTACACTGTTGTATTGCAGTAATGTACCTACTCTTACAACCACATTGATCTTTGGTGGATGTTTAAGACAAGAATAAAAAACGCAGATATTCTTGATTCAACAAAACAAGAATGAGTAGCAATATTTTTCTTCAAGGACTTGGACATAAGCCACCAGTTCATAAAACAGCAAGCAGTACCTATTTTAAAGAGTATGGTCTAGACCTGCTCTATATAAAAAGTGCTTTGAGATGACTTTTGTTGTGATTTATCCAATTACTGACACCTTTAAACTGTTGGGAGCGAAACCTAGAAGGACAATTTACAGAATCAGCAGGCGTCAAGTTTAACAGTTTTGATGTAGTGAGTGAACAAATTAGACATTTATATCCTCAATTATATATGATTCAGCTATTAATACCCTTGACTTTCTATTTTAAGTGCAGAGTTAGCGCAGTCCAACTGAATTTTAAAAATTTGGTTTTGACACACAAATGAGACATAAGTACTTTTTAAAGTGGACATTTTCTGCAGTGGGACTCTCTCTGTGTCTTGCCAGGAGAGAAGATTTGTCATCTGTGCTGTAGTATTAAAAAAAAACTAACAGTGCTTTTGATCAGACTGTGTAAACATGGCCCCCTTAATTATGTTCTAAATATAAACAAAAATACATATTTACATTCATAAATATATAAAAATATATTATAGTTGTATGACTGAGCAGCTGGAGGGAGTGGAGGGCTGCAGCAACATAGCTTACTGTGGCACAGTTTGAATACCTTTTGCTCTTCCATTCTAGGCCTGTGTGACTCATCTTTTGTTATGTGAAAGTAGGTCTTGTATGGCTCACTATGTTGGGACTGAATGTTGTATTAATCAAGCCAACATACTACACATGCTACGTCTATCTGTAAACATATTGTGGACAATTGTGTTTGTGTGTTTTCTAGTTTTGCCACCCTGGAAAACAGTGGTCTACTCTTCTATAATGGACGCTTCAATGAGAAACACGACTTCATTGCCTTGGAAATCCAAGAAGGGCAAGTGGTGCTCAAATATTCCACAGGTACTGTATCTGTTTGTGTATTTCTGTATTCATAAGAACCATGTATTCCCATTTGGAAAGCCCTCAAGGTCTGTCTAATGCAGTGATAAGTTGAGTTCAATAGAAATACATATATGTAATTATTAGCTGCTCATGTCTTGACACAAACTTTGTTGTTACAGGTGAATCATCCACTCAGGTGAGTCCCTTCCTGCCTGGTGGTGTGAGCGATGGAAACTGGCACACAGTCCACATCCACTATTACAACAAGGTGGGTTTTCATCTCAATTTGTTTGTTCGTCCTGGACCATTTTGATTTTTGATCTCTCTTTTGATCGTACATTTTGTGCTACTGAGGTCTGTTTGATAAGTTATCTTTTGAAGTTTTTGAAGCGTTTTTGTTGTGATAGTAATTTTTTTACTTCTGATGCGTCGGCAGTTTAGCTTCTCAGCCCTCATACCGACAAAGCACTTTGAATTAAGTTGAAGTGTTTGTGTGTGCATATTGTTACGTGGGCGTTTGCTTGTCACCATTTTATTCATGCATATTCGCCGCACATCTCCTTTAATTTTCTTCATGTTCTTTCATTTTCCTCAGCCAACTACACGCTATGTGAGTATGAGTGTGTGTCAGGGTGCACATACACTTCCTTCTTTCCCTGTTTCTTTTTCTTTCTTTCTTTTTCTCCCGCTATCTTTTTTTCACCAGCAGACGTAAGTAAGTGAAGAGTGAGTGTGATGTCGGTCTTTCTGCTTCGACTCCATTATAATCTTACCCATATACAATGTCTGTTGTTTCTTGTCCTACTAACAATTTCTCCCCTCTTCTTTCTAACATAATATGCAGTAGCAGTGTAGATACTGATTATAGTCCTGTTATTTTGTAAGTTATCTGGTGTAGTGAATATAAACTCTAGATTTAGAAAAGGCTGTTGTATTTCTTGCATGTTGTCTGTTGTCATGGTGTTTCTTGTTTTCTTTTTCTTGTGACTCTGTATTCAATCATATATGTGTGTGTGTGTTCAGCCTAAGCGCAGTATGAGCGGCGAGGCCCAGGGTCCGTCAGATGAGAAGATTGCCGTTGTGAGCATTGACGACTGTGATACGGCATTGTCGCTTCGCTTCGGCACGCAGCTCGGAAATTACAGCTGTGCTGCACAGGGCAAACAGACCAGCAGCAAGAAGTGAGTTTATTTTTCTTTCACCACTCCATTTTTTTCCTGCATTTTTACCAGTGTCTTCTTAAAATGTGGTGACTTGAAGGCTCCACACATCTGAGAAATCGCCCCAACAATGTCTCTAAAATGGTTACAGTATCATTCGTTTGGTCTTAAAAAGAAACAATTCGAGTTTCAGTCAAAGCAGAGTTACTCACATATCTTGGAAATGTGAAATATGATCTGCAGCATGAGCACAGATCCTGGAATATATGCAGTATATTGGACTCTAACAAACAAAATTAGCCACAACACAACTTCAGTAAACTACACGATCTTCTGTGTGCCTGTTTATTATGAAACTGACCTTCCAAGTTAGCAGTGGTGGGTTGTTAGTGTGCCAGTGAGACCTTCAGTGAGTGGATGTAAGTTATGAAATGTTATTTCTAGCACCTCATACCGGATTTTTCCCCAGTTTTAGAAAAAACAGAGAGATGATCGGTATGTAATTCATTCTGGAATTAATTCCATGGTTAACTCATGGAATAACTGTGACTCAAAAAACTTGTATTGAGTGTATTGAGTTAAACTCAGTAAACTGAGTTGGCGGTGTTGACACAGGATGTGCCAACTTCTTTGCAAGACCAAGTTTCATTAAACATCATCTGTGACTGATCAGAGGCTTAAGGGATATTCAGAGGCAATTTTCACTAAGTAGAAAACCAATAAAGCTGGTCAGCAGCACACTGTACAGCTGATCCAGCTGTTGGTACGTGGGTCACTAGATTACAGATATAAATTACATCACATAGGGTGATTAGTGGTAGCATTACAATGTTAAAAGATATTGGTTTTAATTGGAATAGACATGTTTACTGTCTACAAATGATTGTGGACATGTTGCGAAGTCTGTAGCATAAAGCACATTGTGTCAGTGTCATTATGGTTTATGTAATGGACTTTTTTAGCATCTATGAATAAATCAATTTATTGAAAAATGATAAAATTATTTTTAATGGTACATTTGTATGCATTCATTCTTACATTTCCATAACTATGTGTTGCTGTTCATAATTTATGTCCTCTGTCTTGGAAGTTGTTTCCCAGAAACTTCTCATGTCATAATAAGTTCTTAGCCACTGTAGTTTGTTTTCTGCCTCAGGCCTCCAAGATGACATGTATAATGGCAGTTGCACTCTATTGTGTAAAAATACTGTAAATGCATGTTAAATGGAACCGAGAGATTTGATCAAATTTTAGTGTCTGTTGGACGTTCTCCTAAAAACTAGTTCTATATTTTCAGCTTCACAGATTCAGGATTCCATCATTTCAGCCTGGTTTTAACAGGCTTGTAAGCTGGTCACTGTTCTGAAATGTAAAGTATGTGCAACATTCACACAGTATAATGCAGATTTAAGCAGTCTGATCTGACTGAGACTGTTGCTGTTGCAAAGGATTTTCAGCTAATGTCAGATCGGGGTGATGAGGTGACTGCAAGGGGAAATCTGGGGGGACCTGAGGCTTTAATGAGGCACGACTGTATGACATCTTCATACTCCTTTATGTCTGCCTGTATCTCTCTGATGAGCTTGTTAGTCACAGGCTCATTTTGCCTGGTGTTAATGTTCATTTCTCTTCATTACTCTCTGCTAGTCTCTCTCCCTCTCTTGGCGTCTCTCACACATTCTTTAATATATGAGCGTTTTAAATCCACTGCATTGCTTTTAAGTGACTGTTATATTTGACCTTGTAAAACCTTTGTAGTTCACTCTGCTTGTGGTGTGTGTCTACCACACTAAACATCTGTATGTACACCAACAAGTGCATAACACCACACTGTGCACACACACACACACTCAAAAAGCAGCCTGTCATAGTGTTGATGTCTGGCCTCGCCTGTGTAAGCTGTAATCACGCTGGCTGTGTTCTGTCAGTGCTAAGTGAGGCTGAGAGAAGAGAAGGCAGATCAAAGAGGAAGGCCAAAGACTAATGCTTCAACACTGTCTTCCTCCATTCTTTCTTCATTTCTCCATTAATGGCTCACCCTCCTCTTACTCAGTCTTGACATCCTCTTCTAATGACGCTCTCTGTTGATATTTGCTGTAACTCGCACTTAATCTCTTGTTTGTTTGACTCTGGCGCCTTTTGTCTCCCGCTTCCTTCAATTAATATTCCACTGGCGTTTATTGGCTCGACACATGGCATGTGTCACCAGAGCGAGCTAAAAAGAAAAACCTCAACTTGCACTGAATGAAAAAACAAAAGTATAACACTCTCAGATTGATAACATAACTGTTTCTGTCTCTTCATTTTTTCTCACTCATGCAGCCCCATAACTGTTACTTGCTGTCTCCTACATCTTCCTCTTCATATTCCCCATTTCTTTCTCTATACCCATCTTCCATCTGTCTTGTCATCCGCCTTTACACTCACTCTCTCTTGATATTTGCTGTAACTCACACTTAATCTCTTGTTTGTTCATCTGCCTCCCTGGCAGCCTCCGCTTCTCCCTTTTGTTGTTGCTGTTTTTTCGCATTTTTCTTCTTTTCATGCGTGTGACTCTGCTATTTGTTGACGTCCCCTAACATCTTCCTCCTCTCATTGCCGGCTTCTGTCTCCTTTCTCCTTCTGCCTTGTCATCCACCTTTCCCTCCTCTCTCCTGATAGTTGCTGTAACTCAAATTTAATCTCCTGTTTATTCATCTGTGTCTCCGTCTGTCACCTCTTCTTTCAGTTTTACTCTCAACAACATCATCATCGTTGTCTCATTTCTCCTCAACATTCACTATTATTCTCCGATTCTTGTTTCTTTTGACATTTACCTCTGATGACACATTTAATCTCAGGGTCTTTTTAATCCCTTTGCCTCTCTCATACCCTCTTTTCATGTTTTTCCTTTCCACCCTTCCTTCATCCCTCTCCTCCCTCCTCCCCTCCGTCATTGAGGGATAATCCTTTATTTCTTCCTTATTCCCGCTTCCTCTCCACCTTATTTACTCTTCTTCCTCCTTATCTCCTCCTCTCTCAGGTCTCTGGATCTGACTGGTCCGTTGTTTCTGGGTGGAGTTCCCAACGTACCAGACAACTTCCCGTTTGGCACTAGGGAGTTTATCGGCTGTATGAAGGAGCTGCACATTGACAATAAGCCGCTGGACTTGGCTGGATATATCGCTAACAATGGAACAATCCCCGGTCAGCACTGCTAATCATATTGGCCCACTGTAAAAAACACATGAACAATAACACATTTATAACATTTTGGGTCTTCACAAAGGCCCTTTGTCCCTTGTTTTTAATAAATAAACAGATGCAAATTATTGTAATCAACTGAAGCATCTCTGTAGGTATTGTGTCCTGTAAACCATTTATTAAATGTTTCCAAATGCTGTGGTAAACAGTAAAGCATCTGAGTTACAGCTTCAATGTTGCATCATGTTAATGAACTGATTTTGATTTTCACTGATGACTGGGCCTTTGTATCACTTTTTATGACCATGTTATGAAATGAAAGGATTTTCTTTGTTTATTGTTCTACACTAATGAACCCATTAGACATAATACATCAAGTTCAAGTGTTAATTTAACCAAAAAATGCAAATAACCAAAAATTGTCACACACTAATGCTAAATGTGCTCTTGATGATAATGATGTTAGGTAGCCTTTAAAGATGAATTACCTCTGAATATGCACATTGATAACCATTTTATGCAGCTGTTCACTTCTTTGCATTTGCATTGTACATCATAGTGACACATGTTCGAAAACGTCATTAATGATGTTCCTGTCTCTGCTGCTTCCTTTAGGCTGCAGCGCCAAGCAGCCGTTCTGCAAGTCCAACCCCTGTCAGAATGGAGGAACCTGCAGGGTGAGCTGGGAGACTTTCTCCTGTGACTGTCCCCTAGGGTATGGAGGGAAGGACTGCAGCCACGGTGAGAGGCTATATGAGTTTATTTTCATCCTGCGGTCCTACAGTTCATGTTTTAACCACTGGCAGCCTTTAACAGTGTCAAGTCTATTGTGCTGCTTTGCTATAATTATCAATAAAAAAGTGAGACCATGGCTGAGATAATTGGCATTTTCTGACTTGTGCCAGTGGTGATGTGGTCATGTTTTTAACAATGCAGCAAAAGAGCTCTGATCTTCAGAGGCCTTTATTTGTTGGCTGTGATTATATGGCTAATTAATTAGTGATGCTCCAGGTAACACCTTTAAACTTGTATAGTTATTTATTTACTCATTAATTAAATTACAGAAATCAGACTGCTTTTTAATGAGCTCATACTTAAGCGGCTCAGATTCAGAAATGCTACATCATTCATTCATTCGTTTAGCTTTAGTCTGTGCTTCAGCATTTTTCCCCCTGCATCAGTCATTCTTTCTCATTTTCTGCTGAGCCACCACCTGTAGGCTTTAGAGTGTGTGAGTAACTTTACCCAAGGGAATCAGTGGAATACATGTTCACTGATAGATAGCTGGTTGAGGTATCTTTTAAGATATTGAGAGAAAGAAAAAGAAGAACTAGATTATTCCCTGTTATTCAGAATATTTTCTGAAAACTGCAGCGCAACACACAGAGAGTAAAAGCATTATGAAGAGTTATATACTTAGCATGTGAGCTAGTTGTTACACACTGGATATCTGTCTTTATTTCCTGTATATAATTGGACCTAGATAAACCCTGAGTGATTCCCCCACATAAGTGGATACTCTGAATCCCAGGTGGATACAAGATGACAGTTTTACCCATTCATATTTACTGACATGTCTTGATTGCGAGCACAGATGGTCAAGACTTGGGGGAAATCATGTAACAAAATGCCCCTGTGGAACGAAATTCAGTTGTTTTTCTGAAGAAAAATGATCACAAGTTATGAGACTTATTTCGTGCTTGTGCGCCTGTCAGTATAACACAGAAAAATTCTTGTCATCAGGATGGAAAGACATATAAAAACACTTTGTGACATGTGCAACATGTCATCTTTCAACTCTTTTGATCACTTATGGATCTGCAGCTGTCATGTCTCTCAGCTATCCAAACTATCTTGGTGTTTTTCCTCACTAGAATTTTAGAATTATTAGTTTACATTTTTTTACTATGTTACTTTTTAGTAAAAATATTTAGCATTTTTTACAAGTTCAAAAACTAATTTAGGGCTGCATGTGAAGCTATTTTGATGAACTTGTCACCTTAACATTTAACATAAAATCACCTTAGAGCCTGATAAATAATTCTAAAACATTCTCAGGCTGTTTGGGGAAACCTCAGCCTTTACTTTTTAGTCACCCTCCCTCTCTCACCTTCCACCTTAGTGATGCCACACCCCCATCGCTTCCTGGGTAACAGTGCCCTCTGGTGGGACCTGAAGAACGACGTGACCATCTCCACGCCCTGGTACCTGGGCCTGGTGTTCAGGACCAGAGCAAGAGAGGGGATGCTGCTGCAGGCTCAGGCTGGCCAGTACACCAACCTGCTGTTCCAGGTCACAGACACACACGCGTGCACACACACACACACACACACACAGATGTAGAAAAGTTATTTGTGATAGTTTTGTATATAAACATTTGAAACCATGGCTGAGATAAATGTCAACTTTGAAATCACAACAGGGACAGTGGTGCTTCTGAAAACAAGGACATGTTTCCCATAAAGCTGTTAATTCCTGTTGTAAAGAACAGTGTTGCCAGTGCCTCTCTCTCCCTCTTTTGGATTTGGATTTGGATAGTCTTTATTGTCCCTCTCTGGCTGATGATGTTTTCTTTTTGGCTCTGTTGAAGAGGATGAACGTAGCAATGTTTTTTTTCCCTCTACCTGTGTTTCACCATTGCCAGAAGCTCTGAAAGCTTTAGCTCCACTTACGCTGAAACATGAATGGCAACACCCTCTTCCTCTTTTGTACCATAAACCAATTATTATTGTGCTTTAATTCAGTACTACACATTTTAAGCCAAATCTCATCAGGTGGCACATGATATAAAATGTTGCGTGGGCTGCTTAATGTGTTCGCAGCGGCCACATTGATTATGGGAATTATAGTTAAGTCTCTTGTATAGTGTGATTCTATTTAGTGTATTAATACAAAATTATCAGCCTCTATGTGAGACCAAAATCTGAAGTGCTGGTATTGTCCTTGAAATTATGTTTAGTTTAAATTTCTAATGCTACATTTAGAGACAGCAGCCAAGTGAAGTGAGTGCAGCCAAGACATAGGATTTCACACTCCCACACAAACACAAACAACATGTACACACACACACACACACACACACACACTCTTCATCCTATCCTCTCTTTTTCTCCCTTCTTTCGGGTGTTCCACTGTGTATGTGTGTGTGTGCGTGTGTATGTCTTTGCTTGTGTGTTCCTTCATCACTCTCAGGTGATAAATGGTCAGCTGGTGTTCTCGGTGACCCGCGGCGGGAACAGACCGGTGCGTTTGCGGTTGGATCAGGTTCAGGTGGCAGACGGACAGTGGCATGACCTCCAACTGGAGCTGCGAGACGTTCGCAGTGGCCGTGAGACGCGATACGTCGCCACACTGCGGCTCGACTTTGGACTTTATCAGGTAAGGGAACATTTTTTGGACAGACTTAATAAGTACACAGTTTGTTAAGCAGACTACACAGTGGCATTTTTAAGGGCATGCAAATTTAACTCCTTAAAAAGTACTAAAATAAGGTAAATGCAGTATTTTAATAGAGGTCTCATTTGCCCTGCAAGTACAAATGTAAATGAACAAGGTTTTCATCATATCTCCTTTATTAAATCAATAATACTTAATTTTCCTTAACAGTTAATTTCCTGGTGTCCTTTTTTCCACAGCACTACCTATAACAGATTCATAACCTTAATTAACCATGTTCAGTTGGAAATAGGCAACTCAACTCTAATTCTTGTATTTGATTTAATTTGGGTGTTTGAAGTCTGCAGATATTCTGATGGACAACTTATTCACTCTAATCAGTAGAGACCTCTATCTAGAATTGTAAATCATTTAATATGAATGAAGCCAAGAAATCCCTTTTAATATCCTTTAATCCAAAATATACACAGATTTCTACCTCACTCCCAGCTATGAGTCAGTATGTTGAAGGAGAACCCTGCAAAAGATACTGGTATCAGCAAATGATTTTCATGTGATTTTACTTTCAGCCTTTAAAGTAAAGAACTTTAATCCAGAGTAAAAAAAATCTCGAAGTGCACATGGTACATTAAGTGTATGTTCATGGTCACAATATCACAACTAATTGCCACCACTGACTTGTTTCAAGAAATTCAAGGTATTCAATCAAAAGACTTAGAATAATATAATATGACTTTGACTTGCTACTTTTGGATAGATTGACGATGAATTCTTTACCATTTACCATGTTACACATTATGCATACACACAAACATTCATAACACACATAGATTTTCTAACCCTTGATAGCCTGAGTCTCTAAAACGTGGGTAATCCTAGTTTCCCTTTTTGTAGTGGATTATGTCAAATTGTACTGGATGATTTCTGTTGTATGAGATATGTACATATCAATTTTGGCTTTGTTCAAATAAAACAGCAGTTTTTGTTCTGTTTTCACGTTGAGTTAATTCTTAAATTATCTGCCAGCAAGTTAAGTCTTTTATCTTTTTGTTGATCTTGTTGTTAATCTTGTTGTAGTTCACCAGGCTATTCTTGAAAGTGCATAAAGCAACACGTGGAGTAAATGGTGCAGAAAACACTTTTAAATGTGAAATTATTAAACATCATAGCTGCCAATTTAAACAGTAATTACCAATTATTTGGCATGTGTGCAGCTATTATCTCTAGATCTCACCCTCCATTTTACCATCTTCCACTACTGCTGAAGTGCTGATAAATGGGGATCATTGATTTTGTTTTCATGGTTGCTACGAGCCAAGTTGCCTGTCAACACTGCTTCACAACACTGTCTGTGTTATCAGTTGAGCATTGACCTTCTCACCATGTTATTGTTTTCCTTTATTGAATCAAGTCAATCATTTATTGTGCAGCTCTGAAACTATTTTCCCTCCCGTTCACACTCCCCTCCCCTCCTTCTCCCCTCAACCGGCATAAGTGTCGTAATAACGTGACTACTCAGTGATATAGTGGTAAATGAAAATATGAAAGAAGCATGACCCTCAGTTTTTGATCAGAAAAAAGGAAAAACCAATAATGTTTTCAGAAGAGCATTTATATCTTCTTTCAATAAAAAAGACTCTTTGTGGCTTATATCATTTCAGTGGTGGAAAATTCAGTTTGATTTCAGTCACAGCATAACATAAATTAGCTTGAGGCTTTTTACAGAGTAAGGTCAAGACCTTACAATATTAGACAGAGAAACCCAACCATGTTCTTCCACCTGGTCAAATAATGGTATTCAAACATGCTTCTTGTGTATATACCTTGTGTCCAGGTATGCAGTTTGCATACAGCTATTAATAATAATAATATTCTTTGCCCTTCCTGTCTCTATCTACCCCACCCCCACCCCACCCCTCTCCCTGTTTCTCTCCCCATTAGGGAACAGTGATAGTGGGAAATGAGATTCATGGCTTGAAGGTGAAACATCTGCATGTGGGAGGAGTGCTGGGCTCTGGAGAGGTTCAGAACGGGATAAGAGGATGCATACAGGTGAGGACGGATGGATTGAATTTTTAATGTTCATTGATGGAGGTGTGGAGAGAAGCTAGAAATGTTAGCACCCAAGAGATGGAAATGTGCTAAGAAGTGAGTCTGGGATAGACAGATATCAGTAAATGAGTGAAGCTGTCAGTTTCTTTCTTGTTTAAATAAATTGTTTTTTAACTTAAACCTATCTTTCTGTCTCTCTACAGGGCGTTCGGTTGGGTGTACGGCCTGACGCCCCTGCCCTGCCCCGCCCATCAAGAACTGTCAAAGTGGAGACTGGCTGCAACGTCGGCAACCCCTGCGTCTCGTCTCCTTGCCCCGCCCACAGCCGCTGTTCTGACCAGTGGGAGCGGCACACCTGTGTCTGTGAACCTGGTGAGTGAACAGAGCAATGATGTTGGGTTTGTAGACGCAGCTGAAGGTGTTGTTACTCAGCTGTGGATTGACATCATGAGGGTCTCCAGTGTCCAGCCAGTTTGAGAGATGAGGTGGGACTGACTTTTGCCTCATTTATACAACTGTACTGTGAAATTATAACAGATAAGAACAAAGACAATAAATTAGGTTAATCACAGTGACAAGTGTTGAAGCTTGTTCAGTATAGTTATTAGCCTGAAAGCCATGTTAGCCTCTGCTGTTTACAGCCCACACTCCTTCTTATTCTGTGTGCTTTTTGTTACAGTTCAAGAGTAAATTATACTCCTGCTTCATTGGTAATATGGTACTCCCAGAATAATGATGAGTTTCTAAAAAGAAGCATAAACATATGTAAGAAAAGAGTCATTAGATCTTTTAAAAGAACTAGTACTAGGAAGTTGTGCAAGTTTGGCAAAAATGTTCCTTTACTGAGTTTGCCTTTCAAAACAACTCAGTTATGGGAGGTTACAAAGTAATGCCTAAATGTAGTAATAGTTTCTAGTTAGAAAATTAATCTGCTGCTTAAACTGATGATCCATTGAGGGTGTAGATCATGAATCTGAATTCTAAACATCCTGGTTCCTTTGTCTAATTCATGAGGATTTGCTGTTTTTGGCCGTTTTTATAGTTTAAAAAAATAGTTGGACAGTTTCTAGGACAAAACATTTGTGCTGTGTCACTGTGTTTTGACTTTGCCAGTGAATACATTAAATAAATTGGCCAAGTAACACAGCCAAGAACGATTATCCTCTTCAGCCATACAAATTAATTTGCATGTGGGCTAACTTCTGTGCCAGGAAAATGGACCTACCATTTTGCACACTCTGGACATTGGATAAGAAAGAAAATAAGTGTGAGAGGAGAAGGTGAAAGAAGCCAGCTGACTTGGAGAGAGAGAAAAAGGGAATAATTATAATGTGGCCATTTCTACGTAGGTGTCTGCCAATGCTCTAACTGGGTTAAACAGATATTTGGGAACACATAATGAGTTCTTATCCACCTGAGACTGAGAGAAGGAGACTGACTGGAGGCTAACTTCCAAAATCTCCTTAGTCAGGTGAATATAATGAGGCTGAATTAATGTGGAGGAGAAAAACTGATTAGAGAGAAAGAGAAGAGAAAGAGAATAATAGAAAGATGAAAAAGAGGCAGAGGATGAAAAGAGAAACCGAAAATATAAATCATTAATGAAGAGAAAGAAGCAGCTGACAGAAATAGTGTAAAATAAACACCAAAAGTTTTGAGGCAAGAGGAAAGAAAAGAAGAAAGAGGGCGCGAGAAAGTCAAATCAAACAGCCTGAAAGCACTGGTGACACATTTGGGAATAGATCCACACACCATTGGCATATATGTACACAGAGACACACAAATCATAGAAGTGAGAGAAAATTAACATGACAGACGCACACACAACAGAGAAGCAAGTGTGAAAGTGAAGGAGAGGATGAAGAGTGATATTTATTTGGAGCTTTATTAGCAGCTACTGATGCAGCAGCTGCAGTTCAGTTCAGAGATGATTAAAGGAGATTATTTATATTTATGATTAAAAGAGAGATGAGACAAGAGATTGGATAGCAAATTAAGAGGAAAAATAACCACATGAAAGAGAAGAGAGAGAGAGAGATTGTGTCTACTTTTTCAGGATATCGATCCTATCTTCTCAGCATCAATCACCTCCCTTCTCTGCTTTTTTTTAATGAACTTCCAAAAACTACTTTCCTCATTTTCCTCTGAAACTCAAGTATTTCCTTCTCATTAAGTGCAGCATAATGTACAGTCAGGTATTTTATGCAAAACATTTGATAATGTTCCAATGTTGCATCTGCAGAAAACCATAGAGATGACACTGCAATATCATTGCAAATAGCTCAAAGAGTACATACGCTACAGGGCCCTAATACAGCATTTAACTACAGGGATCTTACCTTTCAAACAACACAGAGAAGTGATGACCCTTTTCTCTCTAATTGTTGTCTTTGTATGTAAAAACATGTGCAGCTCATGGGTGTTGCACAGTTAAATATACAGTCACTTGTATTTTAAGAAAGAATATGTCATTGTGTTTAAGTGAAGTGCGTGATTGGCCAACCGCATTGCTGCCACAAAACACAGGAGAGCAAAGCAGTTTTTTGTTCTATTTTTTCAGCTGCTAAGGTCACTAGAGTGGCTCTGCTTCTTAAGGCAAAGCTGGAGGCCAAGGGTGTGACTGGCAGTATCTTATGCATTTCAGCTGTAAATGTCTACATGTAAGGTGAGACTACCTCAGCACTCGAACAAAATTGACTCGGCTAAATGCATCCTGCGCATGGGCTGCTACCACAGGATGTACTTTTAGATGATGGAGGAAAGTAAAAGGGAAGTTGTTCAAGAAAGAAAAGTTTGCAAATGAGAGCACGAGATTAAAGCAGAGGTGGAAGGAGTGAAAGAGGAACTTCATTGGTAATATGGTACTCCCCAGAATATGATGAGTTTCCTAAAAAGAAGCATAAACATATGTAAGAAAAAGTCATTAGATCTTTTAAAAAGAACTAGTACTAGGAAGTTGTGCAAGTTTGGCAAAATGTTCCTTTACTGAGTTTGCCTTTCAAAACAACTCAGTTATGGGAGGGATTGCAAAGTAATACCTAAATGTAGTAATAGTTTCTAGTTAGAAATTAATCACCACTGCTTGGAAACTGATGATCCATTGAGGGTGCAGATCATGAATCTGAATTCTAAACATCTGAACAACTAGCTAATTCATGAGGATTTGCTGTTTTGGCCGTTTTTATAGTTTAAAAAAATAGTTGAACAGTTTCAGGACAAAACATTTGTGCTGTGTCACTGTGTGTTTTGACTTTTACTTGATAAGACCCATTAAAATAAACGTTGGCCATTAACACAGCCAGAACGATTATCCTACAGCCATACAAATTAATTTGCATGTGGGCTAACTACTGTGCCAGAAAATGGACCACACCATTTGCACCTCTGGACATTGGATAAGAAAGAAAATAAGTGTGAGAGGAGAAGGTGAAAAAGCCAGCTGACTTGGAGAGAGAGAGAAAAAGGAATAATTATAATGTGGCCATTTCTACGTAGGTGTCTGCCAATGCTCTAACTGGAGTTAAAACGAATGTTGGGGAACACATAATGAGTTCTTATCCACCTGAGACTGAGAGAAGGAGGCTGACTGGAAGCTAACTTGAAAATCTCCTTAGTCAGGTGAATATAATGAGGCTGAATTAATGTGGAGGAGAAAAACTGATTAGAGAGAAGAGAAGAAAGAGAATAATAGAAAGATGAAAAAAGAGGCAGAGGATGAAAAGAGAAACCGAAAATATAAATCATTAGCTAGAAGAAAAAGCAGCTGACAGAAATAGTGTAAAATAAACACCAAAGTTTTGAGGCAAGAGGAAAGAAAAAAGAGAAGAAGAGGCGCGAAAGTCAAATCAAACAGCCACAAAGCACTGGTGACATTTGGGAATAGATCCACCATTGGCATATATGTACACAGAGACACACAAATCAAAGTGAGAAAATTAACATGACAGAGCGCTTTTACAACAGAAGCAAGTGTGAAGGAGAGGATGAAGAGTGATATTTATTTGGGCTTTATTACTTCTGATGCAGCAGCTGCAGTTCTGTTCAGAAGATGATCAAGGAGATTATTTATATTTTATGATTAAAAGAGAATGGACAAGAGATTGGATACTTCAAATTAAGAGGAATAACCACATGAAAGAAGAGAGAGAGATTGTGTCTACTTTTCCAGGATATCGATCCTATCTTCTCAGCATCAATCACCTCCTTCTGCTTTTTGTGAGGCTT
This sequence comes from Lates japonicus, assembly GCA_033238685.1. NCBI lineage: Eukaryota > Metazoa > Chordata > Actinopteri > Centropomidae > Lates > Lates japonicus. The sequence continues at coordinate 8,364,274 of BRZM01000001.1, forward strand.
CAAAAACTACTTTCCTGTTTTCCTCTGAAACAAGTATTTCCTTCTCATTAAGTGCAACGCAATACTGATCAGGTATTTTATGCAAAACATTTGATAATGTTCCAATATTTGCATCTGCAGAAAACATAGAATGACACTGCACAATATCATTGCAAATAGCTCAAAAGTACACTCTGCTTCTAGGGCTAACACAGCATTGCTACAGGGATCTTACCCTTTCAAACAACACAGAGAAGTGATGACCTTTTTCTCTCAATTGTTGTCTTTGGCATGTAAAACATGTGCAGCTCATGGGTGTTGCACAGTTAAATATCTGATCCACTTGTATTTTAAGAAAGAATATGTCATTGTGTGTTTAAGTGAAGTCGTGATTGGCCACTTTTGTTGCTGTAAAACCTGGGAGAGCAAAGCAGTTTTTTGTTCTATTTTTTCAGCTGCTAAAGTCACTAGAGTAGCTCTGCTTCTTAAAGGCTGAAAGCTGGAGGCCAAGGGTGTGACTGGCAGTATCTTATCATTCAACTGTAAATGTCTACATGTAAGGTGAGACTACCTCAGCACTCGAACAAAAATTGACTCGGCTAAATGCATCCTGCGCATGGGCTGCTACCACAGGATGTACTTTTAGATGATGGAGGAAAGTAGGGAAGTTGTTCAAGAAGAAAGAAAAGTTTGCAAATGAGCTGCGAGATTAAAGCAGAGGTGGAAGAGGTGAAGAATCAGGGAGAGTGTGTGTTACGTGGCGGATACAGTTTGGTAGTGGGCGGGCCTCAGGGGCGGCAGCATGGAGGGAAGCAGAGGCGCTGCTATCCCTGCGCATCCTGCACCAGCCCGCCAGCCTGCACCGGCAGTAACGTGGGCACACTTCAGAGAGAGAGCGCATCTTTACCGCGCACTCAGGCATATCCACAAACTTAATGTGCATGCTTATTTACTGTAAACACACACAGTCTCGCTCTCATTATCATTATATTTCATCCAGCACAATGAGCATGAAAAAACAGTTGTACAATGAATGCTGCTTAGAGACAAATCAAAGTTTAATAAAAGCAGAGAGACAAAAAAGAAGAGAGAGGTGCACTCTGAATAATTCCCTTTCATGTGCGTGTTTGTGTGTGTTTTGGGCTGCTACTGAAACTACCCTAATGGATCTCTCACACAACTGGTGATTTGTGCAATAGCATCCTTGAAAACACCGACACACACACACATACACACAAACACTTATACACACTCACACACACACAGTGAGACAAGGTTCTGCATGACAAAGCACAGAGACATCTGCTCTCTCATATCCTCACTGTGTGTGTTTGTGTGTTTCTGAGTAAGTATATAATATGTAGTAGGACTGTGTGTGTATGTGTGTGGTTACGTGACAGTTGCTGCCAGTTCCTAAAGGCAAATTCACTGCGGTGAAAATTTGAATTTAATATGATAAATTACAGCCATGTTGATTTATGTCTGCTTGAGTTCCCTGAGCTGTTTAAAAATCAACACAATCACACACAGAAAACATATGTTCAGGTTCTGGGAACCAGAACTCTCAAAACTGCTTTTATCATAGCAATGACTCATTTTTCACTGTTTCCTGTTTTTGTCATGACGTTAAAATAGTGCTTGAAAACAACAAACGCTAAATAAATGTTTCCTCTGATGGAGTTTGTCAGAAAAGTGCATTATATGATGTTGTTTTTGGGTGTGGTGTGCAGCTGCAGTGTGTTAAGCTCAGCCCCTCTGGGAGAGAGAGGGAGAGATTAATGACTTCCAAGCTGAGTATCCGGTGTTCAGACCTACAGTAGATGTCGTATCCTTAAGGTGCTGAATTGGGGCAAAGTTGTTCTCTATGACAAATGACGCCTCACCTAGGAATGTCATTGATCGATCAGCTTTGGTATCAAAACTAGAAATAGGTATTTGGCATTGCTGGATGGCCACGTGAAGGGAATGCTGGACATAAAGTGAGGTTTGTCTAAAATGAAAAATTTGCTTATTTTTTATGCTTAAACATTGTACACTGCCACAGATTAAGTTTTTATTTTATTATTATTATTTTTTTTAAATCTAACTTTGACTTAGAAGTTCTTTCTTGGTTGAGGACGCTCTGCAAATCTTTGGTCTGTTCAGACTCATGTCCAACACATTATTGTCAAGATATGAATGAGACCATTATTCCTACTGCCTGCAAACTTGACATCAACTTGACAGCGACATAGTATATTGGTAAATATCTTGTCCCGAGTTTACAGTGGATTCTGGATTCTGGGCTGTTATTTCAGTAAAACAACATACAGCAACCATGATGATGAAAGTCTCCTAACCTTAACAAAGCAGTTATTTTAACCCAAACTGCAATATTTCCCTAAAACTAACCAAGTTGTTTTTGCACCCAAACCTAATTAAACCTTAACCATAGTATTGTCACATTATTAACATTTTTATTTTTCAACAGTGATTGGGTTTTGGAAGGTGCTGTCCCGCTGATGGAGGTGTCAGATCACAAAACGTTTCTGTGTGTCATTCTAAATACAGTAAATACTAATACTAATACTAATACTAATACAGTAAATGTGCTGTAAATTTAAAACAATGAAGCACAAAGGCTACAAAGACCTGCAGAGCTGCAGAGTTTGTTAATAATTCTTTGTGGTTCATCACTGCAAACCAACACTTTCCACATAACACACAGTCATTGGACTATACACAGTCAGTCATTGTGTTTTCCCACCAGCAGATTTTTATTGGATATTTTTGATATCCACAATCTCCCCACTGTCAGAAAGAAGACGGTTGGATACACAACAGATTAATGGATGGTTCAGTGAACAGATGACTCATCTGTCTGTCTTTCCTCGTTGTGGTCTTGCAGAGAAGTCAAGCTGATCTTGTGTTACAGTTAAGTGTAAGACGAGAAGCTGTGAGTTACCCCACATGTGTGCACAGCTTGAGAGGCATAACTTTCCCTGGACCCTGGCTGTGAAACACAAAAACATACATACACTCAAATGATTTGCACCTCTTTGTTCTTACAGTCTCTCTCTGTCTCTCTCTCTTCTGCTCCCCTATTGCTGTGACAAGGCCAGTGTCATTGTAAGTGTCTGAAAACAGCCAAGGCCGCCGTTGTCGTCTCTCCGCCAGTTGCCATGGTGAAAGTGTAAAGATGTATAAGGCTGATAGAAAATGATTTAGCATGTGTGTGTGTTTGTGTTTGAAAGAAAACGATGGAAGTGGAAAACAACAGAGTTGGAGATAGAGGGTGGAGGATCATGATAGAACAAATAAAGACAGAATGCTGCCACTCTGTGTGCGTTTGATCCTACAATCAGTCCTATGTGTTTGTATGTGAAAAGAAACAGTGACACGAATAATCGAAAACTGAACAATAGCTGTGATTATCTTTTCTCTTTTATCTGTGTAATTCCTGAAATATTTTCAAGCAAGACAAAGAGAAAGGTTGATGGAATTGAAAAATCTGTGTATGGAAGTTTGAGGGGAAAAAAAGCTGTGTGTCTTTTTGCAAATTAAAGTATGTATGGGTTTGAAGTTTCACAAAGAATGAAATAAATGAGAGAGAGAGATAAGAAATTGATTCACTGGAAAGCTTGTGTGTCTCTAAAGCTGCAGCCAAGGCCACAGGCTTGAAAGCAAAGTGGTTTCTGTATTTTCTATAGAGGAACATGTGAAAGCAGACCTCACACATGTTTGTCAGCTTCAGAGGGGAGGAATTCAGACCTCAGCTGCACACTCACTCCAGTCACACTTCAATCAATAGAGACGTTCTTCTATTCAATGCTGTAAATTAAAAAGGTTGCCTGAAAGCAGAACTGGCTCGCTGAGGGACCAGAGCTGATTGGATGTGAGGCAGAGATTTTTGTTTGCGAGAAAGTCAGAGTGATCAGTGTTATGCCCTGGGCAAGATGTGACATCTTACTGCAGATTACATTGTTTTCTATTTGTCACCTGATGGTTAGCATTGATGTAATATTAACATGAGTATTTTGTCTCAGAGTAGTTATCACTAAAAAGAATATTTGCAGAGAATCAAAGAATGGAAACGGGGAAAAAAGAGTGAAAAAAGTGTGAAAACCCAAATGTGTATTTGCAGTACATGTGCTTTTCTGACACGTACTAAAATATTCTGAACATGAACTGCACATTTTCACTTCGAGTTGTCTCATTACATATGAAATTACGAAATTATGAAATTCGCAGAGCCTTTTTTTGTATAAGATGGTTACCATCAATCAAAATAATAATAAGTGGGGTCTCATGGAGCCGCTTAGTCCTGTAATATTTTAATCCAATTATTAATACAGGTCCCTTAAAGTCTAAATACAACGACTATGTTCTTTTTAAATGAAAAGCAGGTCTGGGTGAGAGGCCGTCTTTATTTGTGCTAAATACACCCCAAAGTGTGTGTGAAGCACTCTGCTTTAGTCATTAGATTAAAGAGGGGTATTATGTGCTGGCCTGTATTACCATTTAAGAGGCTGGTGTGTTTGTGTGGAGTGTCTGGGGACTGCACTGAAGTGTATGCTTCGTTCACCGTGCTGCACCGGTGCACACTGAAGTGTACGGTGCAAATGTGTGTGTTGTACGTTGGTTTGATTAGCAGTGTTGAAGTGTGCCGTCATTGCTTTTACCAAGACAAATTTCTGTGCTATTATGGTAGAGAGGTGTTTAAACTTTTTATCCAGTGACTTCATATTTTTCAAATCTGTTTTTCTTTGGCTCCACCTGGTTTGGTTCCCTGTTTGCACCTGCAGCATGCTGCTTCACATTCAATTCATTATTGTGACTATTGTGAGAGGAATTATCCAAAATATGTTAAGATGACCTCATTATCAGTTAATGGGTCAAGTATTATTTTCTGGATTACTTGATTTGATGTGTTGTTTAGTCTATTAAAGAATGAAAATAATGAAATGTTTCCCAGGTCAAGGTGACGTCTTCTGTTTATTGGGTCAACCAACAGTCCAAAAACCAAAGATATTCAGGTAAAAAAATAAAAATAAAAATCAGGGAAAAGCAGCAACATCAGAGGAACTGGAAAGAGCAACTAATTGACTTTGGCAGGGAAATGGAAAGATATCACCTAATGTGACCATAAAGAGATCATCATTTTTTGAGATGAAACACCCAGTCTTGTCAACTACACAAAACTACACAGAGAAATACACAAAAAGAGCCTTTTCCACTAAAAGCCTCTTTTTCTGTCGTTCACTACGCTAAGTGTAATGTTTCCTTGACGCTTAGCTTGTGCTTTTTCGTGAAATAAATTACAATGTTTCTTTTAAGCAGTGGTGGTAATTTTCCCTCAGAGGAAGTGTCCCTCTGTGTTTCAGTGGATGACAGCATTGTAATGCACAGTTGTGGCTTGTTTTCCAGTGGCTTTCCCACCTGCAGCGAGTCAGGAGAGCAGCATTGCTGGTAATCGCTGTTTGATGTTTGAGATGGAGTATGTACTTGTGAACTGACAGGTTATTATGTCTGGTACATGGATGGGAAATAGAGCTGTGTTCTGCATATTTAGATTTCAGTAGTTGTTGTGTTGTGCTCTCATTTTGTGATTTTACATGCAGGGGAAGTTCTTCATGGTCTTTGTGACTGCGGGGTCCTCTGATTTTATTATATTTTCTGTGTCTGTTTATTTCAATTTTCAAAATAAATCAAATATGTAATGTATTATTTTGAGGGGTATGAGACCAGAATATCAAATAGATGTTCTCTTACTTCACTGAACTTTCTGCCACCTAGAGGTGAAATTAACTCTAAGATTGACATAATTTATCCACCCATCATTCATTAGGAGTTAAGTTGAAATCTCAAAAATTCAGCTAATCTGCTTTATCAAGGCTGGGTGGGTGTGGCTTGATCAGATTTGATTGATCGTGCTGGCCACATAACCAAACATCCTACAACTGTTATGACATTTTAATTGAAATGTTTCTAAACTCTGACTGGTGACTGGTGCCCACTTTAAACCAGTCAGAAAAGCAAAAGCAGAAATGTAGAAATCTCTCACGTGAAACAACCAAAACTGTTCTGACAGAACAATGAGTGTTAATGTTGAATCCCAACGCTCAAAATAAGAAGCTGATTGAGAAAATATGTCTTCAGGCCCTTTAAGAGGAGCTTGTTTAAACTTTACTTTAAATGAGTGTTTCTGTAAACCTGTTTTAGCTGAATTATTTCATTTGTTAAGAAGTTGTGTGTTGAAGTGCTTCTCAATATATATATAGTAATCAGTTACTCCACCCATGTGAGGGTCTCTTTCTTTCCTGTTTTATATTTTAGGTTTTGGCACTTTAATGCCCAAACATCCTCCTTAATCTCCTCCCCATCAGGGCAGTATAAAACTGTCACACTTCAACTGGAAGATACTGTACGTTTCCAATTAATGGAATCCAGATTGCAATTATGTGTCTCCGAACATGTATTTGACAAACTAAATTAGTTTGTTACAAACATATTTTGAGGAGATGGGTTTGCATATGTGCTAAATGTGTTTGTATGTGAGTTATAGGATGGCATCAGCTGCACATTTCCACTCAACCAGCCATAAGTACCTGAAGCATTGTGAAATTCATTCTTTACTCTCTAATTCTCTGGCCCAGGTTACTACGGGAAAGGCTGCACTGACGCCTGCCACCTGAATCCCTGTGAAAACGAGGCCCAGTGCCACAGGAAACCCAGCTCTTCCCATGGATACATCTGTGACTGTGGAGACAACCACTATGGGCAGTACTGCCAACACAGGTACACACACATTCGAGCACGTATACACACATGTACACCACTGACTCAACATTTGAACTATAGTTTACCTGTGAAATGCCAATATGGTGCAAAGCCTTCTCGCCCTATTGGCCCAGCTAATCTTGTGTGTGTGTGTGTGTGTGTGTGTGGCAAGGCAACCGCAAGTAGCTTGCTCAGCTTTGTTGTCCTACATCTCCATTGTGGTCCCAATGTGGGATGAGTAGACTTGAGAACACAGCACTGTACTATGTTATCTAAGAACCAACATTACACTGAACTGACCTCGTGTTTCCTTCCTTCCTGCCTATGAAATCCACACATCTTTACATTATCTCATGACCTGCCCAGTGTATGTCTTAGATGTTTGTCTTTCTTTGATTCATAGGTGTGTTTTTCATGAAGACACACATCATCGGCTGCTGATGAACTATAAGTTTGTCCTTAAGTCTATAAGTCTGTCTCTCTCTTCATTTCCCCTGATGTGTCTCTTCTCTCTCCTCTGAATGAACTACATTTTGAAGATTCAAGATTCAAAGAGTTTTTATTGTCAGTTTCTCTATATTGGACATACAGAGGAATTTGGCTCATTCAGCACCGTCTTTGATAGGTTGTGAGAAGGTCGATGCTAAAATCATCAACATATCCCCATAAGCTTTTACTAAGCTGCTACGTACTAATACGTTTATTCTCTGGTCATTTTTGAGACATTTTAGAAACTCAAGAAAATGAATATAACATATGCATCAATAAAAGGTTTTTGTTGCAGTAGCTGCAGCTCAGCTATGTTCAGATGAATAGCATCTCAAAAATGAGAAAAATTTGAACTTTTATCAGCTCTGAAGCTAACATGATAAATAGTCTTAAATGACCTGACAGTTCCAACTAATTTCTTTTTTAGGGAAGACTCCTACAAGACACATTTATACAGCAAGTGCAGCTTCCTGTTAAGACCCAGCCTCCTCCCACTAGTGATAATTAGGCAAAACATTTGCCTTTCAAGCCCTTTAAGCAGCCAAAAACGCCCAGCAGGGAGATACGCTTTATTTGGAGATGAGATCCAGTCGGGAGATGTCATAAAAAGTCTGTCGGAAGAGAGTCAATCCTTATATTCTGTTAAGATCACTGACATCGGAATTCTCTTTCCTAAACTCCCCATGAGGAACAATAAAGAAATGCACAGGAGAATCTGCATTAGCTGTGAGAAGTGTTCATCTCCTCAGTGATCCATTAGACACTGAGAACAGACGGAGAGCACATTAAGTGAGATGTGAGTGAAGAGAACGAAGGCGCTAAGTGATGTGTACAGTAAACCAGAGTGATCAAATCTGAAGTGTATTTCTCTGGAGGAGAAATTCAGCAGTTTTAGAAAACAATCCAAATCCCGCACTGATTTTAAAACAAATGAATAGCTATCTTAACAACTGTTAATAAGAGGAAGAGGAGCTCTTCTCGAGGAAATTACTGTCCACTGTGTGGCTGTACCAGCAATATGAAGTTATTGATGATTTAATTTTTTAAGTTTATGATTCCACAGGGAATATAATAAAAAGCTCTAAAGGTCTTTTATTGCATAAATGTCAATTCTAATATTTTGGATAATGGTAGTTGCTCCCTATGACTCAGCATTTGCTAAAGTACATATTCTTTTAACTCATTCCTGACTTCTCAAACTCCCTCTCTCTTGTTCTTTGCTCCCTCCATCGTTCTCTTTTCTCACTGCCTGTCTCTCTCTTTTGCTTTCATCTCTTTCCCCAGCTCATTAGTGAGTTAGTCATTAGTTATCAGAGGGAACGATGATTCCTTTGAAGAACAAATTGAGGTTTTTGACACGCTCTGTTGTTTTCTTTCTCCGTACTGATTCTACTTACGTATAAACTGACTCTGCCTGTTTGTGTGTGTACGTAAAAGGTTATAGTGCCCCCAGGGCTGGTGGGGATACTGTGACTTTGACCCTGACTGTAAGACCAGCCACTGTACTGCAAAGGTATGAGGCTCTTTTTAACGATACGCTTGATAGGTTGCGGTGATGTAACAAGAAGATGTGATGAGGCGGTGAAACAAAATCTTGAAGGCTAATTACCTTGATTAGCTGGAGCATCAGAGCTGAATCTTTCAGTATTTAGTCATTTGTCATATTATTGCAGAGCGATATTCTGTTCAAACTAATGTGAATGGTTTGAGACCTGCTGGTTTGATGTGATTTTTAACATTTACACTGATATCATTAAGGACTTCAGCGGTTGCAACATAGATCAGTCGCTTCAGTTAAACCTTTCAATAATCATCGGTCTGACGGTTCTGACGGCTAATCCAGACATATCAGCTACACCAGCAACGATGATGATCATCGCTTCTGTATTGATATCTCTTGCTTATTGAATATTATTGATGTACGCCCCATGTTGTAACCATGTTTAGCGTGTTTTTATCCGGCCTTAATCTGATCTTGCGACCCTAATCTTTAATCTCTGACCTCAGATAAACCCTGACACATACCACATTTACATGTGGTATAACACACCATAGGTTACACTGATATCAATGAACACCCTCATCTGGTGTTATTCTAATGCAAGGAGCAGAGGTTGGACGAGGTTTTTGACTGGCGATTCCCACAATAAGAAAAAAAAAGAAAATAACACTCAAGTGTACTTTTAGCTTCTTGTTCTTAATTTTCTCAAAAATGATTAAAACTAAATATTTTTGTGCTTGTCATGCTCACAGTGTAAACATGTTTCATTTAGCCCACGCACAGTGCATACCATTCAGAGGTGGGCGACTTTCCCACAGCTGCATTAGTCACAGTGTACATCTTAAGCACAACTCTTGCCACAAAATAGCGCTATTGATATATGGTAACCGAGTTCAAAGTGTTTTCCTTGTGTGTAGCTTTTTCCTTGTGATCAAGTGTTTCCCGTTCCTCAGAACAGATTACTGTAGCATTCGCTCTTATTAAATAAACATAAGCTGCCAGAGCTGACAGTGTTGTCAGAGATAATCTTTTATGTTTGGTAAAACGGTTTCCTGCACCATCCTTCTACGCTGTAACTGTCATTTTTTTTTATTAATGTTCTATATTCTCATGCAAGTTTACTAAACAATAATTAACTACTCTGTCTCTGCTTTTTACACATTGTGGATGGTTGCCCTTGTGTTCATGTCTCTGTTACCACTGTCCCTTTGTGTCATTGTATAAATCTTGCCCTAATACATCGTGGTGATGTGGCTGTTACACCTTCTTGCTTTACTGTGACATTTTCCATTCATCTGACCCCGAGTTTGGTCTCGTTGCCCTCATATGCACACCCTGTGTTAATGCGTGTTCAGGAGTTTTATCGACCGGGGCTCGACACCTGCCTGCCATGTGACTGCACCCAGTGGGCTCCAGCCTCACGGTCATGGCAAGCCGGCCAGTGTCGGTACAGGCCAGTGGCGGTGGCGCCAGTGCAGCACATGTGACAACCCACTTTGCTGAGGTCACAAACTCAGGCTGTGAAGGTGAGTCGGCCCCAGTGTTTCTCTTTCTTTGTTCACAGCATTTTCTTTCTTCATGCAGTTGTCTTCCAAACTACTTTCGGTTGATCAGGGGACGTGGTGTTTGTTTGATGATTTTATTTGTGTATTTCCTATTTTGATCAAACTTGAGTATGTACCTCTGTTGTAACTTCTGGATTTAAACCAATATGGGGAACTCACGTTATTCACTCATTCATTTTAGCCCTTTGCGCTCAGCATCATCTCAGAACACAACAATTGTGTTTTTAAAGAACTTGAGCGTCTCCTGCTGCTGTCCTCCTCCAGAATAACGGCAACGCCTGGCAAGAGGTACTAAGATTACATGTTGAAGAACGTATTGATTAATGAATCATTTTACAAGGAAAATGACTTGTTTACCAACAACCCTGTTGTAAAATGTTAACACTTATCGCACGCTCTTTTGTGGTTCTCAAAGACATTACCAGTATCTGCCTTTGATGGTGTGCAAGGCTTTGTGTTCTTGAGGTATTTTGCTATTCATTTTTATTGAAACATCCGTGAATAAGTGATTAACTACGAAGAACTGTGCAAGTGTAGGAATATATATAATTTTCAACTGGATTTAAAACCAGTATTCAAATGGTATCCATAGAGACAAACGACATAATTAAAATAATAAGACTTTACTGAGCTACCACTGTATTTATTCAACTTTCAACATGTAGGATTTCAGTTTTCGTCTTGCGTGTATTGTGTCTTTTCCAAAATAGATCATGTTTATCAACTTATATTCATCTTCTGTTCTTTTATCTTCGGTAATTCTCCGTCTCTTCTGTGCAACATTGTCCATTCTCTGGTTTTCATAGTACTTCTTTAATTTGTACTGGCATTGCATTCTCTCACGCTCATTTTCATCTTTATAAGTTAAAGAAAAACATTTCCACGATATTGACTTTGTTATGTTTTTAATAGGCATGGAATTGATAAGGATAATTTTAAATGATGTCTCTCTCTACAGTCATTTATGGCGGGTCGAACCATCACTCAGGGATCTGGTGGCCTCGTACTGCTGCAGTGCCCTGTCCCAAAAGGCTCTGTCGGTCTGTGCACCTGGGTATTCATTCAACACTCACAGCAACCTAACACCAGTTTTTAACGAATCCCATCAGCCTGTTTCTCCTCCCTGGGTGGCCATCAGACACTGTGATGTAGAGGGGGATGGCTGGGCCAGACCTTTACAACTACCATGTGATACTGCCCCCTGCTGCCCTGGTGCCACAACGTCAACAACAATACAACTGGAAGGAGAAGGAGCGGACAGAGAAAGAACGTAAGAGACATATAAATAAATGTAGAGGCTTGAGAGTGTAAGTGGCTGAAACTAAGAGAATATGCTCACACCAACTTCTCTATTTCAGCCTCAGCGCCTCAGAACGCCGCTCCAGCTCCTGTTAGTACCCCAGTCAGTCAGACTGGAGAGTACACTGCAGCCAGACGCACTGTTTCGCTACCGGAGCCGCCCATCACCATCGTCATCATGTTGATCTATCGAAGTCTGGGCGCAGCCCTCCCTCCCAAGTACCACACAGACCGACGAGGAGTGAGGTGGGAATCAGTCACACTCAGAACAATAAAAATCTAATTACAGCAGCTCTCAGAGGCCTCTCAGGACAAAGGCAGGCTGAATATAGAAATCTGGGCTACGCATGTGTCTGTCATTCTGTAGCAAACAGTAAACCAAAATTGCTTTTACGTATAGTAACAGGAGTTTAACATCATGACAAGAATTATGCTCAACAGTATCTTTAATTATCTTTAAATCTAATCACTAACTAGCCAAAAATGCATTCAAATGTTTAGTCTATAAAATGTGAAAAAAAACTGTGACTTCAGCACTAACTTCAGTATCACCATGCTTGACATTTGTCTTTTCTGTCTTCCTCTCTCGTACTGTCTTTGCCTCCTTTTCTCTCCCCCTCTCCTCCCATCCCTCTCCCCCTCTGCTCTTCTTCACCTCACCTCTGGGCATAATTATCAAGTAACAAACTGCCCAGTTTTCAGTAGGTGTTCAATAAACAGTCATTTGTGTCTCGTCTAGTATACCAATCTCCTTCCTCTCTGCTCATTTTGTCTTTGCCTTTACTTACCACTCTCACCAGGATATCAAACTCTACTTTCTGTCTGATCTAGTAGATGTATGGTAACTCTGCTCTTTCTCTCCCCCAGGCTTCCCAGACACCCAGTAATGAACTCCCCCGTGGTCACCATCTCTGTCTACAACAACCAGACGTTTGTGGGTGGACACTTGGACCAGCCCATCCTGCTTGAATTCAAGCTGCTGGAGACGGCCAATCGCAGTAAGCCACTGTGTGTGCAGTGGAACCACAGCACTCCGTGAGTACAGATTAACGCATGCACGCACACACACACACATACTGTATGTTAGGACTGGGTATTGTCAGTTACCTTGTGTTATGTATATGTGTATATGATGCTTCACACTGTATTGATAGAACTAAAATATACACTAACTATACTGATCATATTTTTGTTGATATTTGGCTCTGTGTATCATTTGGATTTGGATTTTAAGTCCTCTTCATCTGGTAAATGACCTACAGTCATTATTAATGTAATTAATCTTACACCTGAGCGTTTCCTGTTATAACTGTCAAAATCTGCTGTGAAAACAGTTTATTTATGTTAAATATTTAGCAGAGCTGTGAAGTAGACCTTAAACATGGTGAAGTGAGTGATACCTGCCGTCTTTACCACAGTAAAAACATGTCCATTTTTAAGTTAACACAGGAGATACCATTGTATATATGAGGATTTAAAGAATTAACTGTCATGTGTTAGATTAGTTTGTTTCACTGACCCGTGCCATATACACACAGTAACACAGACAATTTATATGCCAGATAAGATATGCACAGATTTAACTTTTTATTACTAACCACAACCACCACCACCACCCCCCACCCCCGCCCATGTCTCTCCTCCTCTCACTCTGCAGGTACGAGATAGGAGGTTGTTGGACGGTGAGGGACTGTATGGTGGTGTACAGGAACACCTCTCATGTCCGCTGTCAGTGTCAGAGACTGGGCACCTTCGGTGTGCTGATGGACAGTTCACAGAGAGAGGTCAGTGATCTGTCAGTGGACAGGTATTCTCGGATACAGTACATGAAACACAATTTATAATCATTTGATTATATTTGTATGGCCTTTTATCATAATGAGGCATTTAGTGGGTTAGCTGTATATTTACTATCGATGATCTCTCTCTGTGTAGATTACCCATGTGTTGGTTTTCTTTCTTTCTCTCACTGGACCATCTTAGCTGGTAATTGCTGGATTTGGTCTGTGTAGAAATTTGAAATCCTAAAGAATTAAATCCTGACTGACATTTTGAAGGCTAAAGAGGAAGCCTTGTTACAGCTGTAGCAGACTTTCCCGATTTAATGCAAACCCCTTGCCCGTCTCACCCCAGCATACTAAACGATGATTTGTATCAGATCTTGACGTTTGTCAGAAACCTCATGCCTTGTGATGAAATTAAAGTTGTAACTCTCTCCACACGTACATGGTTTACACTGAATTTATCACTTCAATAAAATATTTATTCAGCATTATTAGTCCAGTACAATGAAAATACGACTATCCCATTTCTATTCATTTGAGATGCTGTAGATGTGCCCAATTTACCCAAATAAAATTCTAGTGGTGTCTGTTATGTTTACTGGCAGCAAATGCTTTTTGTGCATGCCCAGGCAGTGATGAATCAATTTCATGCTTTTGATGCTCTGGTTTCCCCCTGACAGAAAGATCTGATAGTTTGCTGGGTCTAGAACATTTTTTCTTCCTTTGTTGTCTGCTTTCCTTTATTTTCTTCTTAAATAGTTAGAGTTTCAATACAGAGTTTCTTTAATATTTAGCATTACAAATCAGCCAGGATTCTGTGCAGGGAAATGATATTACATTTCATTTCATGATTTGTAGGTATTGATGTTTTGCAGCTTTAGTTTCTTCAGCTAATTTTCTTGCTTTCCACATAATTTAATGTCACTGATATAAATTGACCGAGTTGGTTCTCAGTGGGGTCAGACAGGGGAGGGCAGACAGTGACCTAAACTAAAGTTGTAGCATTCCACTAAGTTGAAGTGCTTCATTTTTAGCTCTTTGCCTTATTTCACCTTATGATTTTTCTACTTCCTCACCTCTGACTGCTTTGCCTTAGCTTCCCACTTTCCACTTTTTTCTGACATTTTCTTCCTCTGCTGCTATTTTTTCCATCTGCTCCCACCAAAATGATATAAATCCAATAATTCCCACTTTTTCTATTGTCTCTCCACCCTTTTCCCTTCCTTGCATCTTTCTATGAGCAGCAGTTGGAGGGTGATCTGGAGATGTTGGCGCTGATCACATATTCCTCTCTGTGCATCTCCATGCTGGCCCTCCTCCTCACTGTGCTGGTGCTCTCCTGCCTCCGAGGCCTCAAGTCCAACACCAGGAGCATCCATTCAAACACGGCAGCGGCGATGTTTTTGTCGGAGCTGGTGTTTCTACTCGGGGTCAATCAGACTGAACAACAGGTAGATGCTGTTGTTTTCTGCAGCTCTGTGTGTGATTCCTTGAGCTTCCTTGCCTTTTTGCCTTTTTCTTTCTCTTCCATATCACTGTCCCACCAGACCCCAACTTGCAGCTTTGTTAATGCCTTTGCAGATTTAAAGATGTGCTCACCTCCAAATTGTGGCCAGTGGCAGAGAACTGCTTTGCCTTTCCATATACGACATAATATATCCTCCCTCTGTGGTGCAGCTCTGAAACATATATCAAGTCATTTTCTAAATCAGCATCATAAAACGTAATCTCCTTTACAGTATGATACATAGTCATTGGCTTTCTCTTCTTATATCCCTGTTCTTCTACCTTTCTCTTGCTATTCACCCTGTGTGTTGCTCCTTCCAGCTCACTTAGTGCCTCTGTGTGTGTGTGTTTGTATGTGTGTGTGTGTGTATTTAAAGAGCAGCAAGTCTTATAGAGAGGGTACTGCAAATATGTGCTCACTCAGCATGAAATCCAATTAATTAAGCTGTATCCCCCACACAGTCGACTGTACAGCTCTCACAGTGCAACTAGTTACTTCTATCTGAACAATATGTTCTCTAATTCATGTACATCATGCTCAGGAGAGCATGTTAGTGCTTGCAGCGGCCATGTGTGTTGGTCTGTGCACTAGTTTTCACGTGCTTGTGCATATTGTAGTCTTTCTGTCTTTTTGTGCGTAACTTGTAGTGTTTGTTTTCTTGTGTGTATGTGTTTGTGTGCAGGTGGGTGTGAAATTCAGCATCTGGCTGTATCACTACCAAGGCTGCAGCTAGTCAGGAATTTGTGCTGAGTTTCTTTTTACCCTAAAATCTGGGTTTTAAAAGTCTGCCTTCCTCAACATAAAGATGTAGAACAGATCCATGAAGGCTGAGAGAGAGGTATTTTAAATCTTAGCTGTTCTCACCACTCTCATCCAGAGTAATTTACGACTACAGCGGCTTAGTGATGGTGCAGGCATATTTATGGTGTTTTCTTTGGCACAAACACAGGTGGATAGTTTCATTTGACACATTTCTATATTTATTATGCATACACGTTATTATATCTAACTACAAGTGAACTCAGTCTGCAACCTGAAGACAGGTTGTAGTCACATTTCAGGCAGCCAGAACTATAAAAACCCAAATGGACAAGATTAAGATTTTGGCAGAGATGAGGAGAATCCTTGCAACTTAAGCCAAAACAGGAGGGGCTGCTGTGGCTTTTTTATGCTGTCGTTTGCCTTGTCTGGTGTTTATTTTAGTTAAGAACCCATATGCTACAAATGAACAAATCACACCAGACTACTGTTTGTTCTCACTTAGTTTTGTTACTCTTGGTATTCAAAGCATGGCTTCGAAAACAGGCTGTCAACAACCATCTATTTAGCTCACAAACCTGTGTGTTTTCATGTTGTTTCCTGTGGTTAGTTTAGAGTTTGTTCTGAGTTCTGACAAACAGCACCACAGTTACTCACACTTTCAGATGTGTAGGTGCTGTAATTCAGTGCCACTTGAGTTTGAATGGCATGGTGCTCATCTGGCCAAACAAACAAAACAGAACAAAGGCCCTAGAGTTCAAATGAACCACTCCAGACATGCTTCAGTGCAGCCCGAGGGTAATTTCTCAGAAAGCTTAAATGCTAATGCTCTGCATTATTCATGGGGAAATTCAGCCTTGCTGCCTAACCAAACAGCAGCACTTAACTTGGAAAAACGACTTAGAAGTTTCGCCTCCTCTGACAAAAAGTATTGGGATTCATTCCTGATGAGTTGCCGTCAAACCATGGTATTTGACTGACCTCAGAAATCCATGTTATAGCAGATTACACCATCTCTTAGCACTGATTTGACATCCTCTCAGCATTCATGCAGCATCGCAATTCTGGCATTAAAGACAAAGTTCTCCCTGAACATCAATACTGTTGCTAGGATATTTCAAGTGATCAAGAGAACTATGAACTAAGCTGACATTTGATAAATGTCTCTCCAAAAAAGAGTCAGAGCATGTGTTGCAAATACAGAAATGCTGTTTGTAGCAGTTCTTTACCATGAAAGCTGATGGAAAGCTTGAAATATAGGATATTATATTAATAATTGAAACAGTTGGAGCGTAAATATGCTTCAACAGAGCAGATAAATCCACCAAGACAGAAGTTTGCGTTGTCCCTTTTTTGCCTCGTTGTTTTTACTGTGGTAAATATATTGTCTTATGTTACACAAAAGACTAGATTATTACACAATGAAAACACACATTACCTCCGAGGGCATTCTTTACTTTGTGCTGTACTTTCTTCTACCGACGGTGCTTACTGTCGTACCCATAATCGCAGTTATGAAGACACTCTTGGGTGTTATTACTGTAATTCAGCATATTAACGACATTCATTTACATTCACATCAGTTATTTTGTGCATTTCCTGGAGATATACTGTAACATGCTGCCATAAACTCCTTTCATTAGTCGTGTTGGTAATTAAATCATGAATGCCTGTTACTTCATTGCTGACACCTGCTGTGCTGTAATAAAGGCTTGTTGGTGGCTTGCCAAGACATCTGCTCTGCAACTGTCACAAAATCAATATGAAGGATTATATATATTTTTTATCTCTCACCTTATTTTCTTCACATTTTTTTTCTTGCCTCTTATTTGACACTTCCCTGCTGCTTTCACTTCTCCTGTCTTACTCCTTCACCCTCCTTCTTTCATCCCTGCCTTTTCTCTCATCTTTATTTCTGTTATTTTCCTCTTTCCCCCTACTATCTCCACTGTTCTGCTCCTTCCCTTTCTTTATTCTTCCTCCCTCCTTAAATAATACTCTTTCTCTCTCCCGCCAGTTTTTGTGTACGGTCGTCGCCATCCTGCTGCACTACTTTTTCATGTCCACGTTTGCCTGGATGTTTGTGGAGGGCCTTCATATCTACCGCATGCAGACCGAGCAGCGCAACATCAACTATGGAGCCATGAGGTTCTACTATGCCATCGGCTGGGGCGTACCTGCCATTATCACGGGTAACACACACACATGTTGACGCATTCACATGTATGCAGACACATAAAATCTCTTTCATATTTGTTGGAAATAAGTCTATGCATCCGTGTATGTGCACCGACACACACACCGCACACACATTCACAGTAAGTCTGGCTGTGCAGATAAGGTGTCCTGTTGACACTTACATTAAACAGCCAGACCTGCTCTTTAGCCCACTTCTACTAAAGCACTGTTCAGAAAGAGAAAGTGTGTGTGTGTGTGTGTGTGTGTGTGTGTGTGTGTAACCCTATCCTGCTTTCAAGTACTTCCCTCATTCACTCTTGCTGTGTGTGTGTGTGTGAGTTTATAGCTCACTGCACCCCTGTTTTCTTTAGCTTTCTTTAAAAAAAGAAGAAAAAAAAACACTCATTACATCTTTCATCTGTACTAGTGCCAGTGTGTGTGAAGATGTGTGCAGGTTCTCAGCTCCATATCCCCTTTTAATCTCCTCTTCTTTCCAAAGCACTTCATATGTAGCCTGGATATGTGTGTGTGTGTGTGTGTGTGTGTGTGTGTGTGTGTGTGTGTGTGTGTGTGTGTGTGTGTGTGTGTGTGTGTGTGTGTGTGTGTGTGTGTGTGTGTGTGTGTGTGTGTGTGTGTGTGTGTGTGAGTGTGTGTTTATATATAGAGTTTATATATAGTTCTTTCCATGCTTTTAATCCCCATTTCCTCCAGAGTTCTTCCTATCCATCACTGAGTCAACTGGGGCAAAATGACTCTACTATAGCAAAACTATTATTAGACACACACACAATGCTGTTTTTACCTCTGATGGACTGTATGTAGAAATGACTACCATCTTTTTGCCTATCTGACTCGTACTGTATGATTAGTTATTTATGACTACAGTGTCATGAAGTCATGCCCCATTTCCAGGTTAGTTTATGCTCCACTGACTTAGCCTCCTTCTGATTTTTTCTGCATTCAGCAGCTACTGTATAATAGCCTCATGAGTCTCTGGAAACTGCAGTCATTTATAATGGGTGGTGTTTGTACAAAACAATTGCTGTGTCTAAGTGACAGCATTCACACATTTTACCCAGTAATTATAAGTATAGTACTAAATACTCATCTGAGCATATGCATAGAAAACCCTCTATGAAAAAATAAATTACGGAACACAAGTCCACTATAAGAGCAGGATTTTGACTCTTGATACCGTGCAGGTTTGTGGTCTTAACCTCTAAAACATGGCTTATTTTGAAATCTTAAGATGTTCTTGTGTCTTTAAAATATCAATTATCAATGTTTGTGTGTGTTGAGGCTCAGAATCCATATCTCAATGCATCCCTGTTGGAGCAGAGCGGGCTTCACAGCATCACCCTGGGAACCTCCACTATCTCCTCTGTCAGCTCTGCCAGGTATGTAAACACAAACACAAACACAGACACAGACACAGACACAGACACATACACACGCACACACACACACACACACAATGCACATGCACATGACAACTTTTACCAGCTAACTAAAAAAGAACTGGGATGGAAAACCCCCACATTATGGCTGGTAGAGTAGATTAAGAATACACTAGTTTCTACTGGTAGTTTAAGAGCATATGGTTTACTACCAACAGTATAACAATGATAAATGAATATTGACTGAGTAATAAAAAGACAAATGATAACTCATCATTCAAATAGAAATCTGTCAGGTTTCATTGATTCTCTGTGGTTCTCTGATTTGAGATGAAGTTGCTCCAGGGAGGAAATTCCCTTGCAAATAAAAACCATGTCGTGTATTTTGTGGGTCAATGGGATAAAGATGAAGAAGATTGGATGGAACAATGTACTATACTGTATGTGGAGCATCACTAATATACTCTGAGTGGCTGTTGGTGTCTTTATGGCTCAGTGATTGTCTGTCTTAATGTCTGTGTATGTGGGTGTGTGTGTATGTGCTGTACATACTGTATGTGTGTGTGGACGCTCCCTATTTTTATTCAGTATCAGTCTGCACTGAGTGCATATACTGTACAATATAATGTATATATGTCCTTGTACATGGACATGTGTGCACTCACCTCTCTCTCCTGTTAGAGAAAATCTTTTGGCTCGTCAGACTCTAGAACAAAACATGACCCACACTGGAGCGACAGACCTGGACGTAGCCATGTTTCACAGAGACCGAGGTGAACACACACACACACACACACAGATATATACCCTGAAATAAGTAGTCATGTATACGGATAAACACACACCGGTTACAAGCAGCAGTAACACATTCTCCATTTCTTTACCTATTACTCTCTAGCTTTCGCCATTTGTGATTAAAGATTAAACTCACATCTCCAGAACGGATAATAATAATGTGTCAACCCTATCCTTCCCTTTATTTTTGCGTCCTTCCTCTCACTCGTTTCCTCTCTCTCCTTCCTCTCCCTCTCTCCTCCCAGGTGAGGACTCGGACTCTGACTCAGACCTTTCCATGGAGGAGGAGCGCAGTCTCTCCATCCCGTCCTCTGAGAGCGAGGACAACGTCCGCCTCCGTGGACGCATCCAGCGGCGATTCAAGCGTTCCAATCACAGTGAGCGTCAGCTCACTGAGCCCACCCTCAACGGCATCAAAGGTAGACGAGCACTTTTACAGGTTTTCGGATGATTTAAGGCATTTCTTCTCACAGTAACAGTTAGGTGTCTTGTTCAAGGACACTTGAACAGTCAACTAGAGCACACTGGCTAATGATCAAACCTGCAACCTGTGAGTTACAGGATGGTCCCATCAAAATGTTTGATAGGCGATAGGCCTCCATCTATCCATCATCTGCCCGTCACCTAACCCGCATGTCTTTGGTCAAGTGGCAGGAAACCCATACAACTATGAGGGGAATATGGATAGTCCACACAGAAAGGTCCCTGCTAGCCAGCGATAGCTCCTGCTATTGAAAATATCTCAGATGTCTAGAAACATAAGTCGTGTAGGCGCAATAATGCACACATACAACAGGAGGAAATGTCAATCAATATCTTTTTTTGTTCTGATACACAAAAG
Organism: Lates japonicus; assembly: GCA_033238685.1. Taxonomy (NCBI): domain Eukaryota; kingdom Metazoa; phylum Chordata; class Actinopteri; family Centropomidae; genus Lates; species Lates japonicus. Next base: position 8,385,127 of record BRZM01000001.1, read on the forward strand.
ATATCATGCATAATATATCAGGTTATGCACCTCAAAGTGTGTGTTATAAATGTCATGCATGTATAAGTGTTCTGTGAAAGGTTTCACCATGAGAAAATGTCAGACATGTGCAAATCTATAAATCCATCTAAGTAATCAATTCTTATCATAATAAGCCAATAAGCCATCTGGATCATATGAACTCTATTCAGAGTGAAACCTGGACTAAAGTTGTCAGTGGAATAGAGGAGGGCAGGATCCAGATGGCCAGTACAATACAGATCAATTCATCAGTGGATTCAAACTGAAGGACTAGAGCAGAGTGGGCTCTTTACTAAAAGGTCACAGTTTGAATATGATGTCCTGTTTGTAGTGGTGAGACATTAAAACCCCTCATTGATTCAGTAGAGATGTGGAGTGGACAGTGTAAGGGAACTGTGGAAGTGGACAACTGATTCAGACAGAACAAAAACAATCATGTCTGCACTGTCTGCATGCAAAACAAATAGAAGGATGTTTGGTTTTATTCCAGAAGCCATTAGATTTGTCATAGTACAATAAATGGTCAGTTTATCTTGCTGATTAATATACTTGTAATTTTGACCTCTGTACTTTTTAAAAATCATAATATGTGTCTTTGTGGTGTTGGACTTTGTTGGCAGGTTATGGACTGCCCACTGTTATAGATCCTTGTGTATTTTAACAATCAACTGTTACAAAGTAGTTTTGGATTCTTTTTGTGTGTGTAGGTGAGTTGTGTACATGTACATTGCTTGTAGACTTGCTGCCTTAAATTGTCCCTTGAGGGAAAAATAAAGTACCTTGAATTGAAACAGTGGGTTTTTGTTTCAGCTCATGGTTGCATCAAAACAAGAGTTTTCTGAACTATCAGTTAGAGCAATATGAGGTTGTCAAAGTAAGCACTTAACACTGATGGTGTGACGACATCGTGCTTTTTTAGCTGAGGTGAATAATAATTATTTTATTATTATTTAATTTCTTGATTGACAGAAATTAATTTGCAATAATTTTGATAATGGATTAATCTTCAAGTGAAAATCCCAAATGCTCGTTGGCTCAACCTTCTCCAGTTTGAAGATTCACATTGTGAAATGACTATCTTAGAGTGGATCTGACACAACACTCCACCGTTTATGTGGGTGCACTTTTTCAGGAATCACTGTGTGTTTTACATGTTAAAACCATGAATTTGGCCTGTTCATACGTCATTTGTACTAGTCTGAGACAGTATAACACTTAAAATTTTCCCTGGCTGTTATTTCTTAATGAACATATGCTATTTGCCTGCTGACACCTGCTATTTGATACAAACATCTGTTTTGTGTTAATTAGGATGCACATGCGGCAACAAAGTGTTGCACAATACATGATGTCAAATTAAGATGAATATGAGGCATAATAACATATTGTCAGCTTTTCATAACCGGAGTTCACTGGCTTTAATCATTCATTAGTTGCAGCGATTTCTCCTTTTAAATTTCTTACCAACTACCCAGTAAGGTTTTTTGCTTCATCATAAGTCATTGGTCAACGTGACATGATATATGTTAGGAAAGTTGTCAGTTTTTGTAACAAGACATTTAATCTCATGCATTGTCCCTGAAACTCAAATTCCAGTAACCAGAAAGCGTTTGTGTTTTGTGTGTGTGTGTGACAGATCTGGACGGCAATGACCTTTTGTCCTACTGGCCAGCTTTGGAAGAGTGTGACACACACACTCTACAAAAGTGGGGCTCAGAGCGCCCCCTGGGGGCAGATTACAGCAAGGACGCTGCTAACAACAACCAGCCTGATGCAGCGCTGACCAGTGGGGATGAGAATGGCCTCACCCAGCCACACAGGCACCGCAAGGGTGAGAGAAACACAAAATGTGTAAAAAATAAAATAAAAAAAACCCCACACGATATAAGAGCACACTGACTTTTTGAAATTGCTTTTAATGTTATTCTAATCTGTCATCTCTTCCTCTAATATGTATAGTAGCGCGTCAGTCAGAGGGCATTTTGTTCTTTTTCAACCCTAAATTTTGCCAAGGCGTTGCTCACGATGGCACATGGATACTTAATATGAAACATACCTTTAAGAAAATTTGATAATAGCAGTTCACAATAATTAACTGACTAGTATCAGTAAGGAATTGAATTTTTGTTTGCTTTGAGGACCAAGATCAAGTGTAATCGATTTTTGGTTTGTGCGTGTTTGGATTTCAGCATCTGGCCTGTAAATATACTCGCTTCATCTACTGGATAACAAAAGTCTCTGGACATAATGTCTGACTGATCAGGATGAACTTGGACATTTTGCTAAGAGGAAGATGGAGGATGATGTCAGCTGTGTGCGCTGAATCAGCAACACATCATTTAAAACGCAGCTCAGTAACTAAGACCTTATACTTTTGAAGAGTCTGATATCATTGCATTCATTTATTTTTGTTTTACTTCAGTAACTTGCGTGCTGGTTGGCTCTCATTAATAACCACACATTTAGTGCAGTGTGCAAAACAGAGCATGTTTGTCTGAAGTCATTGTCAGAATATAATGTGGGGGTCACCACACCATGAATTACACTTTGATCACTACATATACATAACATGCAGGAGTCTGTGTTTTACCACTCAGAACTCCAATGTTGGAATCAGCAGAGTGGCCTGTGTGCATAAAACATAACTTAAACAACACAGTGTGGTGCTTCAGTGAAGTTCTAAATCTGGCCCTAAAAGCATGTGTCACACTTGTGCATGTACAGTACAGTATGTATACTCAGAATACATCCATATAAAATTGGCATGTGCACAGATACACACAAAGGTGCACCACACATGCAAGGACACACTGAGAGTGAGTGAGTAAGGAAGGCAGGCAAAGATCGAGATCACTCATGTAGCCTGAAAGCCTGGGTAACATTTTAGAGAACATAATAATACACAAAAATACACAAAACACGTGTACATGCATACATACATACACACACACACACACACACACACACACACTGAAAACGAGGCTGAAAGCAAGAATCCACACTTTTGGTACTGTCTGTACTTTAGCTGTACAACATTTTCAAGTCTCCCTCAGGATGTCCAGATTACTCAGATGGTAGTTTGATGCATAATGTTATAACAGTGAATGTAGAAAGACCTAAAAATGTCATTAATAAAATAAATTTCTTCTCTCTCCAGCTCTTCATCCTGTGACTTCCCTTCCCTCTAATATAATATAATATAATACCTTCTCTTTCTCCTTTTCTGCCACTTAAGCCGTCCTCTCTCTCTCCTTCTCATGTACATATTCTCCTCTTCCAGGTATCCTGAAGAATCGCCTTGGCTGTCCTCCAACACTCCAGGGTCTCTCCACCATGGGCCGAGTCCCCAGTGAGCTCAACTGGTACAGAACCTCTACTCTGGGCCACCGAGGAGTCCCTGCTGCCTCATACGGTCGCATGTACTCCGCCACAGCTAGTGCCGGTGGAGGAACCGGCTCTCTCTCCCAGCCAGCCTCTCGCTACTCTTCCAGGGAGCACCTGGACTCCCTTGCCCGGAGGCAGCTGTCCAGGGATCCACTCGGCAGGCAGACAGTTGGGGGATCGAGGGACCGGCTGGACTCCCGGGGTTCCAGGGACAACCTGGATCTCTTACCCAGGAGGAGAGAGCTGGGACTGGGGCACGGAGCAGGGCTGGGGGGCCTGGGGCTCGATCACCAGCGAGTCTCATCATCCAGGGAGAACTTGTCAGGATCCAGGGACAGACTGGACAACCACCACACGGGCAGCGTCCACGCCTCGAGGGAGGACTTGAGTGGGAACGGGGGAGCTGTTGGAGCAGGAATGGAGGGATACCTCAGCGGATCAAGGTCGCAGCTGAACACGCTAACTCGGCGGCAGGCCTCGTCCCGGGAACACCTGGCGGGGGCGGTGATGAGCAGCAGGTCGCGGGAACAGCTGGACACCAACGGAGTGGGAGCCCAGGCTCAGCCGTGTCGAGAGTGGCTCCGCACTCTGCCTCCCCGTCAGCCCTCACACCCCGACCAGCCCTCCTCCTCCTCTCCCCCTCCCCCAATATCCGAGGAGCCCCAGCAAGAGCAGCTCCCTCCTTCGGCTCACGCCAGAGGACGACTGGACTCCGCCCCTCCATGTAGGTACCCAGGTCAGACAGTCCCCCAGGTTGCAGGTTCAAATGTAAACCCTCTGGGTCGACAGCCATCCAGTGAACACCTGGATATTCTGTCCTCCATCCTGGCGTCCTTCAGTTCCTCCGTCCTCACTCCTCCCCCTGCTGCCTCTAACCCTGGGCCTAATGGCTCCGCACACGGACCCTCCCCCTCCCCGCCCCAGTCTGCCACCTCCCACAGCATATCTGAAGTCTCCCCCGACTCTGAGTAAGTCTTTCTGCGTGAATAAATCTGCCTCGACTTTCCCTCCAACCTCTCCCTTTCTGTTTTACTTCTTCAGTGTCTTTAACTCTTCATCATCTTCGACTTTGATCCTATGTAAGCACACATTCAACTTTCCTTCGTCTTCGTCTCCCTCTTTGTCTGCTACCTTCCTTTGACTTCCTGTTCCTCAGCATCATGTCCGCTGTTCAACTCTTTCCCTTCTTCTCTCTTATTATTCCTCTTCTACCCTCTCTTTATCTCAACTTCCCTCAACTCCCTCAGTTCCACTTCCTGCTTTCCGGTTTCTTTATTTTTTTGTCCCTTGTGTCTCAGGTCTCTTCAGTTTTCTAGCTCTATCTCCCTCCTCTCTCTTTGTCTTTGTGCCACTAACAGCTCATTTCCATTTTGCTCTGATATTTTCATCATTATGTGGAATTGAGTTACTGTATGACTCTAATGATGACTTACTTTCCTTTCCTTCACCTCAGAGCCAACAGAAGTGAGGGACAGTCTTGATGACAGCCTCCATATCCCTTTATGCACCAGGGACATGTTCAAAGGTCATGGATGGTCCTGAACTACTGGGGTACACTGAGACATTGGAGGACTGGAAACAAACTTAGGACAGAGGAGACACAGAGATGGAAAGAAAGGCAGAAAGAGCATCCGCTGAGGATAAAAGATGATGTTTGTAGGCAGGTTGTACTGTTTAAATTAAGTTTTTCGAGTTCCGCTGCCTACAATAATCTGACGTTTCTTTGGACGTTGAGTCAACCTCCTCTACTACCTAAAAACTGTTAAAGACAAACACAAACTCCTCAGATTTCCAATACAAATGTCAGCCTAATCCAGACAAGATCCGTCTAAAAGAAAAAAAAGAGAAAAGATTGTAAATAACATTTTTTTATACATTTTGTATCTTTTTCATTTGAGATGAAGAAGAAATCTTGTGATGTTTTCTTTTTTTTTTAAATGATTGTGTCCATGTGAGGTTGTGAGTGAGGTTGGTGCGAGTGCAGTCTTGTTTGTTGCTGAGGGAGAGATTTCCCCTACGAAGAAAACAAAACAAAACAAAACAAAAAAAAAAAACAGTAAATCCCCAAATTTCTCCCCGAAAACAGTTTTTCCTCAGAAATTTTTCCTCAAAACCCATCGACTTTGTGTATAGCATCAGGGGCCCGGCAATAGTATCTGATGAGATTATCGAAACCGCTAGATGTGGTTGAAGGGAAAATATCAAAGTAGTGAGAAGTGATTGTAAATAGAGGAAGGGATTATAATAAGAGGAGAGATTTGATGGAATTTGATGGAGATGATTGTGCAGAAAAGGACAGCCAACGTTAAGCTAAAACACCACGTGAAGGTTTCAGAGTTGGTGGTTCAACTATTAAAGATCAGTCACAAGTGTCAAAGTATCAGCTCTTTCAGGAGATTGTGCTGTTTTGTGATCCACTGTATATGAATGTGACCTTGTCATCTGTCTGTGTATCTTTGTGCCTGGTGCTGTCTGAACCAGAACATATCAGCCGACTTGATATTACAGGACCGTATCTATGGTGTTCTGGGGCCCTGGAGGGTGAAGGTAGACATCTGTCTGCCTCTCTGTACGAGGCTGTAACAACCATTTAAAGCCCCTCAAGGTATTTTGCACTTTGATGCATCACGACTCAACCTGCCTCAAGAGACGCCACAGGAGCCGCCGAATCTCTCCGGCAGCATCCAGGAGACTCGTTTATAGAAGCTTCTCATGCAGAAGTTCTGTGCAAATCCAAGCCAAAGGGACAGCTGCTTAAAATCGGTACAAAACATTGATGTTCTCCAGTTTTCTGTGATGAAATTGACTTGTGCAGGGTGTGAAAGCTATAGATGTAATTCACAGTTTTGTTTTAATCAGGATTTTTTTTTTTTGTCATGGAAACATGTCAAGAGAAAGTGGAGAACAGATGAGAGGGAAGACATTATGAGTCACATGTCAGCGTGCTCAGATGTTTGTTTGGAGATCTGAAAGCAGACCTGCAGTACATATCCAACACGGGATCTACCCGAATATATTTGCTCATGTCTGTAGCACATGAATCCCAGAATTTTTCACTTGCTTGGCTGAACACAGTTTATATATGAGAAATTACACAGAGAAGAGGCACTAGTTTTAAATCTGTAGAGTCCTGACTTTGCGTACTTACATCCAACATTAGCCGCCATCACTGAAGAGGTCCACACCAGAACACATTAATACAGATTTGCTCATGTTGTTTAGACTGCTGTGGAAAGATGAGGTCCCAAGATCCGGTTTAGCTTCTGCAGCACAGTAGCAGTTGTGCAGAGGAGAGGAGATGTCAGTTGTGTCAGCGCTAAAAGCCTCTAAGTGGTTTTGAGATGCAGGTCTTTCCATCAGCAGCTGCTCCTCTCTCACAGCTGCTGGAGCAAGCACTGAGTTCAGGCCTTAAGGTAACAACACACAAGTATTTGTAAGCAAAGGAGACAGACAGGCAGTCTTCAGCAGCCTTGAGAGGGATTAAGGGATTGTGAATAACGTAAATGTTTTTTGTAATGAACAAAAAAGGCAGTGGGTTATAAAAAGTGAAGGTAAAATGAGGTTTCAGCTCTGCCAAAATGTGTTGTCTGCGTGTCCTCAAGCAGAGGGCATTGTTACAGTCAGAAAATACTTGTAATAACACCAGAACAGCCGTGAATATAAAACAATGGGATAAAACAGAGCGCAGTGGGCACAAGAATAAATCATTCGGTACAAAACCAGACAAGTTTGGAAGGAGAACGAATCAGGTCAGAAGCCATGACTGTGTGCAAAATGTAACCGCAGGCAGGAACGCGCGGACATTAGTCATCACCGAGAGAAAAAAAAAAACACAGAGAAACGGATGGAAATGCAGACTGTGGAAATAAACACACACATTGCACACACCTCACCAGTGCATATCTCCCCACTCTGACTGCTGTTCTGTCATTCCCATGTCCCTGGGATGTGACAAACGAACTCATTTTGTGACAGTATTATTGCCAAAAAGTGCACCTGCAGGGGAACATGGCTCACTAGTCTTTTAAAGGAATACTACACCTAAAAAAAAATCCAACACTGATTCCCTCTTACTTTTTCCATTTAGTTTTTTCACAGATCCATTTTTCTTCAACTGACAACACCTTTAACTTGTACAGACATGAGATTTATTTTATCTATTGATAATTTATTGACATTGTATTTATTTATTTTGCCATTTTGTATGAGAGGCTGCTGTTAAAGATGTATTTGTGATTTTTTATTTTTTTTTTGTTCAGATGTTTCTTTTGTTTACATGTAATGTTTCTTAAGATCTCGAGTCTCTCACTGCAACAAAGTCATAGATGGAGGACAAGAAAAGAGGGGAATGTGAAGATAAAATTATCTATTTACACCTAGAATTACAATATGATGCAGATTAAGGACACAGAGCTTTTAAACATTTGAACGCTGGTTTTAACATGGCAAAATAAAACATTATTATATTAGTTGTCTTAATCCAACCATCAGTCTGGAGCAATCTTCATTTGGTGCAGTGATCCTCTCCAGGCAGAATGTCAACATATGTAAACGTATCTATACTAAAAGTTGAATACTGGGTGTAAATAGTCCAGTTATATCCCAAATCAAACCTTTTTCCTCCCTGTCCACTTTTATAGATCAACTGAAGCTTCACAAGCACAAAATCAGATTATTAACCAGGAATTTAACTGCTTTTACACATGACAGACAGCTGTCAGAACCAATGGAAGAACAGAACACTCCAGCTTCAGGTTAATCTGGTTTGGACCAATAGGAGCCACACAAGTGAGGGGAGACAAAAAGACTGGGTCGAGACTAAAACATTGTGATATGCTCTGAAAAAAAGAAACAAGGGGGAAGTGACAGAAGGACAGAAACAGAGTGAGAGAGCGAGATGGGTAGAGGAGGAGGAGGAGGGATGGGAGATTGTCTTTGTTAGCTTGTGTGTTCATTATGGGATGCCTTCTATCCCGCCGTCGGCAAGGGGACGGCGGCATGGAAACAGCTGTTCCCCTGTTACCGCGGAAACAAGAGAAATGTTGGACATTAAAAAAAATGACTTATTCCTACAAGACTGTGTGTTTATATTTATTCTGTGTGTGTGTGTGTGTGTTTGTTGTTTTTTTTTTTGCTGTTCCATATTCATGAGCACGCACATTGTCAGGTGCAAAAACCTGAGCAGAGGAAACATCCCGACAGAGAGACATGTTTTTTCTGGGAGGCTTTCTCTCTGATTTGTTTTGACTGTTTGAGTATTCTGTCACATTCAGAGGTGTACAGAGATGTTCAGCTGCCACCTTGATTCCCAGCAAAAACAGTCAGCTCAAGACAGAAGCACCCAGCTGAGACACAAAATCATCAGTCTTTAACCTGAACATTTAAAACAAAAACTGGTCATAACCCAGAGATATATTAAAATTGGTAAAATTAAAAATAAACATTTGATTTAAAACATACAGATAGGTCACAAATGACAAGACAGCGAGTTTATTAGAAATATGCTGAGGACTTCCCTGCCAAATGTTAGATGAGAGCATTAATACCATTCCCATTACTATGTGTTAAGTATGGAGCTGGAGCTAAGAGGTGGTTAGCTTAGAGACTGAAGGCAGGTGGTAACAGTTAGACTGACTCTGTCCAAAGTTCATAAATATCACAAGAACATCTAAAGCTCAGACAGCAACAGCCCATGATTCACTCTAAAATCACAAATTGTGGTTGTAACTAGGTGTAATTTTCAGCTTTGTGGAGAACTAGGCTAGCTGCTAATGCTTCTTGTCTTTATGTTGAACTAGGCTAACCACTTACTTAACACACAAGTCAGTGGTACTGATCTTCTCACCAAAGTCTCAGCAAGAGAGCAAAGAAACATTTTTCTTGAAAACCTATTCATTTATAGAAGAGAGTGTCTTGTGAGGTGTTGGCCTTCATAGCCTATGTAACAGCTTCACAGCTGACACAGAGTCTCTGGCGCATTCTTTCAACAGGTATTGTAAAGGCGGTGGAAAGCCCAGTCTATGTTTGAGATCAGATGACAGTGAAAGTCGTAGCATGATTATTTTCATATGCATCATACCTTTTACTGTCCCCGTACACTTTGTATGGAAAGATGTGTTTGTTTTACTGTAAGCCAGAACTACTGCATGTGGAAGCTTCTTGTTTTTGTACGTTCTTTCTGGTTTGGTCTTAGTCCCTGTGAACCAAAACTTAATTCTACAGCATATAACTGTATTTTAGACGATAGTGTCCATCCAACTTGGTGTCAGCAGACTGGGGAAGAGCCCTGATAATGGTTTTATGAGTTTGGTATAAAACAACTTGCCAGTCTGCACAGAGCCTTTACTATACCCAGTATCAGTGGCCAAACTCACTAATGCAGTTGTGACTGAATAATAGCACCTGTCTGCAGCCAGGTTCCAAAGCCTTACCAGAAGAGCAAATGAATGGCCATGGTTTAGGAATGAAATATTCACCAACCACATTTGCCTGTAGTGTTCTTGTCCACATGTATGTATGTTTCCTCGCTCATTTATTCAGGTGTTTTCTTTGATTTGTCTGTAATCATCTCAAACTTTGTACCAAATGCAAATTTATTTACAAACAGCTTAACCATACATATTCATGTTAACATGCACCACAAAAGAAGCTTTGCCAGTAATGTGTGTTAAAAGATCATCCATTTAGGATCCATGGATGTCACTTCATTTCTACACCTGTAGTGATTAGATTTAATCTCAGCACATTTTTAAAATGTTTTTCAACATTATGACCTTCACAGAAACTCACCTTAAACATCAGTGAACATTGTGTGATTTTGAACAATGAGGCCACATTGTGATAAATGACAGATAAGACATAGTGATTTTGATCTCAACCCTTTAGCACAATTAAAAAGATGTGCAAGGTAAATGATTACAAGTAAATGTATTTCCTAGCATTCCATGACATTCCACGTCTTTTCTAAAATTCCTACCACTTCTCTGTTATTTTCAATGGGTTCATTGAAACTATTCTCTCTTAAGGCCATCCGAGAGCATCACATTGGAGAGGGATTGGTTTGTAGTTGTTGTGACCATATGAAATAAAGTACCTGTCATGTACTGTAGTTTTGAAAAGAGCTACTTTTGCACCTTTGAGTAGTGTGGAACCCAGGTAATCTTCTGCTTTAAAGTGACAGTACTTCTGCTTGAGTAGTGTCAAATGCCTTATTCAGTCTTACTCATTTTGCATTGAAGTACAAAAACAATGTATAAAAATAGCAATAGGTCCATGACATATAGACAAAAAATACACAAGTGAAATAAGCACTAATAAAACAAATCCATGAGATCAGTTCATCCTGTCCGATCAGATGTTTTCTCCTCGTCATCGCTGCTGCTGGAGGAAGACGGTGGCACGTCCTCACCCATCCTCTTTAACTTGGCTTTGTAGTACGCCTTCTTCATCCTGAAGGCCTTCTCCTTCTGTCGGACTGCTCTCCTCTTCTCCCTCACCAGCTCCTGCTCCCACGCCAGCACCTTCATCCTGTTCTCCCACTCCAGGATCTTCATCTGCTGCTGCTGCTCCAGAGCCTCTGTTCTCTGCTGGTGCTCCAGTCTCGACAGGTCTACGGAGTCGTGCTGAACCGAGCGGCGGCCTGCGTCCTCTGTGTCGCTGCCTGATGGGTGGAGGCGCTGGCTGATGAGCCTGGAGGTGCCTGTGAGGTCAGTGTTCGAAAAGGTCAGTGAATGGTCAATTCTAAACCAAATTTAGTTCCTGCACAATAGATTGAGGAAGAAGTAAAGTCCCTACTCTGTCGGTAATATTTCCAACAGTGGTGGAGACTGCAGAGCTGACCATCACTGACTGGCCAAACAAGAACCTCTAACAACTAATAGTAGTGTACAGCTTCAGATGCAAAGTAGAAAGCAGTGGATGTCATTAGTATCTTAATATTATAATATACTGTTTAATCCATCATCTGTCTGTTTTTGCTTCATTTTCATAGCTCTTCCAACACTGCTTTGAGACATTCCTTTTATACCTATATAACTGTACTTTTACAACAAACTTATAGTCCTTCACATAGCATAACATTAGCATTACCAGCTGTTTACTTCACTGTTGCTTTTACAAGCGAAGAGGTTAGGATACACCCTTTAGGCAGCGCTACGTCCTCATCCTCACATGTTGGACTGAGGGCAGACTGGACACTAACTCAGTAACTCATTATCACAAACTGGTATTAGGAGACGGGACGGGACTGGGCTAGCATGCTAACTTCAGTAGAAGAAAAGAAGACAGAGAAAAAGAAACAAAATGAGATTACACTGCTGTTGCTTTCCACTGCTCAAGACAGCTCTAGGCAAGTAAAGGAATGAAGTTTGATGCTGAATTCACAACGTTTCTTCTAGACTGGTAAGTAAACAGGTGTTAATGCTAATGTTGGCTATGTAGCGATAGCAAAAACTTACGTATAGCACCTTTAAACATGTTAAACATACTTTGGAATAATATCATCAACACTGGAATATCCCACATGTGATTTCTGTAATGGTAACTCTTACTGATCTCAGTTGGAGAGTCTGCACACTGACTCCATCCACAAATTTTATTAAATAGATAAAAGTAGATTAATTTAAACACATTTTTAAAAAATCCAATCAGATCTTTGACAGGCCTGATGTGAACCAAAACATTGCCCATTTAAATATTAATCTGTGGTAGGAGTTAGGAGTGCAGGTGTTACTCTTAGGATGTGTGTATAATTACACTCCCTCATCCTCATCCTCAGTAACGGTTACCTAAACAATGATCTTATTCAGCTAAAGGTAACTGGTGCTGTTTGCATGACAGCTTCTTAATTAAAGGTATTATCTTGATCAGGTTAATATCACAGCTCATGTAAACATTTTCATGCATAGGTGTGGACTGACATCAATATTTGCCAATAAAGTTGACTGTGCAAGTGTTTCTAGGCAACAAATACTGGAGCAGCTGGCAGAGCTTTATCTGTGGGTACCTGGTGCTGTGAAGAAAGCAGAAGGAAATGTCACATCCTGTAGCTCTGCATTGTGGGAGGTGGAGTTTGTAGTAGGACTGTGTTGCAGATCTGACCAGTCGCTGCCTGTTATTCTGTCCAAGGCGTCACGCTGGAGGCAGATGGCCACTTGCTCCTTGGTGTCCTCACTCTGAGAAGAAGGAAACAAAGTTGTTTCCATAATCATTTCATGCTGGCAGAGAATTTGTCATTTCTATCATTAATGTTATGTTATGAATTTTAGTTGTCCAGGTTTATCTTTATGCTGTCATTTGGTTTAAATTCTGCCAATGTGCTTAAAATAAATGTAAAACCAAAACAATCACTTTTAAATGTTTACCCGATTGACACTGCCGTTCGTCTGTCCAGCAGCATTTATCATCATCACATTGCCTGCTAATACGCAAAAAAAGGACAGGGGAGACAGACAGGGAGGGACTGCAGGTAAATGTATTTCAGGAAAATGAGCACAGAGCACCTCCCTCTGGTGGATCTAGAAACAACATCACCTTCCCATATAAACAGTTCAGAAACAAACACACATGAATGCAAAGTGCATTACAGCATCATGGCAGCACACTGTTGTGCATGTATGTGGAGATAGCACCAAATGAAAACCGGTGTTTCTGCATTTGCAACCAACTCAACAGCAAAAAAAAAACTGTTCAAGCTTGGTAATGATGCATGAATTTAAATTGGATATGTGTGCATGTGAGGCAGTCACATGTACACATATTTCCAGACTTAAACAATAATAAAGTCCAAAATGTCAGCTTCAAATTTACTGTCAGTAAAGCCGTTTCAGGATGGGCTTTCTAATTACAGTTGAGAGTTCTTGGAGATCCCATACTTTAAAACTCTGATGTTAAATTTATCAATTATTTAACCAGTTTCCAGGCTGGCTTCCTTACAAGTTGGACTGTTTGGTAAAATGAACATGCTTTGGTGCAGCAAAAAGAAAAAGTGAGAAGGCAGTCTTTGGTTGTACTAGCAGCAAATATGTACCTTGCTGAAGTGCCCTGAACAGAATTACTAGGAATCCCTAAAAACTCTAGTGATGCAGTTTTATAACTTATCCTGGTTTTTCTGTTTGCCCTAAATCTTATGGCTATTATTGATTTATTATAATGGATAAACATGTAACTGTAATATATTACAGGTTTTTTGGTACATGCAGGTTTTAAAGGTCTAACAGCACAGCACATACACCTGAGAGGAACTTTATGAAAACCATACAAGATTACAAATGATTCACAACTCCAGAAACTGTATATTAAAAATACAACACTTCAAGGTGTATTTATTGTTGTCATGCAGAAATCTGATATATGCACATAAAAAACATACAGGGCCTGACAACGAGAAGCTGTTGGAGCCAAATACACACACGCCCACCACCTCCAACAAAACTGCAACACCACAACCCACAAATATACCAGCTGAACAAACAACGATGATCTGTTGGTTAGTATCACATGCACTCATAAATACTGTTAAACGCGTCTCTGGGCATGCCTTTTAAACTTATGCAGTTCTCAAATTAAAGCTAAGCTACCTTCCACGAGCTTGCGGACCGCTGCTTTGTGGCCAGCTCCCCCTGCGTGGCTGGTGAGAGCAGCCTCGCCCATGGTCTGGAGTTTGATTGATTTACAACAGGCCCTACATCGGGCGAAGTGAATGTCCTGGACATCCTTAACCAACCAGTCCTTGTAAATTTCCTTAGAAAGCCAGGAGTCTTGGAATTTACATTTTCCAGGCATAGTTAGCGGTGAAGTTAGCTGGTCCGCTACCTAACGGCCAACCTCTTACCTTCTCCTGCCTCCTGATGCGTTCATATATACTCGGAAGTTCAACAGACTTTATGTTACTAGGCATGTTGATGGAAATTACTCTCTGTATTTTGACATAAATTTGTGAAATATCAATAAAGCAACAATGTTACATCTACTAGAGCTACTTTATTTGACGTCTATAATATTTGTAAAAATATAATATAATAAAAACAAAGTGTTGAAAAAACACGATTGCATCTGCTATTGCAGCAAAGAAAGCTAATTATCTATAGTATGTTTGTCTAGGTAAGTGTCAACGAAACCTAAAGAAAGAAGGAAGCAATAAACGTAAAGTAACTAGCCTCCAAATCGTTAAAACCAGTGTGAATAACTGAAGCTTTCCATGCTATTATTTCCAGAAAACACCTGAACGCAGCACAATTCGGTCACAAGTGTCACTTCCTCCAATACAAACGCGACTAACTTTTTTCCAACCAATCAGTGGGGAGAAAGCCAGCAGTGTAACCTGATTGGTTAAACCGAGGCAGGAAGATAGAGCATACACATGGGTGCCAGGTTGCTGGTCGTGGATCAGAAATAAAGATGTTTTTTGCAGCTTTGAAACACGTTTTCGTAGTGTTTGAGGCGTTTAGTAAGTAAGGCATGCAGTGGCATTAATATCGACCTGGAAAAAAAATACTTTTATTTATTTGTAGTCGTCAAATAACTCGAAGTTCTCTTGCTGTTCGCTTGTTTTGCTAACTGAAAGGCTAAAGGTGGCTATACTCAACAGTGTGTGGAGTAAATCACTGTTTACAATGTGTCTTCAATGAAAGTTATTAACCTGTAAGAGATGGAGACAGCAGCGCTGGTGGCTCCAGCCACAGCTTTGGAGTTCCTTCAGGATGCATTTCTCCTGACAGGTAAGCAGCAGTCCAGACAGCACATACATTGTCACTCCTGTTCTGCTGCTAACGCATTTGTTCATTTGAATGTAGGCTCAAAGGCTTTTAAAGGACTGCACAACACACTTTTACTGTTATCCTTTTGTTACCCAGGTGAGGGACCAGTCTTGTCAGTCTACAGTCTCCAGCCTCGCCCTAAAGCCTGTGCTTCACTGAGTGTGCTTCAACACTACAGGATCCATGGGATAAGACCCAGAAATTGGGCTGCTGTCCCATCACAGATTTCTGTCACAGGAGCCTACGGGAAGAAGGAACATGGTTAGTACGAGCAGATGTTGTTTACAGTTTAATCATTTCTGTTGTGCTCAGTGAGGTTGTTTATTCTTTATTATCCATAATATTTTTCAGATGTCCTTTTTGTGTCTATTCACTCTCAAATATTCACAAAATCCCTTCTTGTCTGTCAATCACCAGGACTGAGCTCAGCCACAGAGCACAACTTCTATGACCTTGCAGTGTTTGGAGGCAAGGCTGTGAGGCTGGTGAGGCTCCATGTGGATTTCCAGGATGGGGACCATCTGCAGTTGGAGATCTTGGGCCCCCTAATGGAGTTAGAGGATTGGGCCCTGGATGTCCGCTGGCTTTCTGGAGACAAACACTCACTTCTCTGTGTGGCTGTAGCCCACAATTGTGCTCTTCTCCTAGATGTCGGTACAGGAACTGCCCTGGTTCAGCGCTCCTGTCTGGAGGGGTGTCTGCTGTACTCTGCCCTCCTGCTAGTACACGAATCTTGGGCAGATGCTGTCTTAGTAGGAGGGACTGTTTTCAACCAGCTGGTTCTCTGGAAGCCTGGAGGAGGAGAGGAAGGAGGAGGGAGTGATTCTGGATGTAAAGCTCCAGTTGAGAGACGTCTGCTGGGTCACAGTGGGGTCATCTTCAACATCTCATACCTCCAGGAAAAAGGATGGCTGGCTTCAGCCTCCGATGACCGCAGTGTAAGGGTGTGGGGTGTCGGTGCTTTAGGCGGCCCTGGAGGGAAATGTGGGGACTTGAACCCGCCTTGTTTAAGGGTCCTATATGGACACCAGGCTAGGGTGTTCTCAGTGTGTCTCTCCCCCAGGAAGGTGTTCAGTGCTGGGGAGGATGGGGCCTGTTTAGTCTGGGACTGGGCTGGAGGAGGGACGGTGGTTCGGACATTGAAGGGACACCGAGCCGGAGGGGTACGTGCGCTGGCAGTCAGTGAGGGAACAGGAGATGAGGAGAGATGGGTGGCTACAGGGGGGGCAGATGGAGGGGTGAGGTTGTGGAGGTTGAAGAAGAGTGAAGAAAGGAAGGAAAATATGGAGGAAACAGTGACAGAGAAGCTAACCAATCTGAAATTCCCTGGTCACAGCATGCCAAAAGTGGTTTGTATAGCAGGAGAAGAGGATGAAAATGCAACTTGGAGACAGAGCAAGTTTGTGGTTTGCACTGACCAAGGAATAGTCTATCAATACAGCAATGGACAGTGGGAGATTGTTTGGGAAGGGACTCCTGATTTTCAGTCCTACTGTGTGATGGAAACAGTATCCATCCGTGCGAAAGACTCAATAGGCAAAGTTCATTTGTGTGCTGTGGGAAACCTCAGCGGGTCCATTCAGGTTTTCCCCATTTCTCATCCTCAATCTGGGATTCTTCTCACAGGTGGATCAGGAAAGATCCATAGTCTTATCTGGCAAGAGGGGGCAGAGGGCATGTGTTTGCTAGCGTCAGGTGCTGAAGGACTCGTCTATCGCTGGTGTATAGAGGTAAAATTAAATGAAAACTGTTCCTTTGCTCTCAGTGTAAATCATCTTCCTCCTTTCCTCCTTCCACCCTGCACCAAACGCTGGCTGACGGCTACAGTGTGCCTCCACTCCGGGTCACAGGAAGCGCTCTGGGTTTGCGGGGACAGGAGAGGCTCCCTGCTTTTGTTTCAAGAAGGAAGAGAGCTTCAAGTTTTGCTGACAGGCACGGAACAAAGTGAAGATGAGGTAAATGGAAGTGAAGGAGATGGAAAAAGCGGTTTAATGGAGCAGAGAGAGAATAAAGAAGTGCAGGACCTGAAGCTGCAGCCGCTGAGCTGCCTGTTCGGGGTGCATGGAAAACAAGGTGTAACTTCAGTGTATGAATACCAGGGACTCCTCTACAGCACTGGCAGGGATGGCTGTGTGAGAGTTTTTAGAGTGCAGTCAACTCCACCAGAAAAACTAGGAGAAAATAGAAAACACTGTACTGGAAAGACTGTAGAGAACAAGGGAAAGCTTCAGCTGGAGGTTCTGCGAGTTCAGCGTGCCTGTAAGGGTATGGAGTGGCTGGAGAGAGTGTTGATTCTTGAACCTGAAATCCCAGAGGAAGAGGAGGTCAGAGAAGAATGTCAGAACCACTGTAAGACAGAGCAGAGCTTTAGAGGAGAAGAAGTAAAGACCGAAAACAAAGCAAGAGAAGTCCGGTTCGTCATCGCTGGCTTCCACGCCGCCCACTTTGTGGTATGGGATCCGGTGAGGCAGGAGAGGCTGTTAGCGGTGCCTTGTGGTGGGGGGCATCGCTCTTGGTTCCTCTGGCCATCCCACAAAGGGGTTTGGCCTGGATATGGAGCTCTGGTCTTCATAAAGCAAGGGGCTGTCCTGGCTTCGCAACCTCCTGGAGAGGAACCTAGCTGGGCTGGGAGGGCAGGAGGGACAGGAGGATGGGGCCTGAGAGAGGGCGTCCATGGGAGGGGGATTGGTTGTGTATGCAGGCTGGGGAGGATCGAGGGATTTAGGAATGACATTCAAACAACTGGAAATATGACTGAAACTGAGAGAGGGGAAGTGAAAACAGAGGAATGCCACTGGGAAGTGGTGGTGACAGGAGGAGAGGACACCAGCTTAACCATCCTGGCTGTACATCCCAGCTCAGGCAACATCAAAGTCCTCTCAGTCATTACTGACCACATCTCAAGCGTACGGACGGTGACAGCGGTAACGCATCCAGAGGGAGAGACCGGTAACCAAACACAGTCTGTCTCCGCCCTGCTCATCTCAGCCGGCGGCCGGGCTCAAATGCAGTGTTACCGGCTGATGATTGGCTGGGACAGGGAGAGACTGGTTCCCTCCTGCCAGGTGATCCAGGTGGCCAGTCACCGATTGGACGAACAGTGGGAGAGGAAGCGAAACCGACACAAGACGGTGAAAATGGACCCTGAAACAAGGCAAGTTAATGGTTGCAATGTCAAAGGCATAGGCAGACACTGATGTCTCATCACCCATCAGCTGTTTATTTTTTGCACATATGTAAAGAGAATTACATCCATAAAGAAATTAACTTCATCATCACCTAACCTTTGGCTACTTTGAAGTGCCTTTTCCTTCTTTTGTCTTTATTCCCTTCCTCCCTTCACTCTAGTACCCATCCTCATTAGGAAAAATAAATATTCTCAAAAATGTCTGAACTTCATAAGAGGTTTTTTACAGTTGAAGAATTTATTCCCTATCCTTTTCCTGTATCTACCTCTGTCTCATCAGTTGTGTCTGTGTTTTTTCAGGTACATGTCCATAGTGGTGGTGGATGAAAGGATAGACTCTGTTCTTCTGGCTGTGGCCTGCAGTGATGGAGCTGTCAGGTTGGTGTCCATCACAGCAAAATGAAAGGTTTTCCACATATCTGACACATGTTGTCAACAGCAGGAGAAAAGAAATCTGCAGCATTGATGATTGTAACTAAGAGACAGACAAAGCTGAAATGTGTTTATTACTTTCGAGGATACACTATGTGTCAGATCTGTCAGCCTGAGTAAGTTCGTGTAAGTGGTACAAAACCTAAAACGAGCATTTTATGCAAATAAGTATAATGAGTCGTGACGTCTCTCCCTTGAGAAGCTGTTTCATGACTTTTGAATGCTGTTGTTATTTTACTTAATCCTACTTGGTGGCATGCTGTCCCTTCTCTTCTTTTCTGTGTCTCCTGAACTCCATCACTGTTTCTGTTTCCAGATTGTTCTCGGTCAGTGAAGTTAAACGTCAGATTGATTTGCTGTCGGAGACGTTTTACCATCAGCGCTGTGTGCTGAGTGTCGCCACCTGCACCCTGGAGGATGGAAAAGGCAACAGGTGATCCTATGTTCGTTCAGCCCTTACAACTTGTTGATAGTCTTGCCATGAAAAACCCATCTGAACCAAACCACTGATTGATTTTCAGTATATTTTTAAATTATTTTTTTTAGAAAAGAGTAGTGACTGGCAGATTGAATATAGAAATACAGTGTTAAAAGTGCAGTATATTTACATTCTTTTATGTAGAGTAATGTTTATATGAGTTACTCTCTGCTTCTCTCTCAGGTATAAGCTGCTGTTCAGTGCTGCAACAGATGGGAAAATTGCAGTGTGGGATTTGACAGAGGCGTCTTCTTCAACTGATACCTCCACTGCACCAATCCCCTGCCTCAACATCCCCGCCCACCAGAGCGGCATCAACTCATTGGCTGTTTGGGCAGAGAAACTGGAACAACAAGAGGGCGGTTGCCTGCTAACTGTTGATAGCGGAGGGGATGATGGGCAGCTGACAGTGTCCACAATTAGGGTGCAGTACCCAGAAGACGGGAAGACTGGGGGCAGCAGAGGGTTTTCTCAGATTTCTGAGCCGCTGATTTCTTCACAAGCCCCAAACCAGCTTCAGCTCCAACTCCATGCACACTCCCACATCCCACTGGCCCACGCTGCCCCTCTGACTGCCCTGAAGCTCCTGACCCCAGGCCTCATGGTCTCCACTCTTCAGATCAGAGGTTTGCCCAGACGGTCTGCAGCACCTGCCACATCAGCCACAGAAGGACGCCTGTGCTCCTGATTGCCAGCAGACACTGCAGGACCTCCCGTGAGTGGAGGGCGATGATGGACAGGGAGGAGGGGATGAAAAGGGGACACACAAGATTTAAGTCTGAGCAGGAGATTGCAACGGAGAGGAAAAAGGATTCAGACAGGATTAGACAGAGGCAAGACCGCAGAGGGAAGAGGGTGGGTCGGAGGCCTGTAAGGAACCAGATGATGAGCTTGTGGTGAGAGCCTGTTGGAGCAGTGAGCCAGACAGGTGACCCAGTTTGTAAGACCAGCGATGGAGGAAGGAGGTGAGACGAGAACTCAAACTGACAGAGAGACTGACAGTGTGGGTGGGGGTGACGGAGAGTGAGGGGTGAGCACTGAGGCAGGCTTTGAAAGATTGTTATGTGAGAGCAGGAAAAAGAGAGGGAAGACAGGATGGGTGCTGGTCTGTGGTCAGGCCTCCAGCTGCTCCGGAAACAGAAATACAGAGATTGATGCAGAGATGTGGACAGAGGAAAGGATAGAAAGAGGAAGTGAGAGGTGAATCGAGAATTAAGGATTTTACAAGAGAAGTTGATATAAGTGGAGTCAGCCCAACCAATCACTTTCTTAATGAACACTTTTGACATTATTTGTGTATTATATGTAAATGACAAAATTGTAGCTGCATGAATGATCAGTATGAAGTGATATTAAATTAATTTACTTTAAAGTACATTTTTATTAAAGGATATTTCATTATTTATAGGTTTTTGTTATAAAATTGTTAATTCTACATCTAAATGAGGCACAGAGAAACAGTTACAGGCAGGAGTATTATCGATCTGGTATTATTTCAACTTAAGTTTTAGACTGGTTTGTCTTTACCTCTCTCTGAAATGTATACTGTCATTAATTTCTGCCAGCCTGAAAACCCAAAACAAACAAAACAAAACAAAAAAAAAAGATGTAAGTGTTCTGTCTGTGATCGGGCTACATCTTCATACAATAACATACACAAAGTATTTGGTTCTTATCATTGAAAAATAAAAACTCATGGCTATTTCAAGAGAACGCTAAACCATCTCGATGTGTTTGGGCCATCTGTGGCCTCTCTAGGAATAGCACTGCACAACGATGGATGAAATGACTGGAGTTATTTTACAAACATTATGCTGCTTCTCAGCTACTAGAAATAAAGCCCTCTTACTGAAGAGAGTTCTGGGACTTTATTCTCAGTGAGAACAGAACCAGAGACCGCTCACTAGGATACTCAGTTTGGAGATTTGTAGTTTAAACCTATTTTTGTTTTAAAACAACACCCCTACTAACACACATATTCCTGATTTCATCCGAGCAAGGCAACTTTAATCAGACCGTTTCAGTGAAGAGCTGCTTTCCCCATCACACATGCCCACAAACAGCATCAGATAGACTTCAGAACTAGACAACACTTCATGGTATACTACATAGAAAATGCAATATATACAGATTGTAACATCGTGATCCCTGGAGTAGACCTAACTGGTCCTGAAGAGCAGTGGCTCCTAAATGAGACAGAAACCTGTTCTGCCACACAATTTTTTTTTTCATACAGAGTGGGACAGTTTTTTTCTCTTTCATACTGCAGAATTTTTTTTTCAACAAAACAATCGAAGCTAGCTTAATGATCCTGAATATTTTCTAAAGGGGTCATAAGCCAAAAAAAAAAGAGAACTTGATGTAATCACATGTTTTTGCATGACCACCTTAAATGTTCTCCTTGTCCTCACTCTTTTCAAAGACTGTCTGAGGGTTTCAACTTGGTTTTTAGGCTTAGGGTTATAATCACTAGTCTAGGATTAAAGTTAGCTGGAGGGTTCAATTAGCAGGGCGGAAATGTACCTGTGAGGCGAGAGAAGCACCAAAGTGTGTGTATTTTTATCGCAGAGTATTTACCAGCAAGTCACACAACAGCACAGCCCAGGCTGTGGGAAATAGTATTACTTTTGGAGTGAGGAACACAAGTGATTGTTTTGAAGTTGGTTAGGGGTTTTGAATAACCGTACTCCACTCATGTCACGATTATATTGCGTGCGTTCTGAAATGCTAATTTAATGCAGAACCAGAATGTGTTGTGATATGAAATGCTAATACTGCTTAAGTGGCAGGTTGATATGGACTGTCTGCACAATTCCTTGCATATTTGGTGTGTGTGTCTGCTCAGGCGTAAATGTGCAGTCGTGTTTTGATGAAGTGTGAGACTGCTGGCAGTATGTTCACCTGTGCTACAATATTAAATGTCATACACTGTAAATTAGAGTGACTCGTGCATGAGCATGGGATGATTCGTACCTGGCTGGAATTTAAATGTAGCTGTCAGATGAGGTGTGCACTTGTATCCCTAGGTGTGTGTGTGTGTGTGTGTGTGTGTGTACAGGTCTGAAATGCTGATGTTACCGAAGAAGGCAGCTAAATGAGATGTGTGTATGCCTGCCTGCACACGCTGTTATCAATATTTGTGTGGGCATGTGTGGAGGTCTAGGTGGGGGTCAGAGCCCAGGAAGGGGCCGACTGCGGGTAGCCATGAATATTTTAATATTTGAGCCCCGTCTCACGTTTCCTTTTGTCGAGCACCCATCTCACCACCTGCCACTCACAACAGAGAGAAAGAAGGTGGAAGAGAGAAGAAGATTTGAAAGCTAATGTCACCTTGAAAATGAATAGTGAAGGGGGAGAGAGGAGAAAGATGACAAAAAGGAAAATTCTGAGGAGAGGGAGAAAGGAAGCTCCTGTCAAATCACAGACTGGGCAAAGTGTGGGACACAAGTTACACTTCTTTGGTCTTTGTTCCAAGGAGCGGAAGGAAAGAAGCATGATGGAGAGAGAAAAATACGGTGCCAGTGCCCTGTAATCACCACTATCACTTACAAGGGAAGAAAGGGTGAGAGAAAAGGGAGGAGGGAGAGTGAAAGCACCAGCGCTTGGATGAGGTAAAGGTGTGAGGCTTGCTGGAGGGAGGGAAAAAGTGGGGAGATAGAATGAAACCTTGCTGCACTGAGTGTCACTGCTGATTTTAGTTGGGTCACAGACGGAAAGAGGGAAAGTGGAAGAGGAGCGGGAGGAGGAGAGGCAAAGTGAAGAAACGCAGAGAAAAGGTAGAAAACAAAGGACTGACTGATGAGACACAGAGGGGATGATGATTTAAAACCAGGATGTATGTCTGTTATAAAGAGAAAAAACTTTGTTCTCTAACCAGACGGATCTGAATTAATCATCTCAGACTTCAAACAACATGTGGACAGAGAGAGGAAGTGACTTATGGGAGCCATCTTGAGAAACTACTGCTGCTTGTTTGTGCTGGTGGTACCTCCATCTTCTTGACAACCCCTCTGTGTGTGAGAGAGGAGAGAGAGAGTTTGTACCTGTGGGGATGTTTTGTTTGATCCAGGAGAACAAGGAATAAGTATTCTGTTGTCAGAGGCAGAGGAGGAAATTTACACCCATCAAAAGTATGTAAACACACCTTCATAGCTTCATCACTGCTTCTCGTCATGTGCCATCTACCGTTTATTTTATTTTTGTCTTTACTGTAACTTACTCAAAATACTCCTTACACTAGCTATGTATAACTGAAGATGCCTCTTCATTTTAGAGGACAGAGCAGTGACCGCCTCCACATTTCTATTTCGTTGTCCTCACTCGCTCAACAATTAAATGTTGCATTTGAAAATTGTTTTGCGCTTAGGACTCTGAAGAGCATTATATTACAACCAAAATAGTTTGCTGGGTGTAGCACAAGATCACATGCACTGTAGACATTATGAATCTGTCACAAAGACTTTAATAACTACACCCTGAGTGTATACAACACCCGTTTCTTTTTCACATGAGGAACTGTTGCCTTACAGTTTTATAATATGTTCTTTAACCCTTTGGTCCCAAAATTACTGTGACCTCTGCCACAGCGGTTACGTTTCATTTCTGTTCTCAAAACGCAACAGTATTTGGTGGATACATTATGGGTCAAAGAACAAGCACTAAGCTTTTTAAAGGATCCAGAATTTTATATAAGGATACATTGTCATCTCTACAGCCTCAATACTAGTGTTGCTAACTAACTAAAACAGAATTTGCCTTTTAAAAAACAATGCATATTTGCATTGCAACAAGTATGAACTCGTCCCCGCAGTTTACTGTACACATGATAAAAAAAGTTTCAGGATAATTAATTTTCACAGGTCTTGAAAACATCTGTTTTGACAACAGCACACTGATTTCATTTCAGAAGTTTTCACATTGGTGATGTCACGAGAACGCCGTTTCTCATTGGTTCACTGAACAAAACAGCAGGTGATCCTCATCACTCTCGCTTTTCTTCTTTTAAAACTTGTGTTTTTGTGAAGAGTTCTCAGAGTAAACATGTCTTTTCCATTATTAGGGACTGAATGTTCCAGGCTGTCTTTTGATACTACAACTGGGAGATGTTCAAATCCAAATAAATCCAATTCTTAACAAGTGAAAATAGGAAGCACTTATTGTGTTGTTATGATACACCTCTTGTCATTTATCGGTATGGTTTTTACACGCTATGCATAAAATTAGTTTTGATGATGACATTCTGATTATTCACTTGTGCTGATTTCAGATGCCTGCTGGTAGAGATGGGACATATCGCTAAGCGACAATTCTGCAAACGCCCAATTTAAAAAAATAAAATATCGTGTGGTGAGTTTTATGGAAAACCATGAACTGATACCATCTGTCAACACACGAACTTGCCAGAAAAGCCCAATTGACTTTGTCACTGTTATTTGTTGTTTCTGGTTTTTAAGACCTTCATGGCAAGAGATTTTTATAGAATTGCTTATGCAGTAGTCTTTCTCCCAAGTAAATAACTTAAACTGAATTTCATGAACAGCTCCAGGCCTTTGGCATTGCTCCTATTATTCCTTACAGTTGAGTTTGCAGCTTGACAGCAATAAATATTATTAATTCCTCCTATTTTCCAATGCTGATGCTGCTGTAAACAGTAGACATGAACTTGTCTTATCACCTTAAACATGAAGTGAGTTGCAAATAGAGAAGAACATCTAATCCTCTGATCGCAAGAATGGTCCAGTACACATTCAGTGTATAAAACCAATACTACAGTATTAACCAAATTGTCTGAGTTTTAAATATGCAGTGATTTCACACTGAGGCAAGTGTTGCGTGTTAACATTGTCATAGGTTCTGAATGTATATTGATCACATGCAGTGGAAATGAAGAAGAGGTGTCATGTTGATAAAACACACAACCGTGAACAGCGGCACACCTCTTTCCCAGAAACAACAACAATAAGTATTTAAAACGAAGTCTCGCAAATCAAGCCCTCATATTGTGAAATTGGCAGTTTAGGACTAGTGTTCAAAAACTGCTGTTGATATCTGTATCATCTCCAAGGTTGGCATAAATGAAAAGGTAGATTTTCAGAATAGGAATGCAAGGGTGTAATGAATATTTTATATACGGAAACTGAGATGCATTGATTATTGATTTCAATAGATAAAGCTAACACGTCAATTCATGTAATATTTTTGATGTTAACATTAGCAATTCAAAACCTAGAAATGAGATACGCCATTGACGGCTGTGAACTCTAAGTTACAGACCAGAGCTGGTGCCAGATTAAATGAATTTTGCCTAATGACACTCATGAGGATAACATTTGCTTATACTATTTGTAAAGTCATAGCATGCTGCTAACTGTTTCAACCACCGACTTATATCTTTTATTCCCCCAGCCAAGCCACAGCATCTCCCCCAGCTCTCCAGCTGCCCAGCCAGGCCAATCACCAAAAACGCAGCTGCAGCAGACAACTTCCTCCTCCTCCTCCTCCCTCCTCCTCTCATCCTCATCCAGGGCCTTCTTCCATCCTCGGCCTCGGACACCACCGTGGCGCCTGGGAGGCTTGGCTCATCTGAGTCCTCCTTACCTCAATCCCACCACCTCCTCCACGTCCCTCCACCCACCTACCCCGCCTGCTCCTCACAGCCCACATCCACCCCTTAATGGGAGACAGAAGGAAGATGAAGTCGCCTCAAGTTTTTATTCTGAGGTTCCATCTCCACCTCTGGCAGTCCTTCAGGACAGCGAGGTTTGACCGTCATGTCTAACCATGGACCAAAGCTAAACTATCATGTTTTGCAACAATGTTTACAGTACTGTGTGTTTACTTAAGTATGTTGATTAAATGGAAAGTAGTATGTTTCAAGCACCATAAAACATCCAGTGTAGTCAACCGACCTTATAGTAATTTAGAGCTTAGATATATTTGTATTACTAAACATACAAAACATACCCTATGCTGCAGCAAGTATTGACTGCAGTTGACTGCAATTTTTTCACTCTTCATATACCACCATTAGTTTTAAAGAGATGTTGTCCATGTAAGAATTATTATTCATTATCCAAGAAGATATGCTAGCATTCACACATACACTGAAAAGTAAGACTGTTACATGTCACCATTCAAATCAGATAAATACGAGCTACAGTTTTAGCTAATACCAAGGTAACCACCACCCAACAACTACAAACCAATCGCTTAGCGTTCAAGTTTTTAGCTAGGTAACTAACACAGAGTTAATGTTAAAATATTCAGTCTTAGTTATTAGCACTAATTGGCTAAGAGCATGTCATAATCTCTGGTGTTAGATCTCTGTGAAAACACCAAAAGTATTTTCTTAACCTATTGAGTATTCTCTCAACTTAAATGTAAAATTTCACTTTACAGGCCTGTCCTTCTTCATGTTTCGATCTTAAGTTCATTCATGGAACTGAAGTTTGACAAAACAAAAAAGAAAAAAATCCTAGGAATACTACCCTTCTGAGAAGTTTACTCATATATCCAATGGCAAACTACACTCCCAATCAAATCATTTCCTTCTCACTTAATGCACGCCTGTCTCTCTGTTTCTCTGCAGGTGAGGTCAAGGGCTGCGGCGGCGGCGCGGGCAAGGCCCACCAGATGCCTCGCCCTCCCCGCCTCCTGCACTACTATGGCCAAGTCACCAATCTCAGCTTCTCCCTGAGCTTCACTTTTCTTCTTGAGCTGCCACACCAGTCACCTCGCTGCCGGGCTGGAGCGATTAGGAAACCTCATGCTGCTTTGAGACAGATACACTACTGAAGTATCAGATTTACGGACCATAAAACTATATTTATTTTTCTCAGTGTTACTTGTAACGCCTAAGTCCATTGTCAAAATTAACAGTGGTGCAGTGAGTGGAAGTTTTTATGCAGTTATTATGTAAATGAAATTTATTAGGAACCTAAGATCAGAATATATATCAAGAAGTTTTGAAGTATGCCATTTTGGGTTTGAACTTTACATTTGAATTTAATTTTATTTGCTTAATAACTGCAAACATGCCCTCAAATAACCTTGAAATTGCTGGGTCTGTGAATCTCAGTAAGTGTGGGAGGTTGTTTGACATGTTTCAGAAATTTTATGCTTCCATAAAGTTTTGTAGGGGCAGCTTTTTGTTTTGTAGTAATCTGGAGGGACCATGTTTCAGCTTTTCTCTATTTAATAGTATTAATTTTGTGTGATACTGTACTCCGTCCTTCAGTGATGTTTCATACATTTCATATTGTAGAAATTATACAAAAGAGAAGGGAGGTTATCTCAAATATAATTTGAGTTACCCACTCTTATGTGCTAGTTTTCTCTCCTCAGTCTGTTTTGCTTCTTTCTTTCTACATGTGCCTCTCATTCCTCAGTTCCCCGTATATTAGGTTTCAATTAATTTCACATTTGGATCAGTTAGAATTAGCTTTCTGTGCATCGATTGTGAAAGTGGAATACATTAAACAGATTTCTCAAGCTGAGAAAACATTTTTCTGTCCTATTGGCTCTCCTCTTCTTCTTCCTCAATTTCACTTTCTTCCCCAACACACACACACACACGCGAAACACATATCTTGTGACCCACGAGTCTCTGAGCTGAGCTGTAAGATATTAGAGGCATTCAGAGGCAATGAATGGAGGGGGGTGAAGGGAGGAGAAAGTGGACCAGAAACTCGCTTGCAATGTGCAGAGTTCAAGGCTGTTCTCCACCTTCCCTCACTCACGGTGAGAGTGTGTGTGTGTGTATATCCTCACACGCTTGCCTATTATGTGAACTCATTTCATGCGGCCCGTTGATACAGAGGTCAAACCTCTCACTGCTTTTGGTTTGTTTTGCTATCTGCGGTTACTACCACTGGTCTTCTTTGTTGTCATGTAACTTCTACGTATACTACACATACTAGGAAGAATGCAAGTAATCGAGAGAGACATTAAACAGCTGGTTCAGTACTGAAACGAGAACAAAGTGAAACTTGAGACTGTACTGCCAGTAATCTTTGACATTGGATTTCAGATGGACAGCGCTTGAGCTTAAATGGGCCTCCTCCCTACAGGCAGCCTTATCTTGCAGTCACGACGAAACATAGCTGGATGTCCTCGGTAGCGAGTAGAAAAGAAGTCCCTGTCATTTTTGGAAAGGTGAAGGGCACAGAAAAGCTAGGAGTCAAAGGACAGGTTTAGTCTGTGTCCTTGCCATGGGTCAGAATGGGCCTCAACAGTTTCTAGTACTAACAAATGCTAAGGCCTGCTATCTGAAGCCCATGGCCTAAACCCTGTGTGTGTGTGTGTGTGTGTGTGTGTGTGTGTGTTTTCCAGGTGTCTCTGTGGTCCCAGGGTTGAAGAGCTTCCTGCTTTTGGGCTCTGTCCTGCCATGGCTGTCTTCTGCCACTCCTTCAGACAAACGCCATTGGAGACTCCTTGCGTCTGGGGGTCATGTCGATCATTCAGCTGCTACAGGGTGAGGATGCAGACAGATAATCATACAAGTCTTTTTAAACAACCACTGGCTGACATACCATCCTCTACACAAGTTTCTAGAAATACATTTGGACTTGTAGGAAGACATTTAGATTTTTGAAAAATGTAACTTATATTTCTATATCTCATTGAGACTTGTCAATGTTACATCAAAAAGACCATAACATTTCAAAAAGATAAAAATAAATGTATCAAACATTATAAGGTTCTTTGCAGCTAATTTCAGCTTAAGGCTCCATGCAGTTTAGTGATCAATGTTGTCTTTTTCAGGATCTTGATAACTGTAAACCAGGTTAGACAGGGCAAAACAGGTATGTATTTACCACAAAGTTTGAAGGACAGCTACTCTGGATTATCATCCCAAGCATGTTCACTGTAATTTTCCTAAAGAATGGCTGGTGTGGGTGGAAGCATTTTCACTAATGTAGCTCTTTCTTTTGTATCTCTTCCTCTTATTCCTCCTTTATCTGAGAGTTCTTACATGGAGGTCACCTAACAGATATCACCCTGTCAGGAAAAACATACATTTGACCCCAGGTGTCTGTGGTTCCTGGAAAGTAGAAAATGTTTCATGTGTGAAGAGACCCTGACCTCCCTAAAAATCCTGTTTTGAAAAAAGCAACCCACCACTCTGAAAGTAAAGTGGTTTTTAGAAATCACTGCACTGTTGAGTTTTTTGATGATTGAAGTTTTCATTTGCTTTGTGGCAAACAAGCAACCAGCTGTTATTCAGCATGCTTTTCACTCAGACCTTCTTCTTTGTAGGTATGGCCAATGCCATGTTGGTAGGAGTTCTCCGTGTGTGTGGTCTAGCACCTCTCTCATCCTCTGATCATCTACTTATCTTGGCACTTCCAGACACCTCTTCCATTGGTGACTGTCAAATTTATCTATCTATTTTATCTTTCACCCTCAAGTCTTTTCCCCACCAGACTAGAGATGTTGGAAAAATATATCAGTCAAATTATTTTTGTAAAGTAAGTTTATAATTGGGCTGTATAAATTATTATTATTTTAGCAATACCAAATAGAGTAACCAGTACCCCAGTATAAATATTATGTGATTGGGCTTCAAACACTGTTGAACCTAACATTATGTGCTGTGGAGTTAAAGAGTTCTGCACTGTTTCAGTGTGTGTTTATGTGTGACAGGTACTTTTGCCGTCCTGGCCATCATGATTGGGTCTGTGACAGCTAACGTGGAGTTGCTTAGCAACGGTGTTGAAAAGAATCAGGTTGATGTGGAGGCAGCGAAAGTGAACGTGGCTGTGCAACTCACCTTCCTCTGTGGCCTCATACAGGTAAACACAGGAACACACACACACACACACACACACACACACACACACACTTACACACACACACATATTAATAGTATTCACTATTGTCCAGCCTATACCTATTATGGAAACCAGCAGGAGAAAAAGCAGAGAGTTTCTGCAGAGTGGCTTAAGTATCACATTTGTTTTATTAGTTTCATCTTCATTGTTGTGTACACACAACCTGCTGTGTTATCTGAAATACCAAAACTGTGCTGTCACTTTACCCTTCATTATACAGATCAACTGACATTATACAAAATAATTGCCCCAGGTGTTTCCAATTGTGGGAAAAACAAAGGTACTGGTGATAACCTTGCATTCCTTGGTCCATTTTGTCATTCAGCATTCATATTATTTTGTGTGGCTGGCCAACCAGCAGGCATCATTAGCAGTACAATGACAAGATCCTCACTGGTTTCTCACAATGCAAGAATTTAAATGAGGAGTTACTGAAAATGCTGTCTGACTGCTACCCATGCTCTTAAAATCAATCCAGATGTTTTCGTAGTTGAGCTTGATATCATTTGTCAGTGATCTAGTATCAGTTGTCATGTTTGATGTAAGTCTGTAAGAATCAAACATGTAGCGCTTTTGCACAAAGTTAGATTAATGAGACAAAAGAGTAATCAAGAGATACCAAATTCTACAGCAACCATGTTAAAAGAAAATGGTAGGTATCAAATGCTGTTGATGTTTCCAAACTTAGATGCCAATATAAACTGTGCTGTGTGTATGTATATGTGTATGTATAGGTGTGTGTAGTGTGTGTGTGTGTGTGTGTGTTCCCACAGCCCTGCTGTACTTAAGGCAGGAGGCGTGTGTCGATGGTTGTCCCAATTCTCGTAACTGGGGAGAGGCTACACCACAGCAGCAGGTCTGCATGCATCGATCCCGCAGCCGCTATCGATGACTGGAATACCTGCTCAGGAGACACACCGCTGGCTTCAGCTTGCTTGTTGAAACACTGTGATACTACTCACACACATACTACACCACTTGTGGAGCTCTACACTGAAGTTATCCTTGGGCAACACTTGAAATCATACAAGCTCCTGTTGCTTGTAAAGCTGAACATGACACTGATGTTTTTCTCCATACCTTAACTAAATGAGGTCTATTATTGTACTGGGCAAAAAAGAGATGAATTAAAACAACCACAGATCTCATGAGACTCTGACAGGCTCTAATGGCTCAGATACTAACATGTTAGGATCATTAGTACAGAAAAGTAGATACCCATTAAGATTACAAATGACTGAAACCCCTGGGACATCTATAGCATTTCAGAAAGTTGTTGTTGTAGTTGTTTAATAAGACTGGAGGTTTATTATTATGGAATGCCAGGCCCAGGGGGTTTATTGCCCGGCTAAGCCTCCCAGTGTTCCTCTTATAACCCGTTTTTGTCCACTACTGGCAAATTTAACCATGTCACCTTTTACTTCTATAACCTGAAGAATTTTATTATCTTGGCAAAGAGTTGTAGTATAGGAAAAAAAAGTCGCTTGTCTGACTGCTGCTGTGACTTGTTGAGCCTTGCTTTTCACTCGCCACTTACAGGCTAATCTGGCTGCCCTCAGACCTCTGAGGATTCAATTCCTGTCGCCACTATATGTAGCCGATTTCAAGGTGTTGGCTAACAGAAAGTGTCAGGTTTGTTTATCAGCTGCTTGGTAGGTGGTGTTTTTCCTCTAGCTTTTACTGACCATAACTCAGATAAGGCACTGAAGCGGTTTGAATCACACCTGTAGGTCAGAGGTCATAGAAAAACAGCAACTTTCCTGTAGATGTCCTTAGTGACTGACAGGGAGGTAGTAGATACTAAAACAATGTACATCATGTTAAATATATATTTTTAAAAGAGGTGGAGAGATTTCAGTTCGCAAAGTTGCCTGTCATTATATTTTATTTTAAAGGACATGCAAATTGTTTGATAATCCGTGTGTATGTTTGTGTGTCATTTTCCAGACTTAAAGGATGTTCTGGTATGGGTGACCAGTGCTGGTACCAGGAGCCCACGGCCCCAGGTTTCCATGGTGATACTCATCGCAAGATGCTGAATGAGCACTTCAAGAATAAGTTTCGCCTGTTGCCACACCCTGGGAAACTTTCTTATACTGGTGAGGGATTCAGACATATTACGACACATTGTCTACATATACACACTAGTAGACTCATGCCTATAAGATGTGCACCTAGATGGACAGATGCCACAGTGATGAACTGATAAATGAGTCATAATTATATAAAAATCTGTTTTTATCTCCAAAACTGAAAATTCCTCCATACAATAAATATCTGCACCTGGCCACCATAATCATCGTTTGTCTTCTGTGAAGTTTAGAGAATTTTATATTTTTCAGGAAAAACTTCGCTGCTTCTCAGTTATTCTTATATGAAAATCTTTTGACAACCTTTATATGCTGCACTTAATAGTTAATAAATAATTTACTAATACTTTACAGATCAGTTATAATCCATTAATAACAACAACAACATCATAGTCAAATGCAACAAGACCCAATTGTGCTGCCTGCAACAGTTTTCTCCTTTTTCAAATAGCCTCAACATGATTATGCTAAAGGTTTCATAGCAAATTGAAGATCAGTATTTTTTTATTATTAAATTTCACACAAAACTCATCAAGCTGTAAAGACTGGGACAGAGCTGAAATACAAATTTAAAAGTATGAAATGAAAACCTAAAATGATATTAATGCATGAAATAAAATGAAAATCATAATCACGTGATCTTTTATTAATATATATCTTAAAATTAGCAACCATTCGCTTAGTAGTTAAAAAATTGCTTAAAGCAGTAACAATCATTAAATATTATAATGTTTAATCTTTTCCACTGATTTTTCAGACTGATTCAGTCTGAATTTTCAACAAAATATTCTTTAATTTCTAACATTGAATCAAGCAGATGTTGGCAGTTTGATCCCATGCTGATATTCTTGGGAAGATGCTCTGTTGACAGGTGGTGGGTTATGGCTTTGGAACAATGTCATCTCCTCTGTTGGCTCAATCACTGAGTTAATGTCATAGTCACTGTTGGTTGACATCCCCACCAATCTATGTCTTTTTCTGGGGACACTAAGGCACATTTTGTGTTGATGGACATTGATAAGCAGTAAACTTGAATAATTGAGTAAATAACAAATATATAAACAGATTTACACAGCCTTACCCATAGCTCAAGCTCACCTTAGTGAATGACAAATGCTTGTAGGTGGCAATTGAGAGACAAAGAAATACAGTTGGTAAGGTTATCTTTTGAATGATCAAATAAGTAAATATATGAATGGCTTTTCTGCTCATATCATAGCCTTGTTCAAAAGTCTCATTAACTAAAACTAAACTCTGAATTACTAAATAAGTGATATCATATATGCTTAGTTGCATATAGTGGTAGCTCACTTTACATAATATCTCTATTCTGTATCACTTTTCCAATCTTAGAAGCTCAACTCACTCTTTTTTGTCCATAGAAAGCGGCAGCAGCTCAGGTGGCAGAGTAAGAGAAAAGAAATAACAGTTAAGACAAATTACCTGTCATAATTATTGAATTGCTAAATAATAATCATGTTATAATATAGACTAGCTCACTTTTTTCCTAAGGTTATGGCCCATATACTCACTCCTTTTTTGGCCCCTTGTGCAACAGCAGCCTGTAGGTAGCAGAGTGAGAGAGAGATGCAACAATAAATAATGGTTAGTGGGTGATAGACAAAAACTTAGAATTACTAAATAAGGATATCATATGTATAAATAGTTGTACATAAGCAGTGTATAATAGTTTACATAACATTACTATACTAGATCAATTTTTTTTGAGCCGTAGTTCACACTACTTTTTTGTCCACAGTGAATGGCTGCAGCTCAGGTAGCAGAGTAAGAGAGACAACAATAAATAATGGTTAGTAAAGACAGACAAGAAAGTTTTGAATTACTAAATGTTGATATATAAAATAGTTGTAGCATAAGCAGCATGTAGCTAGTTTACATAATATTACTATACTAGTTCACTTTTTCTTTAAGTCAGAAGCTCATACTCACTCTTTTTTCCATGATATTTCAGGCAGCAGAATAAGAGAAAATAAAATAATGGTTAGCACAAATTATTTGTAAATTTATTCTGTATCACTTTTTCTTCAATTCAGAAGCTCAACTCACTTTTTTTGTCCATAGCAAAGGCAGCTCAGGTGGCAGAGTAAGAGAAAAGAAATAACAGTTAAGACAAATTATCACCTATCATAATTATTGAATAAGAAAAATAATAACTAAGGCTATAATATAGACCAGTCAATTTTTCTTGCTGGTGGGCCTATTACTCACCTTTTTTATCTCATAAACAGCAGCTCAGGTAGTAGAGTGAGAGACAACAATAAATAATAAGTTAGTAAGACAGACACAAAAGTTTTGTTACTAAATAAGTTATATTGTATAAATAGTCAGCATAAGCGATAGCTAGGTTTCCATAATATTACTATACTAGATCACTTTTTCTTTAAGTCGAAGCTCATACCACTTTTTTCCATAATATTTTCAGGGCGGCAGAAATATGAGAAAAATAAATAGTTTTATATAAGACAAATTATTTAAATGCTATTGCAAATGCTAAATACCATCATAAATAAATATAAGTAATATAAGGATAAACAGGTTTATAATAAATATGAATTTTGTCATCTATAAGCCTTGCACACTATTTTGAGTAGGTCAGCCTTAGCAAATTAGCATACATTACTCATTACATTCTGTTATATTCATTCTAGGCTGTTTTTTTTCAAATGTTTTACTAATTAACCAAGAAGAAATAGTAAATAAACAGTAAGAAGAAAGTGCACCAAATAATCATTTTGAATAAGCAATTTATATTATAGTATTTAATTTCTCTCTTAATTTCATCGTCGTTGTTACAAAACTCACTGTCTCTTTATAAGTGCTTACTATTTGTTACAAATACTTACCGTTCTTTATAAGTGCTTACTATTCCTTACAAATACTTACCTTTTTTATAAGTGCTTACTATTCCTTACAACTACTTACCGTTCTTTATAAGTACTCATCGTTCATTATGGCTACTACTCTAAGTACTTCAATTACTCTAGCCTGACCAGACTTTTTTGGGAGCTTTCATTGTGAACTTGACTCCCTGAGGTTTGGGGCAGGACCATGGACAACCTAGCCAGATGCAAAGTCCAGCCTCAGGGGTGGGAAAGAGAAAAGGTCCAAAACACTGTACTCAAAATGTGCAGCATAAAATGACCAAGTGCAAGACACTGCTTAGATGCTGACAGCCCTGCCAGATGTAAAGGTGCCTCACAGTTAAGAAGTCTGTGCAGATAGCCAGGCCCAGTAGTGATGTCCTGGAGGTGGGTGCAGTTCTGTGTCATTACTAGGGAGAGTCAATCTGAGTCAGCCAGTCAGCCCACCACCTTGGCCTCTTGGCAGGAGCCTCTAAGTCACCATCTCGCTGCGCCTGCCTCTGAGGAGCTTGAGACCAGAGGCTGAGGGAGACACAGAGGCCCTGCTGAAGAGCTGTCACCAGAGCTGTCATCTTCACAGAGTTCGATGTCTCGACATCAAGATCAGACATGAATATAACTCATCATCAGCAATCGATGTTCCGCTCATGAAGTCCTCGCCCCTTTCCTCTTTCATTGTCTTCGCCAAAACGGCTCCAATAAGGCAACATAAGGATCAGCTGCGACACAGGCTGATCAACACAAAAGGATCATTAGGTTACAAAAGTCCTGTTGATCAACAGCATGAGTAATCATAAGGCCCCAGCATGAGGGAGAGCATGTGACAGAGGAGCAGGACAGCATAAGGATTAGCGTGGTTATACAGCGTGAGGAGCAGCGTGAGGAAGAAAGTGAGGCGTTGAGGAAAGCGGAGGGAGCGTGAGGAGCAGTGAGGGAAAGCGTGCGTGAGGAAAGCGTGGAGGAAAGGATCATGATAGGGAAAAGCAGTAAGGATGAGCAGGAGCCGTATGAACAGGGATGTGGAACAGCAAAGGAAACAGGATAGGGGGCGGATAGGAAGTGAGGGAAAGGAACAGCGGACCATGCTGTTGCTCCTCTGCATCCAAAGGCAGGTAAACCATGGAGTAGAGGAAGGGGAGGTCCCTACTCTCATTCTCAGCCTGTTGATGCCCATCCTCTCCTGGTCAGGCCTTTAGCAACAGAACTATTTCTGTTGAAAGGCCAAAGGACATCTGAGTGGAGAAAGACAAGAAACATACATTCTGTATTTTCAAAACAGGCTGTCGTGTGTCTTAAATATGATGTCGACCATGTAGATGTTTTTAACTGTTTTAACATATTCACGCTCAAATCTTAACTCCACCTGACCTAGATAGCTAATCAACAGATCTGTGTTTGTTAATAATTAACATTCATTTTAAAGAGTTATGCACAGCAAGCGATACTTAGTTATTTGACTTCCCAAAGTTTTAACACAGGCTTATACCCATTTTGACTTAGCACAGTGTTGAGGGTACAGAATTTACTTTTGGTTTATTCTAGATTGACATTAGCTGAGCTAAACAGCCTAAGAGGAAGTATAATATGTTTGGGAGGTGGAATACGACATCGCTACAGTCCAGAATTATTCAGAAATACAGGTGCCATGTGTTTACAATCATAACTTCAAATGAGCTTAACCAAACAAATATATATTTATGTCCCTGGTCATTAAATAACTTAATACACTAGACAATGGTTTCTCCTTGCAACAACCTTCAAGACTCTCACAGTTTATTTACATTTTCCCACTTGGGAACTTAAGACTGCTTTTAACCCACCTCTTTACATGAGGCTCTTCAAGTCTCTGACAACAACTTCATATAACTTCTAAAATTAAAGTCTACTTATTTGAGATATATTCCAAATAAATATTTAGAGGACCTTAAGTGACACAGCAGCAGAGAAGGTAAACATTACACAGAGAGCACTGCACCATCCAGCGTGAAAACATGCATGGCATACTGCGCCCTTGTTAAGCAGGTACCATGTTTTCAAGAAGATCCACCTTCCAACAATTTTGAAGGATTGTGTAATTATTGTGCAATTATATTTAAAGTCACTTTTCTTGGAGGCATATAATGTATAAGTTATGACTGATCATGTATGCGTTAATTAATACGCTGAACCATGGACATTCGAATTAAACCGTAATAATAACAATACCGCTTCTCCAGAAATACAACACACATGAATGCGTCTCTGTTTTGGTAGTATTTTTCGGCAGCCGATCAGGGCTTAAAGGAGAGCCTGAGCTGAGAACACTCCCATCTCCTCCCCAAAACTAAAAATACTAAATCGCATCATAGAGCAACATGAAAATACTAACGTGTCTCTCATGTCAACATGTTCTAAGAGTGATCACTGTATTTACTTTTGTAGCCTAAGTTCAATAACAATTGTACTTCACTTTATTGCTACTCTCTCAGATCATAACGTCACTGATCTGTAGCTGCGTTTCTTGGGGAGTATGTCTAGAATTATTTCTGCCAAATGCGGATAAAGTTTTAACTTTAAAGGTTTCAAAATGTAAGCCCAAACAAGGCAAACTCTCGATTATCTACATCTAGGAATGACTCTGGTTTGATTAGGCCTGCACGTTCTGACGTATTGAGCATCTGGCTCCTAAAAAGTTCCATCGTTCCATACAAGCAAGTAAAAATATTTTTGGGGGCATTTTTCGAAAAAAAAGGCCTAGATTTACGATGGCAGCTTAGGATAATTTGATGCCATCAAACAACAAATAAAAGTACCAAATCACTACAGAGTTCTTTATGTTCCACAGAGTCTCAGCCCCATGAGATGAGACAGAGAAAAACATCGAATACCAAAACTGTGTTTCTCTCTAACAGGCTAGCTAAAATTCTATTAACTATTTCTTTATTCAACAAGTCACATTAACTGAGTGCTAATTTGTAGTTAAACCCCATTTTTGTGGTTTCAGGAATATTAATTAGTACATTTGATAGCTGAAACATTAGATAACTTACGCAAGCGAGACAATCCATCGTCCGATCCTGGGTCAGGTGATTCATCCGGGGGGTCCGTACTTTAGCCATTTCTTCAGCAGGTAGATTTTGCAGTAGTTTTCCGCAAGGTTTTCCTCGTCTAGTTATCCAACAGTTCGTTTTCCGGGGCGAAGAAGTTTTCAGGTGATCTGCTATTCAAGAGTTCAATCCTCGAACAGAGTGGTTTTTGTGCGGGTCAGCAAGCGTCAAGTCCAAGTGCGTAAGGGGAAAATGGACGGCCTGAAGCTCTGACATCACCCTCGGTCAAACGTCACTGTTCTGTTACCAGGACTTTTACTGACGCACGTGTGGCGCGTGCGTGAGCGAGACAGAGATCTCATTATATAGCGCCAATACACAATGTGAACAGATTTTAGTGAGGGTATCATCATCAGTTGCTCCTAGCGTCTCTGTAATTGATGAACGTTGTTACATATTTCACGTAGTTCATAATTACCTTGACTCAGGGCACAGTTAGAGGTTTATCTAGTACCAACGAGCACACACTTAGGCTATACTATTAAAAACTGGCTCAAACACCAACAAACTGAAGACGCCTTTTCCATATTCCTGTGGATTCATGTTAAGGACCATTCAATTACAAAACTGCAGTATGTTATGGGCTACTGATCTGAAACACCTTCATAGTGGGATGGACAGCACTGGAAGCAGTGATTGTGTGTGTTTGACATTTTGGCGCGTTATATATTTTCTCCAAGTGGGACGTTTGTGAAATGTCACATCTATTGTTTTTCTCCCCACAGATTGGTCCTGTGCCATCCTGTCAGTGCAGATGGATCTGACTGGACAGCAGCACAGAGTCCAGGTGGTGGGACACATACCCAGTGGGTCAGTGGAACTGTATCTGTCTGTGTTTCCTTGTCAGTTAATTAGTTGTATTTAAATGTATTTTCTAGTGTATTGTGTTTTTGTTT
Source organism: Lates japonicus (assembly GCA_033238685.1). Taxonomy (NCBI): domain Eukaryota; kingdom Metazoa; phylum Chordata; class Actinopteri; family Centropomidae; genus Lates; species Lates japonicus. Next base: position 8,424,171 of record BRZM01000001.1, read on the forward strand.
GTTTGTTGTCGACTTCAAGCAATATGGATTTGAGATAGTAAATTTCAAGAGTGGAGCTAGTCAACCCATGTTTTATTGTAACTATATCAGGGTAGAAAGTGATGACTACTTGAGGTGAAATGAAAATACATCTCATGGCATATATTTCCTCTGTATTCTGTGCCTCTATGTCTCACTTCTTAACCTGCTTCTAACCTCCACCTCTTTCATGTTTGTTCTCATCTTGGAAAAATAAGCCAAAATAACTCATTGTGCTTTGTGTGAGTAGCCTTAGAGAATGTATGTGTGGGATGGGTAATTCATGAGGTGACCTTAACTTAAATAGTGGTCATAACTCTTTGGATATGACTTATATTTGTCATTTGAAATGAGTTATCATTCAACACATTAGCCTGTTCTTTTCTCTCTCTCTTCTTCCTTCCTCCTCCTCCTCCTCTCTTCTCCAGCTTGTCTCCCCCAGTCCTTCCTCTGTCTCAGGCCAGAGAGCTGTTCCTTCCAGCTCTGTCTGTGGCCCTGCTGGCTTCAGTTTCCTCCTCAGCCATGGGCTCAGTGTTTGCTCACAAACATGGCTACTGCACTTCAGTCAGGCACCACAGCTTAATTCTTACTTTTGCTGTGAGCTGTTGCTGAGGGTTCAGTTTTTGATGAAGCAAAAAAGGTAGAAAAGAGTTTATTATCTAGATGTAACCATGAAACAAAGGACATTATTGCAGGTTTTAACCATAACTGTGACTTTTCTAATCTCATGATTTCATTTTGTCCAGGTATCTGCTCATTTTTAATTGCTGTCAATTGTCATTCGTGCAGGGTTTTCTCATGTTTCAGTTCACTACAGTAAGTGCGCCATTTATGTTACATGATCCTGTTGAATTTTACCATCTAATTTCCTTGAAGGACACACATAGTGAACATTGTGTGTATAGAAGAGAACATTAACATCTATATTAAAACTATATATGTCGCCATTTGTCCCCTCAAAATATTTTGTTATAGGTGGCTCTGTCTGAGGTGTATTTCAGTAGCTGCAGTAGTTGAGTGTCCATAGTATGTGGAAGTTTAGACAGTATTATAGATCCAGGCTTAAAGTGACAGAAGGGGCTGACAGAAGAAGGCACTATAATCGCCTGCTACTTCAGCACTAAGGACAGCACCATGGATTTTATCAATACACAGCACAGTTAGGTGACTCATATTTCAGAGCCATACTTAGATATTCACTGCTCAAACTTGTGCCAAACCTCAGTCAGATAAAGGATGAATGGGTCAGGCAGACTAGACTTACATATTCAACTAAACCACACTGCCCCTGCAATTCTCTCTGCTACTATGGGATGGAGAGGGGAGAAGAGAAAGTTAACAAGGGGGATGTATATTGGCTGTTTTACAATAATGAGGGATATAGCATCCGCCTCAAATCATTGTTGACAATAACCCATTAACACAATCTTTTAAGATTCAAGTAGTGTCTTGAGAATTCTGTGATTAGAAACCTAAGGTTAATAAGCCTGGAAAGAAATGATGAGGAGCGACTCATAGCTCCATTCTCAGCAGGACCTTGAATGGTGCGAAACTACAGATCCCGCTTTTCTCACAAAGGTTCTTTTGACCCAGTTACTGCAGACTTCCTTTGAAGCTTCACTTTGAAACTGCTGCAGGGAATGCCTGTCAGCCTATCCAAGGAACGCCATGTAGAATATGCTCTAAACCAACATGCATTATGCAGGTCAGGTGGAATATTAATTAACTGAAAAGAGTAACACTTCTACAACCGATTGCAGTGACAAGAATCAAGGTCCTTGATCCTCTGTATTGAGAGATGATGAACTTGAAGTGCCAAATTTTGTATTCTTGATTAGTTTTATTGAGTCAACTGATTAGTTTCCATTTTTCTATTTAACCCTTTCTGAAAAAAAATTACCCCAGCCCTACAAACATGAGTAATTATCAGGCTAACCAGCTGCCCTGTGTGCACACACTACACACCAACGGTAGCCCTCTGTGATGTGTGTCCTGTGCACGACTTCAAAATTATCTCATCTGTCTCTGTCTCAGGACCTGTTGGCTCTGGGTCTGTGTAACACCATCGGAGGAATGTTTCAGTGTTTTGTTGCCAGCTGCTCCCTTCTCGCAGTATGGTCCAGGAGGTATTGGTAAATCACAGTAAGAACGCCCAAAAAGACAAAACTCAAACCACCAATAGTGGAGAGAGTATCTGTAGTCTACTTAAGTAGAGTTTTGAGGTAATTTCTATTTTATCGAGTATTTCAATTTACACTACTTTACATTCCTTAATACATTTCAAAAGTCCATTGCATTAACTGTAGATAGCCCTGCCATACTAGTTACTTAACCCCTTGCTTTTTTACTTGTAACAAAATTACATTTGTATTGTGGTATTGAAACACTTATTAAGTAAAGGTTTTGAATACATCTTCAACCACTGCTAACTACCTTTGTTTTGTACTATGTTAATGAAAGCCACCAACTGATACCTGTATTTTTCTTTCCTTTTGTCCTCTTTATTTTACCCTTTTCCTGTGTTGTGTTTTAATCTCCTATCGCAGATGGTATGCGGTGGTTTGGTATCAGCTTTTGATGATCTCTGACCATCTTGTTGAAGATCGGGGTTAACTTTCGAGCAGCAAAGTACATCTGAGAGCAACACCCGTCGCTACGTTCACTGGCATCAGTTATCGCTAAGTGGCTCAAATCACAGCATCTCACCCACAAGAGTTTCCTCCTCAAGTTCACATGATTCACAACAGAGCAAACAAACAACCCCAGAGAGGAGATAGAATTGTGGTGCTAATGTTGTGGAGGGAGAAAACTGCAACAAAAGTTTGAATTGGCAGTTCTCAGTCAGTATATTATCGTCCAAGGTGCTACGAGCAGAATGATGGTGAATAATGTGAGGATGATGTTTTAAGAAATGCCGTCATACTCCAGCTGGATGAGACCTCACTGTCATGATGATTCACATGTTCAGCTAGTGTTCAGTAAATGCCTGCTCTGTGTTCCAGGCAGTGTTGGCAGTGATCATTGTGGTGAACCTGCAGGGGACATTGGCTCAGCCCGAGATGTGTGTGCTCTGGAAAATCTGATGATTAGATCCAGGCTACACACACACACACACACACACACACACAGAAAGAGAGAGAGAGAGAGAATTGTTAGAAAAACAGTATGAATCCTCTGATCACAGACTTTTCCTCTCTCACCTCCCTCCTTCTCTCAGCTGGTGGTGGTGTCATTGATTTCCACGCTGATCTTTAACCTAGACCTGGTCTGGCTCATATTGTCGCCTCTTCTGCTCACACTCATCTACAGGACACAAATAGTCAGTAATCATTTACACAGAGCATTCTTCACATCACTGTGAATTTTATTTCAGTTTGTTTGGTTTATCATGTCTTATTGACCATCTACTATCTTTGACTCAAGCATTTTAAAAGTTTTATATTTCCTTCCTCCTCTCACCGGTTCAAGCAGGCAGAATTGCACCTCATTAATATCCTGTCTCTCCTGTCTTTCATCTTGTCCTCATCTTTCAGCTCCTCCACAGTTGTTTTGGGTCGATTCGGTGAGTGTTATAGATGCGGGACTCTACACTGAGGGTAAACCTAACTCCTCACACATTCCACAGCACAAGTTTTTGAAAACCCCAAACTCTTTTGATTAAAGTTTAGTGTTATTCATGGTAAGTTGAGTAAAGTTTAGCCCAATTTCCTAAGGCCCAACATTCACAGTCCTTGCACTGTCCCAGTCTCTTTCATTAGACATTTCTTTTGTCTGGTTTTTGAGAGAATGACAAAGTTAGAGCTTTTTGAAATACCTCAAAACAAATTGTTAATGCTCAGAAGATGCATCCAAGTAATCCAAAGATGAACGACTTTTGGAAGTTTTTAAAAAGCTCACTGAGAGTTTGGAAGGGAAGTAATACATTTAAATTGCAAAACAAAATATACCAAAGTGAAATAATCTTTCTTGGAATCAGCATCTAGTGGCCATTAGAGGAACTGCATCTTGCTGGGCACTTCCCGCGCATCCATCCAGTACCTACACCTCACTAATCCTTCATGGTTGGGGGGATGCCCTGCCAGCTGGACAGGCAGGGGCAGGGTACACCTGGAGAGATTGCCTATCACTAGACAGCTTCCAGGCATTTCACATATTAAATACTTAAACAATTCTGTATTGTAAAACAGTGTCTATCCATGACGCGAGTGGTTTGACTGGGAAACATCCTTCTTACCAGAGCTAAATGAGAGGATCAGTACTGAGTAAGCAGATGATTAGCTTAACTTACAATAAAGACTGGAGGCAGGGTAAAAGACATTGCACTTCCTTTGCTTGAACAATACATCACAAGAAATGCAAAATGATAAGTTACATTTTCGGCTCACCACTGTGATGTAGTGCAGATCAGTTTAAACTTGAATTGAGTTGGGTCAGCTTCCCCCTGCTTCCAGTCTTATTGCTAAGCTAAGCTAACCACCTGCTTACTCATATCTTCATATTTAGTGTACGTCTTTGAGAGTGGTAATGGTTTCTCATCTAACCTTCAGCAGCAGCTACTAAGCACATTTCCCAAAATGCCATACTATTCCATTTTCTGTGTTGTTGCTCACTTTGTTAAACCTTTGAAGTCATACTGAGGATGGAAAAGACTGTAGCTTTTGTCACAAATCCAAAACCTTCTCAACTCTTCAACACCCATCTATCGATATTGTTTTACCACACCACATAGTCGGGAAACAAAACAAAAATAAAACCCCGGCTGAAACCCAGTCTGTTGGTTCTACTTTACTCACCTCACTCCTGTCTCCTTCCTCCACCCTCTTCTCATAATATTTTTCTGCAGCTTGGTCACAGAGTTTTTTTTGACAAACTATTAAAAGACATAAATATTTCATAGCAACTAAAGTCAGACATGCAACTATAATTGAATCAGAGAGGTTGCCCAGAATATTTGTCCATCAAGCTCAGTGTATATATGGTTGATAATTGCACAGCAGATCACACCAGTATGCCAAGGGTTGACTCTGCTGATGCTTTACTGATTGTTAGCTTATAACCGCACTGACTTTACATGACTCCTGATGATCTGAGCTGACAACAGGCTGTAGACTAGTATATCTAAATATTACCAGTGTGTGAGACACAGTCAGTTAATGAATCCTCCACAGCTTGTCTTGTATATGCACACGACATATTCCCCCCGAGTTCAGCTGGATCACAACAACATCTGTAATTCAAATACATCACAACACAGCAAGCATTTGACCAAAGTGCAGGATCAGTGTCAATCTGAAAAGAGACAGTTTTCTCTACATGAGAAAAGCATGCTCAAAATCAAAAGTTTATTAAATATGTTTGGAAATCACGTAAATCATAAAAAATATTTTGTAGCTGTATGTACATCAGGCTTTTTGCAGGCTGTTAAATCACAGTGTCCTCTTTGTGTAAACTACCTAACACAATGAAAAGGCTGAATTTTTATAAACTTAATCAACCACTTGAACTGTGTAACTGTCATGCAGCCAAAACACACTAAATATAAATCCTGGCTGAAACCCACCATCTACGACATCAAACACACCCAAACTGTCACCAAAGGCAATCTGTCTGGGCTTCTGGAGCATCAGTGAATCCTCGTCAACTTCTCTCAATTCTCCACTTGATTCTTCCTCACTCATGCCTGTAGTGGCGCAGCTCAACTCCCTTCTGTGTAATATGTTGGTCAAGTGTCCATCATGCATTAGAGATAGTGATAAAGCACATTAGTTTACTGAAACAGAAGATCTCTTGTGTATCTGAAGTTGGTATAACCAAACTGGTCTTTGTATGTGAGTGCAGACCAGCCAAACTTTTCCCCCAAATGTAGATCCTTTAGGTTGGTACCATTTTAGCATATGTTTTAGCTGTAAACGAATATAGTTTCATTTCCAACATGACAAAAAACAAGTTTCTTACCTTTTGATTTTGCTTACTAAGATTTAAACTATTTTGTCCTCAAAATAAAGAATACTACAAGTCTCTAGGCATCCAGGTCAGAGTTTCTAAAAACACAACAATGATAAAAGACACAGTGGGATAGTAAGATTATATAGTCTTTTAGGGCATGAAATAAAATGCAACTTATAGTCAAAATGGAAAGAGTAGGTATATATTTCAGAAAAGCTAATATAAAGTTTTGTGGTTTGACAAATAAAGGACCAATAACGTGTGTATTTTGTACTTAGTATTTGCCACTAACCTCTTTTATCAGAAATTGTAATCAACATGGACACACATTCTACATCCACCATCATCTGTATGCATCTCTCACTTGTTTTAGGTCTCCTGTCAGTTACATTGTGTGCACTCCAGGACTGCTGATGCAGACTCTGACCCTCTCTGCTGGGTGCTGTCATCATTGTGCCAAATAATACACTGTAGGTACTGACAGCATTCACTTCCATGTGTGTATGTAAGTCACAGTGTCTGTTCTGTAATTTAACAGGCAAAGCAAGTTCCTGAGTGACTATATCGTCCTTGTTCCAGCCCAGTTTATTTTGCTGCTAACTCTGAACTCGGTCTTCAGGATCAGAGAGGTGCCAAACACACACACAATATTACATACACAGCCAAACAAACGCGAATTGAGGTGATTGGAAAGATGTAGAAAAAAGAGATGAGTGGAGTGATGAGGTTATAATTGTAATTTGTCCCATTAGCTTATTTTCAATACATGGGTATCTCATTTCCACAAGGAGTCCACTTAATATGTGGACATACTTTGTAAGAGATTCATACCGCACCTGCCCAGGTAATATAAGAGGTGTATGTCTGGTTTGCACTGTGATCTCTTATATTTAAGAATTCACCCAGTACACTATGTGCTATGGTAACTAAAAGTAATCACATGTAACTTTGACTCTTTATCTTACCCTTCCAGATGGTGCAGTTATTACGGAAGAACAATCCCAGCCAAGTCCACGCTGCCTTTCTCTCTCAACCGAGACACCAACACACACTCATTGCTTACACCCCATCTCAGCTCGGTCAACTTCTATGGACTCCAGTAATGATGGCATTTCCTTGCAAGGTGAGAAGACCACGCTGCACACACATACAACCTGTGCCATAAATGAATGATGAGAACAGCTCTTTAGGTGGTGCTCAGCTGTGACCTCTCAGACACTGACCACCTGTTATATTTTCATTCATATCAGAACTTAACACGCATAATGCAATAAATAATCTTTCCTAGAAAAGACTTACTAAAAACTACAGTTTGCCCTCGGAAATACATTCAAAAAGATATGCATGATAAGAAAAAAATATGTATGGTAAGTCCAAATTTTGAGAAAGTAAGTGTCAAACATTAGATATCGTATTCATAATTTGACCTAATAAGTCAGAGGTATGATGCACTTAATTGTGTCTAAACTCATAACCCATTTTATTTCACACTGGTTTGTTGTAACATTTGGAGGCAGATTCACTCACTGGCATTTCACAATTTAATTTGATCTATTAAGATGTGAACAATAAGCGAGGGTTTCAGGAGTGGACGCCTTCCCTGGCAGATTTAAATTGCCAATTCTGTAGTTTTGTTTTTCTCAAAAATGTCTCAGTGATTGGCCGCCCTCCCATTGGCTCTTTGCTGCTGATCAAAGACATTCATGAGAAATGGTTATGTAAGACCAGACTAGACTGTATGTCCAGTAATTCTATGTTAGATAATCAGTAAGGATACATTGTCTACCACCGCTTAACAAGTAGAGGAGTTAACAGTTGCACCCTTGTTGACTCTTGTTATCTCTCCTCCCTCTTTAACTTCCTCAATGATAAAAAGAAGGGAAAATCAAATCAATATGACTTTAACCTACAAGATGGCTCAAATGTGTGTAAAGGTGTAAGTATTTATCAGGTTAGAAAATTTGAAACCAGGTATCCGTGTGTATCTGGCAGCAAGCCCAGGTCACCAAGCTCATATTCACTTATCCTCTTAAAGTGACTCCTCCTTGAGGGTGCCCCCCATTACCACACACACACACTGCCTGTCCACTTCGTGCGTATATGCATCAAATATATACTTGAAACACAGTTAAAAGATGGGTGTGTGGATCCTGTTCTGTGTGTCACTGAGGAGCAAGACCGCCCAGACTCTGTTGTATTCCAGACAGTCTGCCCAGCCCTGTCTCTTTCCCTTCAGTCCATCATGCTGTCCAGCTATCTCAGCACCTTGCCCAGGCCTCCTGGAGGTACGTGACTATCTCATTTCCTGTGTTCATTTTGCTATTTTTCTTATTTAAGAACTTATTTTCAAAGGTCCAACAGTTGTCTGTGTGTGTGTGTGTGTGTGTGTGTGTGCGTGTGTGTTTTGTGCATGTGTACGGGTATTTGTGTGTGTGTGTGTGTGTGTGTGTGTGTGTGTGTGTGTGTGTGTGTGTTTGCATGTGGTGTGGAGATAAACAAAGTCAGTTTACCAGACCCTGTAGCTGCTCCTCATCTCTGCTTGAGGCTAGGCAGCCTGGCTACATTAGCCAGCTACCCAACTGAATAATGGGGAGGACAAAGCATTGTTGGTAATGTAGAAAACCAGGGTTTGATGGGAGAAGAATTTTTAAACCACCTGACTCTGACATTGTTATAGGAGAGAAATGCTAACTAGTGAGGGTCTTTTTAATGCTTTTATATGACATCTTGTTGAATGTGAAGTTTAAAGTAGCATTTCAAGACAATATTAATGTTTCATCAATTGTCCTTATCTCTTTCCTGTGGAAATCAACTCAAATACAAGTGAATGTTGAACCTACAATGACTGCTGCTTATGAATGTAAATTAAAGCAATGCAAGCTACAAGAGGAGAAAAGATCTCGAAGTGACTGGATCAGTCTTTGGGTGTGCTTAACAGAACAATCACAGCTCCAGTTTTATTTTTGAAAGAAAGTCATCTTTTACAGTATGTCACACCTGCACACATGTCATATATATTTCTGAGTAATGAATGTAGTTGTTCTCTATTTCCCTAAGTATTACATTATTGACCTTCCGTTGAGAAAGAGGAAATATGATCAAGGCCACAACTTCAATCCTGTTTTAGAGGCCAATGTTTTGTCTTTAGGGTTGCCTACTCAAAGCATAAACTGATAGAGAGACACTGAGGACAGCAGTTTATCCAAGTGGGTTGTAATTGAGGGCAGCTGGGCTTGTAGTCACTTGGTTTTGTAAGTGCCCTGGCTATTGTAACCACAGTGCTATTGGAGCCGGGTGGGAGTCACCTGAGAGGCAAAAGTAAGGAATCTTGGAGTCAAGCATAAGGTCAGTTGTGAATGATTGTTAAATCTCCTGGGAGGCTGGGAATGGACAGTCAGGTGTGGGGGATAAGCAAATGAGACCTTCTCCTCTGTTGAGGGATTGTTTTTACTATATTGTTGTCATCAAAGGAGTGACCCCTGTCCTTCAGGTTCAGGGTAACCGCTGAGTCTTGACTGAGGAGGGTCCTCTTTGTGCTGAGTGTTGGCATCTTAAGGTAAATGAAAACACATTGTTTAAAACAACCGCTAGACAAATGTATGGCTCAACACTCTATATCACAACACACCAAGAACCTTTCTACTTTATATGTTAAATGAGAAGGAGGCAAACATAACTCTCATAGAGAAAGACTGGTTAAATCTATGTAAAGCCACAATCCACCACCTTCAGTTCTGGGCCAATAGAGACTTTTCATTAAAATGTTATTAGGGTTTTTTAATTACTTCAATTATTGAGAGTATTTATGAACAGACCAGAATCTGAGCACTGTTGAGCTAGTGTAACAAGTTAATGGCCAAACGTTTCACATATTTTGGAATTGTCCAGCAATACATAATTATTAGCATAAGACAGTACAGACTTAAAATCAATACTAGCATTTGAGATGGATTATGAGTTTACGCTATATTTGGGTAATACTCAACTGAATTTTAACTGTCAGGACAAGTAGTATCACCGTAGCTTGCAAAAATCAATAACCAAGAATCAATGGGACAGGAGAATCACTATAAAGAAGAGAGGATAGTAACACAGGAAATGTATACCATGGAGACACTGACCTTTCCTCAAGACTTTATATAAATATATATTTCATAAGTACTGGTCAAAAGGAATAGGCACCATGGTTATGTTGTATTTATTCATTGAGGATCTAGATAATTTGAGACAGACACAGATACTTCGACAACTGTCAGTGCTGTATTTGCACCCTCTCTGTCAGTCCTGTACTGATAATACATGAGCTGCACTGTGTTACCCTATGACCTGTATGTTCAGTTCTCCTATGTATTTGAGACTCCTAAAAATATTAGAAAATTGAAGTTACAAACTTTTCTAAATTCCCAATGAATTTTCAGTCACTACAGTAGTACTACTGTTAAATCTGCATTAGTAATAACTTTGAATGCCTCAAGAGTGACTACAGCGTATTAGTAACGCAAAGCAAAACAAAATGAATCTGCATTCCTACTGCTTCAGCTACCTTCATACTGTAGATGAGAGTTGACTTTGTTTTCATAATCACTTTTTTGTACTGTGCTGCATTGTGTGCATATTTTGGATTAAGTGACAATGGCAGTGGTTTATACAGGTTACAGTAAATGATGGAGACAGTGTGACAGAAATAGAAAAATATGTGGCTGTCTGTCCCTCTGCATTTTTTAAACAGTTTTTCTTTCTTTTAGAGGGACACCTCATCACAACATGTTACGAAAGAGCTACTGTAATAGACAAAACTGGCCTCTCACATTTTGTCTCAGTTTAAAGCACTGAAACAGGAGAGTGGGATTGTTTTAATGTATAACTTTCACTTTGTTCAGAAAGGGTGAATACCAATGTGTATTATATGCCTAATCTGTTTTTCTCAGTTTCTCTTTTTCATGTGTGCCTTTTATTGTTTCTTCCTTCCCCAGTGAATGCTCTATGTGTTGGTCAATTTACAGAACTCTGAAAGGTTTAGATATCAAGAAAAAACATCCTGATCAAGAAAGAGTCAAAATAGCTAATAATAATAATTTAATACATAATGCAGTTTTTAAAATGTCACTATAAAATGTTTGTGTTTCTGTATGGTCTTTAGAAATCCAATATAGCCAAGTCATTATTGATAAAAGTAGCCTGGCTGATTAAATTAATATTAGAGTGATAATCAACCTTCTTTTATGGGCCCCATAACCACAATCATTATATGTCACTAGCTCAGTAGTGAGGTAATGAACATGGGGGCATGGATCAAAGTTCATAGGGATCCACCGCTTAGCTTTATCATGGGAAAGCCTCAATAGTCTAATAACATGGGTTTAGTCCTTGTCCTGTGGTTGTAGGAGGAAGAAACCAGACAGCTGCTACAAACCTACATAGGGAGGATGGTTTTAATCCATCAACCTCTGGGTTATCACCCCAGATGGGACTCAAACCCACAATCCCTGGCTTAGAAGCCAGTGCCTTATCCATTAGGCCACTGGGCTTTGGTGAATGAACAGCAGGAGAAAATACTGCCACTCAAAAAATGGGGAAATATGAGACAAAAAGTAGTAATGAAAGTGGAAGTAAACAATGATAGTTTGCACAGACTAGTCTGACATCCTCAGTCATGACTGATCCATAAATCATCGTGGAAACTAGCTAAATATCACCATCAGTACAGCAAGATGTAAGCTTTAGCAGAGGATGGTTTCGGATCCATCGCACTGCTGGCGGGGCCCAGCACTCCGCTGCGCCACTTGCTGCTGGTTGTTAGTGTTGGAACCACAATCCTCAGCCTGTGTAGAGACTAAGTTTTATCGAAAAGTCTGCATCACATTGGAGGCAGTGGTGTTTTACCTGACAGCGTGCATTGGCCTTCTGTGGTGATTGTACGGGCCAATCAGCTGCAGATAAAACACTTGATAGCAGAGATGGTTTCATCCATCACCTCTAAGCAGTGGGCCCAGCACGCCTCTGCGCCCACTTGCCGTCAATCACCCCAGATGGGACTTGAACCCATAACCCTGGTTTTTAGGAGTGCTGAAAGTTTTATCTATTGGGCCACTGGGGCTTCAGTGATATATGAGTTGTAGGGAGAGAAAATAGACATTTCATTTCATGATAGTACATCCAAAGCAAAATGTTATATGGCAACAAGAAAAGAAATACATCTTTCCCAGCTCTAAAATTATGATACAGTCCCTGCTCAGAAGATAAACAATTTTAAAACAACCTCAGTCATGACTGGTCTTATAAATCATCCAGGAAACTAGCCAAATATCACCATCAGCATACAGTAAGATGTGTTTTGGCAGAGGATGGTTTCATCCATCGACCTCTGGGTTATGTGGGGCCCAGCACGCCTCCGCTGGGCGCCTACCTGCTGTCGATCACCCCAGATGGGACTCAACCCACATCCCTGGTTTAGAGGCCAGTGCCTAATCCATTAGGCCACTGGGGCTTCAGTGATGTGATTTGTAGGGAGAGAAAATAGGCAGTGAAGAGAGGAATGAACAACAGGGAGCAAACCAGGTAACACAAAGCACTGAAAACATGGGGAACATGAGACAAAAGCAGTAATGTAGTGAAGCAACAATGATAGTGCTCAACAGATTTAATCTGCAGCACAGACTGTTTTCCTAACATCTGCAGTCTGTTTCTGAAATCCACATTTCATGATATAGTTATTCAAAGCAAAACTCAAAGTAATGTTATATGGCAACAAGTGAAAGAAATACATCTTCCCAGCTCTAAAATTATGATACAAACCCCGGCTTTAGAAGGATAACAATTTTTAAACATCCTCAGTCATGACTTAGTCTACAAACTATCCAGAAACTAGCAACATCACCATCAGTACAGTAAGATGGGGTTTTCACAGAGGATGGTTTCGATCCACCCACCCTCTGTTGCGGGGCTCAAAGCATCGCCTGGCTGGGCGCCCACTCTGCTGGTTGTTTGTGTTGGAACCACAATCCTCAGTTCTGTGTGGTGAGACCAAGTTTTATCAAAAAAATGCATCACATATTGGAGGGTGGTGGAAGCATCTGGCAGGGCGTACTGGTCTTCAGGTGATTGTACCGGGCCAATCAGCTGCAGATAAAATACCTGGAGCAGTGTAGTGATGGTTTCGATCCATCACCCCAAGAGGGCCCAGCACGCCCGCTGGGCGCCACTCTGCTGTCAATCACCCCAGATGGACCCGAACCCACAATCCCCAAGTTTAGGAGGCCAGTGCCTTATCCATTAATAGGCCACTGGGGTTTGAGCTCAGGCTGTTTTCCTTACACATGGAGCCAGTTGCTTATATTCTCAAATAACACCACAACAAAACAATGTTAACGAAAACACAAAACTACAAAACACAAAATATGAATGCCATAGATCACACACACACATCAACAACAACTAAAGGTAGCAATGAAACCCAAACCACAGCTCTGTATTTCTCTTTAAAAAGTCTACAGTTAAACTATTCTCCTGAGTCTGTGTAGACATCTGTGATGATTAAGATATGTGTGTTTCTGCTCCATCCAGTATGTCCTCCAAATGACAAAAATTGTCATAATTCCATGACCAACAGAGCAACAAATGTAAGCCTCTCTGATCTGATCAACAGGAAAACATTACAGTTTAAAGACTGGGCAAAGATTCAGGCAAAATATCTATTTTGTTAGGTTCAGGGTATGATTTGGGTTAAAATGACTACTTTGTTATGGTTAAGGGAACTTTTTCACCACGAACACCATATTTCTAATTCCCCTGACAATCCATGTGACAAAAAGTTTATTGTTGCCAGGATTAATATATAAAGAGTGGGAAGGTCCTCATTTCATAAAATTATAAACTGCTGTTGAGTGTTTGGGCAAAAATCTTACTTCTATCTCGAATATGATTGTTACAATGCACAGCTGATCGATAAAAATGCCCCTCTGTTGCTCTTTATTTTCACTTTATTGTAAACTCAGCATGTTTATCAGTGTAGGGATCCTTGATGACTCCATGTTTCCAGCTGTCTGATTGGTCAGTAGTTGACAAGTTTCGACCTGATCCTGCTCTGATTAATCACTTCTAAGTGATTTTATTAAACAAAAGCGTTCATCGGTGTCAGCTTCTCATGTTTAAAGATTTGTTGTTTCTCAGTTTTATATCATAGTAAACAGAATGTCTTTGGCTTTTAGACTGTTGTTTGGAGAAATCAGGCAATTTGGAGACATCACCTACACAAAACACATCATTCCAACAAGAAGGAGAAGCTGTAACTTAGAAGCAGCTGAAAATAGGTATTTCATATGGGGTCTCTACATCAGAGCCATCTGGTTATCTCAAGATAATGCACAGTACAGAGTCAAAGCTACAGTGCTTGGATAATACATCAGTGAAAATAATAGCTTCTTTAAAAAGGAAGGTCAGAGACATGTATCTTTTTTCCCTTGAGAGATTTCACAATTTCACCTCAGTCACTGTGAGGAAATAAGGTAATTAAGGAATGAAAGTTAAATCTTTAAAACACACTGTGTCATACAGTTGTTCATATTGTTTCTCTTGCTTAGTTAACCAGTATCTGTATCTCTTCCTCTGGTGATTAAGCAGGCATCCCATTCACTCCCCTGTGGCGTAATCACAAATTAACAAGAACAACCCTGACTAGACTAAAATAGCTGACTAATCTAATCATACAAGATAACACACAAAAGACACAGATAAGGCAGGTCTAAGGCTTTGTCTGCAGTAAAGTGAATATATTACTGCATACATTGTGGTTATGTTAATACTCATATTAACTCTCATTTGTTTAGTTTCTTTAGCATGCTGTATATACCTGTAAATCAAGCTTACATGTAGAGTGTGCTGGTTTCATTTTGAACAAATTTCTTCACAGACAAAAGAGGAAAAACTATGACAGTAACTAAAAAGTGAACTAACTCACTCTGTAAATGATAAAACAAGCACAAAATGCACATTCATCTCTAACTTCTATCACTTCTGTTTCCAGTTGCATGCGCAGTGTAGAACTTTGCCCTCTTTTTCTTCACAACAATGTCTGCTTGTCTTATCTAGATTTCTCCTCAAGGTCTTGAGGCACAGAGTTAGAGAGCAGGGACTCCTCTGTGCTTTGGATTTGAAACCCTCATCGTCATCTGACGGCTGCAACTACTGCAAAAGAAATCACAGCTTTTTGTTTTTTACCACTTGTAGCTGCTTGGATCTGATGGAAATCTCTACAGGAGATTCAATTTGAAATCCGGGGACCACAGGATTACTTCTTCATGAAGGCAAATGTGCCATCTTGTGATTGAAGGAACCTTCCTACAAATTCAGCTGGAAGATTTTCATTACAGCCCTGACGTGAAAGATTCAGAGTTGGATCTGTTTCCTCTGAACTGGAAATTCAGATAAAAGACATCAGGATAGAAGATAAAGTATCATATTACTTCAGCCTGCGTGGATAATCTCAGGACTTCAGTAGGTTCTGGGCTTTTTGTAAAAGCCACAAACTTATAGAGTTTGGAATAAAACACATTTATTTTTTATACAGCTGGGACACATAAGGTAATTATTATCAAAAGTTTCAAGAATTTCAATTGAGATGAACAGAACAGTCCCACACAATCTTGAAACATTCAGAATTGTATTTTTTTCCAGGGCTATACTTTTGCCAAAATGAGTTTTGTTTTGCATATTTAAAATCTTTTCTGACAAAATGGCTGCAGTGTTTAAAATATAGCTGTATTATTAAAATCATGTTTGAGAAATATGAGGAAACAATTTTCTGCCAAAACAAACCCAGTATTTGAAAGCAAGGTTTTTTGTTTGTTTGTTTGTTTGTTTGTTTGTTTGTTTATGGTACATCTAGTGTTGCCATGGCAGAGAGGAGACGGACAGGCTATAGCATCCAGAGGAAGATCCTGGATGAAGGAGCTGTGGATGAGATGGCAGAAAAGTCTGACTCAAAACCATCTCTGTGTGAGAAGGTTAAAAAGTCAATGAGGTAAAGTTCCCTACATCTAATACACCATGCATCTAAACTAATCTATCTCATTTAGATATTTTCTGTCTATTAACATATTCTTTTTGTATCAGTGCATAAAACATACAGCAATTACATCTAATCCTGTGTACTCATGGTTCATAATCTCACAGCCAGTTACTCTATGAATAAATTTGTCTTCATACATGTTTTTCTTGGTCACCCTTTTCCAATATAAACACAGATGCATAAACATATATGCAGTTGCTTGACATTTAAAGGTGCTATATGTAAGTTTTTGCTAACGTTGGCAATGGCAGCTGTTTACTTACCAAGACCTTCAGCCATTGTTGCATTTACAAGACGAGGTTAGAATACGTCCTCTGAGCAGCATTATTTCTTCATCCTCTGATGTTGGACTGGGGGCAGACTGGTCACTGCAGTGACTCACTATCGGACAGAGCTAGCTGGTTAGCATGCTATCTTTAGTAGAGGAAAAGTGATACAAATAGAAGCAAAACAAGTTAACATTTGCATTGCTTTACACTGCTAGAGACAACTCTTGGCAAATAAAGGAATGAAATTAAATGTGTTAAATACAACAAGAGATGAACCAGAGCTACAGGGCCAAGGCCACATCCATGTCTAAAACCAAAAATAGCATGCCGTGTTTTCCCAAATGTAAAAATACAGTTTAGTGAGTTCTTTAATGATTACAAGAGGGTTTTTGCCTCAGCACTGAAGTGTGGTGACACATGCCTTCAGTGGTTTGTTGAACTTGAGCAAAACTAAGCATGTAGTTGATAGACCGCTGGTATATAAGATCACTCATTAACTGTTTTGGTAGTTGGCAAAAAGTTTGTCAAAACTTGCAGGTCAGACTCTAGAATAAGAGTAGACCTGACATGGAGTGCACCAGGATATACCTGGATATACCTAAAGCTATTTTTCTTTTTATACCCCTTTTCACCCTTTTTGTCCCTTCTTTCTCTGTCTGTCACTCTGACACACTCACACAAACTCAGCTGTTCTGGTCCCCGGTTGAAGAGCTGCCTGCTGGGTAGTGTTCCTGTAATATCATGGCTGCCTCGTTACCCCATCAGAGACAACGCTCTGGGTGACCTGATCTCTGGAATCAGTGTGGGGATCATGCAGTTGCCACAGGGTGAGGATGGGGGGCATAGAAGGAAAACAAAGGAGATGTTGTTTTGATTTATTTTAAATGGTAATTGGCACATTTATTCTGCATTATCCCTGCAGGTATGGCCTATGCCTTGTTGGCATCTGTTCCTCCAGTCTTTGGCCTTTACTCCTCATTCTACCCTGTCCTCATCTACTTCATCTTCGGCACATCCAAGCACATCTCCATCGGTTCGTGCTTTAACACTCACTGCATCTGCATGCTGGGTCATTTTGACAACTGTCTATCTACATCTAGCATGTCAATAGCACTTCAAAGAAGAAGAAGCGATAGAGCAGGCTTGATAACAGACTGAAACAATCTGGTTTTGGCCTCTCTAATCTAAATCTAAAGTTTTAAGCATACTGTAGACATACAATGTTTTAGACTTTTAGGAAGCTATATCCCCTTCTACTGCTTTTTCATGGCTCACTTCTGATTGGATGTGAATAACACCTAGCATTACTTTCCAACAGGTGTCCAACTAGTACAGGGGTGATCACACAAATGATGCAAAATGATCAGCATGGTTCCAAATGATGAGGATAATGTATCCACATGGTGACTTTGTCAGTCATAGCAAGAAGATAAGAAAAAAAAAATTGGTTTCAGGACCAAAGTAGGGCAGAGAGTCAAATGTCCAATATGTTGTTATATTGCCAGCTAAAATGGGTGTTTATATCTCTGATCCCCTTCTCCAGGAACATATGCAGTGATGAGTGTGATGATAGGAGGGGTGACAGATCGACTAGCCCCAGACTCGAACTTTATCATATGGGACAATGTCACCAACTCCAGTATAGTTGATGCTGTCTCACGGGATGCAGAGAGGGTCCGGGTGGCTGCAGCCGTCACCTTCATGTCTGGATTATTTCAGGTAAATATTAGAGTTAACTACTTTGGTGTTGAAGTATAACATTTGGGAGACACCGAGGAGAAATCTAACAAATACTCAAAGCTCACATAGCTTTTTGAGGCTTGACGGTAGATGTCAAAAAACACTTTAAGCATTTATAGAATCACTTTCAAGAAGTTACTGAGCTGCTTCATGCTTTTAATCCCATATGAGCCAATATGTACTCAGGCTGAAAGGTCAAATTGTGTTTAATTATTTATGATGGCATATATAGTTCTGCTGCAATTAAAAAGATGCAAAGACAGGTGTATTTGGGTAGAGCAGTAAAGCAGAGGAGCTATAATGCTGAAATGTTACTTGTAATTCCATAAATGTTCATTTTATATTTGTGTCATTAGTACATATGTTCTTCAGGTTTGCAGCTATGAATGCACAGCTACTGTGAACCTCCATATGTTTTTCCATCTGTGTTATGTGTGTAGATTCTGCTTGGTCTGGTCCAGTTTGGTTTCGTGGTGACCTACCTGTCTGAGCCTCTGGTCCGAGGCTACACCACAGGAGCCGCCATCCACGTCATCGTGTCCCAGCTCAAATACACCTTTGGCATCAGCCCTGTCAAATACAGTGGACCTTTGTCATTGATATATGTAGGGAAGAGCACAGCCACACTCATACAATTTTTGATTTTACAAAGTGAGAAATTACCATTGTACACTCTGAAATCCCAAAGTAATGTCTTTAAACTGTTTGCCATTTGTGCTTGATAAATCACTTAAACAATGAATTGATCTTCAAAATTGCTCTTGATAAATTCTCTGTGTAACCACCTTGTTAATTAACTGCATCGACAGAACATTTTCGGTCTTTGGATATGAACATTTGTCCAGGTCCTATGAGATTTCTCCTGTAAAAAAATTATACTCTTTCATGTTTGCTTTTATCGAACACTTCTTCCAGTCTGCCTCATCAGTCACACTTGTTGAGTCTCTTATATTCATGCTTTTATCTCCACAACATAAAAGCACTGTGACACAAATGACACCACTGTTGAGACAAATTGCCTCTGCCTTATAATTATATCCAGTAGAGCTGGCAGTCAAGACAAGAATCTAAAATGAGCATTGCATGTTCATGTTTCATCTTACATCTCCTCCATACAAGTATTTAACCAATAACCCTGCTCTTTCTCTCCTTTCAGACTGTGCTAGAGATTTGTTACCTGATTCCACAGACAAACATTGGTACTCTTGTGGTTAGCATTGTCGCTATAATCGGCCTTATCCTCGCTAAGGAGCTCAATGCATACTTGAGTAAAAAACTCCCCGTTCCTATACCTGTGGAGCTGCTTGCTGTGAGTTTACAGGCATACATATATGCGCTTATAACATACTCTATGGAGACATAACACCTTACAAAGACACACACACTAATATATCTTTTATTATTTGTCACTCCAGGTCATTGTTGCTACAGTGGTCTCCTGGCAGTTTAACTTGGAGGGGAAATATGGAGTGGATGTGGTGGGAATTATTCCCTCAGGGTGAGAAACATAACATAATACAGCACACAGCAAACATACAGGACTGTGTGTTTACACATATGAAACATGAAGTATACTCTGCTTCTGTCTACCAGTCTCCAGCCACCTGTTCTCCCAGCTGCCTCTCTGTTTGGTCAGGTGATAGGGGACGCATTCGCTCTGTCTGTGGTTGGCTATGGCATTGCCATCTCACTGGGACGAATCTTTGCCCTGAAATATGGATACAAGGTGGACAGCAACCAGGTAGGGAGGTGAAAGATGGAACTGATGTTTTGAGATTAGTGTACTTTAAAAAATAGTGTGTTTTCTTCATGATATAGGAACTAATAGCCCTGGGCCTAAGTAATTCCATCGGAGGAATTTTCCAGTGTTTCGCCATCAGCTGCTCCATGTCTCGCACCATGGTTCAGGAGAGCACAGGAGGGAAGACTCAGGTTGGTAGTGTGAGTGTTTGTTATTCTGCTAAACTGCCCTTGGCCAAGATTTTAAAGGTGTGCTCTCACCTTGTTATGGAGTAAGGTTAGGATAACTATGCAGAGAACATTTAGTTTGTTCATGGAAATCTGTGAACAAGGTGGGGCTGCTTTCAAATTTCAAAACAATCTATTTTCTCACTCACCCCTCATGGTTTCCATGAAAACAGCTTTAGCTTAGCTGAAGGTGTGTCCTCTGTGTGTGTGTTACTGTTACACTATCTTATACCTTCTAACACAGCAAGTGCTCTGGATTATCCAGAGTACCAGGTTATTTCTCAAATGCTGTGAGTACTACAAATCAAATGCCATTCACTTCCATTGTATTGGTATGGATGCCTCTAAACCTAGACAAATGAAACCAAAACTATCTGTGTGTGTAGATACCACTAGAGGTAAGTGATGCTACATAAGTCAACACAGAACTAAGAAAGGAGTAAAGAAACAGGCATTAAAAGAGATTAAAAACACATCACTTCCTTCAAAAACATAGTTCAACATTAGTTTCATATTACACCTCAGTATTTCCTATTTAACCTCATTTAGCACAATAACGGTCTGCCAGTAATCTAAAACATTAATGCTGATTTTATTTGATAAGCATATTGTTGCCTGCTACTAGGCCAGTTTATACTGCTCATTCTGCTACTGATGCATCATTATAAAGGACTCATTTATTAGTTTGCATGGTCTCTCCTGTGATTATTCTACACAGGTGAAAAACATTTTAACAAATGAAAACTGCTTATTGTTTTTCATGCTTGTCATTTTTTCTTAAACGTAACAAGGATGTTTCATGAGATTGTTTTTTCACAGCAGTATTTTCATCCCATTATCACTTCACTCTGCCTGTAGCTACAAACCTGGGCAATCTTAAAGGTTAAGCGGAGGGGAAAATGGCTTATAATTAATGTTACCCTGATAAGTGGCACCATTAAAAAACACTTAGGGAATCGATTTTCGCTCACATTGTCAAACTCCACCTACACAAACACAGATTCGCTGAAAGGCTAAACTGATTTAGTCTGACTACACCATTAATCAGCTAAGGCCCATTACAGAGGAGAGGAACAGAGGAGAGGAGAGGAGAAGATTGGAGCGCAGAGACTTTAACTGATGATGCCTTGACTCCTCTTATAATCAAGAACCAATTCATACTGATAACCACTACATCATTCATCCTCTCTGTAGCTCTTTCTTTAACTCTCTTCCTCTGATCTCTCTCCTGATTTCCATTCATCGTGCCTCTATCTTCCCTCTCTCTTCACCGCAGGTTGCTGGGGCTCTATCAGCAATAGTTATCCTTTTCATCACGCTTTGGATTGGGACTCTATTTGAAGCTCTGCCCAAGGTACTGTGTACTGTGGGTGTTTGCACAAGCACAAGCATAAGCACACACATGTGTCCAAGTCTGAGTGTGAATGTGACTGCAAAATTATAAGCCCACCTTAACACTCAGCCAAAGACAACAGCTCTTACTCATTTGTTAGCAGTCTACTTAACTAGAACACACTAGAACACATAAAACTTCCAAAAACCACACAAAAGGTTTATCTGACCAACTAACTTACTGTCATGTTTCACTAATTAAAACTGGAGTGCTCTACATGAACTGTTTTATATTTGACTTCGTAGGCGGTGCTGGCTGCCATCATCTATGTCAACCTTCATGGCATGATGAAGCAGTTCATGGACATCTCTGCACTGTGGAGAAGCAACAAAGTAGACATGGTGAGTGTACTTAAAAGTAGGCAAGGAAATGGTTGATGTTTTGTGAAGATAACTTCAGTAACATTTTGATGTCATGTAATTGCACCGACATTATCTTAAATAACGTTCTATGCAATAGTCTGTTAAGATAAACAGTATTGGCCATAAGTATTTATCTTGTCACATGCAAAGCAAGGACACATTACTTACTTACATTACACATAACGTTCTTTGCTGAGAATTTATCCAGCACACTAAAACTAACGATCACTTTCTTTCAGTCTCACTGTACTTTGATATTACCTCTAACTACAGCGCTGGAGCTTGAAATTCTCTAACCCTTGCTAATGTTAAAATATGTAACATGCTAAGCATTAGTATGCTACATGCTAGTGTATAGTGTAGCCTATTAACACTAATAGCACAGTGGCTGACACTCCATTATAATATTATATACTTGCTAGTGTTAACATGTTAATATGAATACAGAAAACCTGCACTCTAAGAAGCTTACATGATGCTCAAGGTTAATTATAGCATGTTGGTTCAGATGGTAATACAGGCTACAGAGCAGGAAAAAACATTTACATCAGCCTCCTGGTTTTTAATATCAAATTGGACATTGCCTAGAATCTCAGACAGCTGCATGTCCAAAGCCACCATCGCTGGCACTTAACTCAGTAAGGGTGCTTTAAATGATTTAAGAGTTATGGAGTGAATGCAGCCTAAATACATATGGCTGATTTAATACACCTAAGACCAATTTGTTAAAACTGATTAAGCTACATTTAAGGTTTAGTTTTTATTTTTATATATATTTAAAATATATTATAGAAAATATTTTCCACTACTACTGATGGGAATCTTAGAATACCACAGTTACAATACATTTCCACCACATTAAAGGCTCAGTGTAGTCTTGTTTGTTATAGACCTGTTGCTATATTACCCACTGCTCTCTGTCTGTTTTTCTCCAGCTAGTCTGGATAGCCACCTTCATCCTCACCTTGCTGCTCAACCCTGACATGGGACTAGCTGCTGCCATTGGTTTCTCAATGCTTACCGTCATCTTCAGGACGCAGCTGTAGGAATACACACACCCACAATTATGCACTGATAAACATTAAGTCATGTGTCAAGTTGAATATTCAGCTGTCAGTTACCACACCTAACAGTCCTTAAATCCCTCCCCTTTTAGACCGTACACTAAACACAATTAATACAAATCAAAGGGTTTACAGGGCTTTATATTGTGTGTTTTCCAGACCTACATACTCCCTGTTAGGGCAGGTTCCAGACACTGACATTTACAGGCCACTGGAGGACTACAGTCAGGTACGGCACAGCACATTTAAATCACGTTAAAGCACGAGCGAAGATGAGCATTGGTCCAGACATGGTCAGAATGTCAACCCCCCCCCACGCCCACCCCCCACCCCCCACCCCCTTTTCCCTCTATTGTCCTTGACATTAAAGACAAGAGTCAAATATAGACGTGTTGTTGTTGTAGTGTTAATGGCCGTTATGTACCACTCTGTGTCTAATCAGACCACACTGTACTTTGCCTCCTGACAGGTGCCCATACCTGCTTACACAGCAAATCACTGTAGCTGTGCATGACTTTAACATATTAACAAAATGATGAAGGGCTACAAGTTATTTTCAGCAAATTATTTCAAAAGAGAAATGGAGAAGCAAACCTGACAGACTTCACTGCCTAGTGTTACTATTGGTCAGCAGATATGGGTTTCAAAGGGAAATGTGTTTTTTTTTTTTTTTAATTAATGAACGCAATACATCACTACACAATTAATACGACAATACAACAGAGAGGAGTTCATTTCTCCCTGATCTGTGGTTCAAAAACAATATTGGTGTAACCCTGGTGAATTGATGTGTAACTCTTTGTTCATACCTAGCAGTATTTCACTTTTGTAGTTCCACCATTTGACAGTCCTGAGTACGATGTGTGAAAGACAGGACAGTCGTACTCTCAATAGGCTGTTTATACAGTTAGGTAGGAGTTAAGTAGGATGTACAGCTAAGTTTTATGGCACGTAAGACTTGAACGTCATGGCTCTAGTGAGGGCAATAACAGTCTGCCGGTTGTAGCTCTGTATGCCGTGTTATCATGAACATCTGTTGTTATGGGAAATGTAGTGATTTATTTGCCTGTTAAATAAATTACACCTCTAACTGACTGATTGATTTTAGGTGAGGCAGGTGCCAGGGATTTTTATCTTCCGTTCCTCTGCCACCCTCTACTTTGCCAATGCTGAAATGTATCAAGATGCCCTGGGAGAGAAGGTGAGGACACACACACACACACACACACATGCACACACACCAATGCTTAACCTACCTTCAACCTTAACCTAGCCTTATCCCTAAAATTACATTTCAACAGCTCTTTAAAGAAATGAGGACTGACAAAATGTCTTTTGAAAAATGTCTCCACTCTCGGGTTCTAAAAATAGAATTCATTCTCACTTTTTTGTGCCTACACAGGAATATTAATGTGTACTCATACAGTATATTAATGTGGGCACCCCCAAAAAACAGTATCAGACATACATACACACCATGATGGACGCACAAGCCCAGATTTAAAAGAACATACCAATATAAACACAGCTACTCACACACACACACACACACACAGAGAAACTCCACCAACAATCCCTCTTGTCATGATTTCTGTGCAATTAACTCCTCTCTTACAAACATTATTTCTGACACACTAATAACTGACCCGACTTTTCAACAATTCACACATTGCAACTGTGACAGACATTGTTCAAATGTCATCCCACCATTTTCTCCCCTCCTTTCTTCTCTTCTACTTTTGTTTAAACACCCCCCCCCCCCCCCTCACGTCTCTTTGGGGTAAATAGGAAGACAGATTGAGGGAAGACGGAAAAGAGATGACAAAAGATGGGAGAGAAGGGGAGAAGCAGAGATTGAATAAGGGAGGGAGATAATGGAGCGCCTCATTCATTAAAATGTCAGCATGTCAAAGCCGCGGGGTCCCTCTTTTCTCTCTAATGTCTGATGCACAAATCAGCTTTCATAGAGCTGCTGTTGACTGGCAGAGGCTGCAGGTTTGTTTTCAAGGTGTGAAACTGCCACCAGATAAATTCTGGTAATTTTTGGCTCGTGGTGATGAGTGGTTCTACGCCACCACTCAGAGTGGCATGCAGGCGACTCAAACAGTGAAAGGTGCAGGGGGAAATCTGGGATCCCTCACTGCTTGCTCTCTCTGGCAGTCAGCTGATGGGTTGCACTTGTGAGAGGAGATGCAAAGTGCTGTAATTGCTTCAGTTAGTGATGTCATGCAGTAAGAGACATTTTTAGAGGCAAATCATACATTGTTTTTTCATGAATACTCTTTCCTGTCATACTGTTACATTGTCATGATGACTTAAAATGTCCTGCAAACCCATAAGCACTGCTTTTGACATTCTACTCGCTATCAGTTTTGTTTTTGAGAAGTAGGAGGGCTTGAATGGCTGTAATCAGATTCTGATCCACTTTGCAATTGCCAGGAAGACGTTTCATCCGTGGGACAAAAAGTCAGAAAAACAAGCAATGAAAATCTGATTGGTTGTTGATGACTTATGACCATGACAAATTTTCTGGGCATTTCCATTTCCTGGTGGCTCATTTGTCCTTGCTCACTGCAAACAGTGTTTTTACACTTGGTATGAAAACTAGCTAATGTGAAGATCATTTAAATACAAATGGGATGTTTGAATGATCTATCACTTAATTTACAACCCCTAAAAAAGAATTCAGAGTCAGTTACAGTAACTTAGTTATATATAGATCAAATTCCTGACCTGGACCTGTTTCAGTCTGTAGGTGATGCATGTCACTAAAGCTTGTCAACACAAAGACTTGAACAGCAATATCTCCTCCCTGCTCTATCCAACTGAAAAGTAGCTCTTCTTTACTGAGCCACTGAAGTCAAACGTTTCTATGTGTTGGGTTTGGGTGGTTGTAGGTGGTTTGGTTCAATGCAAACCACCTGTTTTGGAGGTACAGGTTTTCAGTAGCTTTACTACTGCATGTGTTCTTATTGCAGCTGAACAAAAACTGAGAATATTACCTGACTTTATTGATGCCCTTGGTCTTTGCTGATCCCAACATGAAATTTTTTTTTTCTTGTCATAAACAATAGCTTAAACATTTTTCAGGTCTGTTCTAAAATAATTCATTTAGCAACATATACATTGAATGAATTATCTATTGGTAATTAAAAAAAGGTGATTTCAGTGTAAGGTATAGGGGACAAAGTCAGAGGTCCTCCTTCCAGTTTTGGAGGGAGGATAATTCAAGTGGATACCTTCCAAAGTTACTGGGCCCACAAATCAGTCTTTTCTGATACTTCAGTTAAAGTGAGTGGGTGCTGACAAGAGTCTGTGAAAGCTGTGTTAACTTGTGTTGCATAGTTATGTAATGCAGGAAAACAAACTTTCATAGTTCATTTCATTTCAAACATTTCATGAGCCAGTATGTTTTTCTTGTTATGCCTGGTGGTTGTGTCTCATATTGTTGTATGGACAAACATGACATCACTTCTTCAGGCTGCTACACCTGCTCTGTTGGTTGGTTTTGTGTTGAGGAATTAGTTTTAGTGGACTGGCTGAACTGGCCAAGATTAATTTTTTTGCTTAACCCCACAGTGCTCATTTATAATAAGCTGTAATAGACAGATATTAACAGTGACAATTGTGAGCATGCATTTTTTAAATTAAAGTTTTAAGTTGTTTGATCATTTTTCTAAAACATAACTTTGCATGACTGTAAACATTAACACCTTCTTGTCTTGACCACCCAGAAAGTTAGTTGTAGAAAATTAATGTGAACTTCTCCAATGTGTGATCGTCTTTTGCTGTTTCTTTTAGTCTGGCATTGACATCACCAAGATCCTGTCAGCAAAGAAGAAACTAGAGGCCAAAAGGAAGCGGCATGAGGAGAAAAATGCCAAGAAAGCCAAGAAGGCTGCCAAGAAGAACACAGCAGATGTGGTGAGGAGTTACTCTAACTCACCTTCTCCAACTTACTGAGCACCTGCTGGGCTTGTTTGTTTGAAATCTTGGCATGCTCCAAGTGCAACTGTCATTTTATACAAATGCTCTGACTTCCAGGGTCTGTGAACACCTTTGATCCTGATTGACATTGGCTAATGCACAAAATGTTGCCTCATATGATTCCCTCTGTGGTGTTGTGTCTCCTCCTGTCCAGGAGGGGGAGCCAGAGAGGGCAGAGCAGAAAGACATTGCCATCATTGAGATGAATGCTGAGCCTGACCCCTCACTCCCAAGAGCCATTGTCCTTGACCTCAGCCCTGTCAACTTCCTGGATACTGTTGGGGTCAAGACGCTACGAAGTGTATGACCATGGCAGTCACATTTACTCACATACACATACACGAGAAATGGAAATACTCATTCTCCCTCCCCCAGTATTTAACATTCAAGTATACAATTAATTTAGTAACTTGTACATATGTATATATGTGTTTGTAGGTGCATTACATCATTTAACCATCCTTGTATTTTTAATATTTTAACAAAATGAACATTAATGCAAAATGGATCAAAACCTCTTTTAAAGAAATGTTTGGAACAAAAAGGCAGACAGTTGATAGCTAATAATGAAATTCTTCCCAAAATTAGAAAATTAACTGACTCTAGAGGAATAAGACAAATGTAAGATTACTGATTCTGATCTCTCTGTCTTCACTGTATGAATGTCTTCCTGTTTAACCAGCTCTGCTTTTCTTTTACAACAACTAGATCTTATCCTCTATTCATCCCTCTGCCCTCACCCCTTATCATTTGGCTCCTCTGGCTTTCAATTGCCATAAATTGAATTGTAAGACTAATTAAATGATCCCCAGTCTGACCTTTGCTCTCTGCTTGTGTGCCTGTTTCAGATCCAGAGAGACTATGGAGAGATTGGTATAGATGTCGTTCTCGCTGGCTGCCAGAGTAAGTCCAGCTACATCACTAGAATAGATTACAATAGAATATAATTAATTAAAGAGAACAGCCAGGTTGTTGTGTGGATTGGTAGGTTGGACTTTCTGACTCTTTCTTCATAATACGAAACAGTGAGAAAAACTCAGTAGACCACAGCTGTCCGCTGTAATGTTTTTCTCTGTCGGAGACCAACATCAAATCTCCTATGCTGCCCTCTGTGTGTATTAGTGTAAAGAAAACAGCATTTTTTGGTAAAATGTATTCTCTTAAATGTATGGGTTTGTTCTCTAAGAGCCACATTTGTCTGTATGTTATTAAATACATTTGGAAATAAGTTCCATCCAAGTAGAACTTTTTGCATTATAAAGGTTACTGATCCCTTGACAGTTTGTCTGAAATCCTACAAAATCCCATCAGAACTTTTTTTCTTTTTTCTTGTTAGTCCCCAGCTGCTCAGACGCACACAATTTGAATTCTTCCAACAGTGGATATTATTTTTGCTGTTAGCTTATGTTATTGTAATGTTTCTGCAAAGGAAGTTGTGGTTTTTCAGATAACATTATTCCAGGTTTTCTAAGTCTGGCATGATATGCAGTAGTGGGTCATGAAAGTATTATAATGAGTCTATAGGGAAAGCTGAAAAAAAAATTACTTATGTCTGGTGGGATGGTTGTGTTTTTACTGCATTAAAACATCCACTTTTCAATGTTTAATTTCACATAATAGCCCACAATGGTAGGTCTGACTTACTGGATGGGAAAAATGCGGGTCTCCAGGGAAAAAAAATGTAAAACCACAATGCTAGGATCAGCAGCTCTAATTAGCCCACACTGGGTTAATAGCCCATAATGACGAAAATAGTTTATTGGGAGTGTTTGAGCTCGCAAAGGGACTGTGAAGAATATTTACATAGCCAGGAAGTATAACTTTGTTCACTTAAGATAAGGATTACCCCTCCCACCCTCTCTCTTGGTCCACTTTATTTTTCCTACAGCTCCTCAAATGTTACACTTTACCTTCCTTGGTTTCTCTCTGTCCCTCATCCTTTTTCATGCCATTTCTTGTCCTATTACACTGAAACGTACAAAACTCTGCCTGCATCATTGCATTATTCTCTCTCTCTTTCCATCTCTCTTTTTAGCTGGCGTGGTGGACAACCTGCAGACTGGTGGTTTCTTCAATGACAAAGTGACAAAGTCCTGTCTCTTCTCCAGCATCCATGATGCTGTTTTGCACTGTCAGTCTGCCACAACACAGAGCCAAGATAAGGTGATACACTGTATGAGCACTCACACATCAACACACATCAGCATGCATTTTGATACAAAATAGACTGACAAGTATCCATCCTGAATTTCCACTTGAACTCACATCTAGTGATCTCAATGTAAATGTTACTGAACACAGTATCACAGGGGCTCCTAGGTAATTCTAAATTATAGGGGTATGATTACTGTTAGAAAGTTGCACTGAATACTAAAGTACTCCTGAGTGTGAATGAGCTAATACTATGGCCGACATCCAGAGGCTGAATCAGAGCCCCTTCATGTTTAGGTCTTTTGTTGTTTCTAATAGAGAACAAAACACAGCACCATATGTTCTTTCCCAAACCTTCGGCAATAACTACTTCAACCTCTAACTTGCAATTAATGGCTTCAGAGTTTTAAGGAACAGTCTGCTGTGTTGGAAAATATGCTTATTATCTTTCTTGCTAAGAGTGAGATGAGAAGATCAATACCACTCTTTGATCAGCCCATTATATATAAAGCTGGAACCCTTGCTGTTGTTAAGCTTAACTTAGCATGAAGGCTCAGATCAGCCCACTCTAACTCAAACAACAAAAACTCTAAGCCTCCTTCTGGAAAACTCAGTTTTACATCATTTGTTGTAATCTTTCCAACACAGGTTACCTTTGTAACCAATAATATCAACCTTCTTAACATTGCTGGGAAGTTCAAGTGCTATTTTCCCTCTATATTGAAACGTACCTAAATGTATCAAGTATTCCTTGTATTTCCAGTTTTTGTTACTGGGTGTTGCATAAAGCTCTTGGACCACACAAGTACAGGGGCGCTAACGTTAAATACAGTATGGTAAATTAAAATGGGCATCCAAGCTACATGGAAGCTGATAACCTAAAATCAGTGAGGGTTTTTAATAACTTATGGTTTGTATTTCAATGCTAACACGCTAACAGACAACAGTCTACCTGTGTCTGACTTTAGGCATGAGCAGATCTAACAGTCCCAAAGCTTCAAAGCCATCTTTGGTACAAGCTCTATTTGGGGGCTCGTGGCATTGTCTGTGCACTAAGCTAGTATCTACATAAGCCAAGCTGCATCAATTTGAGCCAAGTTGCGGTTTGCAGTATGCAGCATGTCAATCACCTGATAATAAGTGATAGATGTTGATTGCTCAATTTAATATCTATAAAATAATGACGCAATGTAGTCTAGGTGTGAGCCTCCTTTCACTAATAATTTGCCAATATCTGCCAACCATTGTGGTACTATGTAAAATGAAGGTTCAATCCATGGTACGGATTATGTTTTACTAGAGCAGTAACTAACAAAACCTGTTTACATCATAATACAACTGGGTGTTTAACTCTGTCTTCATCATAGCACTGGGATCGGTTTCCCAACTCCATTCAGTTGGTGTTTCTTGCCTTGGACAGTAACTTGGCTGATAGCAGTAGCCACATGTTGCTAACACCTGGTAAAACCGAATGGTCACAGTCTGTCTGATAATCTAAACAAAAAACATGTAGACTTTCAAAAATGAGGCTAACGAGCACTAACTGTGACAGCAGTACCAAAGATTAAAACCACTGGGGGAAAAGTTGTCCATTGCCTGTTTAAGGTTGTAATGCTATATATGACTGAAGGTTTATTTTGGTGGCAAAATTGAGGCGGGCGAGAAAGTGAGGCTTTTATCTCGTTGTCAGGCTGGGGTCCTGGAAGCAGTGTGTGCGGTGTGAACTTGATTTGTTTCCGCTCTACCAGTAGAAAAGATATAGCCAACACTGGACTGTTAATTAAGCTGCAGTGTGGTCAGACTGTGTTACACATGAATTGGTTTTAAAATAAAATCAAAAGTAAACATCACATTTCTAATGATCACCATACTGATGAGAGAGACAGTGAAATGATTGTGTTCTAATTATACTTTCATCTTAATGGACGGATGGACAAAAAATGTTGTTTCTGGACTGGTTCATTGATCACAACCCTGCAGTGTGACCTGGACTGCAAATTGATTGCACATAGGCACTTCGATTGGTGGTGAGAGGAATGGTATTAACTTACCATTAAATACAAAATGATCTATCTTTGATACTTTTCATCCGCCATCGAAAGCCCCATCCTTGAACACCATCAGTCTATAACAATTTCTCTGCCTTAACACACTGTTATCCTTCAGTTATGTTTGCATATGTCACCATACTGTACTGTGTGGCTACCTATTTCTGTTTTTGTATTTAATTGTGCTGTTTTTCTCTGCAATACAAAGTCTGGCTGATTATGACACCAGTTTACAGTAGCTTCACTTTTCATGGGAGGAAAAACAGGAGCTCTTTCCCAAATCAGTGCACTGACACAGACACACACATGTACTTTTGCACATACACATTGGGTACAATGCAGAGGATACTGTGTGCAATGGATTATACACACACGCACACCACACTGGAAGTAACTAATTAATACATGCATGCAATTGCATTTCTGTCTCTTTACATGGAAATGGTTTTACAAGAGAGGTTTTCCAGGAGGTTGATCAGCACAGTATATGAAATCATCAGACGACAAAACAACTCATTCACCATTCAGCTGCAATTGGGTTATATATTATTTAGAAGTCCATCAGAATAATATATGATTGACATGTATTTCGTGAAGACATCAAATTTCTAACAGTTGCTCGACACCTTCTTCTTTCTGGATCGTGGCGTGCTGAGCTAAAGTTTCAGACAAGATGTTCTGGCCCTGCTCCTGACTATCCTCTTCTTCTACAGGAAGGCTTTCATTCCTAGGAGAAAATACTGGAACATTTTTTTCTCCCCTGTCTCTCTTCCCCTCAGTTCCTGTTTACAGCCTTGATCTCTCTTGCTTCCTTTTTCACAGGAGATGACAATGACACATTCTGATCGAAGGAATGATGATGAGACGTTTTCATATGAAGTTTCCCTATGAGCTTCGAATAACTAGGACTCCTGTCTACAACACGGACACACAAATCCACACACACTGCTGGGCAGTGGAAAATAAGAATGGGAACAGAGCAACAGAATGTAAATAAATGACAACAGACAACACATATGGAGCCTTACACATACGTTGCTGGAGGACAAATCAAAGCAATAACATAACTTTTACAATTTACGCAGCAGCATATCAATACAGACTGATATTGTTCTGATGTTTTGACCAACTTTGCATGACATTTTAAGCGGGTTATTCCGTTACATTATCATTTAATCACCAACAAACGCCGACTGCATATGTTTAATGGTTGGACTGTATTGTAAAAATGAAAAGCCGTCAAATCTCAAAATATAAATGGACATGTACCCGTCAAAAGAGCATTATTTTGCCAAGTCAAATGTTCTTGCCGGTTGCTTTCAAACGAAACCGGAGTAGCCTGTGGTGATGTAATTGTAGTGTAGTGGACATAGTATATAGTGTAGTGCGCAAAGCGTTTGTTGTTGTTTTCTTACACGATGAATTATTATAACCTACTTACAATGCAAACATCAGAGGCTACAACCTTCGGCAGTACTGCGCTCATGAGTGCTATAATTATAGTTGTGGTCATGACAATAAAGCTAACTTGAAAGAGAGGGAGAGAGGGAGAGAGACCATGTGGAGAGCGTGGGGGTTGAGAGAGAGAGAGAGTGGTTGAGAGACCTTGTGTAAAGCAGAGCATATGGTCTCGTGACGTAACGCTCTGACAACATTGCCTGTGTGTGTGTGTGTATGTGTGTGCGTGTGCGCACGCGCGCGTTTTTCTCCGTGTGTGTGTGTGTGTGTGTGCAGCTCAGATTTGGATCCGGCATATCCTTACTAACAAACCTTGTCATCTCGGACGCATGCCTTAAACACGCACTAAAATAAATAAACAAAAACAACAGCAAGCGTTAACAATGAACGCGGTGACCGCCGCCACCTGCCTGTTCGTCGCCGGCCTGAGCTGCTACCTCTACGGCAGCGATGTGTTGTTATCGCTGCTCCGTGTCTCTGTTGCAGACCCCTCCATGCCCGAGCCGGGAGCTGCTCCGCGGCGGAGCCCGCAGGGAGTCCCCTACGCCGACCTGCCGCACATTGTCAACGCCGACGGACTGCACCTGTTCTGCCGCTACTGGGAGCCCGCCGATCCGCCAAGGTCAGTGGAGAACGGAACGGAAAAAACTAGCGGAAAGAGTGTCTGCTTCACTCTGTCCGTACCTTCGTGTGTTTGGATATGTGTGTGTGTGTGTGTGTGTGTGTGTGTGTGTGTGTGTACAACAAGCTTTATGGAGTAGCCTATAGCCTGTACCAAGACAGTTGGGGTAATTTTAGGTTCTGTTTAAAAATACTGCTCTGGCTGTTGGAGGGAAGTAATCCTATTCACATGGTTGTTTTCAGTCACATGATGACTTCAGCTTTTTTCAGGGGTCCTGCATGTTAATCTTTGGAAGTGTGTGTGCTGTCCAGCTGTAATTAAAGCACACAGTGTATAAATACTACAATGACCCTGCCTGGTTGGTGCCTGCCTTTATAATTATATACTTTATACTTTATATATTTAACAGTGTGTGTTCATCTTTATTAAGGTGTCAGGTTTGAGTTGTATCAGCTCTGTTACTGGTCAAACAACCTTCCAATCAGCATTCACAGTCTTCTATATACTGTTAGAAATTCACACTACACCATTTCCTGTTTTATTTTAACCAACACACCTGAGAAGTAACTTGCATTTCCGATTGTTAAAGATCTACGAGCTGTAACTCAGTAACCTGACAGCAATAACTGCAGGTGTAGAAGTCTGGTGTACGTCCATACATATAAAACAATATCATCCTCACACAGAGGCAGCAAAATGATAGAGTACAATAACATGACCAGGTCCGCAGGAGACAACATGGACAGTTTCATTTCATTCGATGACCCAAGCTCGGTAAAAACATCATAATTATGTTAATCTCTTCATAGTGGCAACTGACAGATGCACCAGTGACTCATACTGGGTCATGACCCCATTAAGAAGAAACAAAGAACAAGAGCAGTTACTTGTTCAGCACACTAAACAAGTTAAAACTCAACATCATGTTAATGTATCAGTCTGTGTTGAATTGTCGTGCACATGTCCTGGTTGACATTAAGTCATTTCAAAACAGAGCCGACGACACATTGCACACCATGATTGTAAATCCACCTGCGTCAAAATCAGCAACATAAATATGCAAAATCTCAGCTACAGAATAGGCTGCAATCATTTGAGAAATTAGGACCCAGTTTCTAAAAATCTCAAGTCTGGAGTAGCTGCAGTGACAAAGCTAACTCAGTTGCTTCGTGTGCATATGGCTCAAATAAATTCACAAAATCAATGACAGTCCAACACAGATTTGACTGTCTTTATAGTGAACAAAAGGAAACGGATGAATATGAACATTAGTACGTAGGAGGAGTGTACCCCCCCCCACTTCATTTTGAAAAACACAACTTTCCAAACAGGAGGACATGCTGGCTGTCAGATGTCAACATCTGTCTCCTCGTGCTCATAAACCCTTGTGTTTTGTTGTCGTTCCTCGTACATTATATTGTCAGCCCTAACGAACAGCATCAGAGTTCATTTGCAAAAAGCCTGAGATCCTGACTCATCAGTCATTCTGGTGTGTGAAAGAGTGTAAATGGCACTGTTGTCTCTTAGCCAAAAAGACACCGAACGAACAACACAACTAGTTGATTAATGTGTCCAGTTTAGATTAAAGAAAAGACACTCCTGACTGGTTTAATAGTGATATTTTCCACAGTCTTCTGTTGGAGGCCCCATTGCTATGCAATGCACTTCCTGCGGTTTTAAGTTTAACTCCTCTGCGCTCTCCACACATTCGGGTTGTGGCGAAGCATGAAACTGAACCCAGATGTGACACTTAAACTCATTTACAAACCACATAGTTGCGTTGCAGGGCGAGAGTGCAGATGAAGAGAGATATGACAGAAATGGGAGGCGCGTGAAACATCTGGAGTCAAGATATAATTTATCAAACACACACAAGGCTCACGGCCTCAGGAGAATATTAACTGACACTGCGTCTGTGCCTCTGCTGCGTAATCGCTCCATAAACCGCGGCTCATAGTTGACGATTTTATGCTGCACTCATCCCTGATTTATTCTGAAACATGTAGGTGCTTGTATAGCTGCATGCAGATATCTATGAATAGAATCTATGTTTATCTAGTATAAATCCTTGGGGATGTTTTTTTTTTTTGTTAGGAGGTGCACCTGAACTAAATGCCTGATGTCCTCTGGCAACATTTGACCTTATTATTGCCCACAGTGGTGTTCAGGACTGTGGCCTCACTGTAGTCACACAGAAGCCCTTTCCCAGACCTTTGCCCACACTCCCACAAGAACAAAAACCTACTTATGCACCTACCTGCTCATATATTTAAACCTCGCAGGCTTTCAACAAAGAGCCCTGGAAATACATGACTCTAAAAATGTTTCCCACTCTTCCTGCAAAGGCACCAATAAGCCAAATAACCATGGCAAATCATTTTTGTCCTGCAAATCGTGTATTTTGGAAGTGAAAAGCTGAATGATTGCAGGCTTAAAATAGCTGCAGATCTCTCTGTGCTGTAGTTGTTTTAGAGCCGAGGCTTTGGATGGCTTATATAAGAGCTTTTTCACTGGAGGCCAGCCAGTGACCATGCTAAAAATGCATGCAGTCATGGTTCAGGTAGACGTGCAAGAGTCCAAGAAATGTTGTGTATCGTGATGT
The DNA here is from genome assembly GCA_033238685.1 of Lates japonicus. Lineage (NCBI taxonomy): Eukaryota > Metazoa > Chordata > Actinopteri > Centropomidae > Lates > Lates japonicus. Next base: position 8,459,865 of record BRZM01000001.1, read on the forward strand.
TGGTTGACCAATGGATTTTATAGGCTGATACCAAACATTTGTGTATTGATGCTGCAGATATTTTGAGTCTGGTTTTTGTGCAGTGGATTTTAATTTTAACAATTTCATTGCCACAGAATGTTTGCACTCAGCGATTTCATTAAAAAACATTCATATATATATCACAGTGAAAAAGCCTAAGGAGCTTCATTTACAGGATCTTTCACTGGATCCTTAAATCCTCCACTAACACCCAGACTAATGAAATTCTTTTAGCTGAGTTAGCAGCTCCTGCAGAGTGGTTGGGGTAGGTTTATTGCAGGTTTTATGTGGTGACAAAACAGAAGCTGCTCAGGAAAACTGCATCCTCACCTCCATCAAATTGGTGGGGGGTTTATATATGAGGTTTAACTAAAAGCCAGTATCACACCAGGGCATCCAAAACTGATTAAGTGTGTTTTTGTCTTTCTGTTTCACGTATCAGACTGTAATTATAGATCTGAGTCATTAGCATCTTCTGAACACTCTACCATCTAAATCTCTTGATATAAAAATCACTCAGAATGTCGTCAGGGTGTAAAACTGCTGAGTACAAATCGAGACGCTCTGGCCTGGTGTCTATCGTACATCCTACACTTAAGAGATTCTCTAATACACACTTCCTGTTTTAACACAAACTCTGATGTTTCACAATAAAAGAGCTCTCAGCGGTCTGGACGATGGATCCTCCAGACTCACAGCTACCCACTCACTGCAGCAGTCAGATTAGTAATTCAACACTACATGACACCGTGTCAGAACCAAATTTATGACATCTGAAGCTCTGTAGATGCAGCTTAGCCAGGAGCTTATAGCATTATTATAAGTATTTAAGAAAGGAATTTGTTGATGCTTTTAAAACACGAGTTTCAACAGACCTACATCTCTAAAATGTTATTCTTTTTAAGAAGAACATTTAAATATTTCACCCTTGTGATAATAATGATTCTCTGAACTCTGAACTCTGTAAATTATTCAGTTAATTCATTCCTGCCTGGTATGTCCAAAGTTTTCCCCTTCTTTGTCACATTAGTCAAAGAAAAACAGTGAATCCTTACAGTTCAGAGGATGGAACTGCTGAATGTTGGGCGCTTTTGCTTGGAAGTGGCTGAAAACGATGCATCGATGATCACAAATGCTGCAAGTGATTCACCATTATTGTCAACACAATTAGACTTGCGATGTGCTGTAACCATGGTGATAAGCACCACCTATTGACTCAACTATTTTCACTAACTTTGGGCCAGAGAGTTTATTGCTTAGAGGGTTTGTTTAGCTGAAAAGCTGCAATTAGGCTTAAGTATTTAATGTTAAATCTCACACGGACTGGAAGGGAAAGCGTGTGAAATGACAGGGTGGTTGAGAGGACTTGGAAAGGGTGACTTGTCCAGCTAGTTTTAAGCTTATTGGCTCCGTCAATTATTTTTTAGCAAAAACCCAACCATCAGCCCGCCATCCTGGTCTATTTCAGTAAACTTTTCTTTTTGATGTTTAACGGTGAAACTGTCTGATGAATTTGGGAATCGGTGAATCCTGAGCTGTTGGACTAAAAAGTCTTAAAGCTGTCTTTTCATTTACAGTTAAATATTAAGAATCTGGTATGAATGATTAAACCTGGTAGCAAAAAATAGGTGAATGCAGGTGAAAGATTAAACACCACTCCAGTTACACATTTTATGCTCTGCTTTAGGACAAATATCAACTGGTCGTAAGTGTCCTATGAGGACAATAATGACTTCTACAAAAGGCAGTATGTAAACTTAGCCTAAATACCTGACATATACAGAGTGTGCAAAACATCAGCATAACCTTCCTGATACTGATTTTTATTGTAACTTTCTGTGCACAGACGATAAGCATGAAATTGTTGGCAGTAAATTTTCTGTACAAATAAAAAATTATAGAAATGTGATATTAGGCATGAATTACATATGATATTATGCAAAATGTCACTATCTTTATTTGAAATCATTATTGTATGGATGGATATGTATAAGGTGAGGTCAAAGGTCACAGGCTCCTGAAAAGCCCTTTCACTAGAACCAGGAAGTAGGTGAAAGGTGGAGGGGAGGGGCATCAGTAATGATTGACAGGTCTTCCAATAGACATCTAACTGGGGCTTTGAACCCGCAGGGAGACCTGTATATAGTGCACTGCACTTGTTACATAATGAACATCTCGCTAATCTTTGTATACAACTGACACAGACACACACAGCTTGTGTAAATGGGTCATGCTGTTATCGATGGTTTCGCTGATGGTGTCTGGATCAGTTTCCTTCCCTGTTTGTGTTTCTATGGCCACACTATTTAATTTCCCTGCTGCTCGCTGCCACTGTGAGGATTGTCAGTGGAGGATACTTACAAACATAAAAGCCATGTAATGGCTCCCCTCATGTTTTTACCTCTGGGCAAATTTTGTAATACAGTCTATAAAATATTACTGCTCCTTGTGTTGCTGTAGAATTCACTCAGTGGGTGTTTCCAGGTGCCAGCTGTGATCATTTATTGTAAGTTAATATGAAAAGGAGACGGGGAAAAACAATTTCACAGTCAGTTTTCAATTTTCATTCCACTGATGCTCGTATTCACAGTGAGTTAATGATTTCATTAATAACGAAACAGTAACTTATTATTTCCTGCATCAGTAACATTACTGGGAAGATCCATAACACTGAGAGTGTAAATCTATCTATATAATATATATCTATTCAATTATTCTAATAAATTAGATTGACTTCTGCTGCCATGCCGATATGTTACATATTAGGATAGATTAAATGTAATTTGATGATGCCTGTGGGGAAAATGTAATGTTGCAATAGTTACATAAGAAAAGGCAGAGTGGTGCATTGTAAAAAGGTGAAATATGTTCATAAGACAAAAAAAGAAAGACATATGAGACTGTGAAGATACAGTAGACTGGCTTTAATTTGTCCACAGGTGAAAGTGTGCAGAGTGCTTGTGATGACACACAGTGTTCCTCTGGGGTTGGTTTTGCATGGGATGCTGAGTTTGCACTATCAAAAAACTTTGCATGTGCATCTCATCCATAAAGACTTGTCCACTTCCTCCGGACATTCACTTTCCTGTTAAACTTCACACAACAAGTAGATGATTGCATGTCATTTTTTGCAAATGCACCACAAATGAAATGCCTTGAGCATTCTGTCTCTTTGGTTTACCTGTTTTGTTCTCACTGGTGTACACCTGCTTTTGACTGTCTGACTCCATTTCTCTCCATCACACGGCAATTTCCCCTGTCTCTCTCTTGTGTTTTGTTTCCTGTGCAGCACACACTTTCTATAACGACTCCCTCATTTCTGGCTTTCTTTTCCATACCGGCTTGTCACACTTCATCCCTCTCTCAGACTCCATCTCGTTTTCCACCTGTCACATCTCTGTCATATCCACTTTGTTTTGCTCCAAGTGCATCAAATCTTCCCAGCACCAGGGAATTAACAGGTTCTTACAGAGTCTGAAGGTGTCTCCGACAGTATTGCAATGTATTGAATGAAGCAGAATACAGTCACAAAGCAATATTTGTGACAGGGTTGGCAGTGCAAATGTATTTTAATTTGGTTCTAAGCGTGGGGATGAAGTGACTCAGTCATGCTGCCAATTTGTCCCAGTGCGGTACTGCACCCAGAAAATATCTTCCTTACAGACCACCATTATAAATGCAGTGTCTGTAAAACTGGATATCTCCAACCACAAACATTATCTACTACTCTTTAATCCTAATCTTTTTGATCCATAGAGATTTTCTAATTGTAAAACTTTCTCAGAGCCTAGAAAAGCTATTATTATTTGTGTAATGTCATCCCACAGTGAAGCCTGCTGCACAACCTGGAAGGTGGAAAATGTTTTTAGCTTATATGCTTGGTGAGCAATTTTTACGTAAGTGAATGGATGGTGTATTTCAGTGCAATATCCAGTTCTTACAATACATCCATGGTGACTTCTCACAGGGCTACTTGGTGAACTGGCTAGATAACCACGAGTGTACTAGTCAGTCCCCAAGATTCTTTCTATTTCTTTTATAGTGTGACATTTAGGCACATTTGGTTCTTGGATTGTACATAATTTCATTCAATAGGTATTTACAGAGGGGAAAAGAAGCTCTGAGTGAAGACTAACTCCTTGTTGACTGTCAGTAACCAAGCTTGTTAGTCTGGTTGCCAATAAGTTCACACAGTTTATTCAAAACACATGTTGTTATGACTGAGTCTTATGTCATACCTGTCTGCAAACCATTTTTTGTGGAGCAGTTTATACTCTCACAGGGGAGGTTAGATAAAACTGGATGGTGGCACAGAGCTAGAAAGCATTTCATTCCATTTTGGATCCTCCAGCTTTCCATTCCCTTTTTTAAAAAGCTATTGATGTCCTCTGTCCTCTCTCTCTCTGTCTGCTATCTTTGGTCCTCTGTTCATTCTCTTTCCCTTTAATCTTTGTCTCTATATTTCTATACTTAACACACAGTAACTGTACATTCACTGATGTGGTCACCCACCCACATACATACATGTAGGCAATCACACACACACACACACTGAACATCACATCCATCCAGCACTTCAAAGAAAGCTCAGCAATTTGTGGTTGTATTTCCTAGACTCACTTTTACTGTGATATATGATTTTAAGATTAAAGTAAAGACACAGACACAGACACAGACACACACACACACACACACGACTGAATCCATTAAGATTATCCATCAGATTAACATGCCAGTGTTCGGATGTTCTGTCTAATTGTCTGGCTCCTGCCAAGTCTGGACCCACAGACACCAAAATCTCTAGTGTTAATCTCCAGTGTTAATTTAACTCAACAGTATGTTTATGTAAGGCCACACAAGCAAAAGCTAATTAAACACATCCTTGTGGTGTTGAATTGTTGCCCCGGAGATTATATGTTACCTCAGCTGTTGGGTTCTTAAATGATCTGGAGGCCTAGCTGCTATTTAACAAACATTTAATGGACTCTTAGTGCTTTTATTGCTCGTTCCAACATTATGATAACATCTACTGTATGTTTATGTATTAATTTTTTTATTTATTCTTATGTGTATTTATGTGTTGACTACTGTTTGTGAATCCAAATGGGGACAATGAGGACTATCCAAATCCAGATGACACAATCAACATTTTAAAATATTACTAAAAATGCTATGTATATAAACCATTTATGAGTGTTAATTTAACACTAATCTAGAAGGTATGTATGTCTGGTCTACACCACAGGAGTTAATTTGGGCATCTGCACACCTACACATGTATTTTCAGTCGTTCTGTCAGAGTAAACCATCTTCAACAGGTGCAACATGACAAGAGAGTCATGGTGTACCTGTCCCCTCGTAGTAGGAAAGGCACAGTTTTTACTAATGTCATTAACGTTGGCTCTGTTATGTTTAAGTGTCTCAGTAAATTCATTACAGTGTGACAATGAGCCAGCATGCACAATACCAGGATCCTGAAACTGAATCAGCTAAATGGAATTCAGCCATCATTAATGTTATTAATTACTGTGACATGTCAAAATGACTTCCATCAAAAATTCCCACTTGTAATCCGGGTGAAAACTCATTGAATTTGATGTCAGGGTTATAGGAAAACCTGCAAGGATTTTGTTGTTCTTCAGTGTAAGTTTGTGCGTGTGTCATCAACATCGCTAGATGTCTTAAATGCCGAAGGTTTTTAGCCCTCCTTGTAAAATTCACAGTTGAAAGTGCAGAGTGTGGCATTTCAGCATAGTTGGAAGGTTTGTGAGGAGTCAGTCGGCATTGCATTAAGGGGATTAGGGTCTTGGCTTTGTTTTGAGCCTGTGGCTGTTTGGAGTAGCTGTGAGTAGGGCCAGAGGGAGGACTGAACTCTCTCTCTCTTGCCCTCTGAGTGTTTTAATAAGACTGGTTATAAGCCAAGTTGTTCCAGCAACTGAAACGGTGTGGGAGACAAGTGGGTCTCTAGTTCCCATGAGAGATGAGAGAGTGAAGAGAGATAATGACAAGGAAAAATGAAAAGCTTCTTTTCTTGTACCTGGAAGATTAAAATACCTCAGTTACACACAATATAATCTTGAACCAGAGAGTAATCATGACAGTTTGCTGTTTAAAGGAATGACAAACATCACATGATAAAGTTTAGCTTTATTGTGAAGCCACTTCCTTTTTCACAGCAAAGGCATCTGTTATTATTGTTTTAGTCACATATACTAACTAACAAAATGAATCAACAGCCATTTTGACAAATTCTGAATTGTTAGGTTTTTATGTTTCTCTTGTTGTGTGTAATGGTAAGATGAGACACTTTGTGAATCCTGCCCCAGATATTTGCTTGACAAGATTTTAGTCTTACAAATCATCCACTAAGAAAGAACTGAGTCTGGCAGCTGGAAGCCAGACCAGTCATGAGATTATGTGGAGTGTCACCCTCAAGCTCTTTAAACTTTGAGGCAATAATTACTGTGTGTGTGTTCAAGATATAACATAAACCATAGTTCTGTGACCGCAAAACATTGTGTCCAGAGACTATATTTGGTAGGTAAAAAGGCATTTGACATTTTCAAACCTGCCATGTTAGCAAACTGGGGAGTTGTTCATTTTATTCTCTCAGGTGAAGGAAGAGTTCAGGTTGTTGTCTACACCAAGTAATAAAATGCCAAAATGTCACAGCCTATTGAAGTAACACTTCCAAGCAAGTGCCTGCTGAGCCTTACCAGACCACTTGGAAAGTGGCTCTGCACGGCTGAGCCAACATACTGTTGATGCCTGAATACTGTCACTTGTCTGGAGATGCCTGTATCTGAATTAATGCAGACATCTTCTAAGATTGGATCTGGGTTATTAAATCCTTCAAACTTTCAAAAAATGCAGACTCCATATCTCCTACTGTTATCTGTCACCAGGCAGTTTGCCTTTATTTGACTTTTTTTTTCTCTCTGGCAACTAAGACATGCTTAAAATTAAAATTCACAAGGGGAAGCAAAGATGGAGAAAAAAGTGAGAGAGAGAAAGAAAAAGGTATTTAGAAAATGAGACAATCTTAGAGAAAGAAAGACAGCATTTTACAAATGCCACAATACAGCTCTGGTTTCCAGTGCAGTGTGCAGTGTGTTGTTTACTGTACATTTGTCATTACAATGAACCCAGATTAGCCTCATTAAACCCCTGCTGCCCCTCGGCATGTGTGTTATAGAACATTACGTCTGTACAAAGACATTCTTTCACAGGCACACACACACTCACTGAGCCAACAAGTGCAGAGGAAGTATTTGCCCGAGGCGATGGCGCTCTAAAAGGAGGGAAAGAGCAGCAAGTGAAGATGGAGCGATTTGCTAATGAAGCCTGATGAACAGCTACTCTTATTCTACTCTTCCTTACACCCCGCCACCACCACCACCACCACCACCCCGCCCCGCCTTGCACTCTCACTCACTTTCTCCCTGTTTCCCTCCGTTCCCTTTTTCTCAGTCGCTGAATACGTTTGGGCTAATTGTCTGCTGCTGCTTAGTGAAGCTCTCATAGGCGTCTTAGCACTGCTGCTACTTAAAGAAGCAACACTGGAGTGTTTCAGAGCTGCTCCGATGCTGAATATGCCCTGATAGATGGAATATAACCTTAAAAAACCTCATCTCAGAGGCAACAGGATTATCCTGTTGGCATTTACATAATGGGTCTATTTTGTGAAAATATTTTTGCCAGTCAGTGTTGGTTTTAGCTTTACCTTTAGGGCATGTTTGACTTATTATGTAAAGTGCATGATAAGACTGTCAGGTGCCTTAAAGTGAAGGTAGACAAACACCTTACAGCCCCAATGGCCAGTCACATGGGCTCTTGGATGTTATCATTAATTGAGAATGTAATTTCTAGTATCACAGAACATTGACATATTGGAAATACTGACACATGTCCACTGTTGGTTTAAGCAGTAATACCACATACTACATACATAGTCACAATTCTACCACAAAAAGACACTACTAGACTCCTTTCAGTACTTTTGTACATACTAGCTCGACTTCCTAAACAATGCACAAGTCATGTATGTGGGCTAAGTATGGCAATATTGCCATTCACTTGATTTCTCACTTTGCTGTATTTATTATTTTTAAATCATTTCTAGACTGTTTCTTGTACTGTTGTAACATGATTTCCCTCTGGGTATCAGTAAAATCTAGAAATAAATAGAAATAGAAATAAAAAAATTTGTCTCTACAAGCAGGGTTGAGACAAAGAACAATTTGCCTTCTGACCGGTACTCTACATTAGAAAATACAAGCTACAAAAAATGCAAGTAAAAATTGGTCTTATACCATGTCATGTACGCATGAAATGAAATCCCAGTTCATTTTGCTACATAATCAGCATCAACAAAATGGTTCCACCTCAAACCAGCTGTAAAACTTCAAGATATTTGACCTCACGTGTTTATTTCCAAGCACCTCTCTTAAGTGAATACAGTATGAATCACTTTTTAAAAAGCACTTGGGTGGAAACTTAAACTGCTCTGAATAAATATTTGCATACAATCTCCCTTTTGCTGAAAATGTTAATAAATACTATCAGAAAACCAAAACCATAGTTTCTACAGTTTCAGTCCAATGATACGAATAAGGGGAATAAAGAGAGGAGGGACGTCATGGCTGTTTTCTGTGCGGGTCACATTGGGTTTTACTGGATTCCATCAGTGTATGTTTGGAGTCGGGCAGGCAGGGGTGTGCTGAGGCAGATAGACGGACAGATGGATGATAGCTGCTGTCTCTGAAAACACAGGCTGTCTTGCTCTCAGTCTCTGTCTGCCGATCTTTTTTTTTTCCTATCATCCTGCCTTGATCTCCGTCTGTCACACATGGAACACACACATATTCAAAGCAATGACGTACAGATATATATATGTATATATAAAGTATATGTATTCCTATTTTACATGATTCACAAAATTCCACAAAAGGCTGTCAAAATGGAGGATTTTTCACATTAGCATTGCATAAGATTGTTTGCTTTTATCTTCTATATAGAACACAGTTGTGTGAATCATCTCCACCCCATCAGTCCCTCTATCTCTCAGCCCTCCTCCCCTCTGAGTCTCTTTCAGTAAAGTCCAGAGGGACCTGTACAGGACTTTATCAGCAAATCAAGGAAGCGTGACACTCCCATGCAGAAAAATGCAAACATTTGCTGTTTGTTTGTTCCTGTGTGAGAGAGTTAAAGAGAGAGAAAAATAAGCCAAGTGCGGGCCTGAGTTTATGAAAACCTGAATAAACTCTTTCTTCCTCTCCCCTCTCCTCCTCCCAGGGCTTTGGTGTTTGTTGTCCACGGGGTCGGGGAGCACTGTGGGCCGTATGATGAGATTGCACAGCGACTGAAGGAACAGTCCCTGCTGGTATTCGCACACGACCACGGTGAGTCACAAACACACACCTTACATTACATCAATGCATGCATACATTTACACCTACACTCATGGTGGCCCTTGCATTCATCAGTAGCTCACATACAGAATAGCTTGTGCACAGCTTCAAAGAAAACCCATCATCCCCCTCTCTATCTTCGAACAGTACTCAGTAATTGTTGAGTGAACTAAGCCTGTTAGAGAAAATTAATTAGGCATGGTGGTACATTACTCTATTGTTCTCCCTGCAGTTCCCTCTGTGTGTATGTATGTGAGAGTGTGTGTAGGTGGTGTGCTTTTAATGCGCTGTCAAGGAAAACTTCACAAGTGTTGGTTTTGCCAAGTGTGAACGGAACTTCTGGCTCTGTTCAGGTTTCAGTGAAAGCACTGGCTGAACTGGTTCTGAGCTCAGACAAGAAACAGACCAGTCACACACTTACTTGTCGTTACAGGCTTTTAGATGAATCTCATTACCAGAGTGAATAGCCATAAGCAGGTCATGGTTCTGCATCTCAAGGTCAAAACAAGTCAATGTCATACAGTGTCTCAGTGGGTTGTGAGATCCAAGATCTCCAGTACAAGAAAAACATCCCAAAAAACTGGGGAATATGCCATGCTAATAGTGTAAGACTCAAAGGATGGCAGCTGTTGGTTGAACAGATATTTGATGGAATGCAGTGAACAATTGTGGTTCCCAGAGGATTAAATCTGCTGACTTTGGGGATCCCCTGACTTTTCATTTAATTCCATCGTTAGGTTTGTCCACTACTTTGCTTTATGTCCAAACCCTAACGTGTCTTGGGTGATCTGATCACAAGTGAGTGCGTCAGTTCACACCTGGTGTCAGAATTTGTCTCCAGAAGTCTTGCCTGATCACTTGAGATCAACTCATTTCCCCACTCTACATGCAAATAAACATGTGCATCATTCCTGTTTTCAAAGACCAACTGTGTTTTTGTTTTTTACCGGCAGGAAGGAGCAGTGCACTTCCCTTGCCTATTCTGCCGGAAATTAAAAGACGAACAAGAAGTGAAAACAATACAGACTGGGTTTATTCATTGGCTTGTTCCAAACCAGATAGCCCAAGGTGTTTGACACACTTGTAATATATCTCCATGAGCTTTTCAAAATTTTCAGATGGCATGAAAAAAGCCATCTTATGTGATTCAAGACCCAACTGAATGAGGACAAATTTCACTTAGACAGAGGACGTCAGCTGAGAAGGCAGTACTTCAGTGTGGCTGAGGACACATGTGCGTACAAACTGATAAAAGAATGTGGTCATATGTGGGCCAGACCACCTCTGAATGGGTACATCCACACCTGCACTTAGAGCTGTCCACTTGTGATCAGATCACCTAAGTATCATGTTAATGCCAGGTATGAATAGAGCCTCAGAGGCTTAACTGTGCTGGTACAACAGGAATGTGTAAAGTCATGTGACTGTGCTGCAGAGCCCTGCTGGAGAAGAGCAACGTGTTTGTTCACTAAACTCTCATACAGATCAACAACAGGAGAGAGAGACAGAGGAAGATACAGCAAAGAAGTGAAGTCTCAGTTGTAAATGTGTAAATATTTACAGAGATAGAAATCTCAATGAAGAGCAGGCTGAGATAATAAAAAAGGGAGTGAAGGATGGAGGACGACTGAGGCTACACACAGAGGAGCAGTTTGTTCAGTGGCTCACAGTAAAATGTCACACTGTTAAATGGAAAATACTGAACTGGAACAAGTCCCTGTAGACACTATAGTTTTTCATCTCTTTCTCTAACACACACATACACACACACACATCGCCTTGGGCAGAGTTCAGCAGTCAAGATCTTCAACTTATTCTTCCTATATCACACTTTCTTCTGTATCTCATGTTTTTTTTTTTCTAACTACAGTGTTTTAAGGTCTTTGTCATTCACAGCCTGCATGGACTGGAGGTTTATTCCATCTGATACACACTGCATCTATTTATCATGCAGTCAGCATTATCTCCAGAACAAACTTCAAATTTATCTGAATTTAAAACCTCATGCACTGACATTTTGTTATCAGGCAATGGTGGAATATTCATAACGCATTGTTTGTAAGAGGCACAGACAGCACCGGCCTAATGCTGCTTTGTGATGCACTAATCATGTTTGTCTTCTCATTGCATTATAGGAAAATAATGGAAATTTGACATTTAATTAGATCAGTGCATGCAGTCTCTGAATTCATCAGTCAGTGCAAAGATTATTTTTCCTACATCTGTGACCGGATTAGAGTCGCCTCCCCCAGAGCTTATTATCAGGCAAAATGTAATCCTTGTTAGTTTGAGTTTGTATAAGACGTTAAGTAGTCATCATTTCTACCACCACATAAGCAATCGACACACCATGAAACATTTTATAAAAATAATTTGCTGCAGCTTATGTTAAGTTTCACCAAAGCTTTTATTTAGTGCTGAAACAATTAGTCACCTAATAAATTAGTCAGTACAGTAAATTAGTCAGTCACTACAGTAAATTTATTAACAAATTAATTAAAGTCATTTATCAAGTTATTTATCAAGCAAATCATCTTCTTGTTTCAGTTTTTTAAATGTGGTAATATACATAAACTATAAGGACCTTTTTAGGTGTTTATTAAAACTTTAAAAAAAAATTAATTAAAACTTACGTATCTGTTTCATATAATTTTTGAATGTGTCACCTGGAGCTACAGAGGGCATTTTTCACTACTGTGTGACATTTTAGAGACTAAATATATACAATATACTGATAATGATTAGCTGCTGCCCAACATTTGTTGTGCCATGAAATTCCCAATACTACTACTACCACCACTACCACGACCACCACCACCACTACTACTACTACTACTACTACTACTACTAATAATAATAATAATAATAATATAGGAAGAAGAAAAAGAAGAATACAGTCCTGATGTGTGGGAACCCTATGGTCACACTGTAATGATTCTATTAGGTGATGGCTGTTGCTCTGGTTGTGTTGCCAGTAAAATCAATTATGTAGGTTTTTCTAATGCATTTGCATGCATTGTATTGTATCATCTCACCTGTATGTAACTAGCTCCCACCCTAACTCTGTGTGTGTTTCACCCTATACATTTTTCTGGTCGTCAATAGTGAAGCGATCATCACAGTGTGGAAATCAATACCCAATCACAGCAGGGGTGAGTGATTGGGAGCTGCAAACGTCAGATTGATTCACACTTTATCCCCTCCCACATCAGATTAATGACTCCACACACTCCATTGAATCCACATCTTTTGTTATTATACTCGATCAGACACGCTCACATGCACACACACACAGTTAAGGTGGGAGCTGCACATGATGTGAATGTTTAGGAGCTCACTTGTGTTATTGATTCAGTGGTCGCCGTGGCAACCAGCCTCACCTAGTCTCAGCCACTGCTGCAGAAAGCTTGAGGAGAACACACACACACACACACATGTATATATATATATATATATATATATGCATATGCATATGCACATACATATTCATAGATTTTTCCTGCTCTCCATCTGTCATTCACATTTTTCTCCTCTGTCCTCTTCTCTTCCCTTTCTCTTCTTCTTACTCATCTTCAGCTCCAAGCTTCACTTTACTGTTTGTGCGTCTTTTCTCTCCATTCAACTTGTGTCTTCTTTTCAAGTTCTCATTCTCTCTTTCTTTTCACTGCTCTTGTCATCCTGTTCCCCTCCCCCCTCTCCCTCTCCTCCATCCCACTCTTTCCCATACCTTTCTTCCTCCTCTCATGTTCATCCAGATTCCTCTCCCTCCTCTTCCTATTTTTCTCCTCTATAGGCTCACTTTCTTTGGCAACAGCTTCCTCCATCCATCCCTCCCTCCCTTTCTCCCTATTCTCCCTTCCTCTCACTCTCATCCCTCCTTCCTTTCTCTATTTTCCCTCCACGTTTTTTATTCCCCCTTGCCTCTAAGTTATACTTCATCCTTCTCATCCTCACCCATTTCTCTCCCTCCATTCACCCTTCTTTTTTTTTCATTCATCTCTCTTAAAGCTTTAAAAGGAGGATGGATCAATTCGGAAATCATCGCCAGTGGGAGAGAATTTCTTCACAGCAGAGCATTATTTCCAAACCAAAAAAAAAGAGAAAAACATTCAGTTTCTTGTCTGATAAACCCAAATACTGAAAATAAAGACAAGCTAAAAAGTACATATTTAAATACAACTGGAGTTCAACTTAGGGAAAGCTGCTTTGAGAAATTCTTAAATAATCTAAACACAATTAAAATGTCTTAAAATATTTTTCTATGCCACTATAACCCACTATAACCCACTGTTCAGGTACTGTGTTTAGTAGCCAGCTAAGTGAGTGACGTGTCTGTGATTCATGTTTTAACCCCGAAAAAGAGGCAAGTGTTTCTGTAGCAGTGAGAGAAAAGCCTTGACTAATGTAGTTTCAGCCTCTTTTGCTGTGAAAATGTTGTTACTTCTATCCGTTGAGGAATTGAAAGGTCCAGATCATAAATGAAAGTGGTAAATATTTTGTAGCTTTAGACCACTACTTCCCTCACACCACCTCCTCTTTCTTCTTTTTTCCTCTTTTCCTCCACAGTGGGCCATGGTCAGAGTGAAGGAGAGAGGGTTGCCATCAAAGACTTCCAGGTTTACATCAGGGACCCCTGCAGCACATAGATCTGATGAAATCAATTCATCGCACTGCCTTTCAACGTGGTCACTCTAGCAGGATACTCGCCATGATTCATTCTATCAGCTGGAGTAATCCATACAGTATTTTGTTGTCGGTGGCGGATGAAGTCTTTGGATTTTATTTTGCTTTGATCACATGATTGTATTTCAGATACTGAAACTCTCACTCTCATCCAGGTTTGTTTGCCTGTTTTGTTTGGTGTGAAATTACATAATATGCTTTCAGTGGATTTCACAGCTCCTGGTACAATGTGCTTGACACACACACAGAGAGAGAGAGAGAGAGAGAGAGAGAGAGAGAGAAACAGCTGTATAAAACTGAAGGGCAAGCCCTGCTCTGCCACAGGAACGAAAATACAGAGATCAGCACTGCATCTATAAACAATGTGACATTCAAATGAAAGAAATGGCACAAGCTTTCTTTAGTATGAAGTGTTTTTTTTGTCTCAAAATAATCAGCCATGAAATCCAGTGTGTATGTATGTTCTGCCAGATCCGAATCAAACCTGATAAAAGAATTTAAAAAGGCTGTTTTGATATTACAGGCACCATCCAACACATGCTAATATCATCATTTCAACACCCAGGTTTTTTTTTTAATTGACATTATATTTGGTTTGGCTTGGAAGCTAAAAAGTACATATTTAAATACAACTGGAGTTCAACTTAGGGAAAGCTGCTTTGAGAAATTCTTAAATAATCTAAACACAGCATCAAAATGTCTTAAAATATTTTTCTATGCCACTATAACCCACTATAACCCACTGTTCAGGTGCTGTGTTTAGTAGCCTGCTAAGTGAGTGACGTGTCTGTGATTCATGTTTTAACCCCGAAAAAGAGGCAAGTGTTTCTGTAGCAGTGATAGAAAAGCCTTGACTAATGTAGTTTCAGCCTCTTTTGCTGTGAAAATGTTGTTACTTCTATCCGTTGGAGGAATTAAAAAGGTCTTAAGATCATAAAATTACAAAGTGGGTAAATATTTTGTAGCTTTAGACCACTACTTCCCTCACACCACCTCCTCTTTCTTCTTTTTTCCTCTTTTCCTCCACAGTGGGCCATGGTCAGAGTGAAGGAGAGAGAGGTTGCCATCAAAGACTTCCAGGTTTACATCAGGGACTCCCTGCAGCACATAGACCTGATGAAATCCCGCCACCCCGACGTACCCGTCTTCATCGTGGGTGACTCTATGGTAGGATACTCGCCATGATTCATTCTATCAGCTGGAGTAATCCATACAGTATTTTGTTGTCGGTGGCGGATGAAGTCTTTGGATTTTATTTTGCTCTGATCACATGATTGTATTTCAGATACTGAAACTCTCACTCGTAGTTTGCCTGTTTTGTTTGGTGTGAAATTACATAATATGCTTTCAGTGGATTTCACAGCTCCTGGTACAATGTGCTTGACACACACACAGAGAGAGAGAGAGAGAGAGAGAGAGAGAGAGAGAGAGAGAGAGAAACAGCTGTACTCAAAACTGAAGGCAAGCCCTGCTCAAGCACAGGAATGAAAATACAGTCAGTAATCAGTATCTGCAACAATGTGACATTCAAATGAAAGAAATGGCACAAGCACTCTTTAGTATGATGTTTTTGTCCCAAATAATCATACATGAAATCCAGTGTGCATGGCGTTCTGCTTCAGAACTGAATCAAACCTGGATAAAGAACTGAAAAAGGCTGTTTGATGTACAACACTATCAACACATGCTAATACATCAGAATACTTCAACACCCAGGTTTTTAATTGACATTATATTTGGTTTGGCTTGAAGCAACGGCACCATGTATATTATGTCTGTATGAAAAGCGGACATTCCGTCTTCCAATCTGCAGGAGGACAATGCGGGGATGGTTTGCCTAGGTTGCCCTTCTCATTTGAACTCCTGTTTTACCTTTTACACAGTATTTACAGATTCTGTTCAGCCTGCAGCTGCTGCGGTCACTGAAAGCCTCCAACAAACAGTTGGGTTCACTGACCTGTTCAAGGAGCAATAATGGCTGTTGTTGACAGAGAGTAAAGTACTCTCACTTCATGATCAGTCCAATGTCTGTGTATGATATTCTATGTAATACAATGGTCCTGCCCTTCTGTTTTAGTCACTGTATTATTTGTTATTCACATTTATTCTCTATTTCACTGACCTTTCAGGCTTTACAGATATTAAAGGTCTGTCAATGTCTGATACGATGTGCAAACGTTTTCTTCAGTGAGAATAGTTCTGCTGCTTCTGAATAATGAATTATTTTTTGTAAATGTTTTATCAAGAAATCAACTGATTATTTAGTTTTTAAAGTAATAGGTTGGTTAAATATGAGGCTACAGACAGCTGGTTAGCTTAGCATAAGGAGCACAAGACAACTAATCTGGTAACAAAATCAGCCCCTCTAAAGCACATTAATAGTTAGTGTAGTGAGCTTTAGATGTATCATTAAAGCAGTTTGTTCACACTCAGCACCAGTTTTTTTCCAGTCTTTGTACTAAGCTAAGCAAACAGGCTCCTAGCTGTAGTTGTACATTTAATGCATACATGTATAGATGACAGTGGTATCAATCCTCTCATCTGCCTCTCTTCCATAAACCATTAAGTATATTTCCCAAAATGTTGAACTTTTGCTTCAGCCCAGTCCTAATATTTGAGAAGCAAATGTTTGCCCCATTAATCATTCCCTAGTTATCAAAATGATTGTAACTGTCTCTTGGTGAATGACAGCAGCAGATGGGCAGTAACCTAGTATTGTCATCACAGTGAGGTTGCCGGGGAACTGACGCTATAGCCAGAGTCACTCAGCACAGAAATACCATTGTTCTATTTCCAACATGTAACTCTCCCCAAAACCACAGATTGTCGTATTTGCATTCATTTTTAATGTGGAATTGAACTTTGGACAGAGCTAGCTATTTCGATCTGTTTCCAGTCTTTATGCTTAACTTGACTCACAGCCTTCAGCCATATCAGTCTTGTATGGTATCGGTACTTTGTATTATTTTGTTATATTTAGTGTTCTGCATGCTGCACAGTACAACATATTTCATGAATTATTTTCTCATTTGCTTCAGCTTCCCATCCATTGCTTCAGGTCTTGTATCTGCTTTTCTGGGAATTGAATTGCTGTTGAATTCAATGCAGAGAGCAAGTCTTTGAAGAGCCTTTGAAATCTACAGAAACACATTTGATCCAGGATTCTCATTCAGAAAAATTACATAACACTTGGACACAAAAAGCGACAAGGCCGGCCAGGGAACTATTTTTAACTGATCAGTGTATTCAGCTTCTCACAGAGCTGCATTCAACATCGCAGCCTCTCACTGTTATCCAGGAGCGGTTGAATCGAGGGCAGCTGCACTTGGTTGTAGATACTTGAAGATGTTTCACCTCTCAATCAAGAGGCTTCTTCACGAGGCTTCTGCAGTTGTAAATGACCGGTGGGGAGACCAGGGTATTTAACCTTTGTTAAATACACTGCCAGTCAAATCTCTTGGATGTTAAGTAAAACAGCCAACCAAGTCCTCGTTTCATCCCTTCTTACATATAAATCTGTGCATTCCTCACTGCATTGGACTGCATTCACTAGATTGCTTTTCTTGTGTTTGGATGTGTGGTCTGTCGGATGGACCGGTTGTTGAAGATCCTCCTGAGTTCCTCAGATACTCCAGACATGTATGATATGACAGACTTGTTGCATTTATTCTTCTTTTCTGTCCACCTGCAGTGTTGTGCTCCTACTCTCGGGCCTGGGCACTTGTTGGCACATTATGCCAACACTGCTGAGTACAACGGTGTTCATTGACCCACTAGCTCTGTGTGCTGCTAACAGCAATGATAAGTTATATAATAAATTATTACTCACAGTGTTTGTAGGTTGAATCAATGATTAGTCCTCTGAACTTGTCTTGCATTCATTCAAAATGCATTCATGTTTTCATGTATGCAATAATAGCGCAGTTTCTTGTGTTCAGTAAAGTAGAAGCTGACCTCATTGTCACAAAACATGAAACAATAGCGTCTTGTTTTTTTAAACAGGCTGCAGTCAGAACCACATTTCAGACTGAACAGAAATACACCGTTTTTAGTCTTTTAGCTCACAGCTGGAGGACCCGCTTCAAGCGGAGAACACAGAGGAGAAATGCAAATTCATTACAGAACTGTTTTACCATGAGAAGTGTGGAGCCTTGTTATCTTGCAGCACAGCAGTCACTCAGTGGGCATGTTGCATTCAGCAGAATAAAGGGTTTTACAGCAGACATGACGAGCTTTGTGGAAAAATGAGATCTGCATTGTTTGAAAATACATCTCTGTGTTTGTGCTCGTTAAGGAAACGTTTGCAGCACGAGCTCTAAAGAGCACTCTCAAAGAGTGTTTTACTTCAGGGCAGCCTTCATTTGTTAGTAACCATGTCAAATTTTATTAAAGGTTTATATGTTGTATGCCTTCATTAATGTTACTGAGTAATTTGTCAAAACTTTATAGCTTGGGCTGAGTTCACATTTACAACTGTAGACACTCATAGTTTCAGACCTGATGGCATATAAAGTGAGAAACCCTTTAGATTTCATGAATGACTTTGTTATCACTTGCATCTCCAGAATTGATGGCTTATTAGAGAGTGAGGGAACCATGGGTGCTTGATGAATTTATCACGTTGTTTAATGATTTGTGAGAAGACGCTGCATGTGAGGCTGATAGCAATCACAGCATCTCTTTTCATAACCAGACAAGCCATGTTCAACACTTTGTTTTACTACCCAAATATTATTTTCTGTCACAGAGTTGTAGGCTGCGTGTTTTATATCAAACTGTCCTCCATTCAAGACATCAACAGCCTCTCCCTGTGCTGTAAAACAGTTCATATTCAGTGCTGTCAGCTGGGCTTTTAGATGCTTTAAACAACACTCCATTAAATTCATGAGTCTGTTTTTGCAAACCTTTTATGGCTCACAGGTTTCCACACAGCAGTACTGTATATTTATGTACTGTTTATATCAGGTTGCGTTCAAAACAATCAGAGGTTGTAGGAACACAGACGCACACAGTTTTGTGTAAATTAAACTGTGAGATCCCAGATGGAGGCTGAGCATGTGTTTAAACATCAGACTGTAAATATTAGGGCAGTGCTGGCCGAAGTCACAGTAGCACCTACTTCCTTTCCTCTCCTTCCTCTCTCCCCACTTTCTTTTCGTCCCTTCCTCCACCTTTATCTTTCCCTTCTTTTCCTCTCCATCTGTGACATTTCATCAGATGTTTCTCCTTTGTTCTGTGCTAACGTCACTTATTCCAGTTTACCTGTACTTCCATAATCTGTTTCCATTTCCTGTCCTCGCATTTCCTCCTCCTCAATACCTTAATGTTTTCCGCTGCTGCAATTGTTTTGCTTTAGACTCCTTTCCACCCATCCTTTCTTTTCATCTCCCTTTCCTTGCTTTACCTTTCCTTGGAGACAGTCCTAAAGTTTGGGAAACCCAACCCAAAGCAAATGTTGTGTATGCTGTGTTTTTACAGCCCTCATTTCCCAGTTTCCCAGTGTTGTGACTCCTCATCCTGTTTCTATTAGCCTGTTCTTCTGCTCCTCTGTTTGTGTGAATGTCTGTTTAGTGGGGCCAGGAATGGCGCAAAAAATACAAAGACAATGGAAACCGCCTGTGGTTTGTACAGAATCACTGCTCCAATGATAATATCCTGCGGAGACTGAGGTGCAGTTAGCCATAGAGTAGATTTGATAAAGAAAGATGTCCCACTCCTTACACATCACCTGCTGCATCACTGCTAGTAACATCGCAACAGTATGTCCAATACTTTGGTTGACTACCTTTAAATACCTGCAAATCTAATTACATTCCTGTCAGTGTCAGTCATACTTTATGTTTAGCACTAATTATAAAACAATAGCATACTAACTAGGGTTCCAAGTGGTGGAAAATTTCCAGTAACTTTCTGGAAACTTTCCATGGGAAGTTAAGCTTGGGAATTTTGGGAATATTCCAAGTTGGAAACTTCCAGTTGATGCTGGATAAATGAGTAGGAACAGATTAGATGAATAGATGAACACACCTCAATCAGCTGCTAAATCAAACTATAATCTACAGTATTTATGAACAGAAAAGAGGGCAGAAGAAACAGCGTCACAGTTGAGGTAGAACCATAACAGCTAGCCTCTTAAAGTCAAGTCAGTTTTATTTATATAGTACCAAATCACAACAGAAGTTATCTCAGGGCTCTTTTCATATAGAGCAGGTCCAGACTGTAGTCTTTATATTGTCATATTTACAGAGAGACACCCAACAGTTCCCACCATGAGCAGCACAAGGCGAGAGTGGAGAGGAAAAACTTCCTTTTAGAGGCAGAAACCTCCAGCAGAACCAGAATCAAAGCTAGCTTTCATTTAGCATCTCTGATTTAGTTAAACTTTAATACCACAGATCAAATATATTATTATTCTATTAATATATTAAAAATATGCAGAAGTGTGGCTGTAGTGAGCAGGATTCTAGAAATGATCTGTGGGTGTGACGGAGGAATGCACAGAACAGAGGAGAAATTCAACTCAGTTTACATTAAATGCAACTGCAACCGTTTTTTTTCCAACTACATTTATGTTCCCTATTATAGGCTAACCTGCAGTTTAGCTAATTTCCAGTTTATTCCCATTAATTCCCATATATTCCCGTTAAGTTCCATGGAAAGTTTCCAACTGAAAATTCCCAGAATTTTGCAACCCTAATACAAACACTGTAAACTGTAACTAAAGCTTTCATTTTGAAAGTGCTGGAAGCTGATGTGAAGATTAGTTCATGATTTCACAAGTAAGAATTACACTTTTAAACAGTTTTCTCTGCATCTTTTATCATGACGCAGTTGTTGGGGAATTGGAGCGCTTCGTCAGTGTTGTATCAGCTCATGGGAATGCTGACAAATGCCTCCAGCTCTGGCTCCTTCCCACTCTTCCTCATTTCTCTCCTTCTTCATCAGTATTTCTGGCCCGAGCTCATTTGTCCTACTTCCTCAGTGCCAGAGTTTTATGTAATGGTTATTCACCGTAAGGGCTTCGGTCTGTTTGTTCAGCTTTTTAACCCTCCATCGCTCTCTCTCTATTACTCATTCAGTTTCATTTTACTCTAAACCATATTTCATGCTATTTTTTTGGTTATTTTTTCCCTCTTTTTTTGAATACCTGGAATGGAGTTTATATTGTAGATAACTTCTGTTCAACAAAAAGATGTCTTCATTTTTGAATGCCATCAGGAAACTGATGACATCTTTCTGATAATCAGTGACACGTCTTTAACTAAAACCCTGGTCGAGTGATTTAGATTACATTTTGTCTGGATGTTGTATCACCTGAATGATTGAAATGAACCTTAATTCTCCCTCTCCCCTAGCTTTAATTTTCAGTCCATATAATGTATACGTATTAACTGTTTTGTCTCTATAATGTGTATGTAGCCCTTTAGTCTAAATAATGTCCATTTAACAGCAGCCTACTTAATATAATGTCTGTGCATTCACTATATAGTATGATAGTATAATCCATATAATGTCAGTACGTTAGCTCCTCAGGCAGTTTATGACACTTCAAGTCGACCTACTGTCAGCAGACAGACAGCATACAATACCAGTATTCATCCTCTCAGTCCGAGTTCAGAGAGAGAGAGTGTAAGAGGGCCTCTAATCAGCTTCTTAAAGAGCTTCTCTGTCCCAATCCTCCTCCTCCATTCTTCACAGAATGGGCTTTTGCACCAAATTACATTCCGTCATCTTGTTATATTTAACCAGGAATCAAGTGTGTTGAACTGATCAGCCAGTTTGGGCAGCTTACATCACCCGAAGACAATTTCTCCATTTGATCGAGCAACGTGATCAGCTGTGTGTGTCATGGTGTTTACAAATGGATATTTCAGGGTAGTCTTGAGTATGCGCTGGTATCGAACTAGCGGGCCTCTTTTTTTCTCCCAACTCTGTGTGTTTGTGTGGGCACTTGCAGTGTGTGAGTGTGTTCTTGAGTCTTTAGAAAGTGAGATTTTCTGGTGGGAAATGTTTTGTCTTTCTCTACTTAGTGCCTCTTTTCATGAAGTGAGCCTGTCATTGGCCCCAGCCTGATGAATATTCACACAAGTGACAATGAAAGCTCACATAAACAAAGTTGAAGCCAATTAGTCTGCAGAAAAGGAGAGAGAGGGGGACAGATTCACCCATGCAGAATCACTGTGCTTTGTGTGCGTGTGTGTGTGTGTCCTCGCACCTGCGCAGACACTTGCACTTGTTGCATATGAGAAGAGAAGCCTATGCCAAAGTTAACCGTGGCAAATTGATTGGAGCCTTGGCTGCCACAGAGCTGCTAATTATCATGGCCCTACATCGTGGGATTTAAATCACAATCCCAAATGTCACCGTGGGTGCCAAGGTGTGGCCCTGTGCTGCCGTTTGCTGCAGCTACACAGTGCATATTGTGCCCTGAGGGCCTTGTATTCACTCACATTTCTCTCTCAGTCTGTGTAGAGCGACAGCAAAAGAGCAGGGTGGAAACTCACGCCCGTCCAAACAAAAGACAGATTGTTTTATGTTCGTCTTGACCTCTGAGTAGTTTTCCCACTGCTCCTCGCATCAAAACCTCTCACCTACTTTGCTAGGACCTTCCCACTCCAGTTAGACGAGAAAAAAAACCCTCCTTGTCCTCTGTTACGTATCACCTTCCTCTCACTGAAACATTCTTCCATTTTTAACACTTTAAGCTGCTTCTGTTCACATTTATATTTAATCCAGCTCTTGTTCACAGCTCTTTTAAAATCCTTTTATTATGTATATTCTTGGTAATTCTCTATCATCAGTCTGAGTCACTGGAAT
Organism: Lates japonicus; assembly: GCA_033238685.1. Lineage (NCBI taxonomy): Eukaryota > Metazoa > Chordata > Actinopteri > Centropomidae > Lates > Lates japonicus. Next base: position 8,482,796 of record BRZM01000001.1, read on the forward strand.
ACATTATTCCTCTCTACTGGCTGCTTTAACCTTTGAAGAAAGTCAAACGAATACCATTGTCTTCATTTCAAGCTGCTCTGTCCAAGTGTCAGATAAATCCATATAATGTATAATGTTATAGCTTTGTTTTATCAAGAATGATAATTAACTGAAAGGCTGTCTGCAACTTAGAACCTGGAACTGAATTATTTGCCACACAACGACCAATCAAAATACCAATCAGGTCACATGACTGTCAGTCGGTACTACTGTGACCAGCTGATATTGATAACAATGGATAGAAAACAGCTTGTGACATGGATCCAGTGACATGAAATCTCCATTATTGAATATTGTATAGATTTTTGGTTCTGTTTATTGGGACATAAACAAGTTATAGGACTATTAAGCTACACTCAGTAGCTTTAAACCCAAAATCTGATATGCACTGTAATGAAAGCCAAAAGCTCTGTTTGTAGTGTAGCAAAGAGGACAGATTTGCATTTCATCAGTTTATATAACTAGTACACAAAATAATTGCACAAACGTGTTGGGCAGGGTGAGATTTTCTTAAAATATATATTAATGATGTGGTGTGTTTTGTAGGCTTAGTGGCTGCCTCTCAGCTGGAACCATGTCTTTAGTCTATGTTTGTGTTGATTGTTGGTGAAATAAATACCTGGTTTGTCTAATCTTCACCTCAAGCCTCCTCCAATGTGACTCTGTCTGCTTAACAGTCATCTGAACATGTTTGTCAGATGGATTCTCATTTTGAAAAAAAAAAAAAAAATCAAATTTCAAATCTATATTCTGTGCTTTTTTCCCCCCTCAGGGCGGTGCTATCTCCATCCTGACAGCCTGCGAGAGGCCCAGTGATTTTGCTGGAGTGGTTCTGATTGGGCCGATGGTCCAGATGAACCCAGACACAGCCACGCCGTTCAAGGTATCACATAATTACTTTGTCCTTTTCCTCTCCTCTCTCCTTCCTAATTACCAGGAGTCAGTCACCTTACTCCACTCAGGCCTGTTGTGGGTGATGAGCATAATACTGACACCTTTTATTTTATGTGTTTCAAGGGCAAAAATCAGTGTAAGTACCACTTGAGCAGCATTAGCTGTCTCTTACTGAATCAAAGAGACAAGTGTGTCCAATTTTCAAGGCCAAACACTGACAACACTGGTCAGAATTTCTATGTTAGGAGAAGAGACTTTTTTTTATCTTAGCGTGCTTTAAGTACAGCAAATTCCTACACTGGCAGAAACATGCAGTAAGAATATTGCACTCAAAACTTCCTTAGTGTTTTAACACTAATCAGATGGCAAGAAAAAAATTCGATAGAAACATTCTTCAGGGAAGTGATAATGTGTGAAAAAATAAACTTGAATGCCTGGTTTGTCTTGTCTTTGTTTGCTCTTTGTAGATTTTTGTAGCGAAGGTCCTGCACCGCATGCTACCCAGCCTCACTCTGGGCTCCATCGAGTCTAAATGGATCTCACGGGACAAGACGCAGGTGAGAGACAGTTGCTGGTATGTGTGTGTATGTGTGTGTGTTTGGGTGGTGGAGTTGTATTGTTATCTGTGGTTGAAATATCAGGTATGGGTGTAGCAGAAAATAGAATTTACAAGCTCTCGAGGGAGAACTTTGCATGTCCGTTTTATAATGTGAGTGTGTGTGAAGTCATGCACCATGTTCAGGATGAGAGACCACCCCATGACAGATACTTTGAACCCTTTCCAAACTGCAAGTGTTTTGTTGTCTGGCCAAGTTTATGTGCACATTTGTACCCTGGGTGGGTTGTATTGTGTTGTTTGTAATTATATAAACAGGTGCATTTACTGTGCATTTAGTGTGTGTGTGCGTGTGTGTGTGTGTGTTGTGTGTGCTGATGCGCCCTCATTTCTTGTACAACCTTAAGTTGAACCACCAAAGAGAGAAACACACGTAGACGAAAGTCTGCACGCCACTGTTTGCACGTATTTGCACCTGTGAACACGTTATGGTTTTCATACTGTCGTGCTTGCCGGCTTAACAGTAAGTTTCGTACTAACAATAGGATCCCACATCCTGCTACCTCTGCTTCCTACAGTTCACTTCTCCCAGGTACAATAATAGACACAACAGATTTAGTAGATAAGAAGGTTCTTGACGGGGGGTGGTCAAAGTAAAGCTGGATTTATAGAAGAGGTTTGTTGGCTCTCCTTCATACTCCTGCATCACTTTTCTCTTTCATATACGTTGTAATACGAGTTATGGTGGGTCCACATAGTCGCTAAATTATGTTGTTTCATTCACTGTGATACTTATTTACGTTACTTACATCAAGATAAACAGGGTTAAGCAATGTAGCTGATATAATGTATGTAGGGGTATTTAGCTGAAGATAATTTGTAACCTCCATCCTTGGTTAGGTCTTTAAACTTTTTATTATTTTCCTGGTATTTACTTGATCATTTGTTAAGAGGAGGAGACAGGAAACACTGGGGAGAGACAAAGGGTACAACATGCAACAAACAATTTATACAATTTGGTATTAAAATGCATTATCCAGATATAAATGATCTGGATTGCTTTACTCACACCCGGCATTCATGATCCATTGATCGATCTCAACTGAGGGATCACTGACCCACCACCAAACATATAGAGAAACTTTAGTTTTGAGTTTTTACACTGCACATTATTATAGCCATGAAAAGTGTGATTAAGAGAAATAAACGATAAACCGCTGATCTTCTAAGACATTTTCGAATTCATTCGATATGATGTTATCTCAGTTTGGAAGGTAATTCTTCACTTTTAAGACAATGTTTTGTGGGTGTCACAGACTCTCTGAGCTGCTGAGCAGGTCGTGTTGTCACAGCTCAGCTTCAGCCATTCATTATTTGTGCCATACATATGGTCAGAGAGAGAGGCTGCTGAGGGCCATCAGCTGTGTTTCTACATACTTCATGAATAGGTGGATGTGTGACTTATGGAGAGCAACGTATGGAACTTGAAAATACTGATGTTAAATGTCAGGAGGAACAGGGTGTGTCCTCTGCTCTGCAACTGTGATTTAAACCAGTGTAAGCTATCTCTTCCTTTCATCTGGCCCTCCCTGCCTGCTTCCGTGTCACAGAGTCTTTCTGTTTCTTTTACTTGTTTTTTTTTTTTGCCCCTTCCATAAAGGCCCCCAACCATTTATTAACCGAGCGCATTCTACCTTGTCAACTCTCATGGTTTTGTGATTCTTCTCATTTTACACCCTCTTCTGGACCCATTTCTTCTTCCATATTTGATTCAACTGAGATTTACTGTGCTTGTTAAATATAGCCACTTAACACAAAGATAACACTTTCTGTCAAACAAAATGTAGATGCTATGGTGTATCGCAGAAATGAGAAGAAATGCTGAATTTTAGGTAAAGAAATATGCAAATTTTATCCATTGATGAACCTTCAAAACACTTCAAGCTTGACTTGATTTTGTGTAAAGCAAAGGGGTAAAATTGATGTTTGTGAAGTCAAAGAAACAGTGGAACTGCAGGAAAATCCTAAGAGCTTGCATCAAAACCAGTCCAACATCAAAGTGGAAAAAGGCTGATGTTCAGAGTATCGCCCACTTCTCCCATAATTTATGTCCCCTTGTGTCCTGCCAGGTGGAGGCATACGACACTGATGAGCTGAATTACCATGGCGGGTTGGGTGGTGTCAAGCTCGGGCATACAGCTGATCGGGGCTGCGGTCAGACGAGAAGGAGATCCTCTCCATTAGCTGGCCCTTCCTGCTCCTGCACGGTGACGGACAAGTTTCATGACATCAGGGCTCTAAGATGATGTACGAAACGCCTAAGCTCAGACAAGACACTCAAGGTAGAGTGGTTTCTTTTTTATGTGTAATTTTTGTTTTAGTCTTTAATGCCTAACACTGGTGAAAGTCGTGAGCCTGAGTGTATTACTATGTTTTCAGGTTGTCCTTTGTCCCATTCTTATGAGCAAAGTATCTCAGGAACTTCTCGAGGTAATTTCTTCCAAATTTTTGCACAAACGCTCACTTGGAGTCAAGGATGAAATGAATAGATCTTGGTGGTCAAAGGTCAAGAGCACAGTAATTTCACATTCATGTGAATGCAATATCCAGAATACCCAGAGGAACGCTCACCTGGACTTGAACTTGATTAGATTTTTGGTCCATCACAAGGTCAACAAACTGTGACTGTGATGTGACATCTCAGGAACGTTTCAAGGAACTTCCTCAAAATATGGAAATAATTCTATCACAACACTGCCTCTGACATTTTGAAAATAACACCTAGTTGACTTTTTGAGGTGAGTTGCTACATTTTGAGATCAAAACTACACCTTCACACCATCTAAAACAAGTTTCATACTCAATTTAACACTGTAGACTCACTATTTGGATTTTTGTTTTCAGTGATTAGATTCTGTATTATAGAATGAAACCTTTCAGCAGTTTGATGCTGTTTAACTTTGATAAATTCTTCCTCATCTGTAGAAGGATGTATTTGTAAAGAAGGAAGTTCACATCGCCACTGTTATCACATGGTTCATCACATGGGAGGCAAGAGAGGGAACAAGAGACAAACAACAAGAGGTGAGAGAAGTGAAAGAGAGAAGAGAGTTCTGGTCACTTTATATTTCTGGATGCTCTTCCTTTCCTGCAGTATCATGAGACAAATGTAGAGGATCACATGGTGTTATGAGATGCTACTTCACTTGTTGTAATACGAGTTATGGTGGGTCCACATGGTCGCTAAATTATGTTGTTTCATTCACTGTGATACTTATTTACGTTACTTACATCAAGATAAACACAGGGGTTAAGCAATGTAGCTGATATAATGTATGTAGGGCATTTAGCTGAAGATAATTTGTAACCTCCATCCTTGGTTAGGTCTTTAAACTTCTTTTTTTTATTATTTTCCTGGCATTTATTTGATCATTTGTTAAGTGAGGAGGGAGACAGGAAACACTGGGGAGAGACAAAGGGTACAACATGCAACAAACACCCCATATACACCTGGTATTAAAATGCATTATCCAGATATAAAATGATCTGATTGCTTTTGCATTTACACCTGGTATTTTTAATGAGTTCTCATTATCCTCATTGAGATCGGATCTCTGTCCTTGAGGTGGATCACGGACCTCACGGTCATGTGGAACGCACTATAACCATTCAGCCATTTCTAAACTTAAGTAGCTAATCAAATAAGTGAATGAAATACATGTGTCTGTGTGTGGATGCATTGCACATGATGCTGTATACAAAAACATATACATAAGTGGAAGTATATGGTAAGCATTAGTGTGACAAGTGAATCTAATAAGAAGTCGTTTGATGTAATTCCTTAATACACAGGTATGAATAAAGCATTAATGTGTTTAGATAGATATAATTTGCAATATCATCTAACCAAGCATTACTGAGATGTTTTAAAACATAAGCCAAATGCAAATTAGCAAATATGGCCCAACAATAAATCATTAGATTTTTTTAAACACAAAACTTCTTAGTTTTGAGTTTTTACACTGCACATTATTATAGCCATGAAAAAGTGTGATTAAGAGAAATAAACGATAAACCGCTGTGATCTTCAAGACATTTTCGGAATTCATTCGATATGATGTTATCTCAGTTTGGAAGGCAATCTTTCACTTTTAAGACAATGTTTTGTGGGTGTCACAGACTCCTCTGAGCTGCTGAGCAGGTCGTGTTGTGTCACAGCTCAGCTTTCAGCCATTCATTATTTAAAGCAGCAGCACATATGGCCAGAGAGAGGCTGCTGGAGTGGGCCATCAGCTGTGTTTACATACTTCATGAATAGGTGTGGATGTGTGTGACTTATGTGAGAGCACGTATGGAACTTGAAAATACTGATGTTAAATGCCAGAGGAACAGGGTGTGTCCTCTGCTCTGCAACTGTGATTTAAACCAGTGTAAGCTATCTCTTTCCTTTCATCTGGCCCTCCTGCCTGCTTCGGTGTCACAGAGTCTTTCTGTTTCTTTTACTTGTTTTTTTTTTTTTTTGTCTCCCTTTCCATAAAGGCCCCCAACCATTTATTAACCGTATTTACTCCCACTTGTCAACTCTCATGGTTTTCCCAGGATTCTTCTCATTTTTATGACCCTCTTCTGGACCCATTTCTTCTTCCATATTTGGATTCAACTGAGATTTACTGTGCTTGTTAAATATAGCCACTTAACACAAAGATAACACTTTCTGTCAAACAAAAATGTAGATGCTATGGCGACGTTGAGAAATGAGAAGAAATGCTGAATTTTAGGTAAAAGAAATATGCAAATTTTATCCATTGATGAACCTCTTAAACACTTGACTTGATTTTGTGTAAAGCAAAGGGGTAAAATTGATGTTTGTGAAGTCAAAGAAACAGTGGAACTGCAGGAAAATCCTAAGAGCTTGCATCAAAACCAGTCCAACATCAAAGGAAAAAGGCTGATAAACTAGAGTATCGTCCACTTCTCCCCATAATTCTTATGTCCCCTTGTGTCCTGCCAGGTGGAGGCATACGACACTGATGAGCTGAACTACCATGGCGGGTTGCGGGTGTCGTTCGGCATACAGCTGATCGGGGCTGCGGCTCGCATCGAGAAGGAGATCCCTTCCATTAGCTGGCCCTTCCTGCTCCTGCACGGTGACGCTGACAAGCTCTGCGACATCAGGGGCTCTAAGATGATGTACGAGAACGCCCCAAGCTCAGACAAGACACTCAAGGTAGGAGTGGTTTCTTTTTATGTGTAATTTTGTTTTAGTCTTTTAATGCCTCCACACTGGTGAAAGTCGTAGCCTGAGGCATTATGTTTTCAGGTTGTCCCTTTGTCCCATTCTTATGAGCAAAGTATCTCAGGAACGCCTCGAGGTAATTTCTTCAAATTTTGCACAAACGTTCACTTGGAGTCAAGGATGAAATGAATAGATCTTGGTGGTCAAAGGTCAAGAGCATAGTGGCCTCACATTCATGTGAATGCAATATCTCAGGAATACCCAGAGGGAACGTTCACCTGGACTTGAACTTGATTAGATTTTGGTCCATCACAAGGTCAACAAACTGTGACTGTGATGTGATATCTCAGGAATGCCTCGAAGGAATCCCTCAAAAATATGGAATAATTTATCACAACACTGCCCTCTGACATTTTGAAAATAACACGAGTTGACTTTTTTGAGGAGTTGCTACATTTTGAGATCAAAAACTACACCTTCACACCATCTAAAAATGTTTCATACTCAATTTAACACTGTAGACTCACTATTTTGGATTTTTGTTTTCAGTGATTAGATTCTGCATTATAGAATGAAACCTTTCAGCAGTTTGATGCTGTTTAACTTTGATAAATTCTTCCTCATCTGTAGAAGGATGTGTATTTGTAAAGAAGGAAGTTCACACGCTACTGTTATCACATGGTTCATCACATGGGAGGTAAAGAGAGGGAACAAGAGACAAACAACAAGAGGTGAGAGAAGTGAAAAGAGAGAAGAGAGTTCCTGGTCACTTCTTATATTTCTGGATGCTCTTCCTTTCTCCTGCAGCATCATGAGACAAATGTAGAGGATCACATGGTGTTCATGAGATGCTGCCACTTCACTTCTTGTCTTCTTCACATCTTGTCAAAACAATGATTGGTGTTTCAAATATCTGGGGTTTTCCAAATCAGAACGAAGGGTATCAGGAAGTCTGCTGATCACAGAAAAGCATCTGTTTATTTTCTTCTGTGGTATTTCCCTGTACGTTAAGCTAAGCATGACAAAGACTGACTGAGTATTTTGTGTTCTCTAGGTAGATCTCAAATAAGAGCTTAGGTAAACCAGTTTTAACAACTTCCCTTTCGCGTGCTCATCATCTCTCTGACTCTTTCCAGATCTACGAGGGAGGCTACCACGCCCTTCACCACGACCTCCCAGAGGTGGCCCAGTCCGTGTTAAAGGAAGTGGCTGGCTGGATCACAGAGCGCCTCCCCGCCACGACATCGCCACAACCACAACAAGGCTCGTAGACTTGTAACTTGTACGACCAAGTCAGCGCTCCAAGGCAACTGCCAAACTCTTCCCAAGAGGCCTGCTCAGTTTCCAGTAGCCCATCAGGCGTAACAATACTACTACACTCTCTAGTCTGAGAAATACATTGGGGCTCAAAGACTGACATTATTTTCTCAGTATAATAAGTTAACTAACTTTATCCTCTGGGCATATACTGTACAAAAAGAATTTACCACACTCTCCTGTGTATCTGTCAATCAGCCCACCGATTTAAATTGGATGATGTGGTCAGAAACCACTTCTTCTTGTAGATACTCAGCAGCAGTGGTCAGTTTCACTGCAAAACTCACAATCATACATTTATTTCATCCTGCACGCTGATTTGGTTACTATTTCATCATCTCTATTAGACCTCACTCACGAGTAGCTCAAGAGGGGCAAAGTTTAAGCTTCAGTATGCTGCGGTTCAAAGTGCAATAATCAAGTTTCCATCTACTAGACATACAGGACAGATTTTTCTTTTTCACCAACAACTTAATACATTATTTATCTGCAGAGGGACATTTCCTTTTAGTTCACCCTCCATTCACAGACAGGTCAGAGGTCAGGATCAGCTAGAGGACAGCACCACTGGAGTTGCTGTAGGTTCCAATGCAGGTTGAATGCTCAATAAGTTGCTCCTCACGCTGCTTCACTGTCCTCACAGTGTGAGTAGTCATGTAATAGACAATATCAATGTATGAGATTATCAGAAGAAACTGTCGTCTCAAAGTCTCCTTCATTCTCTCTCCTCCTCATAATCTGATTTAAGCCCATCTCCCATCTCCCTCCTCTGCCTTCTCCTCGATTGCAGTGTTTTACAAATTACGTAAAATATCACTTTTGACACAGGCAGCTCGTGTAGAGTCGAATTTTCTTCCCCTCCACCTCCATGTACTGACTGAGTGACCAAACTAACCAGGTGAAGCTGTTTTGTCCCCCTCTCTGCAGGTGGGAATTAGAGGGAAGGCGCAAGGGTCGAGAGGGCAGAGGGTCTCTCCTTTCTGCGACCTTTGACCTTTAAGGTCACTGTTGACTTCACCATTAAGAGTTACTCTTTGAAACAGTAACTTCATTAAGCTCAGGCTGCAGACAGGGGCTCAGCTGGAAAACGAGAGGGACACGTCACTCTGTTACTGGGGACAAAAGTAGATCTCCCTTTGTTCACATAGCATCTGCTGTTTGGTGGACACTTTTATCCAAACCACCTTAAAGTAATACGGCCGCACACATGGATGGCCACAGTGGGAATCCAGCCTCTATTTCAGAACAATGCCACAGTCATAGTCAGGAAGTTCAACAGAATAGCAGATGAGGAGGAATAAATACCACTGAGGGCTGCACCTAAACACCACAGCAATCTAGTATATAGTTCATATGTTTTCATGTTAGAAATAATCAAGTTTAAGTAACAGATACATGCAGGGCCATTCTAATGTACACATGTTGGGTACTTTATAGACTGATTGCAGTATTCCTTAGGCTCATTTGACTACTTTGAACCAAATTTTGGGGAGACTTGGATCCATTTCTAAATTTCTGTCTACAGAACAGAACTAGGAACAGGAATAGTGAAGGAGGAGCTTTTCAAACATCTACCTGCAGTATGAGCTGCTAAAACAGCAGTCAAGCTCAACTTCCCCTTTTGTTTTTTATGTTCTAAACGTATAAAACTTCAGTTCTCAAAGTACTAGCAGCAGTGTGCAGTATTTCAGGTTGCTTCAATGAAACCACTGCAATAATGTCACGGTGGCCTATATTCTCGCTAGCCGTTAATTATAAGCTATACAGCCACACGCAGTGAGCTCACCATTTCATATTGGTGGGTAGACTGTAATTAGCTGGTATTGCTACGTGTGCTAAGCTTTCCCCACCTATTCATCGAGCATGAGAGTTTCAGCAAGAGTTTCAAAGTTTGTTCGCCCCCCAACATCAAGCATAGAAAAGGATCAGACATTTTGATGTTTTTGTCATGTATAACATCAGACGTTCATACACCTAATGCTTCTAGTTGTTGACTTCAGACATCCTACATGTCCTGTAGAAAATACATCCAGTGTGCAGTTCTTGGAAACATATTTGACTGTGTCACACTAGCGTTTTAGGTTTTTTTCCTTTATCGCTCAGAGTTCAAAGGGAGTCATGCAGAGAATGTAGGGGAGGCACAGTGCTGTATCCACGGTGACCGCTACTCATGTGTAACCACGGCAGCGGGCCAGCAGCGAGGTAGAATTTTTTTTATTCTATTTTACATGTGTAGTAACCAGGGTGATAACTACAAGACTGGCAGAATGAGATAAATTTCTGGCTTCATGCCTGCTGCTCTGTCTCTCCTCCTTTCTGCCTCTTCACTCTCATCCTCTCTCTCACCCCGTCTCACCCTGTGTCACCCTGTTTCATGGCCTCTGGTTGCTTCTTTTTATAGTTGTAGATGTGGTGAGCAGTGCTCTTTGTTCTGTTGATCACAGGGCCCCTTGTTCTACTACAGATTCAAACATCTTGTACTGTCAGCCACCCACACTGTCCCTAGTGGTCAATTATCAGAACAGCAACAGGTTAAAATTACTTTTTTTCCCCATTTCTTTTGCCCATGAGCTCCCACTCATCTAACAGGGGACTCATCACTTAACCAGCTTAGCTTAATGCTATATCTTATCACACTGGATGGCTTTAGGAAAGCAAAAAGTGTGATCTAATTAGTGGGCCTGCTAGTATGACCGCAAGTCACTGGAGCTCCACAGATACCTTTGAGCTCCAATCTGTTTTGCTATTTTTATTCTTATTGTCTCTGGTGTAAACTGTTCCCACTACCTATGAGAGATTAATGACATCAAGCAAGGCAAGTTTCTATTGTAAATTTCCCACACAAATGCAAATGTAAGTATTTTAGTGTATGAATAAAATGGATATAATAAGAAATAAATAACAAGCACAGAAAATTTTTTTTAAAGGAAAAGTATCAAAAAACCCCCCAAAAAATAGAGGTGAAATCAGGATATAAGTGCATCCTCTTCTCTTTTTTTTGGGCACCAGAAGGTATTTTTCCAGGTAACACTGCTACTAGTGCAGACATAGATGGAGATGTAACGTATTCCTCAGTCCCAGTGGGAGTCAGATCCTTCACCTCAACCAGAACTGCAGACGTTTATATCACAAGCACTTCAAACACAGTCTACTCCTGATTGGGCTGCAGCAGGCGCAGCACACACAAAGACTACACAGCCCCAGTTGTATTCATACTCATAATAGCACCCCTGCTGCACTGCATGAGTACAGCTGATTTAACCTTGCAGGATCCTATGGAACAGTAAATTTCAAAAGCTCTACCTGTCAGACTACACTAGTGAATATTACTGCTATCGTTAGCTATGGAGGCGGAGAGCGATGGGGATGGAGTGAGCGAAGAGAGGGAGAAAGAGAAAGACAGGAGAGAAGCTGTCAGTAACCATGGTAGCAGCTTTTCTCTCCCCCAGCAAAATCAACCTGTGAAAACTGTATTTGTTAATGGTGTAGGGTGTACAGCAGACACTGCTGCGCTTTCAGGGCTGGTTGTTCATTTGCTGCTCTGAGGATTCCCTTTTGTGTGAGCATCGAGATAAGGGAGCAAACAATTAGCTTCATCAGTTCACAGTGAATAATAAGAGCTCCACACACTTGACAAATTCAAATCAGGCCTGGCTGCTGTTTGTACTGAAAACACGCTGTTTCCAGTCAAGCAAAGCGTGATTTATTGGAGCATTTAAGAACAACGTTTTTCTTTTTTTCTAGTAAGTTTGTGTTCATATATACATCTATGTCTTGCCTTGAATAAAAAATGGTCAAAGGCCTATTAGAGAAATTTAAGAGGCCACCACTTCATCATATTCCATTCCTACTCACCTGTCTTAAAGGTGTGCAATTCCTGACACAATCCTCTCATCTTGTAAAGCCATGTAAGCCGTCCATATCCATGCCAATATCCTTTTCTACTGGCATGTACACTTACACAAGCATGGTTCATATGCAGGTTTGCCATACTGAGAGATAGCCATGTACAGTTGCAGTGACCTGTTAATATGTAATAATCCACTTGACTGTTATATCTTTTTTTATTTAGGACAAAAGTTCTTTATTTAGTGAGTGAGAGAAAATAACGAGGGCAGGAAACCACTGAATCTAAATTCAATTGCCCTGCTGGTTTGTCAGTGGGGCCGCTTTTTTTAAAATTATCATTATTTTTTAAATCTCGACTTTATGACTGTTTCAAAGAAAAGAGCTGTTATATACAACAGAAGACTAAAGTGCACAGGACAGAGACTGAAGTGCACTGGAAAGGTTCATTGCAGAATTTGCATGAATGGAGTCAGTGCTCTGCAGCAAGAATTGAAGAGGTCTTCTCCAAAATACATTTTAAAAAAATGTACCTTAACTTCATCATCATATCTGTAAAATACAGATGATCCAGGCTGTTAGAGTGGAATAATTTCCTCCACTGAAAACTTAAGTTTTCGAATGATTGATTTTGCATTTTGGAACAAAACCCCAGTTCAAATCTTGCTGGGGGTTTTTTTCTTTTCTTTTTCTTGTTTTTTGACTGATTTGATTTATTTCTAGTTACCAGACTGCTTGATTACTGAACATAATTGTAATACACTGTACAATAGCATAGCATTGTTAACACTTGATGGAAATGCAAAAATCAAGATCTTTTATTTATCTTATCTAGGATATTTATACAAATTAATTTTATGTATAGGCAATTATATAATGATTACACATTATGACAAGGCACTTTTTACAGCATAAACCAGTCACACATGGAATTTTTACTGTTGATGCTCAGCCACATGGAGATTCATGAGACCGTTGTTGGAAACTGGTTCAAGGTTGTATGTATGTAAGATCAGCAATCCCAAAAATGAATGACAATGTTTCTGATATGATTTTGCATAGAGAGTATTTTACTACTGTGTGTTTAAGTCGCTATTGTGTTGAAGTCTTGTTGCAGTTTGTCAGAGAACCTTGAATGTTTAAACCATTTGATATTTTTTCATTTTATAACAAAATCTTAACAGCCAGGGTGTTATTGCTACAGGTTTGGGAAAATCTTGTACTTCTTTCCCAAATTAGTTTTTCACTTAGAATTTTTTTTTTTTAACTTTGAGTTAAAGGTGGGTATGAATGAGAGACTTAATGTAGCTTTCTCCATTCATAAAACCTTCTTTTCAAACCTTCTCAGAAAAAAGACAATTTGGTCAAAAGCCTAAATTGCAGGTATCAGGTGTTCTCCCAACATCAGCCTGATTTCTGAGAAGAAGACGGAAAAAAAGCCTCGGATTCATTTGACTAAGAATTCCACACAGTTTTAGAGATTTTCATGGGAATGTGTATTGTATGTTTGTCTATTTTTGGATTGTGGTCTAGTGTTGTTTGTGCCTTATTACTATGACAAATGTGTCTTTGAGTGTGTCTGTGCATGTGTGTGAGTCCGTGAGTGTGTGTCTGTGTGTGTGTTTTGATATAAATGAACTGTGCAGAGCAGCATTAAGCAGATCCGCTTCTCTGTTATTCTGGTTTTCTGGCTGTCTGTCGTCACAGCTGTTTCTGGTTCTGGTTCAGTAGTTGTGTCTGTCTGCTTGTCTTTTTCCTGTCTGTCTCTTTTGTCTTTCTGTCTGTCTGAATATCTATCCAATCCAGGGGTCTAAGCAGATATAGGTCAAAAACCGTTTCTGAATCCTTCAGTACTGACTCAGATACTTTTAAATACCTAAACAATTATTTTGTTTTAGCTTTAAAGACCCCCACATTATCTAGAAACACAATACTTGACATTAAAGGCTATGCTTTTGCTCTGCCTGGGTTGTTATAATGACAGAATGACTGTATAACATTTGGAACTTGAATCCATTTTCCCCACTTATTTCCAACCAGAAAACAACAAGAACCAGATGTGTATGCGTTTTTGAGTCCATCGTGACTGTTATGTATTGAATGGATGCATTCCTTTCTCTTGTCCGTATTTGTACATGTTTAGATACGGTGAGGCTTTTGTAAAGGGGGCCAATACATTTCAAACTGTCTTAGTCAATCCAGACGTGTTGTTGAGGTGAAATGAAAAGGCATCAAAGGGATGAAGTCAACATGTCAAATTACACCCTACAAATTCAGGTTTTCAGGAAAACTATACAATAACACAGCATTAAAATATTCACACTTAGCATCTTTGGCAGAACTGGAGTCAAACTTTAACGTGGTTTGTCATTACTTGCACAGTGCAGTTACTCTGTACTTTTCTCATGTGACACTGCTCATGAATAAACAAATACTTAGAAGAATAAACCTTAAGGATTTTCAATCAGCTGTGGAGGAAAACTCAGCTACGTGATATAAAACCTGGGAAGATGAAGTGTGAATTATCAACAAAAGCAATGCTCATTCTAGAAAGACATCTAATGTGATGGAGCAAAGAGTTCTCTCTCTCTCTCTCTCTTTTTTCATTACACAGTGGAATAATAATATAAATCCAACTCTAACATGAGCATGCAGTGACATACAATATCATTACTCACAAGGTGGGAGTTGATGTTTTCAGGCATCACATTATGGACCACATAAAGATAATGATGAGACATCATATTGTTGAGTCTTCCTTGTAAAGTAATGTGTTGTTTGCATCAACAGTTTACTAAATACTGGATGATGCTTGATTTGAATAGTCCAGTGCTGATACTCAACTGTCAAGTGACGAAAGGTAGATGTTCAACAACGTGCTGTTTTTCTTTGCTAAAGACAGTGAACCCCAAACCTTAATTTAACTCAAATACAAATATTAACAACTGCAAAAGAAAAAGAATCATAATCTACTTAACCTCAGTACACCCTTCACTGATTTATTGTAGTCATTGCATAAGAAGTTGAGTTGCAGCATTAGACAATTTAGTTCAAGTGTGACAAAATATTGTATATAAGATGTATATACAGTAAACTGTAATAATGGAAATACTTCTGAATCACTGCTTGTTACTAGAAGGTTCATAATGTCCATACTCTCTGACAGAATAAACTATATGACTGTTTAACTTAAATACTTTCACGTCTTTCTTCTCTGGATAATGGGTTCAGTGTGAAGTAGGTGTTTTCACTTAGCTTCATTGTTCAGTTCATTATTGAAGTATATTTAAACAGTGTGGTATAAACACTGTACAAGAAAGGAAAAGCAGCGTGGGAGGAATTTTCTTTTTGGGGGGAATCCATCTCCCGTATAGTTATAAACAGATGAAAACACAAAGCAGCCACTAGGTGGTGGCATTGCATCACATAATTCTGAATGAAGACAGCCTGGCTCATATGAATGCAGTGCTAGAGCTGTGTTTGAGGATCTGTGTACACACAGGCATGAATGAACCTGAAGATTTAAAATGCAGAGATTTTTCTCTCACAGAGCTTTATTTGGGTTTGGGATTCAAACTTCTTCATCTTTACCCATACTGTTGTCCAAACACTGAGGTCTTGACTATACTCTTTTAACACTAAACATTTCGAGCCCTAGCAATAATTTCCGAGGCACACATTTTGATATCATACTTTAAAACAAATACTTACATACTCTAGTGTATTTATCTTTGGTGGTATTTTCCTCCATCACTGATCATGTGACTCAGTCTGAGCAGGGCAGGTTTGTTTTAAAAAATCATTCAATCTGAAGGAATTAGACAGTAGTTTCATTGCTGCTTTTATGTGGATCTCTACGTTGGAGAGTAAATGAATTAGAGTACGGATGAAATTCAACAAGGTTTGCAAGCCAGACAACCCTCTTCACTGCAAGCATATGCTAACAGTGCTCATCATCGGTCTGTTTTCTCTTAGTAAATCTCTCATCCTCCTCCCCCTCGTTCATCCTCATGTCAACACCTGATAACGACTAAAGGGAAAACTGGCTGTACATCAGCAGTCCAAGATGGAGATGTCTGGACAGGACAGATATTAAAAGGCGCACAGTATACGCACACACATCCACATACAGTACACACTTTTTCACAGTCTTTTTCACTCAGTCTCTCTTGCTTTCTTTGACTCTGCTTCCACTGCCCCATTTTCTCTCTCCTCCTCTCTCTCTGAAAATGTAGGCTAGCAGCTCTCCTTGAGACATTTTTGGAGTTTGCTGGAACCACATTAGCAGCAACTCCCAAAGGATGGCACTTCAAGAAAAGCAAAGACCAGAGTCCCGATTGTACATGTGAATATTCATCTGTCACTTTCAGTAAGGTTTGGACTGCCACTTGTTCATGTTCCTGTTGGTCCAGTGGGAAATCTTTCCACAGAAAAATGTGCTCCCATGGGGGGCACACAGACATGAGTCTTACTGTGAGCTAATTACCGTACAGTAGGGTATGTAGAGCAGTGATTATTCATGACAAGGGAGAGCAGTAAGGTTCACAAGCTAATTGATAGAAGCAGTGTAATCGACCTCCATCATCTTTCCTGTGGGACTTGGAAATGTCGTACCACGGATGTGGTTTATTTGGGGGAAAATCTTTAAACAATCTTCAATAAAGAAGAAATCTTTTTTTTAAGAATGTGTCATTTCTAAAGTTTATTCTCCCAGCAGAGGGAGCCTGGGGGTCTGTTTTCCCTCAGTGTTTGTTGGAAACAAAGACCCAGGGCCAATCAGAAACGGGTTCGAGGAATTAAATCTGGGCTCACTGTGGCCATGGCAACGGCTTTACCTCTGTGACATCTGAGGAAAAGAAATGGAAGAGAGGAGATGCTACATGGACTGTGGTGGTGCTTAGCAAACCTCTCAGAATAGGTACCTATAAATCCACCCTTAGTGACCCCCTGTTCCATTTAAGTCGGCTCATTTCTGCTGGGGAAAACTGACCGTAGACCTGGATTAAACCAAAGTAAACAAGAGCAGGAGGACAGAGGGGGAAACAAGAATCATTAGTTATAATGTAGTGACGCTGTGTGTACAAAAATAGAAAGAAAAACAGACTGATTAATTCACTCAGATGAAAGACGATTTATGGGGGACACATGAAGGTTTGATATAAAAGTTCAGAGGGTAACAGTAGAGTATGCTGTCTTATCTGAACTAAGAAGAGCCTTGAAAGTTCCTTGAAGGAAGAAAGAAAAGGATGATGTATGGATGGTGGGTTAAGGAAGGGAACGAGTGAGAAGTGAAAGCAAAGAAGGGAACTGGGACAGAAGAGAATCCCAGAGAGAGCAAAGGCTTTTCAAGAACAGCATTCTGTTGGAGACTTAGAGCTGTACCTTGACAGGTGGACGGACAGACTGAGACTAGGAAAATATTTTAATATTTCAAAACATTTGTGTTAAAAAGCAATATTGTTAAGCCCTTTCCTGTCATATATATATATATATATATATATATATATATATATATATATATATATATATGTGTGTGTGTGTGTGTGTGTGTGTGTGTGTATATGTATGTATGTATGTATACATATATACATGAGTGTGTGTGTGTGTGTGTGTGTATAAGACATTTTTCCTTTTTGTATCACATCACAGCCTCCAATACTCCTCTACAGTATTCTGAACACATTAGAAAATTATAAATCAATTGATGTTCCAGTACAACACATCTTCTCAGCCAGACATGTTGGCTGGAATGTGTTCCAGCTCTAATAATTTTTTATGATGTGATATTTTAAATTGACAAGGCCACTTCTGTGGGTGTGGTCCTTCTCAGAGTGTACTAATATGGTTCTGCCTTCGATCCCACCTCTACTCTACAACTATATCCAATTGGCTTGGCATTCTGAAGTTCTATTCTGATTGGTGGCGCTTTCTGTCAATCAATGTCAAGCGGTTTTGCTTTCTGACTAACCACGCCTACTCACGCTTGCCAGTGCCAGCGGTTCATCCTTGCGTAAAGACTGTGGACTGCCTCACCGGGAGGGAGTAAACGTGTTAATTTTCTGTTAATTTTTGTAGGATTCTCTTGTTATAATTAGCCGTCACACTGTGGGAATACCTTTAAAAGAGCGTTTCCTTCGGTACTTCTGGTTGTACTTACCGGCGGTGTGGCGCAGCGCTGTAAACGCCGAGCTTAGGATTTGTCACCTGGCAGCAGCTGCTGGCTTACTTGTGTCTTGAGGAGAGTGGAGTCGCTAGGTAGTTGCCAAAAGAAAACAGGCAGTTGCTAACAAGTACTTAGCAAGTCAACCAGTTAGCCTTGTCAGCTAGCCCGCTCTCTTTGCTGCCACAGCAAGTCCCACCCTCACCAAGTGCGTGGACGTCGTAAGAGGCTGCAGCGGTGAAGTCGAGTGCTTTTTCCTCTCAACTTGGCCAGCATTGCTGCACAGCTGGCTGGCAAGCTAAAAAAGCCGTCTAAACGTTAGCCAGGTAACGCTAACGTAAAATTGTTGGCTTAACGTTGTGTCTTCTGTGGTGGGATACGGTCGCTACACTGGCAAAGAGACTGGCTAGAAAGAAGAGGCGAAATAAGGGAGAACAAGGAAGACACCGAGAAGGAGGGGACTGGCTAGTTTAGCCGGGGAGACAGAATCGCACGTAAGTGACACACTGTTGGTAACGTTAAGTTAGCTTACCCTACGGCTTACCGGTGCTGAACAATTTGCTGTGCTTGCATGGCGACGTTTATCCAGCCAGACACTTATCCGTGGCTTAGCCCTTGCAGCCAGTGCGCCATACTATACTGTAAGCTAACGGTAAAGGCTTCCTTGAAGGTGGCACACTAGCTAGCAGTGTAGCTAATGCCTGGTGGGTTAGAAAGTGAGACTGCATCTCGACTACATTTGCTGCAATAATTATGTGTTAGCTATCAGTAACTTAGATCGGTAAGTTTAGCCAAGTGTTCAGCTCGTCTGTGTGTGGATCGAAAAGAACCGTGAACCAGCTGGTGGACAGGAGAATTAGCTAATTAGCCGCTTTGCTAGCTAGTTCGAACCGGCCACCCACCTAAGTTGACAGCTCAGTTTCTGGCGATGCCAAGCACTTTTGTTACTGAAACACAACGAATGCCACTGGTTATCTGTCCACCTCATAGAGAATGTTAGGCTCATATCTGCTCTGTGCAGCTGTGGGAACTGTGTGTTCCTTGGCTCAACCTCAGATAAAGTGGCTGCTCAGTGACAGTGTCACACAGCAACACTTCATATAGGGCATTCCACTACCTTGCTCATAAATGGCAATGTAGTATCTGTTCGGCTGTCAAACTCGGTCATTTCCTTAGTTACCCAGGCTGTTCCAGTATGTTCCAGCTGTCATGCAGAGCTCTCATCTGTCACTCAACCTACACAGGTCACACGCAGGCAAACCATGTGCTGGAGTAGTAAACGTCAAAGTCAGCTGTTGACAGTAACAATTAAGCCATCCATAATCACATCACCACAGCCCTGTATCAAAACACAAGAATGACTCCGTACCAAAACAAATTCTTTGACACTTTTCTCTCTTTCTGTAGATAGATAGAAAACACCGCCACCAAGCCACACACAGCCATGAGTATTGAGATACCGGTGGGGTTGACAGAACTGCTGCAGGGATACACTGTGGAGGTGCTGCGACAAAGGCCGTCAGACCTGGTGGATTTTGCAGTACAGTACTTCACCCGTTTGCGGGACACCAGAAGTCAGGATGGAGCCAGCTCTGGTGGCAAGACGGGGAAAGGAGTGATGTTTGATGGGGAGCCAATGCAAACAGAGTCCAATGGAGAGGATGACGAAGATGATGATTCTGACTTTGAACGTAAGTTGATGCTCTGTTGTTATGATTATCAGCTGTTGTGATGAACATGTCTGTGCAAGTGAAACTGGACAGAATAAAAGAAAGAGTCTTTGTGTGAAAGGGAAAGAGCGTAGAGGTGAGCACTGAAGCCCTGTCACCGATATAGTCAGAATACATTTCATCTCTTCCTTAGAGATGGATTTCTCTAAGTGTGTGATAATTGACATATTTGCATACAGTACACACATTTGCTCTCAAAACATCCCACTGAGCAGACAGTTCAGTAAAGCGGCCCTCATCTGCCACTCATCAAATCTAAGTCTTCCCCATCCTCATTTTCTATCTGGCTGTCAGGATCTGTAGTCAAATCTTTTGTTATTTATTTGAACAACCAAGTTTAAAGACCATAGTGGGTCTCATTTTGTCAACTATAGCTTTCTAGTCAATGGCTATTGGTAAACAGCTTGTCTTTACCATTTTAATGTGATAAGTTGATTGTACCAGTGTAATAGGTTTAGATGTACAAGCTGGAATCTTTAGAAATGATTTTCACAATGAAACATGTATGTCTTTTTTTTTTAGCAGCAGTTTATTTTCATATTTAGGTTTAAGAATTCATATACTGCATAACTTTTGCTTTGTAGCTCAAACTATCAAGGTCCAACACAGTACATTACTTTCAGCAGAGGCAACGCCATGCCTCTCTCACATCAGTCCCCTGTGTTTGACAGACTGGCAGAAGATGTAAGCTGCTCCACAGCTCAGCTCTCCTCTGTGCTACTGAGAGCAGCGTGGCCTAGATCACATCAGTGTGCTGCGGAGCCAGGGGCTGTTACCTTGTGAATGGGGGTTCTGTGTTTTCTCAATGAGTTGATCCACTGTGATGATCTGTGAACGTATCTTCTAAAACTCAAGTAACATTTTTATGCTAGTGACAGAATCTCGCAGTGCTTTTTGTGTGTGGAAATGTCAAATTAACACGATCCAAATGCATTGAAAGTAATGATTATAGTTCCACGGTGTGTCTCCTATAAGTGTAGTTAGCAGATACTAAAGCACTGATGGATTGTAACATCTAGTAGCAGGGTGAAATAGTAAACAGCCATGAGTTTTGGAATTCATCAGCCTTGTTTTTAAACTTCAGTTCTACTTCTACCCTGTATCATTTATAAGTTAACTATATTTATGATGCCCCATATGCAAATGTTTATCTCTGCTGAAAGCAATATTGGCCAACCTTGTAGACTGGCACAAGCTGGCTCAGGGTAAATGGGGGATTACTGTTTCCGTTTCTATGTTCACACAAGTGGAGTTTGGCTCCTGTCTAACAGCTGTGACCTCAGCTGATGGAACGGTGTGTGTGTGTCTGAGTGCATGTGCATGTTATTGATGCATGCTTATTAGAGCAAACAGATGTGTTATGACTTGGATTTCACACCCGTTCAAATTCCATCCTGGTGACGGCATGAGGCAGTTCTTCCTAGTACATTCTGATTAGCGATCAGTTGTTGAGCATTTACCATGCCTAGTCCAAGGTGGCAATAAAGGACAGGGAGCTGATATTGTTGTGCTGCGGGGGGGGGCTATTGCCTGGATGCTTTAGGTCACACACATGACATCCATGACATTAGATTATCCAACCAGGCTTGTGTACATTGCCCCAAGGCATTCATTTCTGATGGGAAGAACACAGGCCTGTATAGTGAAAGACATCATGTGCTCTTGCCTGACCCTTTTGTAGCCTATAGGTATAAAGAGTACTATAATGGCACCAGTTCAACAGCAGTTGCTCCAAAACAGTTTGATCTTGTGCAGAAAAGACCAAAATAACTTTTTAAAACTCGGGATTGCAATACAGACATGGATATTCTTAGTTATTACCACAGGTGACGCATACCCAACCAGGTCTTATTAGTTTCAACCCTTGCAATGCTGAACAGTCTACAGACAATAAGACAATACAGTCACAGTGCTGGGACTATTAATGGCAGAATGCAAATGCTTTACCTCAGTATGCGACTCAGCCCAAAGCCCAAGTCAGTAATACAGTTTTACAGGATCCTGATTGCCAGAGGTTTTGAGACACTGACAACGTCCTTGGTTTGGTCTTTACTGTGCTCTCTCCAGTGAAAGAAAAATGTTTATAAATACTTAAATAGAGAATTTTGTTCAGAATATAAAATATTGTTTCACATGTTGTGTCGGTATTCTGGTGTTAAGATTGCGCACTTTCTCTAAGAACTGACTTTGATACATGATTCTTTTAGAGGTTTAGAAAACAGTTCAGCTGAAGACCTTACAAAAAGTAATTTTCTCACATTTAGAGCACAGCTTATTAAAAAATATGACTGCCTTTGTCATGTGGTGACCTACTGGAAGTAGGCCAATGACTCATTTTGGGCATTGACCCCTTAATTAAGAAATATGACCACTGTGAAATTTCTATAGATTTGAGATGGGGTAGAACAGCGCTCTGTAATGGAGAGAGAGTTTTATTGGTCACATGATTAAGACTGAATTTGTTTTTTAAAAAAATAAAGTCTTGAGTCAAGGTGAAATGCCAGTTATGTAACATGAACATAATCTGTATCTGTTGTATATAAAAATTCTTGACACTTTTTGTTTTCTTTTATTATGCTACTTAGAGTTATGATGATTCACTGGTGTGCTCTTAGCCTTTCATTTGCTGGAGGAAATCGCTGTGTATGAGTGTGTCGGCTAAACGCCTAAAATGTAAATGAACTAGATAGCTGGTTATGTATTCCCATGGACAGCACAGTATACTCTTAAAACATGACGTCCTATTTTACATGCTTTGTTTCCCCGACTCTTGCAGCCTAAATCCACAGCAGGATCACTACACAGGCCTAAGCTGCTTAACAAAAGGAGATAGTGTTTTGAATACAAACTGTTGTACCTCCATCATATCTGGTGATGATGGGCAAAGGTTTTTTGAGTAACCCTTTCTGTGTTGATGCTGAGCTTCTTTAAGAAACAATAGATTGACGGATTAAAATAAACTCTTAATTCACAGCTGATATGTTTTGCTGAACAGTTGACTGAGGCCAAAGCATGGGCTCTGCTACGAAATGTAAAAAGAAATGTTGGACTAAAATTGAGGGCTAAATATCAGGGTTTTCAGTTTGAATCACATGATTTCAAGAGGTGGGGGGCTGAATAGGGAGATGAAGGAAGGTACAGGCTTCATACAAAAATTTTTTCTTTTGAGTCATCCTGTCTAGTGTCAGTCTGGCAGTGTGTGTTCACTAAGAGAAACAGGAGGGAATGAATGGATGCCTCTGTGACTGAAATGAGTGGGGCTTTTTATTAAAAGATGGATGGAGGGACAGATGAGTCCCAGGGATGATAATAGAAATGAATTAAATGTGTTTTTATAAGAAAGACAGCAGGGATAAAGAAGAGGTTATATGAAAAAAAGAGGCTGAGAGGGAAAAAAAGGGCTTACGCTAACTCTCAACAGAACATGACAGTGCTTCGTAGGTAGATGATATATAACAGACTCCACACTTAGTTGTTCTTCATCCTGAACAGTGCAGTTTTTACCAGAGATGAATGGGAAATTTCAGCAGACCGTATTTATCAAGAAACTTTGATAACTTTGCCTCCAAAACAGCGTAATTTGTTTGTGGCAGTATTTTCTTCTTCCTGAAAAGCATCAGTCAGTATTTTCAACATCCTACCTGTGTGTTGTGTTGATTATTTATAAGCACTGGTTGAAGTCTTAGGAAGACCCATAACATCAACAGAAGCTAGTAAAGTGTTTTCTTTTCATTGCAGCAGCCCCCTTGCACCAGTAAGTGCAAATTTTCCCAGATGGTCAGTGTTTATCTTCTGTTGATATTAAACACTCCAGTAAATCATGACATAAGGCCCATTGCTTGGTGACTACCACCAAAACGCACTATATCCTTGGAAATGGCCCTGATACATAGACACCTTTCTAAGCAGGGTATCTGCAAGTCCTAGAGCAATTTTAAAATAGTGATAATGATAAAAAAAATATCTATTCTCTGTTTTAAGTAATTTAGTTAATTTAATCATGTAGTTACTTAGAATATGCTCAGTTTTAACAGCCTCTATATGTAGGTTTATGTACCAAAGAGACTATACAGAAAACATCAGTCTTTCTAACTTTACACTGAAATACATATCTTACCAAATCAGTAGGATTGCCATTGATGTTATATTAATGTTTAGATTTTACTCATATTAATTTTATCAGTTTTGAGAAACCATCGCATTTACTTGTGTCCACTGTCATCAACGTGACAGTATCATGCTGCTGTAGATGCACTCTGAAGCTTTATTTATAGTTTCTGCGTCCACATGGCTGCAAGTGTCCACGTGATGACAGATTTGTCATCTGCACATGTTTGTGAGGGTCCACTCGCAGCCCAAAATTTGAGTCCATTCAGACTGTATGTGCCAGCAAGCATGTGAACACGTCCATATATGCAGACCACAATGTGTTAGTGTGTGGAGCATGTAAATATACCTGTTGTACGTTTGGTTGTCGTTAAAGCCTGGGGTTAATGTAGCCCCAGGCATGATCACACACAACACGCTGAAATCCTGCCTCTGTGACCTCTTTCTGTCTCCTCCCTCACTCTGTCACCTCCTCCTCATTGTCGTTCTCTCTTATTTGGTTTCTGTCACCCTGACTCCCTCTCTCTGTCCCTCCCTTTGCCCCTTACTGTTCTGCTTTTCTCTGTCTGTTTCCCTCTTCTTTTCTCTCTGCTGATCTCCCCCTCTGATATAGTAATGATTAAACTCAGTGTTTAGTAGATGCAGTAACTCATGACTGTCATCACATACAGAGAGATCCATATATTTTTCTTGCATGACTACTTTTTTCTCTTCTCTGCTCTGTTCTCATTTTCTCTTGTAACTCTTCTAATTCACAATTTTTGCCATTCAGTTCTACTCTGGACCATTCACTTTTTTAGTCTTATTTTGCTTTGTGACTTTTCCTTTCACTTGTATTGTGATAAATAGACGTACGCTCAGCCTCTGTAAGCGCCAA
This sequence comes from Lates japonicus, assembly GCA_033238685.1. Taxonomy (NCBI): domain Eukaryota; kingdom Metazoa; phylum Chordata; class Actinopteri; family Centropomidae; genus Lates; species Lates japonicus. Next base: position 8,507,558 of record BRZM01000001.1, read on the forward strand.
GTGATTAGTGCAATAAGCAGAGCTGGATGTCCGTATTCATTATCTCACGGAGACCTCGTGTGTGTTTGTGGTAGATAAAAGGAGAGGGCGCATGCGTGCACAAATGCCATTACTGAGTGTGTACATTTGTATGTCTTTATAGGTCTGTGTTTGTGTATGTGTGCGTGAGGCGTGCGTGTGGCTGGTGTCAGTGCAGTGTTGTGCAACAGGTGACCTGATTAGCAGGCTGCAGTGTGTGTGTGTCAGTGTGCTTTTAGCTTCCAGGCAAATGTAATGCAGCCTAGCATCCCTACAGAGACCTGCTGGACTGGCTGACTGACAGTGTACTAGTGGAAAGCCCTCAGGCGGCTCATACTACTCTCTGGCTGTCTGACTGTTTTTTTAATACAGCAACTGTCTCTCCCTTCTGACATCCTTTCATGTCTTGCTGTCTTCCTCTCTGCCTGTATTTATATTTACCACCAGAAAATCCAAAAGAAAAATAGTGCAGCTCATTTTGGCTCTCTGTGATTGGCCGTCTTACCTGTGTGTTGTTAACTGGACTTTACTCTCTGCTGCCTCTCTCTAAGTGCTTGTGTGCCTCTTTTCATATATTTTCCTCTCCTTACCAAAGCAACAGTATTGTCGTTTCTCCACCTGTTGGTCGTCCTCTCTGTTTGACTGTCTTGTCTTTTTTTTGTTTCTTCCGTCATTCTTTAATGATCTGCTGGTTTGTCTACATCCACCTGCCTCCTGCTCCTGTCATCCTCCTTTGCTTTCTTATCATTTTGAGTGTCTTTCTTTGAATCTCTAGGAACCCTTATCTCTACCTTTCTGCTTGTCTGTTCTCTACTCCCTCTTTCTGTTGTGTTTCTCAGTATCCTATCCTCTGCCTGCATAATTCTGAACATGACTGTTTGTTTCATATTCCTTTCTGTGTCTGTAGCAGTTTGTTAAAATAACGGCCGTGTTAGAAAACACAGCCAGTGATGACTAGAGACGCCACTATATGTTGTACAGCTTAGGTACTCAAGATAAAAACATGAAACAGTGCAGTGTAGAAGTTGAGGAAATGTATTTGTCAATTCTTAGGCACAGTTCAAGTCACAAGACAAATTCTTAAACCGTAGACCGTAAAAGCATTGAAGTCTGTGTCATCCTGTAGCCATCATTATCACAGAATCTCCATATGAAACCTTATGTTTGTGAATCACTAGGACATTTTACCCCAAGTGATTTGACAAAGGACACAAATAAGAGCAGTGTATTTGTTTTTTTGTCATAGGATCCTATTAGACTACCATAGTGGTGGCCGGGTCTTCCTCTGCATGAATACAAAGAGACAATACAGGAGAAAGGAAAACAAAAATACATCACAGTCTGAGCCTATGGAAAGAACAAATTGAACCGACAGAAAAATAATAACAAAGCGAATGAAACCCATCATGAGAAAGGACAGATGAGGCCATGACCACAAAGCAGACTGTGGTCCAACCTGGTTTGTGTGTTTACTGATGGAGCATCATTTGAACTTTGGTACTTCCTCGACATACTTTTCTAAAGCCATCTTGGTAGCTGCAGAAAAATGATGGAGGGTTTAAAACAAACCTTTAACTGACAGTTGTACATCCTCCTCTCATGTCCCTGTTTGAGTTCACAAGCCCCTTGCTCCAACACAATCTGTCTCGAGGACATAAATGTTGTCCGACTCTGACCACTGCGTCTCACCAATCCATTTCAAGCCCTCACTGACTTTTACTGCCTATAGAACCAGATGAAGTTCTGATATTAAATTATCATAATTTAAAACATTTGTAAATTTATATAAGTGCTCCAAGTGTCATGCTTCCGTTCTTTCTGTTCATTCTGTCATTGTACAACTTTACAAACCATTACAAGGGTGCCTCTCCAGTTACCGAACAGCATTGCTAGTTGGCAACAACAGGTACAAAGAGATAGAAAGCCACATGGAAGTAGAGCATATCTTCTTTGTATTTCTCAATATGTTAAGTTCTACAAGTAAAACATTATCTGAGCATCTATGAGGGTAGAAATTGTTGAGAAAAATTTTTATATACTCACTACTACATTCAAATGAAGATCTACAACTTTGATACCTAAGTTTTTAAACGAAGGCAACAAAGAGTTTTGCATCAAAGCCTGGTTCAAGTGGATGATGAGAAGAAATACTACAGATGGCATAGACCCAAACTGACCTCCTGTTTCCCTCTGTATAGAGAAATTAGAAAAAACAGAGGGACATTTATGGTTTTGGGGATAGGGGAGATAGGATGTGAAGGATCACAGTGGAAAATGTTCTTTTAAAAGAGACTGTATTAGGTTTTTGTGCTGGTATTAAAATCACGTATTCTCAAATTTAGAATTTGGCATCAGCTAATACTTGAAATTGAACTTTAAGGAGTCTTGGTGTGAATTTAGACACAAAGGGTTATGGTACTTTTGGGAATAAAATTACAAAAATTACAATTTCATCGTTATTGGAAATTTTTAGCTGTAAAACTAACATGGTGATACAAAACTTCTTCAATACGGGCTGCCATGTGTTCTTCTCTCAGGAGGGAAGGAGGCGTGGGGAAGAAATGAGAAGGGCATGAATGGGAGAAATATGTAGAAATGAAGAAAATGAAAGAGAAGAAACATAAAGAGTGTAGAGAGTATAAGAGAAGGGCGAGGAGAGCTGGGCTGGGATGTGAGAGATCAATCTTCCAGTAATCCAATGTAATACATTTGACTCACAGGATGTAACACAGACTTCAGGCCAAAGTTTTGGATCCTTAGTCCAGTAGTCCATCAACCCCATTAGAATAATATTTTGGCCAAGTAAGGAAATACAGAGAGAATCATGAAGTCTGGCTGTGACCCTCCTTTGAATTTCACAGCATTTTTGTCACACATTCTTAATCTAACTGCCTTACAATACCATCAAAGACTTTCCTTGCAAAAGCTTTATCCTCTATATTTCTTCCATTGTTTTGTCATTATGAGCACTCCTGCCACTAATAAATTATCTGCAAACATACTTCCTGTGACCATTTTCAATTGATTTGTCTTTCCTGAATGTGTGGCTAATATATTGGTTTTGAATAAATAAATGATGTAATAGTTATTATAATAGATGGATCATCTGTTTATTATAATTATAATATATATCAATAGATCTTTGTTATAATAATTACAGTGATTATTCTCTCTTGGGTGTGCTGGGTTGGGTTATCTTCATTTCTGAACTCAGTCTCTGAGCCTCTGTGTGAGGCCAATCTCAGTGAATGACGGGGAGGTTTATGGGTTTGAGACAATCGCGACAGAGGTCAGCGGTAGAGGAGATAGGAGATGGGAGATAACATTGATATTGATGCAGTTGATTGAGGTTATCTGTTAGTTTGATCTCAATGTCAAATAAGATTCTTTATTGGTTTTTGTAATCCCTCATTACCTGCCTTGATGTCCATCTGTTTACTTCATAGTGGTAGACAGACAGGTGAGAGACAGGCCTCAGGTGCGTAGGTTGGTTGGGGGTTTGTCAAACTTGAAGGCACCGAGCATTAGACAGATAGCCAGTTGCTACGGCCAGCTGAGGTTATCCATGTCCCTCAAGTGTCTGCACAGCAAAACATGATCATGCATTGGATTTCTGGGTAAAGAGAGATGTGATTGATCAATTCCAACTCGTTAATTTAGAACTTCCTAGAAACCCAGCCTTGTGCAGCAGACTGAATCACAGCTTTTCAGAAAATGGGTCGGGGTGGAGAGATGGGTTGTGTTAAGGTGACAATGGCCGGGTTCTGGTGTGGTATATATTGGTAAACTCTTAAAATAAGGCCATTCAAGTTGGTCAAATTAGCCTACATTTGCACAGATATTCATTATCAGGGTAAGGGAGTCATTTGTAAATATCGATTCAATTAAAAGAAGATACAGAAATGCTGGATGAAGTCAGTATCACTGGGAACATGGCGATTCATTTGTTTCGCCATTTGACCTCTCATGTTCAGAGTAACCATAGACCAGGGTGATAAATGAACTTTCATGTTCACCTGTGACTGTGGGGAGTGAACAAAAGAGTTTCCCAGCCTCCAGATAGTTTAGGAAAGGGATGATGGTTGGTTTCCTGCCGAATTGGCTGAACAGACAAAGACCAGCATGTAGCTGGTGGTTTTATCACACCCTGCCTCAGACATCATTCTGACTTGTGAACTGAACAGTAGAGCGCACGTGTGAAAATGGTGTATGTTTTATAAATTCTGCACCATTTCTGTAATTTCTTTGTTGCTTTTATACAAGATGGTGGAGAATTCCCACACACTGCACTCGTACACATGGTTTAGATCATATGCACGGTCACTGAAACCTACATCCTGCTTCACATTTACACACAGACAAACACAGGACTGTGAATGGGCTGTACAAAGCATAGAAAATGGTCTTTCCTTCCAGTAAGTTAATGATGAGCCCCAAAACCTACCATCTATTTTCACTTTTTACTGTGCAGTGAGGAGGCTAGATAACCTACATTTAAAAAGAAAAAAGATTAATCAAGGGTTAATTTTCATGGTGTGTGTAGATTGCAGGTTTAACATGGTGCCCTATACTGGCACATCCATGGTCACCATAGAAACCACTGGCCTTGAAATTGCTCTCAACCAATCATTGCTGGAAGTAACAGTGACAGGCAGTGGCCTTGCCTAATCACGATTGAGATAAAGAAAGTCAGGAGGTCACAAGTAGTTCACAGCCCTCCCCTCTGTAACAAGTATCTGTATCAGTATATTTGCATAGCCTTGATACGACTTTCATATCGGTGTCTTTGTATTGCAGTTCTGATAATGTCTGTTTGCGTAACCCTCTTATTATTTATCTTCTTAAAGGGCAGCTGCACTGTTTGCTGTCAGTGAGGAATAAAGTTGTCATTGAGAGAGAGGCAGAGAGAGAGAGAGATGAAAACTGCAAGAGTGACTTGACACTTGTTTGCTCCTGCTGTTTAGGCTGTATATTTATAGTGCTTTGTATTGTATTAACTGCCATCCTTCCTGTACTAGCCTGTGTTACTTGAAATCAAATTAGCATGAAATACACCAGGTTTGATCTTTTCACTAGACTCAAGTCCCTGGTGACAGGGCGAATGTTATTGTTTTGTCCCCTTATGGCTGCAGTAATAGTCAGATTTAAAGTGAATGTACGTATGCAAGTGTGTGTATACTTGGTTTCCATGGCACAGCAAGTAGTACCCATGAGCTACAAGTCAGATGGTATTGCATTTAACGACCTAACTCTAAACATAGGCTTGAGAATGTGGAGGTTTGGAGTTCTTTTGTGACTGTAAATGGTCACGTAATGGGAGACCAGATTGGTGTTGTTTACGTTACACCCCAGTGGTTTGATGATAGCATGTTGCACTGTCCTACCCGCAGGCTGGCCACTAATGTTATTCTACAGTTTAAGGTTTTACCACCACTCAGGGCTTCTTAATGGGCCAACATTGTGCTGTACTTATGTGTTGTGGGAAGCCAAAATGAATAAACTGTCCATCGTCCTGAGGATATGAAACATATTGCTCGACTTGTCATGTGGAAAGTTGATGATTTAGACCCAGATGTTGGGGCCTGAGACAATGTAATTATGCATGTATTTTTGCTTGCCTTTGCCACATCCCAGATCCATGTAATGTCTCTAGAGTGTCATCTCTTAAAGTGTGTGTTGGGACTCCAAAATAATTACAAGCCCATCTCTCCTGGGTTTTTCTCATGGCAAAAGAAGCAATATATTTTAACGAAACAAGCTCCTGGGGCTAGAGACGATAAATTATTTGATCAGTCTGACAGTGTAAATGTTGCAGAAAACCTGCAGCAGCCAGGTTCATAAACTCAGTGCTAGATAAGGTCAGATAAGGGATTCCTGTCATCCACATTCTGCAGTGTTACGTTCTACAGGCGACAGGTAACAGTCCTCAGGTTCTGCGGGTTCATAATCATACAGGCTATCACTGATAACATGGTGGAACCTGAGCAAAGATGGTAATGGCATCAAGGGAGGATGCCACACATACTATACTTGTGTTGCAGTGCTAAACAAATTTGTTTTTTCACATGTTGAAACTATAGCCTCATATTTAAAATGTTAGCTGGTTTGAGGATACACCCCAGCAGTGGCACAGCTTTACGTTACACTGTGCACCAGCTTTGACGTAAGCACAAAGAAATAATGTTGGCCAGTGCCTGCTAGCTCTCTTCTCAAATATGTCGCTTCCAAGACTTTTTTTTTTTTGGGAGGAGGCAACATGGCACTGAGAAGAAACTGCTTACTGCTCCCAATGAGAGAAGAAGTCTGGGAAACCCACAAACAAACTAGCGCAGTCAGTTATCTAGGTTGGTCTCTCCAATATTATTAATAAACAGAAAATAATGGATTATGACTTGGTGTTCCATGCACAGTAGCCAAGAGTTTTAGGTGTTCATTTGGTGGAACAGGAAAATCAACAATCTTTCTGTTCAGGCAGTAATCGTAATCTGTAGCTTACCAGGTTCACTCTCAGAGCAGCATGTCCTCTGACGGAAAGTGGAATGGTCAGGTCAGGAATTAAAGGGTTAAGTAACCACTAGTAAATTAAGCTGGCGCTGAAAACTGGTCTTACTGGTCTCTTGCTTTCCATTCAGCATTGCTTGTTTGTTTGATTTGTTTAATGTGTGATGTCCAGTACTAGATATCATCCTCATGGTTGCTTATGCGTCTTTCACTACAGTGACCTCTGGCCTGTGTGACTTAATGTGTGAAAGTATAGTACTGACACTATGAGGGTCACAGGGGGATTTCCAGTGACGCTAAATAAGTACTTTCTCATGGTGCTCTAATATACTTTGAAAAAGCCTCTGCTTAATGCCACATGCATTTGTTTACTGTGATTACTGCTGCTGCCAAAGTATAAAACAGTAGCCACTGTACTGATAATGTGTGAGCCATACAATCAGTGGAATTTCTGTTTGAGTGGTGCGATAACTTTGATTACTTATGTAAACACCTTAATCAGATTATGTTATTCACAAAGGGCGTAATCAAAATAAGCATAATTTATTCAGCAAGCTGAGTTACATGTCCATTTTTATAGCTACTCATGTAGACTGCTTAGACTGATTTTTTTTTCTTTTGTGTCTAAATTAAACCATGGACCAGGTGGTGTGTTAAAACACACACACACACACACACACCCCACTCGGACAAAAGCAAAGAGTAAAGCTTTTGTTCAAGTGTGTAAATTCATCAGCTGATGGTTAACACCAGCACCACCTTCCCTAAGTTCAATAAATATTCTTTAACCTGCTACACCTCCTTCCTTACATTTCCAATCATTAGTTGATCTCCTACTGTTTATGACATGTTGAAGCAGAGACATTGATAAACATAGGAAAGGACAAACGGTCAGGTCAGTGAAAACCTGGTGACACTGGGAAAGGGTTAATACCAATGCAGCTATAAACACGACAGGGTTACTTCCTTATAAGGACCTAAGTCTTATGGAGAGTGGGTAGAGGGGAAGAGAGAGGGTGAGATAGTGGGAAAGTGAGTGAGACAGATATTGGGCAAAGCAAAAGAGAGAGAAATAGAAAGAAAGAACAAGAGACAGTTTTTGTGGGAGGGAATTGGACCGAGTTAGATAATGGGAAAGGTAAAGAGGGTGAGGAGGGAGTTGCATGGTGGGAAACAGAGACTGAAACAGAAACAGTGCAGAGCGTGAGAATAATGGTGGAGAGAGGAAGCTCGATGACATAGAGGAGGGAGGTATAGGCTGTGAGAGCCGACGAGAGAGACTGTTTTCTTGGCAAGGATGGAGAGAAGGAATGAGGCAGGCTCAACCAGAGAACAGAAAGATGCACAATGGTTACAGTAAAAATGAGAAAGCAAACACAAAACTGTAGAGAGAGAGAGAGAGGAAAGGGGCAAACAAAGAGGGACAGGCAAGGGAGCACTGAGAGAGCAACACAAAGAGAAGGAGTAATAGAAAAATGTGGAATAATGTACGCTAGGGCTGCATGATTCTGGAAAAAATGAGAATCACAATTTTTTGCTTAGAATTGAGGTCACGATTCTCTCTCACAATTTTTTTTCAACATGTTTTTTGCACTAATTTACCCGATACACAAGGAAGCGGAACAGAAAATATAATGGTGCCTGATACAGGACAGGCCATATCGTAAGAGTACTATCTAGACCTACTCTATAGGAAAAGTGCCTTGAGATAACTTCTGTTATGTCACTATATTAAAAAAATTGGATTGAACTGAATTGAATGTTCGGCTAAGTGGTAGTTGATTGAGTCTGTAGGCTTGTCAGGTATGGTAATAAACTGTGTAAGGTTCTAAGGCTGCCCCCTAAATGTTGACTATTGGATACATTAGTCTGATATGACTCACAGAATGTCAGTGGACAGAGTCGTTAAACTTTTGCTGCCTCAGAATTTACACACAGAGCACTGCAGGAGCAACAGTGTGACAGGCTGTAAACTTTACAACCATGTCTTGTCTTAAAATGACCAAAGCACAAAACTAACTTTACAGTTAATGAAAACAGAGGGCAGAACGACAGCACGATGCAAGCAGTGTGACTCGCTCTGATTCTCTCCACTCCAGTGTCAGGTGAGTTCTACCTGCCTGCTGACAGCTGCATGCCCACCGCGTGTAATGACACATTGTCATTGGCTGAGGGCGATAGAAGCGTTCGTTTTGATGCAGCGGGTGTCCCTGATGAAAACGCAGCAGAATCGTCATTTAGAAATAAGATCACATAGAGCCCTGAATCGCGATTTTAATCCGATTAATCGTGCAGCTCTAATGTACGCAAAGCATTGTTTGATGGGGAAAGGCAGCATGATGGAGGAGAGGAAAAGTCAGGACAGACAGGGTGAAAAAAATTGACAAATAAAGTGCTCCATTATTGAGACAAGCTATTATTTGAGTAATTAAATGGACCTCTGCTATTCATCTGTCACAGAGGAAACCCTAAGTGTGTGTCTGTGTGTATGTTTTGTAGGCATGCCAGGTATTATTTATGTGTGTGTACATTTGTGTATTTATATATTTCCCTTACCCAGTGTTGGTGATACCTTGTAACTGTGTGTCTCTGTTTACAACTTCTGTGTAATAAATTCAACATTCAAACAAATTCTCACTACTGTAAATCATAGAGCTGAGAAACTGTACATTGCAACAGCAAGCTCGCTAATTTAACTCATATGTATGTTCTCCTTATGTTTATCCTCTGTGTGAGATGGGTGCCATGATGGGAGACATATTGTACTTTATTTTCAAAGGTATAATTTCTGTTTGTCCAACATGCAACATTTTGGCTGATCACAGTGTCTTAACATATTCAGCTACACTGTTGTGTTTTTGTCTCAGGGCCACGCAGTCCACTCAATTCTGCTCAGAAATTCATGTGAAAACCCATTTAATTCACTAAGACTTGTGTAGTAAACCACTACCTTTACCCAGTTAATACTACACTTGACATTGCTCCCACTTTTCAGAGCAGCTCTGATTTAAGATTTTTTGATTTTTGTTTGAGTCATTTATCACAAGGGTTAAACCGTGATTATTTTGAAAATGAATCTATGGTATTGTGTCAGCTCTATGACATTTGATTTAAAGTTGACAACCACAGCTCTTCAGGCAGCTCCACTGAACTTTGTGCCAAAGTAGTTGCTATAATTTTCCCTGCTTGTTTTAAGATTTCAACTGGTGAAAATAAGGCCAGAGGCTTTTTCTCTGTTAGTTCTATTCTATCGCCATCCACATCAGCTTGTAATATTTCTTAACGGTCTACATAGCAGTGATATGTCATCTATTTTTCCAGCTGACTCTCATATGATACAAACAGTTGCTGGCATGAAACAGCCAGTACTAATTACACACTGTAATCATGATGAAGGAAAACTTCACCTCAAAGCACAGTCCCATTGATGTTATCCAAAATACAGTTAGAATATTCAGCATTTTGAGTGTGTGCTCAATCCATTTGGTAAGGCCCCAATTTGCTGGAGGCAGTAATTGACATGTTGTTTGACACTCATAATTTGTGTCTGGTGTGACGCACTGCAACCAGCAGACCTGATACGTCAGCAGCCCTGATACTTGCCTTGCACTACATATTTTACCTAGAACAACACAAAAGATGTCACAGGGTTCATTATGTGCTGTCTGCCTCCTCTCTAAATACTGTGACAATTATTGGAAGACTAGTTTTGTCCATATTTGTTACACTTAATTTACAGAAATACATGTAAACACTGTTTTGGGGTAGGAAGTCTCAGTTAAAGAAAGCAGTAATAGATTGTGATGGTAGTGTATCTGTTTATGAATCAGACTAGGTGTGTATTTGTCTCCCTCCTCTGCATTCTGTTCATCTGCTTTTTATTATGCATCTCTCCACATATACTGCTAGTTTGCAGTCTGCATGCGTAATTGTGCAATTGTATGTAAATTTGTATAACTTCTGTAGTGCAGACATTATGTGTTTTTTGATTAGATTTCCATATTAGCTTGGTATTATGGTGTAAGCTGTAGAGCCTAGAGTTACTGCTGCTTAGGTCAGCACTTCAGTACACATTGACTGCTGACATGTAGAGCCAGACTACATATATCTTCTCTGGGGAGGAGGACGTGCATGAACAGGATTTATGTTTCTTCCTCTCTGTATAGGTCTTTGGGAGAGGTAAAACAAGGCAGAAGGAAAAAATGAGGAGAGAGATTTGGAAAGACGAAAGATTATTGTATTATGTATTATATTATTATATATATATTATTGATAACAGATCATGATGGAAAAGCAGTACTCAGTTGGCAGAAGGTGAGGCACTGATCAACCCAGACTCTTGGAAAGTTATGCCTCAATTACGTTTGCAACAACTGCAGACTTCAACAGTAATTGATATACTGTTCTGAAGGGAAAATATTAATTATCTTCTTTTTGTTTGTTGTATTTATTTCAGTCAGCCACTGTTGAATATAGCAGAGGAAACACTGCCACAAAATCCTCTCTCCTCACTAGCTGTATGTGTGCATTTTGAAGGCATGGTTCTGGAGGGATTTCTGTGTATACGTGGGTGTGCAGTAGGAGACTGGAGCTGATGATGTGCTTTATTGTGTCTGCTTTTGAGATTGAATTGTTGTGTGTCTTCCATCTTGTGTGTGTGTGTGTGTGTGTGTGTGTGTGTGTGTGTGTGTGTATGAGGTTGCTCATGTATCATGTACTTTATGTGTTTGGCTCTACCAGCTTTTCTGTGCACCCAAGTGCATGATTGAGCCGCTGTGTGTGTCCATCTGCGTATGTTTGTGTGAGTGCGTGCCAGCAGAGACTGAGAGTGACGTTCAAGGCTGCAAGCTCTGAAGGAGAGGCACGTGAGGGAAGCTCCCTGCTCCACATTTGACCCTGCTGTTATCAATCATGCTCAGGAGGGAGGATAGAGAGGAAGAGGCATGAGGCTGAGGGGAGAGCAGGAAAGGAGATGGAGAGAGTGGGAGGCTAGAAGAGGAACAGATGGTGGGGGCTACTGCCGAGGAAGAAAAATATGGGGAAAAATCGAGCGATTCTGTAGGTGAGGGAGAGAATAGGAGTAGTCATGAAGGTGGCTAATAAGACTGTTTGTTACTTTAACCTCGATGAATCATTTGAAAGATTTTTTGCCAAAATACGTTAAAAAAGAACAAAGGGATACCTGTAAACTAGTCACTGTTAACCAAGGAGCTGCATTTTTGTATTTCCTACAACACAAAGACGCGCCACTAAAACAAACTGAAAAAGACAACTCTTACTGGTATAAAACTAAGAACTGGTGTTTAATCTTGCAGATTGTGCTTAATTGTTTGCATAAACTTTAAAGTTTCAGTAAATAAAAGTTGTCATACATTGCCCTTGACTGTGTCTGAGAATCAGAGAAAATGAAAGAAAATAAACAACTGAGAACTTGTCAGTTGCCCCTGATGCTCGAATGGACACAATTGGTCATTTAGGTGACAGAAATGTCACTGAGTCAGCTGCTGAAGCGATGAGGAGATATTCAAAATGAGTTATTTCACAAGGGCATCTGTATTCTGTATTGAAATTAAAGAGGAAGAATATGTAATGCAACAAAATGAATAGTCAGGCACCATTCATAGTTATCATGATCGATTTTCAGTGACGGGCTGAAAACTGCCAGTAGCACACCCATCCCCCAAACAAGATCCAGCCCCGTCACTATTTTATTCTGCCAACACCATTCTGCAGTTGAATAGATTAAAGACTCCAAATGGTGGTTGACTTGCTGCGTACATGAATGGACAGACTTGTCCTTTTTAAAAGCCAAAATTTTCCGCTTCAACTGTTTCTATTCCAGGAAATGAGTGGTAAAGGGAAACAGGAGGTGCGAAAAGTAGCAACAGGTGGGAGGACAACAATAGACCTGTCAATTGAGTTTATGTTGCCTTTTTCTTTTAACTTCCCACTCTGAAAGACAGCCGCGGTTCTTAATGGCTTAGGTTAAGGTCTATTTAATCCTTACTAACTGTGTCGCCGGATCTGTCTTTTCTGTCATGAGTTTTCTTGTTTGTTCCTCTGTCTCATCCATTCAGCAGTCTAACCGCTTCTGTAGCCATTTTGTTAACAATGCAAAAACAGCAAAATGTAAAATATTGAAATTTCTGGAAGCTAATAGTGGCCAATGCTCATGCTTTTAGTCTCCCTCCAGCTAACTGGTTGATGGCTGACGGACCAAGCAGACAGAAAGTCACACACTGAGAATGGCTGATAGAGGAATCACGAAAACACCAGCAGTGATGGATTAATTTTTCCTTATTCACTTATTCACTCAGCTGCCTCTCTCTCTCTCTCTCTCTCTCTCTCTCTCTCTCTCTCTCTCTCTCCCTCCTTCTAATTTTCTGTTTCACTGATTATCTTCTCCCTCTTTCGTTTGTGTTTGTTTTACTACATTTTTTTGAATCACCAGTTATCACATGCTATAGTCATCCTTTATCCTCTTATCCTGTAAGTCTGACTGTTTATCTGCCTCTCTCTGTATATATACACATAATACATCTCAGCCAGTTTGCTTTCTGTTTATCTTCCTCCTGTTTTCCTTAATCTCTCCTTTCTCTGTCTATATCAACAGGCATATACAGCAGCCTACTTACCTATCACTGCCATCATATTGACATTTGCTCATGTCTTTTTCTCCTCCTTTTTCTACTCTTCCGGTTCATTTCTTTTTTCATTTTGCAATAGTTCTCGCTCTGTCAGCCCTTCTGGTCTGTCTTTTTGTTTCTCCCCCTCTGGTTCTCCCTCTGTCCTCCTCTCTCTTTCTTCTCTATCTCTTTCTTCTCTCCATCTGTTAATGCCATTATGGCAGTGAGTGGGTGTATAGGGAGGGATGGACAGAGATAGAAAGAGAATGTGGAATGGAGGGGAGTGAAAGAAGGATGGGAAAAGAGGGATCTGCCACTTGTTACAAGCTGGATAGAGGAGAAGGGGGGTGGTGGATGTTGGATGAGAAGGGAGAGGAGGGAGGGTGAAGGGGGTAGCGTTATTATGGTGATGAGATCGTCTTTGTGTTAGGTTGCCAAGGCAACTTCAGGCGTACACTTGATACAGCCACCATCACCACCACCCCCAACACCCCCCAGCCACATGACTGTAGGGAGAGCACTTCACACATTGCACACTCAGACTTGTGCACCCACACATCGAAACACACACAAGCACGTGCACACACACATTTTTATTATGTCCACCTGCTCTTAACAGACAAAACTGAAATTACATGGATCGATGAGACAGATGATTCATCTTCAAGAGATCTGACTAAGTTTGTTTGCTTGGTTGAAAATGAAACAAAAACAAGAAACCAAACATGAATGAACTGACTTTATTATCACAAACAAAAGAAAAAGATCTGTTAAAGATATAGAGTTTGAGACAAAGAATTATACATCTAAAAGAAGGGACAACAATGCTCATAATGAAGATAAAGACTGACCACCTGATATACTAAACAGAATTATTAGCCATAATGATGATCAAACTATTTAATAACTAGAGAAGAATTATTTGAACTTAAAATTATATACTACAGATCTGTCCGATGCTCTGTTCTTAGCCTCCACCCATTTTCTTTGAGAGGACAGGAAATGAGAGAGGGAGAGAGACAGGGAGTAACATGTAACAAAGGTCCTGTCCGATACAGACCAGGGATGTTGCGATTTGTGGTTCCTGCCTTTAACCTTTCAGGGCCACCGCTGCCCCAAACTCCTGCACTGTGATCTTTTGTCTGTTTTAAGTCCATCATTTCCATCTCTGTGGTGCATCTTGCAATACTTAGGAAGTTTTACTAACTCATGGGTTACTTAAACAGAAAAGATGTTACCATAGAAAGGTAAAGAGTAAATGAAATAAAGTCCAAAAAACATTTGTTAAAAGAAGAAAAATTTGAATCAGTTAATTTGAAAGGATACATACTGTACGCATTTTGGCTCTATGAAGAAAAGATAAGCAGTTTAAATGGGAAATCAGGGAGTATGCCCTAGGAATAGTTAACCAATGAGTAATGGCTGGAAGGTTCAGTGATGTTAAAGGATGTTATGTTTTAGGACACATGACTCATTCATTCTCCTGTGAAATTTTTGCCATTTCCATTTATTGCTTGTTCCATGTAGAACACAGACGCTAGTGTCGAGGCGTCTTTTCCAATAGCCTCCTGGTCATGTCTTTCCTCTTAATTGTATCCTTTCACATGCTCTTATTTTTGTTTGTGTGCCAGAGACAGGAAGGTCAGTAGTTGAGGTCAGGTCCAGAACTGTGATCTGCTAGCAGAGGCACTGGTTGTATCTCATTTGTGTTGCCATGAAGACATGTAAACCTAATGTAATTTACCAGGCACAATAGCCATAATTTTGGCGCCACATGGCTTGGCTGGGCTGGCATTAGTATAGAGCACAACAAGACACATGGGAGGAAATCTGAGTATAAATAGCAGATTTCATTACTATTTGGGAAGAAACCTCAGTGCAGTATTCATTCAAACACAAATTTGTCATTGGTCATTAACAATAAAAGTAGAGGTGTTTCTGTTATGGTTGCTAGAGTCATTGCTTTGACATTGTTGGTCATTTAAATTGGTATTACATATAAGTTCTACCCTTAAATATGTTAGATGTCGGCCAAGAAAATCCAGTGTTGGTAGCATTTCTTAACTGAGGCTGAAGGCCTGTTGTGTAAGCATGATGCTGGCTGCCTGTTGAACTACCAACATCCAGGTGTTGTGTGCAGTGTTAATAACCTTACTATGCACCATCATTAAACAGGAAACTACTTAGTTTTCCTTATTATTCTTATGGAAAGTCATTTCGTATCTGTGAAAATTGTAATTAACAACAAAAGACATTACAATTAAAGACAACTTAATCCTCCATTGTACACCAAAATGAAAGTGACACAACAGTCATATATATCTGTTAACTATGGCTGTTTGGTTGTTGGTCATAACCTGCGTAAGACATTCAAATGGAAAATGTATCAGGCAGTACACTCTAGTCTCAGTCATCTTGTTACAATTTCCAACAAGCAACTGAATGATCTGTGTCTTGAGGTTAAAGAGACACAGAAAAAAATCAGAAGCAAAAGAGAAGATGGAGGCAGGCAGAGGAGTCATGAAGCTTTGGGAGCAATACGGGGGAGGAAGGTCTGTTCCTTTGAGGCTGAAAGGGTGAGGTATACAATAAATGACAAAGAGGGGGGAGTTAGAGGAACAGATAATAGTGTTGAACTCATGGACGTGTATTACTACTACTTACACCATATTCCTGTTGTAGAAAGAGGGGGAAATTGACACAGAAGGTAAGGTCCTCTACATGCACAAGAAGAGTCATGCTGATGGACAGTTAAATCTACTCTGCTAATATGATTCAGCAACTTGTGATAGAATCTAAGTGATATACTGTATGTTTCATTGTCTTCACTACGAAACAGACAAAAATATTTTTGTATTCTTAAGAGCAGTCACATTGTAACTGTAATAGGAGAAGGTTTTCTTGTAGCATTACCACAATGCTGGTTATACCCTCTAAGTACTTAAATGAGGTTTAAGTAAAAGAAAGAGGTAAAGGGAGACAAGGACTCACAGGTCAAAGAACTGCCTCAGTTGCTACTCATTTTCTGCTCTATCTGGGCTGTGGCTGGTGGGTTTGTCTGCCAGTCTTGTTGGTAGGCAGTCAAACATGGCTTGATTGCTTTCCATCCTTAAAAATCAATTGAGTCGTTAAAAATGAAAGCTATTCAATCTGCAAGTCCTGCCCTGAGATGCAACCTACAGATGCATAGTTATAGACATAATTGCAGATGCATGGACTGAATGAAAAAGAAAGAGTGCAGAGCTTTTATGAGCACAGTCAGGCAGAGTGAAAGAGAAACTTTTTGTAAGCACTGTCAAAACTACTCTTTGGGTTACCACATGCAAATGTCACATCTGAACCACACTACGAGGACCACACGACATTTCCACACATTTCCTCAATAGAATGCTCAAATGTTTTGTGCCCTGCAGCATCAATAACTGCCAACCAGTGAAAACGTCATGCAGTGAATGGCACCACTGTATTTTTCAGGTATACAGTCTGTGCAAATCCCCCAAAAATAGTCTGTCTTGAGTGAGTATATGTAATATACTGTATCTTCCGGAGTCAGCAGCTAACCACTGCCTCTCTGCCATCTGATTTGGCGATCTAAAATGTCCCAAGGAGATTAATTGAATATCATTGCATGAATATGTCCAGAGTCAGAGATGGCCATTAGATACAAACACACCATGTTAACACACAAGAGGTGATAACAGGTTTAATCACATCATCTGTAAATGGAAAAACTATACTGTGGTAATTATGTTACTGTCGAGAATGATTTGAAGTATCTCTTTCATCTGTAATGTTGAGACATTTATATCTCCCTCAGATATTGGTTTATTGTCAATCTCATATTAACTGCACCCAGTGCTGACATAGTAGAATGGATCCTCTTCATGTTTCCTGTTTAACTAATTTTGAGTAATGTTAGCCATCCAGGCCGAGAGGCCAGAAACTGAGAGATTACATACCAGTGCTGTGTATAGAGGCACTCTAACAGGCTGTCGTTTAGGAGCTTGTTTAATAGAGCCATGGTTTTGCTTTGATTTGATTGGTTAATGGTCAGAATATATTCTTGCCTGCAGGGAAATAATTATTTGCCAAGGACAAGTTTAACTGGCGTTTGACACTTTTTAGGTGTTAACTCATTTCGCAGTAGTCGTGTTGTAAATTCTGACCCTGTGTTTAAACAACATTAAAGCCTTTTATGTGGGCAGGCAGAATGAGGGCTCAGGTAGGTAAGGCAGATGCCAGAGTAGTCTGAATGTGTGGTATGTATGTGAGGGTTAACACATACATACAAATAGAGTTAAAATGCAGAAGTCACTCCCCCTTGATTTTTCCTATGTGCTGTAAAAAAAATGAACCCCTTTCAACCAGTGACAAGAATGTTCTAGCTAATTCCCTTAAAGAAAGAGAAGCATTTTTTTGCTACTCTTCATCTTTCTGATGCTACAAATGTTTGTGCAGCAGCAGCTGAGACCATCCTGTGGCTTGATATGTGTTAAGTGATAGTAAGAGTGATCTCCACTGAGAGTAGAGTGTTAAACTCTGTCCATCTCCCCCCGGTGACCGGGGGGGAAAGTGGTGTGTATGTGTGAGTTTCCCCCAGGTTCCCGTCTTCACAGTCTAGATCTAATGGGCTCTGACAGGATGGTAATAAGGTAGCAACGGACACACACTGTGTGTGTGTATGTGTGTGGCAGTGGTGAACTATGTCCATGCTGGCTAGTAACAGCCTAGTGTTAGAAAGCAGGTGTTTAGGGCCCTGACCTCACCCTCTGTGTGCGTATATTAACACCCTGTTGCACACAGACACACACATTCACAAGGACACACACACACAACGCAGAAGCCCAAGGTCAGAATGCCCCATAGACAAACACAAATGTTGCATGAGGCTAGAATCCATCCACACAGAAGGCAGAGACACACCATGTTGACTGCTCAACCATACCCACTGACACACACACGCACACACACTTTGTTTCTCCATCAGTCATACAGTTTATTCTCCCACTTTATTAGTCCTGATCATAGACTGTATATGGCCCTGATGCATTCATATCCAGCAGTGTCCGTACTGATGTCTAGTTTTGAATGCACTGCACTGAAATCATGAAAGACCAGAAATTAATCTGCTCTTTAGACATTTCCAGGAAGCATCCTCTGCCTTGCAAAGGATGTATTTCCTGTGTTTGGTTCAATGTTGCAAACATTAGTCAAAGCCTGAAATTTCAAGGTGGAGCTGTTGCCATGTGGGCTCCACACCAGCAAGAGAAAGGAAGTGGTTGCTCTCCATTAGCCTGGATTAGTGGCCTGAAATGGATGGATGGAACTAGACTTTTTAACAGCATAGAAATGCTTGCACACTATCCTAAAGAATAAAAATGCATATGCCAGGAAACAGTTGTTTGCATCGGGTGTTGGTATTTTTGCCTTATAATACTTAGTTGTGTTATGGCTAGGAGTAGATTTGGGTTAGGCTGTTAATCAGCTTAGTATCCTGATTGCAGACATATCAATATACATGGAATATTCTGGATATTTCCCACTGACCCATTACTAATCATTACTGTCATAACAGGATAATAAATTTAGGCTATATTGCTATTCTTCCCAGGCTAATATCAGTGTCTCTCACCTGTTATATTTGGATCTCACATAATCAGTGTATTAACTCTTCTGGCCTAGTGTAACAGGCACACAGCATTCTCATGAGCCAACACTTTAATAGATTAGTATCTTGAATAATATTTGAGTCTTAATGGGAGTATAAACACACTCATTGGCACAATGTTTGCATTCTGAATGAGCTAAACAGTGTGATTAGCCATGATCTTCTGTTATGAAAGACATTTAATTTTTCAATTACAGGGTCTGACCTAGATGCCAGGTCTGAATGAGCAGCAGCAGGGGTGAGCTGTGCTTTTTACAGAGAGATATCATGCATTTGATGATATTTTACTTTATTTGAATATATTTGTAATACTGGTAATCTCTCTACGGGGGGGTCAGAGATCAGGGTCAGCTGTTTAACAGCTCTCTTGGTTCTGTGTTTTGCTTGAGGAGACACTCCATTTTGGCAGGTGTGAGTCCTTGAATACTGAATTTTAAAGCAGCGAGATATCACATGTACCGTTCTGGTTGCTCAGGAACATTAACAGTCTCCCAGCAGCATCTGTGTATCCAAACAGTGAACTGCAACAGCTTGAGGCTGTTGAGGGTACACTGGAACAGACAGATCTGCTTGCCAAGTCAAAACGTAAACAAATGGAAACCTCTTCCGTTTCTCCATTTGTAAATAAAGATAGGACACCTGTGAACATTTGAGGAAAGAAATGTGTTTCTGGTTCAGACAGCTTAATTGATTAGATGTAACTGTTGGGATTATGGTGTAATGAAGCTACAGTGTAATGGATTTAATACCAGCATAACTGTCACCACCCTCTGATTCTTTGTCTCTCCTAATACATTATTCCTTATAAATATTTTACTTGTAAACATGTAACTATGAGGACTGTTATTAAGATATTTGCTAATCCACTCATATCTGTTTGGCTTCAGGCAATCATAGTGTGATTATAGCTGCTGAGTTTGATTATGTTTTGTTTTATTAGTTTTCAATTTGCTGTCTTGAAAAAACTTTCCTGCCATTTGTTGGAGGGAAAGTGTGTGTATGTGTTTGTGTGTGTGTGTGTGTGTCTGATGATAATGCCCGAGGCTGTAGCCACTGCTTACAGTAGTATTCATATGTATGAATAAAATATTAACTTAACAATACTGAAAATACTTAACTTTATCTCTCAATTCATCTCTTGGCTCACATTTTTTTTGTGGTTACGCTCCATCTCTCTGTTTTTCCTCAGGTCCGTCAGTCTTAAAGCATGTCCTACTTTTGTTGCTTTCATCTGTTTGACTGTCTGTATCTTTCTCTCTCCAATGCTGGCTGTCACTCTGATTCACTGTCTGCCTTTTTGTCCCTCTTTCCTTTTCTAAATCCCCCTCATTCACTTCAGTTATTGTTATGAACACCGTCTGTTCAGAGCAGATAATGGTAATGAGGTTTTTAAAGCAATCGCAAAATCGTATTAAATGTCATTATGTAAAAACAATAATGTTAATTTTGCCTCTCCCTCTCTTCCCACAGCTCCACCACCCAGCAGATTCAACAGGAGAGTGTCAGGTAAGATGTGTGAACGTGTGTGTCTGTGTTTGACGTCATGTCCCTTAAGTGTAATCCACACCAGGGACAATATTGCATACATCACTGCCTAAGTGGCTCACCTGCAGCTTGTGTGTGCGTTATTGTGTGTGTCATGCATGTAAAACACTGTTGAGGCTGTGGCAGACTTACTGATTTGTGCCCATCTCTGTCAATGTGAGTGCATTTGCGTTCATGTCATGCATGTAAAACATGGAGTTAAGAAGTGCCCCTATGGTGTGTTTTGGGTTTTATGTGTCTGCGCTGTCTCTGTTTCTGTGTTGGCGTCTGTGATCTTGTGTGTGTGCGGTGCTCTTGTTTTCTCACGCCCCATCTAGTGTTTACATATGAGTAAATGAATGTCGTCAGCCGTCACAGAGTGCTGCACTTTGATTAAGCTCTGGGTGTGTCAACTGATGTTTATCTTTATTGCTGTCCTACTGTCCTGTCATTGTCGACCTTGCTGTCTATACCAGGTTCTTAAAGGTTGTTGAGTGTGTTCATTTGAACACACTGACAACTTAAATGTGCTGTTGAGTAGCTGAATTGTTAAGTTGTAGTTCCATGTTGCTATGATGTGGTGTACAAAGTGGTCTGAAGCCAGGTTGGGCATTTGAAGAAATTTCTTTGATTGATCAGTTAGCAATTAATCATTATTTTTATACTGAAAAATGCCTATGGCAGAAAATAGGCTACCAAAGAAGGTGTATTTTCCTCAATGAAATCTTTACTCCAAGAAGAAATCATGGTTCAACAACAGTTCTCTTAAACAAAACCTTCTAAGTTGAACTAACAGAGAGCAAAACAAAAATGATAAGCACCACTCATAAAAGCAGCGGAGCCTAAGGCTCCCAGTCAAACCTAACAAGTTAGCAAGCTACAGTGCTCGTCATAAACACAACTGAGTCTTTTAGACATAGACAAAAAAGTTATCACTGGCATTGCAATGTTTACAATGACCTTCAGTATTCCTTAGCTCAAAATGGTCCCAAACCAAACCTTGCTCTCTTCACAGTTACCTTCGATTTCTGCGACACCTCAAAGACAGATCGGTTTTCTTTATTAAATTTTAATTGCGCCTCCTGCTGGTTGCTGCCATTTAATGAAAATTTTTAGTTTTTTAGTTTTTAGTTGTGCAAAGTTGTTTTCTTTTCCAGGTGTGTGGGGGGTTTTCTCAGTGACACAAAGTTGAACTTCTCCCAAGGGAATGAGGCTCATTAAGGTTCAGAAGAAAAATCCATAGTATGTTTTTAACAAAAGACAGACTGGATGGATGGATTCTGTTACAGATTGTAGGGCTACACTGTATTACCTTGTCAAGGTTTTCTTGTTTTTTAATAGCCAAGTGTACAGTAGAGTCAAGTCAAGTCAAGTCAATTTTATTTATATAGCGCCAATTCACAACAGAAGTTATCTTGAGGCACTGTCCATATAGAGCAGGTCTAGACCGTACTCTTTATCTTATAAAATTTACAGAGAGAGACCCAACAGATCCCACCATGAGCAAGCACTAGGCGACTGTGGCAAGGAAAAACGTCCTTTTAAGAGGCAGAGACCTCAAGCAGAACTGGACTCAGGGTGTATTGTCAGTGTATTCAAACTCACTAAATATATTTGGGACTTCTAACTTTACTTGTTTACTTGTAGTATCTCTGAAAATACATGTTCTGTTGATAAAAGAAGCAGTTCATTAGCTTGTTTCTCATATGGACTATAGGAAACAAGCAGTACATTTAAACAGTATTAGAGGCTATATTTTCCCAGACAAAAAAGTATTTAATATATGAAATGACAATGTATCAAAATGAATCAATGTATCAAATTAAAATGTGACAACATTTTGACATTGTGCAAGGAGTAGCTCATAATGATGAACCTACAAAGAATTAACAGCCAAATCTGCAGCTCCTCTGGGCTTTATGGAGCTTTATAATGAATTTCCCTATTAAGCTGTCTGGACCACAATTTTACTGTGTTGGTTCACTCTCACTGCTCTCATAGTGTCACTTTTGGCTGCAGCAGGCAACCATGTTCAACAAAAAAGCTCCAGAAACCCACTGTACACTACCTGCTCAGCACCAAAATGCACACAGACACAGTTGATAACTAGCTGGTGAACCAGAGTAGCTATAAAGAGCCAGATACATAGATCAGCCACAACATTAAAACTACTTGCATAATATTGCATAGGCCCCCCTTTTGCCGCTAAAACAGCTCTGACCCGTCAGGGCATGGAAACAGGACCTCTGAGGGTGTCCTGTGGTGTCTGGCACTGGGATTTTGGCAGCTGATCATTTTGGTCTTGTGGGTTGTAGGGTGGGCCCTCCAACATCTGGCTTGTTCCGGTGCATCCCACAGGTGTTCAGTCAGATTTGGATCTGGGGGATTTGGAAGCTAGGTCAACGCCTTGGGCTCTTTGTCATGTTCCTTGAGCCATTCCTGAGCTGTTTTTGTGGTGTGGTGGGAGCACCATCCTGCTGGGGGAGGCCCCTGCCATTGGGGAGGCGTGCTTAGTCTGCAACAATGTTAAATTGGGTGGCATGTAATTGTTGGATTTTAAATAAGCAACTGTTTACTAACTAAGAGATGTCTCTGTTGTGTTCACAAGTTGTTTCTCCCCAAGTGACCAATAGAAACCTGGTATTGCAGGTTTAAGATAAGAAAACGTAATTCCACAGGATAGCCAAAATCAGGCTTTACTTTACTCCTGCAACGCACGCACATACTCTGGTAGCCAATGAAAAAATAATCTGAATCATCCAGGAAGACAGTATCTCAATTTGTAGACAAGACAGGTCAGGGGAAAGTTGTCAACATTACACTGGCTAATGCTTTAAATATTTACAGGTCCTTCCATTGCTTAGATATCCAAATGTTGAGGATGCCAAACTTGTAAAGTATTTTGAGGAGAATTAATTACTGACAGATGGAGGGGGAAAAGCTGCACGCTCCCGTCAAAAAGAAGGACGGCGTCCATGTCATTAGAAATAAGTGTTTTCTTAAATCAGGAACAAAAGGACACAACCATATCAACATTTTATTTTCTTTGGCAGAAAATGTGGAAATGATAACTAGATTACATATTTGCATTAGATTTGATCACACTGCCCCGTTACAAATGAACTGGGGCTTGTTAACAAAACACATGTAGACTCACAAGTACCATGTTTATTGAGCGGTGTTTTGGTATCCTGTCAACCTGCCAGGGGCAGATTGAGGTTTTGGCAGCATGAGAGAAACAAAGCAAATGTGATTCCAGCAACTTAAGCTAAACATGATGAACCTGCCTGCACTTTCTGCCTTATCTGATTCTGAATTGTGTTCATACCAGTGAAGAAGCTGAATACTTGTACTAACATCAGTGTCTTCGTACTCATAACCCCTGAGTTTTGTAGTTGCATCCCGTTTTTTGGTTTAGATTACATTCTCTCTCCTAATTAACTGCATCACATTCTGGTTTAGACTCTCATTATAACTGCTTTTTATGTAGTCCATTCTATTAATCTGCCAGATCAAGCTGAACTAAAGGAGTTAATACACTGGCACTTCAGAGGTCACACTGTTCCAAACATGATTGGTATGAATGGTGAGAGATAAGACGTTACTCTCATGATCGCACAAACATTTCCATGTGGTAAATGTCATGTGAGAAGTGTAGTGAAGAGTGTGTTCCTATAGAGTTGGAGGAAACACAGATACATAGTGACAACTTGAAATGACCTTGTCATTGTTTGTCTTCCAGTGTGGTAAAACATGTCGCTGTGCATGTGTCATTTCCTCACTTCTGGGCTCCTTCAGTGTTCTGTAGTAATGATGTCCCCTCTTCCCTTCCCCTGCAGGCCATCGCCTCATTTCGTGTTATACAATATCATCTTCTCTGCTTTGTGCCGGTGCTTGTGTAACATCTTACCTTTCCTCATACTCTGTGTTCTGTGTGTTTGTGTGTGTGTGTGTGTGTGTGTGTGTATGTGTAAAAATGTTTAACTAAAATGAGGTGGATACAGTGTCTTTAGCTCTCTGTGTTAGCATCTTTGTGATTTTCTTTGCATAATTTGCATCTTGTGTCCAACTGTTCAAGATGTGATTCAACTGTCACATTAAAACACATTAAAGATGTCTGTCAATATGTTGCGTATCTGTTGTGTGGAATCTGCAGAGGTTGTATTCAGATCAGTGTAGAATCAGTGATCCCACAGCCTTGTCTGCCTAAAGTGCAAGTTAATGGAAAAACAACCTGCCAAACCTGAGTCATATGATTAAAAACACATTGTAATATTATCACAGGAAGTGAATGTCAGTCTGTCCTTCAGTACTGGTTATCTACCAGTATAGTGGTTGCGTATTTTTACCTGAGCTCCCTGCAGCCCCTGTTGGCTTGCTTCTAGCAGTAGTTTCTTTGTTGTGTTTTATCCTTGTTGTCAAGGTTATTTGTAATTTTTGAGTGGAGGCTTATTGCATTTACATTTGATTGTTATTGTGACTTAATTCAAGTCAGTAGAATATTTTCTCACCTGGATTCTCATCTGTCTAATTACAGTGTAATCACACAGGACATGCAATATGTAAAGTGAGTTTACATGTCTTCCCTCCAGTGTGTGCGGAGGCGTTCAACCCAGACGAGGACGACGAGGACACGGAGCCCAGAGTGGTTCACCCAAAAACAGATGAACAGCGCTGCAGACTGCAGGAGGCCTGCCGAGACATCCTACTCTTCAAAACACTAGATCAGGTAAATAAAAATTAGGAACACACACAGGAAGATAAATGCATACAGACACATAGTAGTGCAGAAAACTATTCACATACAGATGGGTGAAGGAAAAACATGAACATGAAGTATCTTAGTTAAGTGTTGAGCATCCAGAAAAGCTTCACTGCTCACTGGCATAGATTATACTATTGTCTGATCTGATGAGATCCTCATCAAACCATTCAGTGACCCATCGTGCCCTTCATGAAAGCATCTGCATTCATTAATTTTCTCCACTGACCTATTAACATTTTTCCTGTGATTTGTCGCCTGAATGTAGATCCACACATATAAAAGTCACATATACATTCATTAATCCTACACTGAGTGACCAGAACAATGGAAACAATACAATACAATACAGTACAGTAGCCCTACAAATAATATTGCTTCAAATAGAGTTCTTGTTAAAAATATCACGCATTTCATAAAAGTAGTATTTATGGCCGTACTGTAGCATTGGGGTTTTATTCTGGTCACTCAGATGACTTTACTCTCCTTAGGAACCACACTTGGAGGACAAAGAAACACTTGTTTGACACCTTTGTGTGTGTACATTGTATCATGAACCAGTGCAATGTCTAGTCAGCTCAATCTGCTTCCCTTCAGAGATGTCCATGCTATAGTGTTGTGATTATGTGCTTGATTTTTGTTGGTGCAGTAAAACTACTCAGCTGAAACCCTCCTATATTATAAAGCAGTTCCAAAAACCATATTTCTGTGTGATGTCACTATACTTGATTTATACAGGTTTGTTTTGGCTGAGAGGATGTGCTTTAAAATTAGATTATTTTAAAAACTTTATCTGTTCCCATTGTGAACCATGTAGTACTTGTCATCTGCTATGATAAATTCATGACATTATGATGGACTCAAACCCCAGAGATACGATATTGTCCTGAAATTGCATATCCTGTTAAAACATGGAGAAAGTGTCATGATATGAAAAAAATGCACCCTGTCCTTTCCCTTGTGTACTTTATCTCCCTGCTGGGATAAATAAATTTCATCTCGTCTCCCCTCAGGAGCAGCAGTCACATGAGCTAGACAGCATCTTGAGATGCTAGTTCAAATCCACACACACACACACACACACACACACATTTCCACACTTGCTCCCTGTTTCTTTGCCTCATCTTTGTCTGATGTCCTCCCTCTCGTCCCCCATCTAGGAGCAATTCTCGGAGGTGCTGGACGCCATGTTTGAGTTACGGGTTCAGCCCCAGGAGCACGTCATCGACCAGGGAGACGATGGAGACAACTTCTACGTCATAGAGAGGTAGGAGGCAGGCACCCTTGTTGGGTCATTAAAGCTGCGTCAGTTTGTTTATTCAAATACTGCCAGTTTATTTTGGTGAGCTTAGATGACTGAAAGGCTAGAGATGGGAATGTTTTACAGCACAGTTGTTGCCCAAAAAACTGTGACCAAGGCTACGATGACGCCTGTATGCATATTTTGTGTGTTTGATGATAAATATGTGTTCATTACACTGAATGAGTGCCTTTGTGTAGTGTTTACTACTCAAGTTGTATTAACTCAGGTCTTTGGTTTTGTTTGAGGTTGTACTTTGTGGCGAACCTGTTTGCTGGTCTTTAGACTGGGGTTAGGTTTCATTAGATTGTTGATTATGGTTGGTCTGTATATCCGTATTGTACCCATGAAGGCCACATGTGTAATTTTCCTCCTATGTTGCTAATGTAAACCCCTGCTATGCACACAGGTCTTTACAAGGTAGGTTTTATTGGCCAGGGGTGGGAATACAGTGTTATGTTGCAGGAGTAGTTAATTGGATCTCCTCACTCTTGATGTGAAAAACTGACACATTTTTGACTGTAAAAAAAAAAAAAACTATAAATATGCATTAAGCTGCAGGCGGTTGTGTTAATTACAGCAATAACATTCCCGGGTCCTTGTAGTGTTAAAAAGGTGAAATGAAAACAATTGTAGGTTGAATGTTGAGTTTATTATTTTAAAATAATGGAGGGAACTTTGATAAGCACCTCCATCATAGTTCCTGAGACTACACTGTGCTGAGAGTAATTAACATTTCTTTGTCCCCCAGTCAGTAGAAGTAGAAGTGGTTACTTAACATAAAAAAAGATGTCCGTTTCTGACCTCAGCCACCAAAGAGAGAACAGACCTACCAGTGTTTGGCTAGTGGCTGGTCATTGTTTATCCCACCCCAGCTTCTAGTCATTCTTGGCATGGCACATATCAGTTCAGCACAGTGGTTAAGCTCCACTTGTTGTGTGCTATCTTTCCATCTGCATACACACTGTCTAACACAGCGTGCTCCCGTACATGAGACATGCAATGACCTTTGAGATCAGCACGCCTGCCTGGTCATATACTATCCCAGGGTTTTCCCTGGCCTGTTAAAAGCGTAGGTGGTAGCTAATGTCATCAGCAGGGTGGGGTGTGAGCATGGACACACACAGAGATGGAGGGATAAACTGAAAAGAAAAAGAAAAGCAGGAAAGAAAACAGGGCCGAGTAACACATTGTTTAAATGTTTCCTACTTAAATTTCTTATTATGACATTAAACATTATATACAGTACATCTCCTCTGCATTCCTGTAGGCGTAGCCATCAACAAACACACATTTCTCTCTATGGTCAGCTGACTCAAACATGATAAATTTTGACAATTTGATCAGGCATAAAAGGAGTAAGTAAGAAGTAAAAATGGCTATTAAAATAATCTTGGCCCTGGATGACCTGGACATAAGCAGATTTAATGTGTGAAACTTGTCAGTGATTACAGCTCTCACTCCTACTAGCCTCATTAATAAAGAACAGGCAGCCCAGTGTTTTAAACAGTGAGTAGATGGTCTCGGTAAACTGTCCTCAGTTAACGGACAACACAAGTGATCATCGTCCCCATCGTCATGGTAATCCAGTCAAACTAAATAATACTTAATACTCCACCAGCGACAAGGGTTTTAGCCGGACTACTCAGCCAATGGGAGGACAGGCTATCTTTCAAAATGACTGGTTAATCCTGGTGAGCAATAACGTTGCAAATTACCTTCCCCAGGTTTAATCCTTGCACAGAAAGAGAAAGAGAGGCAGGAGAGAGACAGAGCTACTCTGCTCAAGTACTACTCTCTATCAGCAACGTAGAGAGCTATGACAAACACTTGTGATACTGTACATAGAGACATAAAACAATTTTTACTTGTATACAGCTGCTTTAATAGAAATATGCATGTAACTATACACGATAGTGCAAACACCCAGTGTGCCAGACTAACAGGGTCATGTCCAGCGGCTACAGATCATCTCTAATTGGATGTCTATTTAAACCAGTCAGTGGGTCAATAAACAAAACACTGGTCACCTCTTAAATTGGCTCCATTAAGTACATCAATAAATATTTTTGTTCCATTTTGGATTTAATTCTCATTTCTCTTTCCCTGTTTGCTGTTTATTTGTTTTTGGGTTTTTTTTCTCCTCCCAACTCTCCGACTCTGTCTCTCTCTCCAGGGGTGTGTATGACATTGTGGTATCGGGAACATGCGTGGGTCAGTATGACAATAAGGGCAGCTTCGGGGAGCTGGCACTCATGTACAACACGCCACGCGCCGCCACCATCGTCGCCACCCAGGAGGGTGCACTATGGGGACTGGTGAGAACGTCCAAACAGACAAGCACACACACAAACAACTAAAGTAGACAGTGGGATGTGTGATACTCTGGTGCATTCTTAGTGTATCTGCTAATAATTGTGAGTTGATGTAAAGACCACACTATTGTTATTTTCTGGCCAAGTAAAGAGGTTGTCTTTAGTCTTAAATTATCCAATTTGTCAGCTACTGTGTATTCACTTCTATTTCAATCAATACCACATTTTTGTCAGTTTCTAACTCCAAGTATCACCTTTTTTACTTTTCAAAGTTCACTTTTAAATACTTTTCCCTTCTAGTAGTCTAATAAGGATCGCATATTGAGCAGGTCAGGCACAGTTTCAGTTACCATACACATTACATTGAGTGTTGATGCTCAGACATGTTAAGAATGGAGCCCTGCTATCTATGAATGGAGCCAGTGTGCTGCTCTGCTGCAGCTCCTCCCTGTGGTCGATCAGAGGAGGACCAGCAACAGACAGAGTTAGAGAGAATCTGCTTTCAGGAGGTGTTTGTTTACTTGTGTTTGTTTTCCCTAGGACCGTGCCACATTTCGTAGACTCATTGTGAAAAACAATGCCAAGAAGAGGAGGATGTACGAGTCGTTCATTGAGTCTGTGCCCTTACTCAAATCACTGGAGGTGAGTTTGATACTCTCACTGGCTCCAGCAGTTTTTGCGTAGTTTCTTTCTTTCTTTCTTTCTTTCTTTCTTTCTTTCTTTCTTTCTTTTTTTTCTTTTAATCCCACTATAAACGTATCACACTTGAGGGTAGCCATCTAGCTAACAGCAGAACTCCAGCAAGCTTGCAATGGAAATAGTTCAGAATCGATAAAGTTCTGGTCTACACTCACTAAGAAGGGGTATTTTTTTTAATTCTGACACTGAAGTGTGGTGAATGGTCAACCCAGACAAGAGCAGAGGGGAGAAGATGAGGGGACTAAGTGAGGGAAGGCTGAACTAAAGGAGTTTACATCGCCATAATCTGCCTGTAGTCAGTAAAACGACTCTCTCTGCTCTGACAGCTTCTCTCATTATTTCTCTTCTCTCAACCTCCCTGTTTTTCTCCCTCTTTCCTCTGTCCAGGCGACAGAGAGGATGAAGATAGTGGACGTATTAGGAGCGAAGCAGTTTTCAGATGGTGAGCGCATCATCACACAGGTAAGACACAGATATAGCTGATATGATTTCATATAGGGAGAGCATGACTGTAGCACGGAAATGCATTGGGTTTCCACATTTCTATACAATACATAATTATTTCTCAGAACACTGATAACTTGTCTGTTTTCTTTCTTTTCAGGGAGACAAGGCCGACTGCTTCTACATTGTAGAATCTGGGGAGGTCAAGATCATGATGAAGAGTAAAGTAAGATGCTTCTCCTCAGCTTTCTCATTTCTCCACTGCACCGCATTTTTAATTAAAGATTTTACTTTGACTGTGAATTTATTTCATATTATCATCATTCATATCATTCATATTCTGCTGCTGTAATTAAGGCCCAATTGGTAAAAAGATTACTTAAATGAAATGCTGAAAAATTTTTAATTTGTTAATATTCTAAAAGTGTTTTTGTTGGCTCAGGAATATGCATCAGTATAACAGTGGATTTATTCTTCTCCCAGGTAGTTTATGTGGAGAAGATCTTGACAGTGACAACCCACACTCCCCATTAAAAACTACCAGAGAACAAAAGTGTTTCTGGGTTTTGCCTAGCAACAGTGGGATTCACAATAGTCTGCATCAGCCGCTGAGTGCTTCTCGCTGGGGGGGAAAGAATGAGGCATTCAGTGTTTCCTAACCTTTAATCCTTTCCTCTCTTGTTCCCCTCTCCTGTCCCCCTCCCGGCAGACGAAGGCGGACCATGCAGACAATGCGGAGGTGGAGATAACGCGCTGTAACAGGGGTCAGTACTTTGGGGAGCTGGCCTTGGTCACTAACAAGCCCCGGGCCGCCTCGGCCTACGCAGTCGGCAATGTCAAGTGTTTGGGTAAGACGAAATACACTCCGCCGCACTCGTTAAACCCATTTGTCTGATTTGACGCTAATGCTGATCATAAGAAAACTGATAATGAAGTTGGATGTGTATGTTACGTAGCTTTGCTTCCACCAGTGTCGGGGAATGTGATGTCTGAAGTTAAGGTACTTGTGAACATTTCTGCGTGATTATAGCATCTTTCTAATTGTTCTGTGTTACTTCCAGGGAGTTTGCACATCATTAAAAGATTGAATAAATCCAGGGTGTACAGTTTAACTTAATGTGAAACTAAAAGCATTTAATTAACAGCACTTAAACCACTCAACCACACAACAAAGTCTGCTGTATTATATTTCCTCTAATTGAACTGTTACAAGTAGTTTGTCACGAGATATCAAGTGGCATTTGAGTTTTGATTAATTCACAGTTGGTGTCTGGCTCACCTTGTATGTTTTGTTGATTTGAAGGCCGTTTGGGTAATTATTTCGCTTTTACAGTGGGTCCACTAATTCAGGCTCTACAGTAGATGAGCAGCTCTTCACTTTTTAAAATGAGCACAGGATTTTTAACAGCTGGTCGTGTTTCTCTGTCACCTCTTTCTGCTGTGAAATCTGCTTAAGCTTTTTTCATAGCTTTAATTGCATAGCTTTTATTTGTTTATTCACACAGGGGATTTTTCCATGATAGATGTAGTCAGTTAGTCTTATTCTTTGTGGTCCTCTATTTTGCCCCTCTTAGTATTAAATGTGCTTACAGTCAGTATACTCTCTTACCAGCACATCTAGTCTTCCAGTGTCCTTTCTGTTTTCTGCACTAACAGTACAACACCTTGTTCTAAACAACTGCTCAGCTTTGAAGCAAAGAAAAGTGTCACTCAGCCGTATTGCAGCAACATATGCTGTCTGTTGTCCTCTCACCATTCTTCCTGTT
This sequence comes from Lates japonicus, assembly GCA_033238685.1. Classification (NCBI taxonomy): domain Eukaryota; kingdom Metazoa; phylum Chordata; class Actinopteri; family Centropomidae; genus Lates; species Lates japonicus. The sequence goes on from BRZM01000001.1 coordinate 8,539,181, forward strand.
CTGTTGCAGATGTAAAGGATGAGCAGGACTTTGAGGGCCCCCTCGGGCCCTGTAAGAACATTTAGACCAGTGATGCCATTCTGTATCTAACAAAGAGCACAAATAAAAACAGTCAGCTGAACCTTAAAAACACTTCACTGTTTGTCCAAATGTTTGCTTCTGTGCTATTGCTAAAAGACTGTGGACTGGGCCATTGGTGTGCCGAAGGAATGCAGTAGAGTGAAGGTTTTTCCTGCTTGGTGTTTTTACGGTGTAATTAATGTGTCTTTGAAGATGTCTGTCTTTAGTGTCTAAAACGTGCTCACTCTGATTTTCACACCTGTGTTTTTTTCTGCTGTAAAGGGCCGAACACTGGACATTGCTGTCATCTACTGTGTTCATGTTACCATGCTTCATCATGTGTTTGTGGAGGGGCTGCTGCTTTTTATTAGTGTCCAGATCTCTTCACTCTTCACTGCACTTCGCCTGATCGACAGTACTGCTGCACTAATGTTTTATTATAGAATGTCTTGGCGAAAGCCCAAAGTGTCTTAGCGTGTTGCCAGGTGTGGAATATCGTTTCACACAAAACCTCTGGGAATCCACAGAATCTGAAGCCATAGAAGGGATGATAAAATTGACTTGTTATCTGTTACTTTCAGACTTTGTGAAACATTTTAAAGCCAATAACAATGAGCTCAGTGGACTGTTTTCATTTGTTGTGACATTTTAATACCCAAGCTGCTAAAATGAACCTACACAGACATACCTAAAGTAAAACCTAACAACTCACTCTCTCTCTCTCTCTCTCTCTCCCCCTCTCCCCCTCTCTTTCTCTCCCTCCCTCCCTCTGCAGTAATAGACATCCAGGCGTTTGAGCGCCTCCTGGGCTCCTGTAAGGAGATCATGAAGAGGAACATCGCCCACTATGAAGAGCAGCTGGTGGCCCTGTTCGGCTCCAGCATGGACCTGAGAGACTGAGCCTCCCACACCACCCTCCGTGCCTTCTATTACATACACACACACACACACACACACACACACACACACACACACAGATATATGTCCTCTCTCACATCATGCAGTGGCTATACAGACTCATAATAAGCTTTACACAGCTGTGCACACACATGAGAAATTGTACTTGGTTTCCGCAGGTACATAAATCTTCAGTAGGAACACACCCTCTGTTTCTCTCTCTCACACACATACACACACACACTTACACTGGCACCTATATAGGCACTGAGAGATGCCCGCCTCACTTAGTCTGCTCACCCTCGTGCACATACTAGCTCAACACACTCTCTGTGATAGGCTCAACTTGTAGACACACAGAGACACACACACATACACAAAAGCTAGCTCAAGGCCTCACACCTTGTGGCTTGAGCTAGCTTCAGCCTCTCAGTATGAATGTCTTTGCTGCGATGACCTTAATACAGGTAAAGCAGTGTAAGGACATAAAACACACACACACATACTCACACACTCCATACATGTTAAAAAATACATCATCATGCTTCAAATGTGCAGGCTTTGCATTCACACGAGCACTTAAACAACAAACTTGTTCCAACAAGCCTCAGCCAAGGACACGTCAACACACGTCAACACACACACACACACACACACACACACACAAACACAGGGGTACAGATACAGATTCTCAAAAACACATTGGCAACCACACTTGCAAAAACAGACACATTGTGGTAAAATGGAGACGAAAAACTTTAAAAATGTCTGAAAAGGAAAATGAATCAAAAATGCAAAAAAAAGAAAAGTTTAAAGAAGACAGAGAAGTTTTAGAAACATTTTATGAAGATAAAAAACAGAAGCTTTGATAAAATATTATTTAAATAAAAAAAAAAAGTGTTTCCTCTTCAGGAGGCCGGGGTGCAGAACTTTGTGAGCGTGCTCCATTTCTTCCTCTACTGTTGTTGATTGAGTTGAGTTGAGTTAGTGCTGGTGATTATTGCAGTACCACAGAAGAAGCAGTGAAAACAATAACAACCCTACATTTTCTGGGCCATTGTTATTCTATCATTGACGCCACACTTCATTGTATTGAATTAATTATTAATGTATTGTTATTATATATTCATTTATTATTTTTTGTTTTGCTTTGACCAATTCTGATAAAATTCACCACCCATCTCTGACAAAATGTAAAAACAGAAGAAAAAAAAATCTAATAAAAACAATAGTGCTTATTTCTCCTTGATTATCCTTGAATGAGTTGTCCTGGATAAAAAAAAATTTAAAAAATAAAGCAAACATTTTGTTAAAAATCTTGCCTTTGTTGAATTTCTACTCAAACTCGGCCGTGTCAGGATACTGTAAGTGGTGAAAACTTATTATGCAGTTTCATTTTTTTTTAACCCTCAATGTCAGACAGATTTAGTTATTATTGTCTCAGGTCTTTTTGGTGTGTTTTTGTGCCTTGAAAAAAACAGCCTGAAAAAACTTCAAAATGTTGCAGTATTATAAGTTTTTGGGAGCTTGTGTGCACACTATCTCTGTTTTTTCGCTCTGCTGTTTATGCCTGCAACTGTACTTGACGTGTTTATTGTGCACACTACCTGCCCCCTTTTTGAGATTTTTCCTCAGGCCACATTTACATCATTTTGCAGAGTTTACAACAACTTATTACTACAATTTACTGTTAAAATGTAGCTACACAGGTGAGTCATTTAAATGAACACCTAATTTAGCAGTATGTATAAGCTTTAACATAGCTCTAATGACCTCCATGTCTTAGAGATCCATAGTATTTAGTTCAGGGCTGTTCTGAATTTATTTTGCCTTAACATGGGTACATTTGTATTTTTTTGTGTGTGTGTCATACCACCCCTGGCCGCGGGGAGGCAGACACGACAGCTTAGACTAATAAAGGATCAACAGAAACATTTCCTGTCACAGAGAAGGCAGTACTCATGGTTAGAAACTGATCGGGGAGCAGATCTCGTTGACGGTTCTCCACTGCTGTGATGCTGCGCTACAAGAAATAAAGCCGACCGCAGATCAGCTTTCTGGCAAAACTCGAGCTCTCTGAGGAGGAGGACGAGCACCGGCGACGAACCGCGAGACAAACCAACATGTAGGTACCGTTTCAGGGTGGTGAGACAGGTTGAGTTTTGTTGTCTAATGAACAGTTAACTTGTACGTCATTTTAACCAACCAGTGTCACTGCTCTGCATCCATTTCTAAAGCTGAAAGAAAGCTAATGAGCTAGCTAGCATGTAGCACCGACTCCCAGCTGTCACTGTAGCAGTTCTACCTTAAATGGAGGTGGAAGAGAAGGGGAGGGAAAATAGTCTTTAGTATTTAAACAGTGGTGGAAGAGCTACTTACGCCCTCTACTTAACTTTAAGTACCACCAACACAATGTAAAAATACCCCGTTAAAAGTAGATGCTCTAAAATCCTACAGAAGTATTATTATCGGCTAAATTGACAATATGTGTTTATTTCTTGGACTTATGGAGCGTGTTAACTCCTTGTTCTTCAGATGAAACCATCTGAGAAGTTTAGAGGGGAAATGTTTCATATGTGAATCTGCAAACAAGTCACAGGCATTTGACCAGACATGATTAGATAGATAGATAGTACTTTATTGCAACAGCCACCTCACATAAATCACAAAAACAATGAGGTGGGTAACAATCAATGTAATTTACGACTGAGATTAAACAGAAGTTTAAATATGTATATAAAAAGTAACTATACAATGGTAGTAATATACTATAACAGACTGTACATTGGTGTCTGCATATATATATATAGAGAGAGAGCTGCACAAACCTTGAAAGATCAGATTGATCTGATATATAACAGATGTGATAGAAAAATGTAATAAGTTAAAGTCCAGGTGAGCAGTCTGTTCTGTCAGAAAGCCCCAAGCACATGTAATTACCTCGCAAGGTATCACATACCAAAAGGGTTGGGAACCATTGGTTTAATCTCTAATAATGCACTATACTGTAAGTAACTACAGCTGTCACATAAATGCAGTGGAGTAAAACGTGTAAATTTTCTCTCTGAAATATCAGAAATTCTCAGAATTCTCAAGTAAAGGACAAGAACCACAAAATGTATTGTACTTGTGTAAATGCTCTTAATCACTGCACCACTGATCCTAAAGCAGCTCCAGCTCGAAGAATAATGGCCAACATTTTATTTTGTCTTTACCACAGAATATATGAATATATCTTTATATACTGTGAAGTGTACGAGTTTTCCCTGAAGACACAGAAATACATGAGTAACTGTATGAGGAAGGAGACATTTTGGTTAAACCATAAACATTACAGTGCACAGCTACGCCTGCTACCTCATGGTTGCTGTTATCTGTTTGGGTTTCTCTGACAGGACAGTCATTATTGTTTGCTACTACTTATAATAATAGTCCTGGATCAGAAGTAGAGTATAAAGTACATCTCCAAGTACGTTTACCCTAATTTTCACGGAGTTGTAGTTTTGATCTCCTCAAACTACAAGATTTCTTTTTATTTATGCATGTAACAGTTTATGCATGCTGTGTCCGACTCACTCTTAGACACCATCATGCGTTTATTTTACTGCCCACCCACCTAATTAGTTTATTTCCCATAAAGGTTACTTGAAAAATGGTCCGGGAGAGCATTAGTAAAAAGGCGGAGAGAGTTGTTACAAAGATTTGTTGAGACAAGAGCAACATCGATCTCCATTCATTAGAAATTCAGTATGTACACACCAAATAAGACCCGAGAAATAATACTACACAACTGTGTCAAGAAGGAATATAGACCAGGAATATTTATGTCGTAGCACACAGCCAGACACTTAACTTTAGTAGCTTACTTTAGTAGCTTACTTTAATCGCAATTCGCAAGTGCGAAAAGGACCCGACTCCAAAATATCTTTTTTTTACCCTAATGGAAGGTTTAAAATGCAGAAGATGTGCTCACTGCATCGAAAATAAAGCACACCGTGTTAACAGGAATGATATAAATCTATAGATGAGTTTTAAAAAATGCTAGCTTGTAGTCCAGGCTGAACGGAAGGCGACTACTCTCTTGGTACGTTTAATCTTTGGAGTTAGTATTGCGCAGGCGCACAATTCAATGTGGGAAGAAAAGTACAGAAAAAGTTACTTTGAAATACGGCGAAAACATTTCACATCCTCGTTTCGGCCAATGGTCGCCTAATCAGCATTTTTTTCTTTTATTGATAAGACAGAGTGTTTTTAAAAGAGGCTAAGATACGATGTTCAACAAGTGGAGGCGTGGCCGTAGTCGCCATGTTCCCACAATGCATAGTACGGGTGCAGCAGTTTTTGTATAGTAAAACTATTTATATTTTGATTTTACCCAAAATGCTGAGTTGAGTTAACTGGACAATATAAACTCAATATATTTCTGATGTTCACGGTAATTCAGTTGTGTCCCTGTAAAGTCCTCCCACTGAAACCTAACAGAGAGTGGTAAGACGGAGAATAGGGTCGCAGACTCAAAGTGCCAAAGGACAGTACACTCTTGTTTCTCTTCAGATCGTATAAATCTTTCGCCTTTTACTAAAGATTTCCGTGGAGAGGAACAATAAGAGTTTCACCCAATTTTTTGATGCCCTGCTCACGCGGGGCTTCCTCATGTGTAAAAGTTAAAATCTTAAAAATGGTAATCCGGAAAGTTTTACCTACTCCGGCGTCCCGCGTTGCCCGGTGCTCGTGTACACCCAGTCATGGTACAGTTGACTTAAATATAATAGAGTTTAAATAATTGTAGTTCAATAGATTAAAATAAAAATGAGAGAGAGATAGGAAACTGGCTTTCTACTGGTAAATATCTCCTAATTAAAATGAGTGGGTTCTAACGTTAACGTGTTAATCCAGGTCTCAGTTAAATGAAGAATTACAGTTGTCCACGAGAGCCCCTTTTGTGTCAAGGCTGATACACGTGATTTAAATACACATGAGCCTGGGTCAGATCACTCACTTCACATCATAGCAAATCACCAAATAAATAAATAAAAACAACTTGTTTTTTTTATGGCTGGCCAAATGAAAATATAACTTTCAGCCTTTACAAACCTGCACAAGGTTGTTAAATGCCATCTGGGGAAGTAAGATGCCAAAAGAAAACATGTGAAATACCACAACATTGAAGCAAATTTTGTCATGCACTAAATGATAAATGATAATGAAATGATAGTTTACTTACTTTACTGAGGTCCATTTAGCTGCTGGCCTCTTGCCACACTCAAACGGTGCAGAGTCATCAGTGTTATTAGCAAAACCTGTGCTTTTCCCACTGTAACAAGTCAAAATCAAATACACTGATAACCCTGATAACATTTAACAAAAAGTTACTACTTCACCACTTCACACTACTTCTACTTCACTTCAAGTATCATAAATGAATGAATACAAGTGTTATTTCCTTATTTTAAACCTGATGTAATCAGTATAGCTTAAGGGTCATGCTATCATTTTAATAGTGTTCAAAGAAAATGAAGATGTGAAGTTATTGTGTGATTGGCCAGTTTTTTTCTCTTTTTTCTTTTAAGTGTGCTTATCAGTCAACTGCCAGTTTCCTGTTGCATCTTTCTAACATCCTTTTTTGCTGTATGTTGCGTGACTGAAATTGCATTGAGTAGTCAGAACCAAGTTCATAGCTGTTACACAGTCAGCTTTTCTCTCTTGGTGAGTTTGTACTTTTTAATTGTTCTTTTTTCCTTTCTTTTTTGTCATTTATGTTTGTTTCTTTTTCTATTTCTGCTAAATTAAAATTAATCCCAGACTATTTGGACAGCTGCATGTTTAGCTGCACATTGTTTCTTCTCTGAACCTTTGCAGACACTGTGAAAACAGAGAAACTCCTCTGTGTTTCTCCACAGCTTTAAGATGAACTCAACTCTGTTCTCTTCTGCCTTTTTACAATGATTTTACTGCCCTCTAAAGAGTTTTGTGACTCTTGTGAAATAGTGGCAAATCATTCTCATAAGCAGAGTTATTGATGCCTTAGCAATGTATGATAGCATTAGCTGTGACAATACAGTTATCTTCTACTATCTGTTCATTCAGTTTGTGCTTCAAAATGTCAACATTTGATATTATGGTCTAGTAGTATTATATGATTTGAGAATATGAGTTTATGAATGTTTTCATGTACTAAAATCATGAAAATAGACCTGAATAATTTGTTTAAAAAAAACAAAACAAAAAAAAACATAACATAATAAATACCATTATACTTTATGGGTTGCGTGTTGTATGTGCATTGTAGTTCAGTTTTCTCAAGAAACTAAGTCAAGATGTGTTCGATAAAAGTTGACTTCCCCATTTAGAATGATGGGACAGAATGAAAACAGCGTTAAAAGATTATATGACTCTACATATAAACAAGTTAATTTTAATAATAAATGGACAATATCCATGGTTTCATCAGTTCAACTAACTTTAAAGCAACAGTTTAATCTCAGTATTTTATATTCAACACTCATGTATTGAAAGGTTTCATTTTCACCATCATTTTCATCCTATTCTTCATACTAGATAGCAGCTTTTCAGCTACAGTTTTTTTTTAGTTGCGTTCAGCTAAAGCTAACATGATGCTACAGTGGTCTATCATAGAATTACAGTGACAAATGAAAATTGTAGAACATTTTGTTGTTTCTGTGATAAATGCCAACTCACTGGCAAAGGTCGAGGTTGGCAGCAGAGGAAAGACCTGGTTCAGCTGTACTTTCACAGTGTTAGCTGCACTGCTGGAAAATATGCTCCGGGCTGCACATAAGCAAAAGTACACAGGTCTCATTTGGACTTGGTTCATTTGTTTTTCTTTTATGCTTGTACAGATTGGGGGTATAACATTCATGTCCAGTAGGAGGCAGTGTCATGTTCAGCAAACTGCAGTGTAGAAAAATGTAGAAAAATTCTGATGAATCGATCTAAATGGACAGAACAATGGCTTGCTGAGCAATGGGATAGAGAGAGCTTCTTCACAGGATATTGGATTAACCACTCTAGGTTGCTTGATGCACAGCTACGTAAACATATGTGAAGGACCTCTGTTTACCTTTGCCTACTTGCACCCTAATGAAGCATAATTCCAGCTTTAATGGTTGTTAGCTCAAATTGAATTTTCATGGTCTTTGTGCGATGTGTTGTCAAGATGTGTAAAATGTTTTCTAATAATGAACCCTTTTCTTTTAAAGTACTGATACATTTCACTCCCAGGAAGTACACAGAAGGTTGTGAGCTCTGGACTGATGTTAATCGACAGTTTTAAATTATCATTTAAGTAATTTTTAAAGGGAAAACGGCCAAAGAAATCTGTGATTCTAGCCTCTTACATGACTCTTTGCTTGTTTGATTTGTCTTTTATGATATCAAAGGAAAGATGTTTTTTGGAATTGTTTGTCGTACAAAACAAGCAATTAAAAAATATCAGTTTGGGCTTTAGGAATTTATGATGGCCATGTTGGATACATTGACATTTAACAGACCCAAAAAATGAATCAAGTAAGCAATCTTTGCAGGATTGAGATGATGCCCTTCAGCACTGCACATTCCTCCCAACACTTTAGCAAAGCTAGATTTAGATTTAGTCCCAGTTCACGAGCTGCAGAGGCTAAAAGTGAAGGTGAACGGGGAGTATAGACAGACAGGATCAACACTCTAGTTTTATCCTCATGCTTGTGTCTTCTCTTACAGCAGTACTGAGCTTACGTGCTGTGAGGAGGCAGTATGATTAACATTTGATCCAAGTCTGTATTCTGTTGGCAAGAGAACAAAAGCCTGGTTTATCTGGTTTCTAGTGACCATGTACCGCCTGAAGAGAATGATTCAACTCTGCGCAAGTATCTTCGGATCGGTCATAGATTTCTTTGTCAAACTATGTTGTGTAAATACAGACTGTGGCGTAGCCAGACTAACCAATAAAACTGAAGTTAACTGCTAACTAACCACCAGCTGTAGGACTTGAATGAAAACTGCGACTTCGTTAAACCCCTGACTGCCTACAGGTCTGAACTAGTAACATCAAAGAAGTTTCAAACTGCACTAGAGAAAGCTGAATGTTGATTCGCCCCTATCTCCACATCAGACTGTGAGACACACATGTTGAAAGCTTCGTGAGATCTCAACACTGGATGGAGAAGAAGAGAGCTGCAGACTAACTCAGAAATAACCAGAGACAATCCGGTTCCAATCCATCGACGTCCGATCTCTGGTTCCCTGCGACTTGGTCAACTCCAGAGTGGCAGAGGAGTCAGGGCTGCTCGGGTTCACTCTCCAGAAGTCCTGTCCAGAGTTCCCCGCCTGGTCCTTCTCCCGCCAGACGGATCGCTGCTCGGCCACGTCCGGGCCGTCCCGGCCGGGTCATGCAGCAGCCTGTCTGCCGAGTCAGGTTGTGTCCAAGGCAGAGCGAGGCATGGCCGGACTTTGATGGAGTGAGACCGAGCGCCACTCCAAAAGATTTCAGGGTTCGGGCCGCCCAGTTTTTAATTCACCCACGATAAGCAGCACTTACTACCGGCTATAAAGGTCTACACTGCAGAACGCAGGCTATGACATCGCTCGTCTCATGGAGATACTTGAGGCTCCATATTGCCAAGTGATGGGATGAGCCCGCAGAAACAAACATGGACTAAGATTGATGCTCAAATACCACAAGGAACAGAGATCAGAAGATGCTTGTGTTGTAGAGTCACTCCACCTTGAGCTTCACCTCCTCCTCCACCTCCTCCTCCTCCCATTTCCATCCTTCCTCCTCCTCCCCTTGTCCTCCCCTTCCTCCCTCTTCCATCTCTTCCTCCTCGCACCGCCCTCCTTCATCCCTTTCTCCACTCCAGCCTCCTCTCAGTCGGCGGACAGCCTGTAGTTCAGACTCTGACTGAAACTCCTTGCGACGCCAAAGGAGTTCCCATCTACTGATGCAGCATACTGCTGAACATACAATCAGATTCACTTGTACTGTACCGCCCGCATTAATGCCCTGATGCACAGTGTGAACACACATCATCAAGCACACAGCTACACAGAAAACAAGTAAAGGTGGAACACGGAGTGGAAAGCTGCAAGAGAGAAACTTACATACAATGGTATTTGGGTTAAACACAGCAAGCGAGCCCATGAATTAGCTCACTGAAGGAAAAGCGGAGCCAGAAAATATCATAAAACACAGAAAACACACATATTCAAAATGGACCTAGCACAACATCTTGGTTCCACTACTTACCAGGCACCAGAGATGCTATATAATGTAAACAAAACTGCAAGACACTTTGACTTTGACAAATGGGCTATAATAAAACTATGATGCTGTAATTTATAACCTCCTCTTATTTTGCAGTCTACTTATCATTGTCCCAGATATTTTAAAAATAAAAACAAGTCGTCAAACACAGACCCTCTTACCGTTTGGATGATACAAAAAGTTAGTTTAGGTACATCCAGCCCTTTGTTTTTCCATCGAGTAGGATTGAATAATACTTAACTGTGCACTATACTGGAACTTAAAGGTGATGTAGAAATGATGGCCAATAATATTAAAATAAGAACCTGGTGGGTTATTAAACAAGGGGAACCTTCAACAAATTGTGTATTGTCACAGCGCTTGATTCAATGTGCATCAGCAGAGTCTGACAGAATACCACCTCTAATCTGAGTTTAAGATTAGGACCTAACAAGCAGATTTCCACATCAAAACTACTTGTAGATTGGTGTCAGTCCAGGTCCAATGTGCACCATCAACAGAGGAGACTTGAAACTTCAGTGCACATAATGACAGTAACTTCCAGAAGTGAAATGAAAGATTTTGCCTGGCTTTCAGTGAGGGAGAATGATGATGAAACTTTAATCATTTTGAGTTAGTTAAATTGTTGAAGTTTTACGTCTTAAAACAAGATATAGATTATGGACCAGGGTGGAATTGGTTTGAAAATAAGAATATTTTCTCTGCAAAGAGATGAAAAAACATTTTGCTTCACCAAACAATCCTTGTTGGCCCTCAGAAATGTTAAAATCCAGCTGTCTATATCTGTTGCTATTCAATTATGTGACATTTTAATGTTAAACTGAGTTTGAAATGCCTTGTTGGACAGCGTTGTTTCATTAAATTTTAAAGATGTGTTATTTATGAACTTGTACCTCTTATATCTTGATGTTTCCATGGTGAAAGATTGTAGTCAGGGATAATTATCAAAATATTCCTCATGGCTTGTGGTTAATTAGCAATTTTATTACCCGTCCAGCTAATACAGTTATAATCATTCAAGTGCAAACAGCCACCCCACTGGCGGCTTGCTCCAGCGGTAATGACTGTCAACCCAAGAATCTCAGTGTCAGTAGTCATCTGCGCCGAGTGTCCTCATCAACAACCACCAGCCCATTTCTCTCCTGTCAGGAAGGACACTGAGGGCTTATTGCCATGGTGCTGTGTCGCCACCACTGCCTCCTCTGCCTTCATTCTTCTCCCTCTATCCTCTCCTTTACCTCCTGTCACGTGAACTCCACCCATAGAAATCCTCTCCTCCAGACTGTCCCGCCTGTTGTGGTTGGCAGCAGGCCTGACCCGAGGACCGCCTCGTTGTGGTGTGGAATACGCCACGCCACGCCTGTCAGAATGCTTATAACATCCACCCTGGAAATTGGAGACTTTGACATCGCGGGAGAATCGGTTACAGCAGAGATTCCAGGGACAGGGTGAATGATGGTGGTGAATCGTGATCCCAGAACAAATGAAAAATATATATTCAATATATTTATCCCTACTAGGATTCTAAGATAAATTTTCTTCTGCATACAAATCAATATGCAACACTGATATATGTATGTTGACACAGGTGTTTTAAAACTTCATAGGGTTCTGTGTATTTGATAATATATTTCAAAGTGATTTTATTGTTATTTTAAAACTTTAAATATAATGCATTACAGGTTACACACAGTTAGTATTTGTTTGAGTTTATTGTTGGCTTAAAGTCATCTAAAAATACCCTTTTAACATCCTATATGGCGCTTGAACACAGCTTTGCCCTTAAACGATGGTTGGTGGATTCAGTCAATGATTTATATTTTATGCATGTATCTATTTTAAGTACAGTAATCCAGAAAAGGTTGGTATGGTTTAAAACCATGGAATGAAATGAATGAACGAACAAAATGAGTGTTATCTTTCACTAAAGAGACAGGTAGCCCCCATGCCTCTAGACCCTACTCATAATGATATTTATGGTTTAACATCGTCGTAGAATGTGTGCCAATGCTCTTAAATTGAATATACATTTTGGCTTATTTGTTAGCATACATCCAGGAGAAATGGAGCAATATAAAATATTTTAATCTTATCCACCTGATAAATGTAAGTATATTCGACATTCAGCTTCTTAGTTTGTTCTTAGTTCTCTACCAACTGCTGAGAAAAAATATATACTGCCACCAGAGGCCCTCCTTCAGCTTAGTAGTTAATAATCTTTACCTGTGTGCTGTGCAGGCAGGTGGTACAGGTTAAACAGTCTTTTGCCAGTTAAGAAGAGCAGATTTCACAAGCAGAGCAGTTGAAACCTTAAGGTGCTTATATCTAAGTTTTACCGCATTACATAGCCAACGCTAGTTACTAATAGCTGTTACTTACCAAGAGCTTCAGCCAGGACAGGAGGTTACACTCATGCATCCCGAGTTGCTCTTTCATCTTCTAATTTCTCTCGATCACAAAGGTATTATGAGATGGGTCAGGCTGAAAATAGCCACAGCATGCTAACTTCCAGTAGAAGAAAAGAAATAAAAGAAGAAACAAAAACATGTATTGGTGAGGAAAGGAATGAAGTTTAATACTGAACTCAGCAATGTTCTCTGTATCTTAGGACTGGTAGGTGAACAAATATTGGCTATGTGGCACTTAGACTTAGCACCTTTAAAGGTGCCACCAACCAAAACATGAGCCAAAAGAGTTCTGTAGATTTTTGTGTCAATTCTCTGTGTACTATGTAATATTTAAACTCTCCAGGAAATGACCATCTTCTACCGTGATCGCTAGGGGAACATCCACTCTCCCGAGATGGGCAGAAAAGGAATGGAGAACACTGTAGCTGCCACCTTAAGGCTCACCCAGTCTCACAGTGACGCGCAGATGTCCGGCTTGCAGCCAAACTCACAGGCTTCAGCTGCTATCTACTGGGAGAGTGGCGCATACTGTGGGAGAGAACTGATCCAAGATATACCGGAAGCTGTCCACAGAGATAGGAGAGGCCAGATTGCTTGACAGGGCCGCTAAATTGATGGCGAGGCAGAAGTTTGAGGGAGAGTGCCTCGGGTTCAAGGAGGAGACGCCAAATCTGGTGGTCACAGATCGTCCCAAGGGCCTCTGGGGATTTATGTATTTTCCTGCCTGCTTTAATCAGCACAAGAGAAACAGGTAAATACCAACTGTATGTTGAGCAGTTTGCTCAGGGTTGTGATTCCACTGTATTCCATATCGTAATGATTATACCTATTTTACGTTAAAAAAAAAATGGTTGAAATAGAAAACGCACAAACATGCCCAACTCTCCAGCCTGTGTTTTCTTGCTCATGTGTGATCAGAGGATATACAGGACGCTGTCACAGAGTGGACGAGACAACAAAATGACCACTGCCTGGCTCTGGCAACAGTCCACTGCCTCTATCAGCATCTACCTGCTACAGAGGCTGACAGGGTCATGCGGATGCAGCCTGATGGTCAGTGTACTGAGAATTAAGAAGCTCACCTATCAACTGTCACTCATACAAACAACCCCTTGGAAGATTAAGATTAAATGCTGTGGTTTACCTGTTAATGTATCTACAGGAGACACACACCACAGTGGACTTTAAAGAATTATTGATATTACTTCTGTCTTCATCCCCACTGGGACACAGTGTTGGAGGTTTTGAGGGTATGCCACTTGCTCATAACACCCCACCACATCACACCAGCCTTCCTGTTAGCCATCACACTCTCTCACCTTTCCTTAATACAGGGTTTGTTGTCACAAACACACATAAAAACGCATACCATGGAATCTTACATTTTTCTCTTTCTGCCTCACACACTCAGGCATGTGGGATAACTGTGTGTGTGTGTGTGTGTGTGCATGCTTGCAGACAGACCTGATGCATACACTAGGGGAGAGTGCATCATTGGGAGCCGCTGGAGTGGTGCTGTGGGGAGAGCTGAAATTTGCCAAGTCCAAGGTATGTGCAGTGATGTATGTGGGAAAGCTTATTTATGTGTGTTTGTGTTTCTGTGTGTGTCTCGTGTAACCTTTCTCCCTTCTCCCACCCCCAGCGTCAGTGCATCCTTCTCAGAGACTACATCCAAACCGCCCTGGGTCCCTCTGCACGTGATCGCTGAGGTCCTGATACACCCACCGCTGCAGCCTGCAACCTGCCACGGGCACCGGCTGCACCAGGCAACAACCCGCAGCTCTGGTCAGCATGGTTTCTTCTTCAGGTCTAGCCTATGACCCTCCAGGTCAAACACTTTCACAGCCACTTTATGTCAAAGATCTAGATGTGACTGGGAGGTCAAGAGAAACTTTGCATGTTAAAACAGGCGGTTCATATGCAACATTCATATTACAAAAATAGGCAGAAGATCAACACATCTAACTATTTGTTGATTTTATTTCATTTTTCTTTAATCACTTTGACTTGGCACTCCATCAGCATCTCATGCATTTTTCTAAGCTGTCCCTATCACAAGCAGAAGATGTTGTTTGAACTGCAGAACGATGTCTTTGCCACATGTAATGACTGGACCTGGGGACATAAAGTCTGGAGTGAAAACCTTGTAAACCCAACTTCTTTAAGAGGACTGGCGTTTTGTGAACTGGTAAACACTGGAGGTCGATGAACTTTTTTGAGGAAATAATAACACGACGTAATATAGTTCATGAACAGTTACATTTTAAACAATTTAGTACCCAGTGTTGGGTTCATGAGCACAAACAGGCTAATAACATACAAGTGAAAGTATGCTGTTTTGCATTAATCCCTCACTTTAATGATTTTACTAACGCCAGGTTTTACTTTCTGCAGTCCACCACATTTTATCTGCTTATTGTTCCAAGCGCAAGTTAACATGTGACAATAGACTGTACTGTAAAGTAATTGACAGCACAAAAACAAATATCTGGTACATTTGTAAAGATAGTGATTTGGAACACTTTTGTAATACAGTGGGAACAATGCAAAGCCACTTGAGCAATTATAATGGATAATTAGTTTGCTGAAAACATTATATGTGCACGCCATGTAATGTTAAGCAGATAAACCACTTGAACAAGGTCACTGCTTTTAATGATGAGTTTGAGATGGGAGGTTTTCAGAAAATTCTATCTCTTGATTACATGGTTCTATTAGATACATTTAATCTTGAAAACAGATTCAGGTGTTTCTCTTCAAGGAAAAACCACTGTAGACCACAGTTTAAAGTATCTCATGTCCACACAGCGTATAGTATTTGGGTTTGGCATGTGCATATTTAGTTTTCTGTGCTCATCTTCCTCATGTTCCTCCTCTCATTGCTGCTGTTGTGTCTCCAGTGCCTGCAGTTCTTGGATCGCAGTGACAGCCTGTGGCTGCAGCCCTTTCTCCTCACCGCCTCAGTCACATCCGATTGGCACGTACCCTTGCTGGACTGGAAGAGGAATAGATACAAAAGCATACTGTCAGTCTATCCATCTTGGAAGTAGGAAAAGGACAAATGGAAATGAATGAACTTGAAATCTCACCCAAAAGTAGATGATGAGTAACACTGTTAGCAGGAGCAGAGTGATGATAGCACAGCCTATGGCGAGGCGCAGGATGAACTGCGTCAACATATCCTGCAGACGGCTCTGCCACGGCCGCTGACTGGATGGCGTCTTGACTGACTGTTGTCATATCACATGGGCGTTTCATTCGGGAGGGTGTAAGCAGGACGCAGGAGGCTCATCCCCTGAAATCATACCCAGTGGAGTCAAATAATGTCACTGTGTGTGTGTGTGTGTCGCTGTGTGTGTGTCTGTTTTGTGTGTTTGTTGTTGTGTCTGAGTGTGTGTGTGTGTGTGTGTGTGTGTGTGTGAGGTGTGTGTATCTTTGCATGTATTAAGCATTTCTGTGCCTTTTGTGTCTGCGCTCAAGGTGTGTGTATTCTGTGACTGTATTTAGGGATGCATTGTACCCATTTCATCTTGTGTGTGTGCGTGGCTGCTTGAAAGTGTGTGTGTGTATATTTGACAGGTTATCCCTCCATCTTGAAAGATTAAACTATTCTGCTTAGATCTAAAAGAATTTGGGTAGACCCAAGAGTTTAAGTGATGATTATAGAAGTTGTATGTGAAACTTCGCCTATTTTGTCTTGTTGATTTATGAATTAGATCAGTATCTATCAGGTGAATTCAAGTGTTTTGAAAGTTATTTCAGCACAATCTAAGGATTATATTTTCATTAAAGCCACACTGTTAAATAAATCAGCTCATCATTTCCCCAGCAGGACTTCTGTTCAGGGTCACTTTGATTGTGCTGCCACCCCTTGCAGGCGAAGGTATTGGTATCACAACTTGACAAACAGGTTTAAAAAACTAGATAGGATTACAATAATGAAGAGGGCTTCCATTTTAGTTTGTTATCTCTTACTTAAAATTTATTTTAAAACTGTGCCTACGAATTGCCTTCATTGATTAAATCTACTTACTGCTATCCAATAAGAAGAAGAAGAATTTGATATTGTTTCATTTTTAAGACTTTGATTGGTAAATTACATTCTCTTGTTCTGTGTGCTGTACTGTATGACCTTTGCTTAAAACTGATCACATGTAACCTGTAACCTATTCAAAGTAGCCTTGAAAAGAGGGTTTCTGCAATTTCTAACATGATTTACATAACGATGTGAGCTCAGACCATGTAGGCTAAGTACCTCACCATACCAAATTATAAAGTTTATATTTGTTGGCATGTATTGTGGTTTTAAACTATCCAACAGATTAATCACTATGTATTCAGAGTATGTGTGTGTATACCTTTGTGGCTGTTCCGGGTGGGTTCGGGTGGAGATCATTGAGGAGTCCACAGAATGTAGCTCAACTCAGTGAGATCTCTTTCGCTGACCCTGTAGAACTGAGGGGTGGTTCAGAGGAAGGAGGCCCCACATCTCACCTCCTCTTGAGAGGGAAAATTCAGGATGAGATGGGTCAAGATGGCAGCTAACCAGTCAACAACTCCCTTTTTCTAGTAAATATATCTGGAAGGTGTCTTAAACTGTGCAATGCAGCTTCAGCATTAGCTAAAAAAAGGCCATGAAAGTTAACTTGTTGCAAACTCTGGAATTTCATTACAAATTTAATCTTTAAAAAAAAAAAAAGGTTTACTTGTGAGCTCTGTAGCCATTCTAAGACCAAGACGCAGCAAAGGAATGGCTGAATGTGGTGATTTGATTTATTAAGATCTGGCCACTGTTTATGATGTGTTAATAGTACACAGTCAGACCTGTAAAAAGAACTTCATGTCTAAGTACTTCCTGTTGCACATCATGGTGATATGGTGGAAAATATTACAGATGTCTTTGGCCTGCACCTGTGATCACTTACTTGCCTCATATCAGTAAATCTTATCCACAGGTTGGAAAATTTAATTGTCATAGTCTATATTGATCCTAGTTTCCTGTAACTAAATCTCAAATATCACATTGGTAATTAATATGGTGGGTTACCTAAGTAGAAGGTTGTAAGGAATTAGAAAATATTTTTTAGTGAAATAAAAATAGAGCAGTAGGTCGGCATGTAAGGATGTACTGTGAGACGGAAAACAGATCAGCTTTGCTTCTATTTGAAGACAAAACAAACAAGTCATATGAGTGGCTGATTTATCAGAGTTATTATTAGAGCTGGTTGTCTAACCCATAACGGCACAATGCCACTGGAATTTGACTCAAGGGTCAAAGGACAGGACTGGCTCCTATTTAATGACTAACTGACTGAATGAATGGATGATTAACCTGACTGTAGTCAAGACATCAGACAAAAAAAAAACCAGATCTTATACAAAATACTGACACAGGCCTCTTCCTACCTTACTCCTGTCACCATGAATAAGGAACTGCTGATTTATGTGTGAGTCTGCTTGTTTGTTCTCATCACGCCTTGTCCCAGTCTCACACCTGTGGCACTGATTGCCAAAACATGCCCACAATTCCACGGGAGCAACAGCATATCATTCAAATATCCACACACACACGGTCCAGGAGCCGCCAGTGAAAAAAAGTAATCCCATCAACTCAGATTAAATCAAACAAGAAAAAAAGTGATTCCACTAAAACTCTTGACGTGTCAAAAACAAGGGAACCTCCAGATTTTTGCCTCAGGGCCCTGCTCGTGGATGTGTGTGGCTCACTGAGTTAACCGCAGGACGCCCAGTGCCTTCTCTGCTAACTATGTTTGTGTGTGTCCACGTTCCTTATTTAGTCCACGCTAGCTGCCCCAAGTAGAGAAGTAGAGACACACAGAGAGAGGGGGTGATGCTCAGCCCTATTACCCCCTCGAAAACATGCTCACGTCACCCTGCAGGCCTCAAACCCAAAAATAGCAGCAGGGACATGGGGGTATTATTAGTTTGCTGAGCAAAAGATGACCAGTGATCTGGGTGGAGGACATGAGGACACTAGGGATAAAAAATATACAGTGTGGCAACCTAAGGTGCCAGTTAGAACCATTGTCTTATACATCCCTCGGCGTCATTGTGCTCATGGAAAACAAGTTTCCATCCATCCATTATCCTAAAACAGTATCCTAAAACAAAACAAAAAGTGGTAAATGTTGGCTACATTTGAATTATGATAGCATTATTAGTTGATGGTACTATGACTTTTGATCTTATAATTAGCCCTGATTTGGGATTATCCTCTCCTAACCCGGTTCAGCTTTATCAGCCACAGTGACCATCCTAATATGTAATACCAAACCAACGCACATCACCACCATGGACCTAAAATGACTTGACTTTAGAATCTAGAGGAGGAGGCACCGCTTATTTGCATCACATGGACCTTCTGCAGGCGAACAGATCAATCGCTCACGCGTTTGCTAAGTCTCTTGCGCCCTCCCTCACTCGCTGCTGCTGCAAGTGCTTTTGCCAGAAAGCAGGAATTCCAACTGACTGAGTCCAAAGAGTTTAGTAACACAGCGGAAGTGTTACCCTGGAAGGTGGAGCAATTGAGTGTGTGTGTGCGTGTAAGTGTGTGTGTGTGTGTGTGTGTGTGTGTGTGAGAGAGAGAGAGTGAGAGAGACTTCAGCGACTCAGGTGGCATGATGTGGTGTGCTGGCCGAGTCGGGGTTTCTGGGGCTCACAGGCTTCCAGAGACGGTGCTGGTGTGTCGCTGAGCTGGATGTGTGATAGGCAGCAGAGACAGGCTTCAAGTGGCAGAGGTTAGTAAACCACGAAGTGTCATGGTTTGAACTGCTAGGGCTATGTTATCTAAAGTACTTGCCTTAGTTTGGGTAAAGGGTCAATCCCCGTTTTCTAACTGGATTATGAGGGCAAGTGCTATCTTTTGTGGGCAAGTTATGTATCTGTGGTCAGAGTTGAATCTTCAACAATCTCTACTCCTTAAAGTTTATAGGATACAGGTGTTGAGCTATTTATTTCAGCCGCGTCCAGAAAACTCGTGAATGAATGGCTCTGATAGTGTCACCGTATTACAGCTATAACATCAGAGTGTCACAGCAGCAGTCAGCTCATGAAGACATAATGTACATCTGTCCCAGCAGACTGTCGCCCTCCCTCCTCCCGCCTCGCTTTACCTTACTGAGCTGCATAAGATGATTTTATTAAACCACGAGTGACTGACTCACAGTACAGTTTGGCACTCGCTTGAGCCTTCATGCATTTCTAATGTGAAGGCTTTGAAGTGTGGCTTTGCCCTGTGCTGTCTCATTCATTCAGTCGCTTGCTGCACATTCAACAAATTTTCTGCTGGCGAGCTTATGGATGAAATAATCTAACAGTCACAATATATAATCTATATAATACATCAAGTCCTTTTAATGTTCAAACTATCAGTCAAAGAATGTATCAGTTGAGATTTATCTTTGAATGTTGGCAGGCAAAAGGTCAGCATTAAAGTCCCAACCATGGGATTGCCCTAAATCTGTAGTAATTCATTAAGTGTAGTCCATGTGTGTGTATGTGCATATTACAACTGCTCCACCCTCCTCTTGTTTATTCATTAATAGCTGACTTTGACTTTATTGGTTTTGTAAAAGCAGTTGAGTCTTATGTAAAATGCCAACACACTCCACCCCCATAATGCACTGCTGCTGTTGCTATAATTGATGCTTCCCCTCTACTGGACGGTTCAAAGATCAGAACATGGGGTAGAAAATATAGAGTAGGAAATCGACCTGTCATTTTGATGTTTGACCGTCTGATCAGAATAAGAAGTGGGCTGTGTATTTAATAAATATGTGTTTTACGCCCCTCATTATTGTGATATTTGCATCACACTGTTATGTGAATTAAATCCAGTTTCATCAGTCTGATTGACAACAATTTGTCAGATCTCTTGGGAATATGCTGATTACTTTATGGCACCAACAGAGATATTTCCTGTACCTTCAGAGTATAGACGTACACTGCTACTCAAAAGACACATATAATAAATAGACACACAAATAACTCATATTAGAAAAACCTTTTCTAAAACATGCTTATTTTTCTCATGCAGTTCAGTCATTGTATTTACACTTTGGAACTTGGATCTCATGCCTCATTGCTGTGTACAATTATGTAGTGTTTAATTTCCCCAGGCAACCTTTGAAGAAGACTCCACTGTTTGACTTCCACAGACAGCATGGGGGAAAGATGGTGAGTTTGGTGGCTGGAGTATGCTCGTCCAGTACAGCATAGTCACATCGCCTCGTACATACACACCAGAGAGCACTGCCCATCTTCGACGTCAGCTACATGCTGCAGGTGAGACCAGTAAACTGACACACACAGACAGACACATGCTCCTTGAACATGGGTTAGTACATACACACATGCTAACTTAGATACTCTATCAGTTTTCTTCTTTAATTCATGACTCAACCCACCAGAAAACTGGGTCAGCTGTTTCTATATTTATTAATCTTATTGTTTTTTACCGTCAGACCAAAGTCCATGGCAGAGAGCAGGGTGAAGTCTATGGAGTCTATGGTGGTTGTATTGGCAGAACCCAAGGACAAACTAGTGAGATGAAGGATTGTTTCACATGAACCTGCGCTAACTGATTATTTTGTCCACTTTGGGGGTCAGTGAAACAAGCTGTGAACATAACACTGATATACAGGCTATCATCTTTAAGATGATATTGTGAACTTGTTAGAAAACAGCATTTACATATCCCTTTAGCTCTTTTCACTGTCTCACTATATCTGTCTTTAGCTGCTAGCCCACTATTTTCACCATGTTGTCATTTATCTTTGCTCTACAGTCTGTCTTGTTACTTGCAAATTATGCAAATTTAGTCTGCTGGTGATCCTTGCTTATCCAATTCTGTGTGTTGAGCTGCATTTATCATTTATTTTTACCCTCCCAGGGTATCGTTGTCCTCTTCACCAAGAGAAAGGAGGGAATTACGATGACCCATAGTGACAGTGATAACCCAGCTACTCTAATGGTCTCCAACGCTGGCTGTGCCGGCGGGGCGACTCAGCTATGAAGGTAAATACAATACAAAGAGTGAGTGTAGACAGATACAGTAGGTCTGGAGTCAGTAGACTGACAGAAAGCGTCTGATGTGTGTGTGTGTGTGTGTTTTGCCTGTAGGCCAGACTGGTAGAGTTCAAAGCTGCAGGTTGTGATGTAATCTGGAGTTTCTTGATGAAGCACTGATTGCTCTGCAAGTGTAAAATATCCTGTGGGCTCTTCCATTTACTTTTCCTTCCTTTACTTCTTTCCTCATGCTGATATTCTGTTCTTCTATTCTTCCTCTCTTTCGCTTTTCTTATGCCCTTATTTGGCCATTATTTCTCTAATCGCCAATGTTTCACACTTTTTTCCACTCTTCTCTTTGAACCTTTCTTAACTGTTTTGACCTCCCAAAGCGCCTCCATCCCATGTCTTAGATTATGTAGATAATTAATTAGCTGTGTGTTTTCAGCCTATCCATGTCTGGGGTGCTCCAAATAGGGGCTGGAGGAGGTCTCAGTGTTGTTCTCATGACCTCCACCCTGGCCACTGTGTTTGGTGTCCCTGACTGCAGGGTCACTCGATGTGGATACACTGGAGAGGACGGAGTGGAGGTGAGGCTCGCTCTTCTTTTTCTTGTTTGATATTGGACTAAAGCCATAAAAATTAATTTTAAGATCATTTCACAGATTATAACACGCACACATTATGTGCACAGTTTTGCTCAGGCCATTCCAAAATCTCATTTATTGTGTTTAAAATGGACATTTATTGACCAGGGACACAGAAAATATTTGTCCCTAATGTGTGGCAGATGTCATAACATGACACATCCAATCAACAATTTAACCATGGTTCTAAATCTGCTTGCTAGATACAATACATGAAACAGGAAGTAACCAGCCTTGTATGTGTTCCCCATGATTTTGTATATCAGGACACTTAGTCTTTTATTATTGATTACTTACAATGGACAAGGAACAACAATAAAAGTCTATAGGCTAGCAGCTCTGCAAGGTTGTACTGTAGGTAAATGTTAACAATGACAATGCAAACATGCTGATGTTTAGCAGGTGTAATTTTTACGTTTACTATCTTAGTATCGCATTTTAGCATGCTAACATTTGCTAAGTAGCACTAAATACAAATTATAGCTGTGATTGGTGGGAATGTCATTAATTTATCAAAGTATTGGACAAATAAAATTTTTGACCTGATGATGGCACTAGATAAAGACAGTAGATTATCAATTAATCTACTGATTATTTTCTATATTATTTGATAATCTTTCTGTGTATAAAATGTCAGACAATAGTGAAAAATATACTTTCCCCTTTCTAACGATACTGAATTTACCATCGTGTTTTTTTGCTGAAATGATGATTCATTCATTAAAATGGTTGATGATCAGTTATTTGACTAATTGTTGGATCTCCAATGAAAACATAAACAAAAACTGTAAGGATGATTGTGTTCATTTGTGTCTGGTTGTTAACCTGTGATTTACATGGCCAAAATGTGGTGCACAGCATTAAACACAGACCTCAAGTCACAAAGCTGTGTTCAGCTCTGGTCAAATTCAGTTTTTCTCACTAGTATTTAGCCACATTAACCTTAGTCCCTAATGTTGTTAACCCGTTAACATAGTGATATATCCCTTGATAACACTGTTAAACACTCTCCTAGTATTCTGTGCGACAAAGCTGCTGCTTGGTTCCATATTAATAGTTTACTACATTCATTTCTTCTTCTTCACACTCTATCTGCCCACTCTGCTGGACCTCTGTATACAACATGATGGATGTGGGCTGGTCTCTCTCTGTCTAACAGAGGGATAGTGGGAGTTTGCTTCTTTTTTATCTGACTTTTTTTTTCATACACACACACTCATCTCTCATTATTCTTTTCCTCTGTGCTAAGAATCACTTGACTCACTATATGTTTTTATATGTTTTTGAATGCTTGAAATTAAATTTTTAAATTAAAATAAATAAATAAATAAAACAGCGCAGTGATGTCATTTAAAAATAGACCATCATTATTTGTTTCCATCATCTGTTAAATACTAACACATCCTCATGTGTTACGTGTTTTTTCTTTCAGTGCTTATGAGTTAAAATGTGCTGTTTCCACTTCATAGTTTGCATTAAAGCTACCCGGTGTCTCTGTGTCTCAGATCTCTGTCCCTCAGTCCAGAGTGGTGGAGCTGACAGAGAAGCTGCTGGCTAACAGTGAGGTGAAGCTGGCTGGTCTGGGCTCCAGGGACAGCCTGAGGCTTGAAGCTGGGCTTTGTCTCTATGGCAACGACATAGATGAGACCACCACACCTGTGGAGGCCACCCTAGTCTGGACCATAGGTGTGGTTTTTGTGTCACTTATATAATATTTTTATCATTTACTTTTCTCCAACCAGTTTGGTTTTTGTATAAGGTTGTGGTGAAATATGTGATTTTAAAACATGTAAATCTCTTTGGATTTATTTGTAAAGCATACAGTTACCCCTGACTCAGACTCACATGTATACATGTAGAGATCACTCAGAGACTGGACATGTGGTCCAAAGAGACTGAGGGTGGCTGAAATGGTTTGAACTGTTTTTTCTTTCAATAATTCAGTAACTTCATTATGTATTTTAGGATGTAAATGTTGTTCATATTCCCCCTACATTAAGATTTAAATCACTCTCATTCTTGGTAAATAACACTACTTTAGTCCTGTTAAGTGAATTAACTCCATAGTTTTTTCACATGCAGGAAAGCGTCGGCGTCAGACAAAGGATTTCCCTGGTGCTGACATCATCATACCCCAGATCAAAGCCAAGACAGCCAGGAAGAGAATCGGTCTGGTGTCCACCGGCCCCCCCGTCAGACAACACACACCCATTCTCAGCCCTGAAGGAAAGGTCATAGGTGAGGAGTGGTGGATTGGAGAGAGCCGTGCTTCATCTGTATTTTACTTGACAGTGTTGCAAGCAACACTATATGCAATGTGTTCACCATTTTTCTATATAGTCAGAACTTACACTGAAACAACTGCACAACCAAACCCAAAGCAAACCCGCTGAAAAAAAGATTTTAGATTTGAGGCCACTATGAGCAGAGTTTGTACATTCTGTGTGCCACTGTGTGTTTTATTATCCTACTATTAGAGGTCGCTACAGCTTGTAAGTGGTCAGTGTTGTTTGACATCAAACATGACATTACCATGTCAGTGTGATGAGTATCATTTTTTTTCTTACATGTTGTCATGTTATTTTTCATGTATAAACCATATTGTGATATACTGAAAGAAATCCTCTTGGTTTCAAGCCATATTAGCAGTTCTGGCATTTAGTGAAAGAAGGAATAAAAGCATTTAATAACTGAATGAATTAATGAATTGAATTTCCAAGCAAACTGAAAAAAAGTAGATAAACAGGTCGGTCTGTGCCGAATAGGACCAACACAATCTTCCACAAAAAATTTTTATTCTGCATTTCTCTGAAAATGTAGCCAGACAGGAAAGATTTATTCTTTTCTGTTTTATTTAGGTGAGGTGACCAGCGGCTGCCCGTCTCCCTGCCTGAAAAAGAACGTTGCCATGGGTTACGTGGATGCCGCATTCGCCAAGAACGGAACAGCCATCCAGGTTGAAGTCAGGAAGAAAGCAGTGGCGGCCGTTGTCAGCAAGATGCCCTTCGTCCCCACCAACTACTACTCTGGATAGGAGGGACACAAGCACACAAACACATGTGCACACTACACTAACACTGGAACATTCCCCCACCCTGGCCCTTGTTTACCAATGCTGCCCCCTTCTGTTGCCTCCACACATTCAACACCAATGTAAGACTAAAAAGTCTGAGTCCTCTGAGAGAGAAAAATTCCAAATTATAAACTGTAATCCAATATAACCTGATCAGAGATCAGTCACAGTCACTTTCAGGGAGAGTTTGTGTCACTCTGAAGCTGAGACACAACATAAGTGTAGGTACATTTACTTTGTGCAGGACATTTTAAACAGAAGACTGTCACACTACATATAGTCAGTCAGTGTTCTACTGTGTGTTAATGAAATGCAGTGTATAGCAACATGGTTTCACCTGTGGATGGATGTGTAGTGAATGGTGAGCAATTTCTAGATGTGATGCATGGAATAAATAACGAGCAGTATTACTGAGTCTGAGAATGAATGTATGCCAACAGTATGGGGCCTAGATGCTCTGTTAACATGGTTCCTAGACCAAGTTAAGTTTTCTATTTTGTAAGAGAATCACAGGTTAAACTGAATCAACATACTGCACTTCCAGCAAGAATGAAAAACTGGGGTTGTGTGGATCCATTAAACACTGGTATTTAATTAACTTTTTTAGGTTTTTAGAGTATAGGTTTTTCTAATGAAACATATCATTTTCATCTGTCACTGCTGGACCAAAACAAAACAAAAATCCAAATGGTTGCTATGATGTTAAATCAGTACATGTCTGCATTTTTGTTTTTTAAGGTCTTTTAAATACCACGGAGCCAAATTTCAATTAATCTTATTGTTAGTTGTAGAGAACTTGATTAAGGAGGTCAAACAGGGCCAGCTGATAATCCTTTCAACACAAAATTCCTACCTGACACATCCTGATTAACACAAACATGTGAGTCCAGTTTGTGGAAGTGGCATTTTGTGCTAATTAGCAGATTTTCTCATCAGGACCTTGTTTTGGAGGGATTTTTTGGGACTTCTGTTTTGCTGTCTTGATAGCCTGATCTCCTCATCAGACAAACCTGAACAGTTTCTAAGACTAGTAATAACATGTTGAACCTTAAGAGAAGTTTACACTACATATGGTACATTGATAGTCTAACTTTAAAAGTTAATTGTCATCATGTGTGCTCTGTCTGACTACTGATGAAATGTAATTTCTGCATTAAACTAGGACTTTTTGTTGAGCTTTGTATGTCTTATTTTATTAAAATAATATCATACTAAATCTAGAAACAACATTTTTTTTATCTGATTAGAAAATGTTCTATTTAATAAAGGCAGTTTTCTCTTCATTTGCCTGTGACCCTCTTTTTTTCTTTAATAATTCAAAAATGTTGACTATTCATTAAAAAATCTTCTTAACATTATTGTTGTCACTCAGTCTGGCAATCTCTTGGTTAAAAAAAAAAGTCTTAATTCTGGCTTTTGTTTTGTCTCATAATTTTAATTTTGCACTAAATCATTTTAAATGGCTGGCAATCCCAATTTGAATGGTAGTATTCTGATATATTTCAAAAATAAGTACGAAAACACCTACAATTGTTACTGTATTTTCTATATGTTGACATTTTATTCGACTCACACAAATCTGACTACCCTGCATAATGGCACGACTCACACTCGCAGCTAAATTCATGAGTTGAGTTTAGGCTTACCACCGGAAACGGGGGATGCTACCAGAACGAACCTGGCAACCCCGCCTGCCGGTCTGATCAGTAGCTACTGAGGGGAAGATGGTGGACTTCGCGACAGCAGCGTGCTCGAAACTCCGTCCCAAACACTTTGGAAAATATTTACTATCTCAACCTGGTATCAGATATAGATTACCCGGGGACAATCATAGATAATACTTTGTGAAAACCGTTGAGGAAAGTGACTTTTTCGCCTCCGGACAACTCTTTATTTCCAGGACTGAAGAAGACGGAGAGTTGCGGAACGTGGTGGCGGTTGGTGTTAGTAAAGGACGCTAGGCATCATTAGCCAAAGTATAAACTCAAGTGTGAAAGAAGGGGGAATTTCGGGAGCTTTTATACCCAGCTGTCGAGATAAACCACGGAGACCACCCAGCCGTCTGCTGCTGCTGCTGCCGCCTTCAAACCAAGTGTGAAATCGGTGAGGAAGCGGACTTGACAGTTGGACTAAGAGCGGGCTACCTTCAGCTAGCTAACCTCAGCTAGCTTTGTTGTGAACTGTCGGATCAAAGCGGTGCTCGAAATGCCACGGAGTAAAAAGGGGAAACGTGGCTCCGGTAAGCCGGGTAAGTAGCAGTAGCGGCCCAGCTGCTGGCAGGGAACCTGCAGGATGATTGAATGACAGCTCTGATGAAAATTATAGTATATCCTTATCGCCACACCTTAAAGCCATATGGCAGCAGTGGCATGTGGGGTGAACGACACAGACAGCTTGTTGCTCCTCTAACTTTAGCTTTGCCTTGTGTTGCAGTCTTTCATGCAGCGTTACATCCATGTGATTTATAATTAGTGCTGCAGCTTAGTTAGCAGTGTGACAGTTTGGTTAAAGCCACTATGAGCTTAGTGGAAGAATGTATCCAAGAAAGCTCGATGCATGTTTTTATGATTCACTCAAGATTTCTCCTATCATCCACGACCCTGGTTTGCTGAAGTTACACGTGTAGGTTAGTGTTAACCGTGTGTTATTTTTAGCAGCAGTGTCACGCCACATAAAAGAGGTAGGTGCTAACTATTTGAGAGTAAATCCCATGCAACAAGTGCAACAAGGTTGTCCAGTACATTTCCAGTATATACAGTGAGATCGTTCATACGCAGTAAAGTTGCTGCTTGGGTTTTCTAGCAATGTACAGTAGTGGTGTGGACCATGCATGTGCCTATAAGGGCGTTACTATATGTGCGTTACAGCCCCCTCACGTTTTATGGAGTGACGTTGCCCGGGACGCACACACGTGCTACATACACACATTAACACAGATAAGGCTTTTCTGTGGAGTGTAGATTTCTGCTCAAGATTAAAAACAGACGGAGGGGTAGGGAAATAAGTCATGGACCAATGGCAGTACAAAGTGTGATATTTCTATTATATTTGCAAGTCAGTGTTAATTTTGCGATCGCCTACTTTACTTAAAAGCTTCCTAGAATTGCAGTATTGTTAATTGTGCATCAGCACTTTGCTATGTAGACTTTTATCAATAAAAAAATGGAGCTCACTTGTTTTCTTCCACATTATGGTCACTCCTGCATTTTACCCATCTATCCATTGATTCACACGTCCGTCCACCTTTCTTCCTCCAACTTGTACACCCTTTCTTTCATTCATATATTCATCCCTCCATCCATACGTCATCTCCAGGCTCTCTTCGTCAGGAGGTTCTTCAGCTGCAGCTGTCGGCTAAAGCGTCCCTGAAAGGTAACTCCTCTGCCCCTTGATCCTTGACCTCAGCTTCATGTCCAACTCAAATTTTGTCCAGGAGCTCTTGAGCCTCATCACAGTGCATGCAGCAAACCCAGCAGCCACTCACATGCTTGATTACCCACCATGTGTTTTCCAGCTGCACTGAAAAGTTTTAATTCTTCCCCTCATACTTTATCTGTCCAGGCTGCTTACATTGTTTACTGGCTGTCTGACATTATCACAGCCTCTTTGTGTTTTTGCAGCACAGTGGCACCAAAATCACTTCATCACAGAGTTTCCGTTGTCTTTATGCATGTCATGCTTGAACAGCATAAGTTTTGAGAATTGATGGCTGTTTAAAAAATGATCATCACAGGACTTTTAAAATGAAGTTTATCCACTTCCCTTCTCATCCATCCAGCCTTCCACTCACAGGCAGCTGCTAACGTCTAATATTGCTTCATCACCCCACTTCTGAGTGTGCTCCCATTGTGCCATTCATTTGTTTGAAATATTTTCAACTATCCAACCTCTTTTTCTTATGTGCACTGACACCAGCTGAGTTTAGACTCATTGCTTCCTAGAGGGACTGTGTTCCCTCTCACCTGTGCATATGTGTATGTAAAGTCTTGCCAGTGTGACATTCTTCATATTTTGATTTTTTATTTTGATTCACATAAGTGGTGTTTTTTTTTGTTGTTTTTTTTTGACGGATTGACTTCTAAATTAAAATCTACAACTTTTTGCAACTCTCTATAGAAAAGTTGGCAGAACCCGATGTTGTATTTGTGGTGATGTTGAAATCATGACAGGATTCAGGACCTCAGATTCCCAGCATTTTTCTTTTGGTCTGATTTTATAAGACAAGAGCTTGTCTACTGCTCAGTCTTTGTTTCTCTGGAGAAACATCCTACTTTTCCAAGTAAAGAATTTCTTACATCATTTTCCTGCAGAACTGTTTATTATTTAAGTAATTTTATTTCCAAGACCTGTGTTTGTTCTGAAGCCTGAGGAATAATTCTAGTAGGGCTTGCAGTTTAAGAAGGCTGTTGGTTTGATCTTTCCAGTGTGACATAAAAACAAAGGATATCTGTGAAACTTAATGATGCCAAATTTGAATTTTATTCAGTATTCCTCGGTTAATCCCAACACAACAAGATTAATGTAGTCTTATTTGGAGTTATGCGTCTTGCATTTATAGCCTCTACTACCAGGCCACGATCAGAGGACACAAATAGGCTCCCACTCTTTTGGCTCAGAGCTCTGATGAGTCCATCAGCAGAGCCTCTTGCCTCCTCAGAGACTGACTGACTGCTGGAGTTGTGACTGATTGCTATGTAAGCATAAAGTAGCAAAGTGGAGACGACACGTGAGTCGTGGCAGGGAGCTCACACTTCAAATAACTGAGCTGTATGTGGGCAGGCCTGCGTGGGAAGGTGCTATGTGTGTGTGTGTGTGTGTGTGTGTGTGCGTGCAGGGGAGTAACTTGCAAAGTGACCAGGAGGTCAAGGATGATGACATGGAAATTACCAGCTGATACAGGTTTTCAGGGAGAGCTTTATCTCAGTAGGTGTGTGAGCGAGAGAGCCTGCAGGCTGTTCTATCAAAGAAATTAGAGTATTACATAAGGAAAGAGGGGTTGTCAGGGTTGCATTCAGGTCTGTCTTGTAACAGTGAAAGACTGGATTTTGCTTCAAGTTACCATTCATTCCCTGAATTTCATGATCAGATTTTAAATGTACTTGTTGTGCTTTTTTAGCTGCACAATCACTGTCTGCTATGACTACAAAGTAGTCAGAGGTGTTGGTGTAAGATTATTAAAATGCGTTTTGATTATACTATATGAGATGATCTTTCATGTTGTCTGTCTAATAATGTTGTTATAGTCATATTAATGAAGCTCCTCTTCACTGTGTATCTGCTTTGTAGGGAATGTGACTGCAGAAGTGTGTGTTTGTATTCTTCTCTGAACAAAGCCATTCCAGCTTTCAGATGTCAGCAGTTTTCTTCCCAAAACAACTTTTATGATTTCCAAGTCAGACTTGAGGCTTTACTTTATATTGCTAGCTCAGCACTATAAGCTCTCACACACCCAGTTTTACAACTGACTATGTCATGTACTGACATTGATGAAGGTAAGGTAGCTATTATTAGGAACAAAACCTACAGCTATTGTGTCATGACTGTACAGTAGAGTTTGGCCTTGAGCAATTATCAAGCTGTTATCCAGTCAGCTAAACTGTAAAATATTTCACAAGCAGCAGCCAACAGTAAGAGGTGCAAAGTTAAAGGAACAATGCCCGAACATTAGATGAACAAAAGTTACTGCTACTGTCACCATTTTACCAGGCAATAGCAATTTCAGCAGAATAGAGAAGTCTTTAAATGATAGTCTGGGTTGTAGTGGTAAATTTGTCAGCTGCAGCAGAAATTCAGCAGATATCTTTCCCCTAAGTGCGTCACTTTTATAGTGTGAAGACAGAATAGATCTGACAATGACGAATCACAACTGGGTCTGCAGCAAGTCAAATGGTTGAACTTTAGCCCACTTTTCTCAGTTTACACATTCTCAGCTCAAATAGACTGTTGGATCCAGTTATTCCTTTGGTTGCATTTAGATTCCTCTCTGGGATTTTCATATTACCTGAGCACAGGCAGAAACAACCAGACAATATCAGAAATGTGATGCCGGAGTTGTCATATTTACTGTACATTTGTTGTAATGCAATGAGCGTGTATCTTTTTCATTGAGAAATTGACAACCACAACCTCCATGCCTGATTGCAGGAACAGTAACAGTGACCTTTGGGTTACCCCGACTGTACTGTTTGACCTGAGCATGAACACACACATGCACACAGTCTGACCATTCTGGATCGTACACACTGAATGAATGAATAAATGGATGGTCAGTCTGGTCTCCAGTAATCCCATCCAACAGTAGAAAGTCCTGAGCCAGCAGGAACCTGAGGGTTAGCTTAGCTTAGCCCTCCTGGCTTTTACACCCTGTTCAGTTCAGACAAACTGTCCCACTCCTTTAAATACACACAGGGCAGAGCTGTGTGGAAACATTTAAACACAAATTACCCCCGGCACCAATAAAAACATACAAGATGACGGAGAATTGCCTAATGGAAAATTCTTCTGTTATCTGTTTTTTCTTGTCATCATGTTCTGATTGAGGCCATCAGTTCCTGTGTGTGGGTGAGATGGATAATAACAAATGATGGGGGGGGATATGGAGAACTACTGTAAGATGCATAAAATGGCACAGTGAATGAAATAAGTTGAAACATATTTTTTAGCCAACCTAGTACAAAAGGTCTGATACCTTTATCTTTAGTTTGTCACTTTGCATAGTTGCGATTGCTCCTCCTGTAGAAACCTTTTCTGTGTCTGTAGAGGTAGTTAAATACTTCATAGAAGACTCCTAAGGCCTTTGTCTTGGCTTGAAGTTCTTGCAGAGGTTTGAAGATGAAAAATTAGGGTTTGCCATTCATCCCCGTGTATTTGTGTGCGTCAGTGTTTATGACAAACTCAACTGGTGTACAGTTACTTACAAAGACAGACAGCTGGGCAGAGGAAGCCTACAGTCAGCTTCTTTAAACCAGCTATTACTCACTGTAGGGAAATGGCTACAAGCCAAACTCTGGTTAATTTTGGCTTCTTCTTGTTGGTGTTTTTATTTCACTTTCACAATCATCATTTTGGCATATCTTACCATTTTATAGAAATCGTTACTGGCTATTAAAATTAAGTAAAGCAAGCACATCCAATAATCAGTGCCCCAAATTACCACAGAAACATCAGAAGCCTCTCTTATGGCCAAAAACTGACCATTGTAAGCTTTGCAGTGGTGTTATTTATTGCAGGGTAGTAGAATTCTAGTGTAAGATGTTTGTGCTATTTAGTCTACTCCCTGCTGCAGCCTGATTAGAAAAAGACAAAATACAGAACTAGACAACATTTTGGACAATAAAGGGAGGAAGCTGATGTTGTTTCCCAACAACACCATAGCTTCTGGTTTGGAGACTTTCAAATATGTTTGTGACCGAGTGTTGCTCATTATTTCCTGCTCCTCTGTCACTGCCCTGACAGCTGCTGGCACTGAGCTCATTGGTCCTCACCATACTTGTCATGATAGAGAAGCTCAGCATTGTCTAGATCAGCTGATTTTAAACCACCTTTCACCTAGCAACAGTTTTGCAGCAGGACTCTGGACATAGTACAGCTAGCACTGAAAACAGCATTCAGACTTTTGCGTGTTAACTCATGTCATTATTCAGGGGTGATTTATCTACATTTGCTCTATTAACATAACCGACAAATCAGTTTGTTTGTTAACTGAGACTCCATGGGTGAGTTTAAAGTTGAATCTGTCATCTAAATATAATACACCCCTCATATCCCTCCATTCTTCCCCATCTCACTCTCCATCTCCCTCTCTTTCTTTCTCTAGGTATTAAAAATGGGGTGAAGGGAGAGTCGGGTGCCAGTGATGATGAGCTGACGTCTGATATTCTAAGCCACTACAGCAGTGCCAGCGAAACTGCTTCTGTGCTGGATGAGGGCACAGGTTAGTACATAAATGCTTTCTTCATACACTGTTATGGCCAAGTTACTACTTATGTACCCCAAAGGAAATAAATGCAGCTTACCTTTTATAGTGTTCTCGATATTTGCGTCTTAAACTACAGCTTTAACTTGCATACAGCCACCAAAATCCATGCAAATCAACTGTGTGTGTGCCAAACTCAGGGGGTGAGCAGGTGGATGAAAAGACTGCCCAGGAGGAAACAGAAGACAAACTCAAACAGTGTATAGACAACCTGATGGATAAAAGGTGAGGGGTTTCTTTATTTTCTCCTAGTCACTATCAACAGTAAAAAGAGGGAATGTCAGGAAATCCATAACAGGAAGATAAATGCAAAATGAGGAAGTGATGTTGCTGAAAAAAACTTTCCCTTCAGCACTCACCTTATTCTCCTCTCTTTTTCCTTGTCTCTCTCAGTGCTAAGACTCGCTTAGCCGCCCTGGAGTCGTTGCGACAGGCCTTCTCCTCCAGAGTGTTGTACGACTTCCTGACAGAGAGACGCCTCACCATCAGCGACTGTGTGGAAAGAAGCCTTAAAAAAGGTGAGACAGAACAGAGAGATATGTGAGTTTAAGTTGGCAAAACAAAGGCCTGTATTGCACCATGCTGACAGATATATTTCTGTATAGCAGGTTGTCATTGTTTTGCATTGACACTTTGCATGCAGTACAGCTTTCTGCAGACTTGATGCATACATATATTTAGTATACATTTACACAAGGACCATTAAGTTTTGTCTTATCATAAGTGCTAGTCTCAAGGTGAAACAGATGAAGTAACTGAGAACATAAATGATCACTTTATTTCCCTTCATCCTCCCTCCAGGCAGCGGAGAGGAGCAGGCAGCGGCAGCCACAGTCTTTGCCCTGCTCTGTATCCAGCTGGGAGGTGGAGACGAGGCAGAGGAAGGTTTTAAGATGCTTCGCCCCATCTTCACTGCCATCCTGATTGACAACAGTGCCAGCATAGCTGCCCGCCAGAGTGTGAGTGATTACCTAAACCCTCTCTGAAACTGCAAAATTAAGGGTTTAGGATTATCTTTAATTTCTAGAATTTCATAGTAAAAAAAAAAAAAAAGACAAGAAGAGCGCAAAGTGAAAAATGAAATATACATGTTAGTTTGGACATGCATGTGAAAGTGCTGGATCAAGAATTAGTCATGTGAACTGCAGCTTAAAACCTACAAGTTGCACAGCAGGAACAACAAATTCAGAAACTCTGAAATGTGTTTCTCATCCATCCAGCTGATCTTACACTCAACTCTATTGTTGTACAAGTGAGTCATAGCTCAGACATTTACTGAAAAAAAAATGAAAGGAAAATCCCACTTAAAAATATATTACACATCCTCTGCTTGTGGTTTTTGAACAAATTCTATTTTAAGGTAGACTGTCCATTCAAGGGGAACTTCCCAGCCTGTCATGGTTGCAGTTATGACATTTTAGGTGTCATAACACCCCTGTCAACTGGTTTTTTCTGCCCACTGTGTCCATTGTAGAAACAAACAGAAGATGAAAAAACACAACGCTAGGCAGTGTTTAGGGAAATCTTGAGAACCACTCCCATAGTGTAACAGTAACAGCAGCTATTTTGGACTCTGGTTTGAGAACTCATAGTCATATTAGCCTTTATTTGCAACTTTAGCTAGCGGGATATGTTTAAAAACACACATTTTTGTCCTGTTGGGAGTTCTTTTGGACCTAAAAGGCTGATTAGATTTTGGAAAGAAATCTAAAAATCACAATAGGATCATGGTGGCTTCTAATGATGCAGTAGTGGAAGATGTTCTTACTTAAATGATTTAATGCTAGATAACCTCAAGTTGTGTTTGACTTTCCTTGCAGTGTGCCAGAGCTTTGGGAATGTGCTGTTATGTGTCTGCTGCTGAAGATGGAGAGGTGAGAATATTCATAAATTTCACAGTCTTGTAGGGGGTTACAGAGAAATATCTGCATCATGGTGAATAGTTTGACTGTTGTTTGACTGTTTTTTTCAACCTTAGTCTGTGAAGAGCATTTCAGAGCTTTGTGGGTTAGCTCAGCAATAGCTGAACTGGCCACTGTGCTGTTAAACATTAGCAGTTTCTCTTCCTCATCAAATTTTTTCACTCTTGTTTTTCCCCTTAACACCACTGCTAAAACCTCACAGGACTTGATCAAGTCGTTGGCCCTCCTGGAGAGCATATTCATGTCATCCTACCCCAATAGGGAGGGGACGCTGCCCACACCTAAACCCGGGAGTCCAGGCCTTCACAGTGCTGCTCTGCAGGCCTGGTCGCTGCTGGTAACCCTCTGTCCTGCATCCAGACTGACTGTGCTGCTCGACCTGTGAGTGAAACAGAATGACTCCAAAATGACTCCTTGTTACCAGTTTACCATCTGTTAGTGTTTTTCTGACACAGTATATTTTGCATGAATTGTTTTCCATTTTAAAATCGAAGAGCATCTAGCATTTTTGGTATTCATAATCACCTCCTGTGTACAAGCCTAGGATGTGAAGAGAGAAACCCAATCTCTTTGACTTCTACAGTTGCTCTCTACTCCATTCTCATTTCTGCTCAGTTCTGTTAAGCTTTATGGACATTTTAATTCAGCATATTACACACAAAGATCACAATATTAATTACAAAGTCATCAGCATTGACTAATTCTATAACTAACAGCGATTCTCTCGCTCCTTTTTCCTACCTGTAGTCACCTCCCCAAACTGAAGGCATGTCTGGAGAGCAATGACGTCAACTACAGGATTGCAGTGGGAGAGACCATTGCCCTGCTGGTGGAGCTGGGCCGAGATATAGATGAGGTAAGAACACAAACACATAGAAAGCTGTGTACGTGTGGGAGCAGGCACACAAACACACTTAGGAATTAACTAAAAGGAGGACACACACAGGCTATTAATTAAAAGAGAGGGTTGCAAGAAAGAAAGATCTTATCTGATGAAACTCATCATAAAACTATACCAGTCCTTTTCCCATTACACCCATATGTATCTCTGTTGTTAGTGTAATATTACTGTACTACAGTTTTGCCGTGTGTGTGTGTATGTGTATGTGTGTATAGGAATTTGAGGTTGAGGACAGTGAAAGTCTTTGTGAAAGTCTGAAGAGTTTAGCCACAGACGGCAACAAACACAGAGCCAAGAATGACAGGAGAAAACAACGCTCCATCTTCAGAGAAGTGCTACATTATATAGAGGTATGTTTTATAGCTGCAAAGATAATATTTGTTATTGATGATTTTACTTCCCTGTTAGTAAATCTGGTCTTTTCATTTTCAAGTTGTGCACATGTGCACAGATTTCTTTTTCATAGTAGCGATACATCACTGAAAAGGGTTTACTCTAGTTTTCATATCACTTTTATGGCTTTGATTTTGTAATGTTGCCTTTCTTCTCCTGCAGAATGAGGACTTCACAGAGGAAAAGATCAGGTTTGGAGTGGAGAGTGTTTACATCGACGGCTGGATGAGGAGAAGAATCTACGATGCCTTCAAAGAGATCCTCGAATCTGGAGTCCGACACCATCTACAGGTAAGGAAACACACTGAAGCAAGTAGTGTACTAGTTGAATTTTTCACGTCTCTTGAGAGGTGTCTGCTCTCACATCTGACGTGGACACCATACAGCAAACACCTGGAATTGAGCAATAATACTGGTATTTGCCTGCAGAGCCAGCAGGCTGAGAGCATATGATGTGACATCAGTTTATAGCTGGTCAGTGTTTTGCACAAATAGAGTGAACACATTGGAGTGGGTGACTTCCACTGCCTCGCTGTTAGATTCATTGTGTATAAATAACACTAAGCAATAATTCAAAATCACTTCATAATTTGACATCCAGCATTTTAGCACTCTGTAGTTGACAACGAGTTTACACTCCATTTAATTCATTAGGTTCTTCATATTTTAATAGAAAGTGAATAGTGGATTTTGTAAGCTGTCATTTGCATGTATTTCATTTATTGTCTGCAAAACAAAAAAATGTTGGATGCTTTTGTCCATAAACTACTGTATGTTCATAATGTGTGTATGGTTTTATTTTGGTGCAGTTCAACCCACTACTTAGAGACATCTTTGGCCTCGGCCCCCCCCTCATCCTGGACGCTACTGTCAAAGGCAACAAGATCTCACGATTTGAGAAGGTAAGAGGATCTCTTTGTCCCCGGTTCTCAACCTGCACACCAGAACAACCTGACCTTCTGTGTGATTGCATTTTTCAGTACTCATCCTGCAGTCATGCCACATCTTTTTTGAAGCTCAAATTCAATAACTCATTTTGAGTGATTATAACCTGCCAGGTATAGAAAATGTTACACTTGTATCTTTATCTCTTTCTTCAACAGCATCTTTTCAACTCAGCTGCCTTCAAGGCCAGGACGAAACAGAGGAACAAAGTCAGGGACAAACGGGCTGACGTCATGTGAGAGAAGGACATGGATGGAGTAAGCGAGGAACTCCTTGGGCTTTACTGAGATGGATACAAAACAATGCCTTCAAAGCTTCAGCTGTCAGACACACAAAGACTCAGCAAACCCTCAACAGGGCCTTTCACTTGTGCTCTCATCTGCAACTTAAGGCTCTAGATTTAAGATGGCCACCAATTATTCTTAGCTCTCGTGTGCAGAGAAAATCTTGCTGAGGAACAATTTTACTGTTCTTTCTAACAGGTATTTCACAGAAGTATTCATATTATGTGCACATATTTAAAATGATCTTCTAATATCAGAAAGGTCTTCTTACAGAGAAAGTAAAGTACTAAGTCTCTCTGTAAGAGTCAGACACTTTAGATTTACATTTAATTTGTGGAACCATCACTGAAACCCTCTTTGGTGCTGTTGGGTGTTATTTTTGATACTCAGCTCCAGCTGCTGGCCTAAGGTTTGACATTTCAGTCAGATCTTATAATTAATCCTAATTCCTGTTGCTTTTCCCTGGACGTTAACAGGGCCTGGTTAATCACTGAGGTTTCATGTTCGAGAATCAACTTCTGTAATGAGAACAAGAGCAAAGAAAAAGAGAAAAAGAAAAAGAGCCACCGAAATGTTCTGGAAAAAACCCTCTGCTTCTCTGGGCTAAATTATTCCTCGTTCACCCCCTCATTCATCCTGTGTCTTTACACCCAGAGTCACTATTTCAGCTGCCAAACCAGAAACTGACTTTACAAACAATGCAACCTAGAATAAAATGTGTGTGGTGTGAGTGTGTTTTATTTGAATTTTATTTAACATCATTAAGTAAAACACTTAAAAAAACAAACAAGAAGATGCCTAATTAAAAGATTAAAATCAAAGAGTTAATATTGTCATCTTTGTATTCATATTTTTTGAGAGGAAAAATACATTTTAACCATTTCTGGTGGATACTTGTATTTTACTTTCTAATTTATTAAAAGAACAGTACTGTGTGATTTTTAAGAATCTTAAAAATGCTAAGAGCTGTTTACAGACACAATTATGGGAAGATGATAAGGTTTTTTTTTTTTTCATGTGTATTTTTAATGCGGGTTGGTGGGTCATACAATCTATCCATGTGTATGTATTGCAGACATACTGTACATAGGGATTCATGAGAAAATGTGTACTTGAATTATAAGATTGATGCATTTGAATTCTGATGAGCAGTGATAATGCATACAGGCCACTCACCAAACTCTTATCAGTAGTTCTGGTGTTAGGGCACAAGGGATCATGGATCAAATGAAATAAAGAGTATTTGAACACTTTCTCTGTGTCTTTTTGTAATTCCAAAAAGATACTGTGTTTCTGGCCAGGATGGGGCCAGCTCTATGCAAGGGCATGAGGGGGCAAGAGAGGTACGGCCGCTAGTAAGCAGACCGATGGCCTAACAAGGAAGATACCTGGCTGTGTTTTATATATTACTGAAGTTTATCAGCCGCTTGACTCACTAAACATTTATTTTTTGTCATGTTTCGAGTTGTTGACTGCAGGTGATGTTGAAACGGACATGCATTTTATCTGGCGATGTATATGTGTTTTTCGGCGAGGTCTTCAATATCTCGTCACAAGCACATAGTAGGCTCCTCTTCCTGAAAATGACGAATCTGCGACCGACAACATCTTAGCGACATCTGGAGCACAGCAAGCGAAAATGTAAACCAATATCACCAGTCAACACCGTCATGGCTACGCCCTTTGACTCAAGCTTTTGATAGCTAATAGAGCCATTTTGCGCTGCCCATGGACAAGACCCATGGCCATCAAAAATATCATAGTATAGTATGTGGTCAGAAATGTCAGAAAATGCCACAGTATCATAAAGCAGCTAAAATCTTGGTATAGTATGGCATAGTATAATAAGGCATAAAATGTCAAAAAATGTCAGTATAATAAGGGGTCAAAAATGTCATAGTAAGGCGTCAAAAAATGTCATAGTATAATAAGGGGTCAAAAACGGTCAAAAATGTCATAGTAAGGCGGCGTCAAAAAAATTCGTAGTATAGTAAGGCGTTAAAACAAGCTACACATATATAGTAAGTAAGGCACAAAATACGCACATAGTTAGAAGGCCAAAAATTTCATAGAAGGCGAAACAACGTCAACAAATGTCTGAGAGAAGGTGTCAAAAGTTCTTCAACTTTTGAGTTGTATTTCTATTGGTAATTGATGTTGTTATCCTTTTTATTTTATTTTATTTGAAGAAAATACGATTCTCATAAGTTTAATTTTAGACCTATTTTCAACTTTTGCGCTTATATTTTTTATGGTTTTTAAAAAGGTTTTACACTCAGACAGATAGTTTTATGGGTTTTTTAATTCATTTTCAAAAGTTTCATACTTATGTTTTACTTTTAAATATATTTTTTAAAGGTCTTAACTATGTATTTAAAGGCTTTATACTTGTTTTTTAGACTTATTGGTTAAGGTTTTGTACTCACCTTTTTATGGGTTTAATACTTATTGTTTAGACATTTTTTTAAGTTCAAAATTTATTTTGCAGTGGTTTTAGATATATATACACTTCTAAAGTCTGTGTAAAGCAGTTATACTAATAGCATTCTGCATTAGTCACACCACAGAAAAATGTGCTATTAACCACCCAGCTAAATTTGAATGGTTAAAAAAAAATCAGCAAGTATATAAAATTAGGTTTCAAAATCTTGAAAAATAAGGAGCTCTCTCTGCTTTGAGATGCTGGGGGCATGTCCACTGAAGGCACTGAAACTATTTATCTACCTGTTTTATGAGGTTTTTTTTTTAATGTTTTATCCTCATTTTTAGACCTATTCCTTTAGGGTTTAAAATGAAATTTTAAATGATTTCATACTTACTTTTTAGAACTATTTATTTAAATGTATTTTTAAAGATTTTATATTTACATTTTAGACAAATTTTTGAAGGTTGGTTTTATACTTTTTATCAATTTATTTTGAAGTTTTAAACTTTTTTCAAACTTCTATTTCAAACTTCTATTCTACTAAAGTTTTATATTTTCAGTTTTATGTATATATATGTGTATATATATATGTGTTTTCCATATTTTTATACTTATTTTTTGCAGCTAAATTTTTGTATTTTTACATTTTTTTCAGACAAGAGGTTTTAAAGTATCAAACTGCAGCTGAGGTAATGACAGTCAGACTGAAAAGAATAAACTGACCTTCTGGAGATCTCTTCATGTCTGTCTCTTCTCTCTGTGATTTAATGGTTGGAGTTTGTATCCTGTAGAGAATAACACAACATTAATATAAAGATGTGACTTTTAACACATCAAAATAAAAGCGAAGATTGTTTCTGGATATTGAATTTCAAACTGTCAAAAGAGAGAAGTAAAAGACACTAAATCTAGAAAGAAACTAGTGTGAACTAACTGGTTCTGGACTAATCAGAACTAGTCCAAGAGTTAAATTTGCTTTATACACAAAGACAAAAGAAGCTGCTCTGACTGGAGAACTGACTTCACCAGCCCCTGATATTCACACAACAGTAATGTCAAAGTCAGCAAAGTCAGTTAAAATATAATACTAAATTTGGCTGATAGAAGCCAAAATGAAGCAAATTGACAGTGTTTCTAGTGTGACACTGAACTAAATAAGTTCCTCACATATTTATGATTTACTGTACTAATGAGAAAGACAGAGACACAAAGAGAAAGAGAGAGGGAAAGGGAGAGTGACATAGAAAGAGAGGAAGAGACAGAGAATGAGACACAGAGGGATTGATTTATTTAAGGTGGAAAGCCTTAATAAATGTTCACCATTTTATAATAAAGCATGCTCCACTCGGAGCTGAGCCTTCAGCAGTCCTTTAAAAATTTGCACAGGATCCACACAACCCACCTCCCGTGTCCGTTTTTTGCAGCTCAGCCAGATGGCTAATTTGGCAGTAGCTGAAATAAAGTTTATCAGTGTATGTGCACCTTTTTTCCTGGCTGAATACTGAAAAAAAAAAAAAGAAAAAACCTCCCCCAAACCCAAAAATCAAGCCCTCAACAACTCAAACACCCCCACCAACCTGGGACACTGGACAAATAAATGTGCTAAAGTTTCACCCTGTGAGCAAAAGAGACAGGATCCAGGTGTGCTCTGTGCCTCCTCCTCCCGCCACTCCCCAACATTGGGAGAGACAGCCAGCTTGGGAAAGATATAATCCACATTCTCCTCAGACTGACCACCGAGCGCACAGTTCTCTATCATGAAGGTCCTTAGATGCTCGGGAAGCGACTCACACACGTCCTCCACAATCTGATTTAGCAGCCTAGGTATGATTTTAATACACTGCTGCAAGATCCCAGCCAACACCAGCAGATGTCCCAGCTTCACACAACCTTGCTTGCTGTAACCCAGACGACCAGGATAAGTCTGGCTGTGTCTAGCCCCTGCACTTCACAGTCATACAGCAGTCTCTGCGCAGGCTTCAGCCTGAAGACTATTACCCTGGAGGCAATGTCAATCAAACCCTGACCCCCTTCCTCCACTGGCAAGTATAAGGCAGGGGCTCGAATTTCAGTGTTGCCCCAACCAGAAGAAGTCCACTATAGCCCGCTGGACATCCTCTATCAGGCCTCTTGGTGGTGGTAGGACAGTCTATGCCACAGCGCAGAGGCAACCAAGTAATAAGTAACCAAGCAGACTTGGTGCTGCCTTTCCTCTCCACTGACCCTCCTGAAAGGCTTTGCACTTTTCCCAGTAAACCTTTGCAGATGAAGCCTTCTGAAATAACCCCAGGCTGTCCTGTCCTGATCCCTGACAAATACATTCAAATCATTTGCATAAGCAGAAACAATCACGGGCAAATCGTGTTGTATCCCTGACAGTGACAGCCCATTGAGCCGGCTTCTCAACCATGCATCACTAAATCTAATTGTGTAACCATCCTATCCTTTGATGACTGAATCTGTGGCTCTTCACTGGTCCTATCCATAGTAAAGTCTGTAGTACAGTTCCAATCCCCACCAAGTTTTAACTGCTCCTGACCATAGTTCTGAAGCTCACCCCTCACAGTGCTGAGAAAAACCTGTCTGTCAGAGCCCCCATTTGTGGCATAGACATTAACCAGACAGAGGGTGCACCCTTCAATTCCTACTCTAACAATGAGACATCTCCCCTTAAACAATTCCAGGATGTCAGTGTTTGCGGTGCTCGCCTGCTGTCTATGCAGACACGCAGAGTGTTTATGGCCAGCATCGCCGCATTCAAAACATTTCATTTGATCCCGACCATGTATGAGCCATCACCATATCTCACTCTGAAGGAGACCTCCAGACTCTGTGTTGGAGAGTCCAGGAACATAAACACCTGCCACCTGAGAGACTGGAAGTGCTTCAGCCTTGGATCTTTACATCCGAGTTTTTTAAAAGTTTTAAAAGCGCTAGCAAACTTCCCAAATCTCTGCAGCTCATTTTCCTACAGTTCTTTAGATATTAATGGCGGAACCCCCGACACTGTGATCCGAACAGAG
Source organism: Lates japonicus (assembly GCA_033238685.1). NCBI lineage: Eukaryota > Metazoa > Chordata > Actinopteri > Centropomidae > Lates > Lates japonicus. Next base: position 8,582,423 of record BRZM01000001.1, read on the forward strand.
GGAACCGACAGTGGAGAAACAGCAGTGTATGTGTCCCCAATAACTACACCGCTCTCAATCATTCCACTAACAAACCGCTCTTCCTTCAGAAACACCACCACAGCCTTGTTCATGCTGGAGGCATACAGTAGAATACCGTGTCCTACCTGCTCTCCTACGGCTATCAACACCTCCTCCACCGCCATGCTGTGCTCCGGCGGGGCTATCCGGATCCCATGGCGGATAGACAGAGGTGGCGCCATTCCCCCAAAGAACTAACACTACCAACACAGCAAAACAATCGCCAACAAAAACACAACTCTTGGAAACACTTACCTGATCATGCAAAGATAGGAAGATAAACACAATCACCATGCTCTCCACCACCAAACTCCAGCAAACTCCCAGCATGCAACACACACAGAGCGACAGAGAGAAAGAGAGCAAGAGAGAGAGAGAGACAAAGAAAGAGAGAGAGAGAGATTTTTGATTTTTAAGAGTCTATTAAACAATAAACTGGTCTTTCAGAAATACTTTATACATCAGTGTAGTCTATACATTGCTCTGACGTTCACATAAGTACCTGACCAAACACCAGCTCACCCTCTAATACAGAACACAAAACTCCTTTGTGACCCCAGACCTGCTGAAACCCATCCAAGTCCTGAATGGATTTGTAAAAAGCAAAATCGAGTACTGTTTACAGTGGGGTTTAAAATAGAGATAGAGTTGACAGCCACAACTCAATGCAGGATTCTCCACTGCAGATCTGCATGCTTCCTAGTCACAGGAGGCTTATACAAAGTCCTCCAGGTTGGTTTCAACTCAGGATCGCCAGTAAAATAATCTCTCCAAACTGTGTCCTTGCAACCACTGAGTTTAGACCTGTTCAAAGTCTTCACCAAAAGTTTATAAAAGGTCTTTCCTGAGGTTTCATTTAAAGAAAACACCTCATCATGAGTCTGATCCAAAAGAGGACCAGAACAGTCCCCCAGGTCAACACTCACCTTCAGTTCTGAGAAGGGGTCCTTGTCGTCAGCATCGATGACACCGTCATAGAAGTCCTTCAACATCACATGCTCTTGTCCAAACAGCTGGTCCTTCTAAGTCCTAAAGATGACATCTACAATCCGCATGGACCTGACTCCCAGATGGGTCGCCACTGCAACTGAGTCTTCTAGATCTGGTCCAGCCAGGTCCACCACCTGTCCAAAATCTGTTAAACCTGCAGCACAGAATAATCTGGTCAGGGACGGTCCTAACTGCTAAGGGAAAGTCAGACGCCCCCCGAACACCACCGGCTCCTTTAACAGCCAGTACAGGGACTCAGTTTGTTCTGACCTCTGCTTCCTCAACAGAGACTGCACCATGAGGCTGCTGTGATAAAATCCTGAAAAGGAGGAGAGAAACTGTCTCTTAAAATCCATTAAAAACAGAGACGAATCCAGTCTACCATGTCCCTGTAGAATGAAAGAGGCCAAGGGTTCCAGACCACATCTGAGGGTCCGGTCAGTAGCCTCTGGATGAACTGCAGCCTAACACCAGCACCCCTGCTGGCCAGGTGGATCAACCCCTGTCCTCCTTCATCCTTAGGGAGGAAGAGAACACTCTGAGGGACCCAGTGCAGCTTGTCCCGGAAAAAGTCCACCAAGACACTGGATCTGAGAGGAGTTTAGCTGGAGGGTCAATACATGCCAAACGATGCCACAGAGCAGTAGAGACAAGGTTACTACTGATAAGCACCTTCCCTCTATACGACATCATAGGTAAAATCCATTCCCATCTCTCAAAATGACTGATTCATTCAGTCCCTCCTTAACTTCCATAAAATACTCATCTCTAAAAACATTCTCAGCATTTAAGACCCCTCCCCCATCGTCGTTTTCCATCCGGCAAATTAAGATGAAACTAAAGATCTACACTTCCGGATAACAACCCATCTGGGCGATGGCGGCGCAGCAGCACTGCCCCAAACCACAGCAGATCTGGTTCGAGCGCCAGCCTGATCTCGGCTCTCCAGTGAGCCTCCAGACCTCAGCCTGCGCGGGTTCGCCTGGTTTCGCCTGTCCAAGATACGCGCATTAGCCAATCATGACTCCCAACTGGCCGTGGTGGCGCGACTGCGACATGTCGCCTGTCTGCAGCATGTCAATTTCGTGATGCGGATCGCGATCCGCACAGGGCATTACGCCTGCCCAACGACAGCCGATAGGCTCCGTCCTCTCGCAGCTCCCCAATGGATAAGCGGCATAGATAACGGATGGATGATGGAACCCATGTCTGCGCGGTCACCATCATATCATCAGCGCAGCCCAGGCCCACTGCTCACACCCAGACAAGATGCCCCTCACTGCGGGGGAAGAGGTCCACGACTGGGCGAGTTCAAATGCGAGAAAACTGTTCATTCCTCCCCAACACTGTGCGAGATCACGCCACATTCATCTGTAAACACTCCAGCACGTCACTCCATAAAGTCCGACAGGCAGACCATCCATGCCTGGAGGCCTGCAGTCTCCAATTTCGAGAGCAGCGCAGCCCAAACAGAGGACTACGTCGAGCCCGCAGCCGCCCGCGTCACCTACTGGCCTCACTGATCATCGTCCGTCTCCGCATCCCGCGCGGATAAACGATCGAACAGCGCACACACCACCGTTTCAGAGCCGCCCCTTGACCTCTTCCGAGCACCATAGACAGCGTAAACTGAGTTCGACTGCATTCGAGGCGCGGCGGATTCTGGCAACGTCAACAACAACTGCGTCCAACATACTCAAACGTCACCAGATTACTCCGGTCCACGCCCGACTCTGAGAATCAGAACCAAATCAGTCCGCGTCGTTCAGCCAGCGCGCTCATACTACACCGTGCGAGTCTGTCTGTCCATGCCTCCAACACCACGCCAGATGGACGCACCTCCCGCTCTCGGGGCCGGAGAAGAATACAGAAGAAGATCATCCACCGCTGAGGGGGTCTGGTGATACCCTGAGCATCCAGAACCTCTGAGATTGTAACATGCCGCCCATTTCTGTACACTGTGAGAAGAGAGAGTTCAGAGAACTATGCGTATAGAGTCCTTTTAGTTGGTCTCCACAGTCAAAATTGTTTATTGCGAATTCTGAGCAGATGCCGAGTTTCGACGTCGGTCATTGCCTCTTGCGACCGCGGCGGGTCATCATTCGAGCGAAAATGCAGTCTTCAGGTCCACCAGCTGAAGTCATCCAGGCGGCTGCCTTACGCCACCTGGAGTGGATCTGACAGGTCTCTTTGAATCTTGAAAGCCGATGTCAACGGCCTCGTTCTGCGACATGCTTTGCCAGCTCTGGTCAGCCTCCGGTTCCGCCGTCTCCATTCAAATTACAGCCATCCACTTTTCTTCTGTCCTCTGTCTCTTTCCTGATTCTCCCGACTCTCCAGAGGGATTTGACTTCACAAACGTGGTCAGGAGACCTGGAGAATATAATCACAGTTTCATTGTAAGATTCATTCATTACCCGCACATATAGAGACATAAACAAAGAAAGCAGTCCCACATTATATGACAGAAAGATGAGCCCTGCCGAAGAGCTTAACTCAGTCGTCCTGCACGACGAACAACGGCGGCAGCAGATTGCTAACTCCCATGCCTCACGCCATTTCACGATGTCACTAACACAGCCTTCCGTTTCACCGAGAGACTTTTGCAGCAGAAGTCACTATCGTGCCCAAATCACTACAGCCGCTCCCAACAGAAGATATGGTGACTAAGACAATCTCAATGATCAACAACAGCAGCCATCCAGGCCCCCTGATATAACAAGATACTAACGCCACCTCCGAGGGAAACCGACCACTGACTTCCCAGCGACCATCAGGCCGCCCGCGAACGCAGACGCATTTCAGGGCACCCCACAGCGGTCCGCATGCGCAGTATCAAACTGATCACAGACCCAGAGCACCACTGTCAACACTTCCCAACCATTGTGCGAGCCAACGCAACATCAGGCGTCGAGTGTCATTATCCGTCGATCCAGAGCCTGATTTTGATTTCAGACTGCATATTCATACACGGCTAATGCATAACCTGCTGTAAAGCAAACAAAAATCCACAAACCCAAAATCAGTAGAATAGATACACATCAACACTTGATACCCCATACTTTAGAGTTGAAAAAGTGGATCAGCCTGATATATTAAAAGACTAAGTAATTTAAAGCCATGCCTGGCATTCAAGTAAACGCAGAATAATTCTGTCTGTGTCTATTAATATTCCCTCAAGAGTATCTATTGGTATGGAAGATTCGGACGAATTTATATTTGATGACCATTGGGCTGCCCTAAACTGTATCTCTCCACATCAAACTTGACTGCATGGATTAAAGCACAAGTGTTATAAGGGTCCCCCAGCTAGGAAGATGCAAGGTGATGCCAAAGGAAGAGTGGCAAGCTGGAGCAGTCTGTATGTAATGGCTGATTCATTGTATTCTGTGACTGATCAAATTGGTGACTAGAGATTTATTTTGTTTGAAATTCCTCTCATATATAGGAGGTAAATAATAATATAAGAAATATATAATAGATTCTGAATTTTCCTGATCAGCATTTTAGGTCAAACTTGGAGGATATTGAAAATATAGAAAAGAATACTGAAATTGAATTAGGGAGGAACATTAGGAATTGACTAGCTAAAAGACACATAGAAATGAAAACTAATATAATCAAAGATTTGAGAAAACTTATCCAAATCTAATTCCAAATGGTACATGTTCTGGATCTGACTCCAGCTGAAAAATCGGACCTGGAAATTTCACTTACTGATGACTCCACTATCTATCGGAGTCACCAAAACGACTGGCCAAAACTGTGTACTATTTCAAGAATCCACCCACAAACAATTGACCAGGGAGAACAGAAATGGCATGGACTCCGCACCTGGATCTCCTGAACTCCCTGGCCCATAAAGGCATATATCGCTCTAATCCTCAGAGGGTCCTCCTAGGACTATAGAACCATCACCAGATTCCATGAGTGGATGATCCTCTTCACGTATCCTCTCCACCCGGTAAGCAGCTAGAAGTTGTATCCATCCAAGATGTCAAGAAATACGACCAACCAGATTCCTGGGTGTAGCCAAGTTCCAACTTTAGACTCATTCCTGAAGTCCTACAACTCCAAAAGCCCCAGACGAGGACTATATCCCTAGTGACACTTTGAGTAATGGTATACAGCTCGAATGGATATCGGCCAAACCACCACCCAATGCAACCAAACTTGATTTATAATTGGGTCTGAGGCCCAGAAAACTTAAAAGTAGCCCTAGTGCTTGGTGCCTGTCTGTCTTGCACTTTTATCTATGAATAAGAGAGACAAGACAGGATTGCAGCTCTAAATGGGGTTGGGCTGCTGAGGCTGCTGAGAAGGCCACAGCCTTCCAGTCTTGGAGAGCCAGGTACTGCCCAAGGGTCTGAGAACTGTGCTCTGGTGCAGATGGTCTACCCAGGACTTTAGAGGATAATGTATGTTTTATAGATAAATAAAAGAATAATTTTGTTGAGGAGGGCATTGATGGATTTTCACGATTTTAGACTTTGGCCATTGAACTCTCTCATAAGCCAGGAGCATCTATTCGGAGTTTAATTTTCGCGTGAGAACCATTAGCCTACGCTTGATGAGTACTACTGTAAATGGGTGAATAAAGGAAAGTAAATCAACGATCCCATCCATTTGATCTATGCCACGATCCATGAGGGCCAAGGGGCTGAGTCCAGCCATATCATGAGGCATATGTTCCTGTAATGATCATCCATCAGAAATAACATACAGACAAACCACCTACCTGTACCTATATCACACCTAATAAATCTAGGAGCCACGAATCAACCTAATGGCGTCTTTTGGACCAAGGCCGAGGACTTGGGAGAGAACCTGGTAATGAGTGTACAGGGAGAATAAGTAAACCTGTTAGAAAGTGCTTCCCCAGGGCCCAAACCTGCTCTCAACCCAGAACTTTATTGTGAGGCGATAGTACAATTCAAATGTACCACTATAAGATATAAACGGCATTTAAAATGTGGAGTCTTGGTCGAAGGGATTCAATTTTACTTAGACAAGCAGGAAGTGAGGAGGGGGTCTTATACTCTGTGTTTTAGAAGAAATTCGTTTTGTAGGCTGGATCAAGGGGCCTTGGATAAGGCCAAAGGTCATTTCAGAAATGGGAAATGGATTTTACTGAGATATCTTATAGAGGGCGCTATCATTAATAATTTTATCCTACTACCTGTGTTTTGGCATGGCTGACCTCCAGCTAAACCTCCTGGGATCTAAGTAACTTGGTGACTTTCCAGAAGGGGTTGCACTGTCCTGGAGTGTCTCTGTAAGGATGAAGGAGGATAGGGGTTGATTCACCAAGGCAGGGGTGCTGGAAAGTAGGGGCTGCAGTTCACCCAGGAAGAGGCCACAGCCACCAGACTGTGATGCATCTGGAAACTCAGCCCCCATCTCTACAGGGACATGTGATCTGACCTACTCTGTCGAATGATCTAAGAGATAGCCTCTCCTTTAGACTTACTGCAGCAGCCTCACAGTCTCTGAGGAAGCAGAGGCTGTAGTCAAACTGAGTCCCTGTACTACGTTAAAGGAGCCGCAGGCTCGGGACACCACTTTTATAGGCTAGGGACCATCTCTACTCAGATTTATCTGGGTTGATTTCGGATAGGTAAGGACCTGGACCAGATCTAGGGGACCCAGCTGCAGTGGCGACTTCAATCTGGGGAGCCGAAGTCCCATGGATCGATGCCATCTGAGGGTTCTAGGAAGGACCAGCCGCCTGATGTAAGAGCATGCGGATGCTGAAGGACTTCTATGACGTGCCACTGGCGCTGATGCGACCCTCTGGGGAAACTGAAGCGTGAGTGCTGACCTGGGGGACTATTCCTGTCCCTTGACCAGGACTCTGGAATATGCGTTTTCAAATGGAAACTTAAGACCTCTCATAAACTTTGGGTAAGACTCTGGAGTTGTGGCCCAAACTCTGGTACAAAGGACAGCAGGCCTGGAGAGACTTATTCATCATGAACCTGAGTTGAAACCCAACCTGGAGGACCTCGGCAAGCCTGTGACTAGTAGGGGCCACGGGATCTCATGGAGAATCGTGTCTGAGCGTGTGTGGGCCACAACCCCATCTCTATTTTAAATCACTAAACAGATCAATGGCTGTGTGTGTGTGTGCGGTGGGCAGAGGGTGGGTTTCCTTCCCTCAGCAGGTAAGGCTGTGACCTGGCAAACATTGCAGCAGCCTGTCATGACCTTTAACTTCCATTGGACAATTCTAGATGTTACACCTCCTTCTGAAGAGGACAACACACACTACTGTGAGTTTTCAATCACTCCTTCAAAATAAGACTTGTTCTGATGTTAAGCTCTGTTCTTAATTTTTCTCTCTGTCATCAGCTGGTTTAGACTTTGGTGCTGTCCTGGTTAAACCGTCTCACTCCCTTTATGATGCCAAGATACCTCTGGTTGTCTTCATCCATGGTTTGTGTACACTTCAGGTTTTTTTGTGTGATTGTTTTATTTCTGCTTACAAGATGGAAACATATTTTAAACACTTTATTATTTTTTTAATATTATGATTTTGTTTTCATGTTTGTTTGTTCCCTCAGGTGGCCCTCACTCCCAGTTCCCTGCAGAGTGGAACAGCACCACAGCCGGGCTGGCTAAACTCGGCTTTGCTGTGCTCATGGGTGAGATATCTCTGTTTGCACACACACTCACACACACATTTTTGTTTTCTGAGAGTTAGCTAAATATTGATACCAATCTCATGTTGGTACATTAAATATGAAGCTGTAGCCGGGAGATGGTTAGCATAAAAACTGAACAGGGGGAAACTGCTAGGCTGACTGTTCAGTAATAAAAAAACTAAAAATAAAAAAACTAGCATAAACTCTCAATACAAGCAACATATTTTATTTGGATGTGCATATATTCATCATAACTAGGACTCATTACGTTTGTTTGAAAATCTGTTTAAATTATTTTTGATCATAATAATCCATGTGAAAATTGGGTTTAAAAAATCTTATTTGCAGGAAAAATACTTAAGTCTTTCCATTTTTCCCCATGTATTTGCTTTGTAGTTTGCACACTTAGCAACTTTGATGGAATCAGAAGCAAATTTGTATTTATATACTCTCCATTCTTCCTAATCACTTCTATTTTGAAACTTTTTTTGGCTCTATTGGCCACAATAAGATGCAGTTTACTCTTAAAGTTTGTTTTGGGATTGATTTTGTGTGAGAGTATAATAAAGTTGTGTGAAAACATTATCAAAGCCTTTGGTGTTCATGTGTGAAATGCCTCTCAGTTTCTATTTTGATTTAACTATCCTCTCACTTTCTCCCTCTCTGTTTCTCTCTATCCAGTGAACTACCGGGGATCCACAGGGTTTGGCCAGGACAGCATTTTGTCCCTGATTGGTCAGATTGGAAGCCAGGACGTAAAAGATGTGCAGGTACGAGCAGTTCCTCCTTTGAGTCCTAGATAGAGGGAGCATGGCAACAAAATGCAGAGTAAAAATCAAGCAAACAAAAAACCAAAAACATACATGAGAATCTCATGACGGGAGAAGTGGTGGTTAGGGAGGAAAAATGACCCATTGCACTTAGGTAGAAGGTTATCACACTTTTTTAGTCAGTCTTTGTTCCTCCATTAACATCTCAGTATTACCCTGGAAATGATGCAGTCTCTCAGTGTGACTCACTGTCTCTTCTCAGAGGGCTGTGCTCACTGCGCTGCAGGGTGACCTGGCCCTTGACCCAAAGCGCTTGGCCGTGATTGGTGGTTCTCACGGGGGTTTCCTGTCCTGTCATCTGGTTGGTCAGTACCCAGAGTTCTACAGAGTGTGTGCAGCTAGGAACCCTGTCATTAATGCCGCTACTTTATTGGGAACCAGTGACATAGTGGACTGGTGAGACACCTGCGTACACACAATAACTCATCCATACATGAAGCACACAAGTTTTAACTCCACTGTTCAACATTCAGATCACTTTATAGTTCGAATCTTGTTCTTCTCTCCCTGCCTCAAGGCGTTACACCAGTGTGGGGTTTCAGTACTCATATGACCAGATACCCACTGCTGAAGCCCTGGCTGCAATGTTAGAGAAGTCACCCATCACACATGCTGCTCAGGTCAGACACAGACACTCTTAAAGTACAGCCTTTTAGTCATAATGTATACATAACTAACATATTAGGCCAGAAGTTATTTCTATTCTGTAGCTTACAAAGTTGACTTAATAACAAGATTAGAAATCTAAAGCCCCCTAGCAGCCTGTAGAGCCTGAAATGAAATGCTGTCCTCCGGGTGGTGTTAGAGGAAAAGCTAGCTAGTGCTAGAGGTCATAATAATCAAATGCTTCTCCATAGATTCCACCAAAATCTTTCCATTAGATTTGGGTATTTCTCTTTCTACAAGTGAATATTTTGACCTGTTGGTTTAACAGAATTAGAAAATTCAGAGTAATTAACACAGAAATCAAGCCAGTTTTCTAGACACAAGAACTTGTTATGGCAAGTTTTTTATGGTGTAGTGCCACTAAAGGAAACACTATGAGTCAGCTTCATATTGAACCTTCAGTTGGTAGTGTAAATATACCTTTGCACACTACAGAATCTGTGTATTTGTGTGTAGATCAAAGCTCCGGTGTTGCTGATGCTGGGAGGCAGAGACAGGCGAGTGTCTCCACATCAAGGCCTGGAGCTCTATAAAGCGCTGAAGAGCAGAGCTTCACCTGTCAGGTACAAGAGAGCGTAGTATGTAAACCAAATGAACAAATCCTGACAGTCCAACATAACAAACTGACAGCAGAGATTTTAATTCAACTCAAGCATTCGTGTTACTTTGTCTACTCCCTGTGTGTCAAAAACAAAGGGAAAGCATTGTCATAGCATTAAAACTAATAATTGTGATTATTAAACATGTTTTTATCCCTGCCTTTTGTTCTGTTTATCCTTCTAGGCTGTTGTGGTTTGCAGAGGATGGACATTCACTTTCCAGAGTGGACACACAGGCCAACTGCTTCCTCAACATAGTGCTGTGGTTGAACCAGCATCTCTGAACACACCCACACACACACACATGCTGAACATCCTCATAAAAAAAGAGGTTCACAGCAGTTAGTTGTGATAATTCACTGTTATAGGGGCTGACTCTTTAACTCGCCGCTGTCTTTTTAACAAAACAAAATAGAACAAAAAAACATTACAATGTACCAAATTTTGTAAAAACATTTCCAAGTCAAAGCATGTAATAAAGAAAATCTTACAAATTTGTTGTCATTTTTGGTTAATTTTCCACAAATATAATGAACAGTACAGGTTGACAAAGATGGCCTATCATTTATGGTAAATGTAATTCGCACAATGTCCAGGAGAAGGCAGTCTCTGCCTGTCATAACTTCCCCTTTTTAGAACATCTACAGCTTTACAAAGTCAGTATTTTATTATACCAGCTTTGTGGTTACTGAGCAAATATGTATACATAACTAAATTAACTAAACAAAACAAGACGCAAATGCATAAAATCAACCACACAATAGAATAAAACGCTATGTAAGTCTGACCTTCTTTTGATTACAGAAAAAAAAAGAAAAATAAGAGAGTCCAACAACTGAGAATATAACTTAAACAGCCACAATTCAAATTGTGACATCTGAAGCCTTGTGACCACACAGACCCACTACAGAGCTGTAAACCACCCAAACCACCTGAAACCTAATCTGGAGCCTTTAATTGAGGGTCTTGACCACCTTCCTCATGGGGCTGCCCGAACAAATAGTCTACTGTAATACTGACCTTTAAACCAAGTTAAGACTTAAAGACAAGATCCAGCAAAGCAATCTCCTCCTGTTTTCTCTCTCTTTTCCTCAGTTTTGGATTTCTTGTCATGGTGATAATCTCTTAGGAAAAATATCTGTCCCTCTTGCTTGCCAGATATTTACATCTCCTCACCTGACACCTTCACACCTTCTTCACCTCATCTTTTCTCCATATGTTCGTGGGCAAGTCTTTCCCTGTTTCTGGATTTCTTGTCTATTGTGGACTCCCCACAAATCCTTGGATGGACATTATAGATTTTCATTCTCATGTGCTCAGCAAATCAACCTTCCATATCAAGATAGTTTGGAATTCGATAAGAGGTGACTGGGATGGCTTCTGAGGAAAACACAGCCTCTTTTTGTCAGTACTTTGGTGGCCTTGTTGAGACTTCATAGTAGCCTTGAAAAGTCCCACCACTTTAATTTCCCAGACAACACAAGTGGGCATTTCTTCAGTTAGTACTGGCCACAAATGAAATTCACAGACACAGATTTTGAAAGATTAAGTGCCCACGATGAGGCACTGAGGTGGTTTGATATCTTCCAGAATTACCCTCTCAGCAGTCTCACCCTGGTGTCCCAGACACAGCGTCGGTGTTAATTGTGCTCTCCACCAACACTCTGCTCTGTGGCCTTGACTGCAGCTGCTGCCTGGTGAAGTCACTGTGATGTGGGTGTTGGGTGAGGTCACCAATTTGAGAGATGGAGGGAGGGAGGGATGGAGACTGTGTTGATGAGGAAGTGACAGATAAAGAAAAGAGGGGTGAGACAGAAGCAACTGGGTGTTCTAGACAATGAATGAGCCAGATAGACTGAGAAGTTCATGGCATCCCTCTGTGGCATTCTGGTGTGTGGGCCGGGGCACAGAGATGAAGCATTGTTGAGAGCTGAAGACAGGGGAAAGACTCATGCTCATGCTGAGTGTATGTAGGAGGTAGACAGACAAAGGGAGGAAAGAGTGCATGTGTGTTTTCTGACACTGAGGGACAAAGAGTCTTTTGGAGTTAGTTTGATCTGGTGCTTCCCCTCTCCAGCTGGCTGCAGAGAAAGTAGCACACAGTACAGTGGCAAAGAGCTGAGCAGAAGAGAGCGAGAGGGAGCCAGGTCAGGTTGAATTGTTGTACAATTATGAGTGAAGGCTTCATCCTCTTGGGAGTATGAGTGTTCACAGCAAATTTCATGGTTATCTTACAATAAGAACTGTGACATTTTTGCCAGAAGGTGGTGCTAGAGGGGAGCTCTGGAACATGCAACACAATAGATTTAATTTTTGCATTTAAGTGGTTTGTCCTGATGGTGGCGCTAGAAGGTTCACCAAAATGCTCTAAAACCAAAACCACTCTAGTGTCTTTGTGTTAAATATGAAGCTACCGCCAAGTGCAGTAACTTCCTGGACTTCAGGAAGGCTATGAAGACTCTCTTTTGTTCTTCTATCAGACAGAGTCAGGTTGGCTGTCTCCCTCTGCTTCCAGTCTTGATGCTAGGCTATGCTGACCACCTCCTGGCTGTGGTTTCATACTTAGAGGTAACTTTGACCTCTGGTATAACTGTGGAGCTACTACTTAAATGCAAGTTAATTTATCTTAATATGAAGAATTCAAGCCCGCTGGAAAAGAAAATGTGTCCTGGTCCTGTCTAAAATCCAGTAGTGGAAGTCAGGCTCTTGTTTGTGCTGGAGAACTAAAACTGCAGAGCTGTAATCTTCGACTTAACTTTACAAGAGGAAATGGGTCTTAAAGACCCTGAAGTTATGGGATTGAGAATGTAATGCATTGTACTGTTGGAGTCCAACGTCCAAAGTCCAAAGGGAAAAAAAACCCTTGCACACTTTGTTTGAATAGAATGGGCTGAAACCGGATTTGGATGGACTTAAACAACATATGACTTGTTTTCTGGCTGTACATGGCTGTTCAACCTTCCATTTCCTGCTTAACAAATGTAAAAATTGGATTTACAAGGTGAATAAATCAAATTCTCAACCATAAAGTTCCAAACATCTGCATCCATTCACACTTGGTAATGGCAATTTCTCATCTAAACCCTTAAGCCATAATCTTCACCTGTGGACAGTAGTTGTGTGCCAGTGCATGACGTGTTAATATGTGTGTGTGCACAGTTCATTTAAAATCTGATTTCACATGGTTCAATAAATTCCGGCCCTTAACAGCTCGTTCTTGTTTCCCCTTTGTCTCCCACTTCTGAACTTCCCGCCCTCCATCCGTTATTTTCTTTGTCTCCTTGTTTTTAACACAAAACAATTTGTGTACACACAGTGTTCGTTCACAAGCCTGTGAACTCCGGCTTTAACTGGGGGAAGCAGCATTTTACCATCTCTGTTTCAATCCACCCTTTGACTATTGAAGATTGTTGGAACAGCGAGGGCCCGGGAAGGAGGGATGTTCCGTTAGGTCAGCGGTATGTGTGCTGTGACCTTTCACTTTTGTCAGTCTTCACATTCTCTCATCCCTTCCCTCTGTTAATCTGTCTCTTTCTCCCTTTTCATTTGTGTTTTCTGGCAAATCTTTTCCTACCATGTGCTTTGGTAAATGCTGTTGAATCACCACAGATCTGTAAATTTGTTGTAGGGATTCACATGGTTTTACAAGTCAGCTGGCCAAGACTGTGATGACTTTGGTGTCTATAACAAGTGGAGCTATTGTCTGCATAGAAAGGGTGTTGGTGGTTATGAGGATGCTATAAAGGCTTTGGGGTCTGGTTTGTGTTTGCTTTCAGGTTCTGTAGAGGTGTGTGTTGGCTATGTGTTGATATGTACCCCCTTTTTCCTTTTTTTTTTTGTATTTTTTGTGAAAAGGTCCTTCCTGTGTTGTTTAAATAATTTCTGTTTCCAGTTTAAATCAACTCGTTTCATAAAGTTGGAAGAATCTAGTGTCATTTTCTCTGTTCTGATGGTGAGAGCCACCCTACTCCTAACAAACTGTTTTGTACTGGAAACAGAGTGAAATTATTTACTGCAGTACTAGAATTATTGCCTTGTTTTAGGAAAATAAGGTTTTTGGGACTCAATAGGAACATTTTCATCCACCTGTGGAAACACCAAAGGTTTGAGGGAAAAAAAACAGAAATATTGCAAAACATCTTCTTACACTGGGCTGAGATGGAAAAGTTGGTGCAAAAATAAAATGGAAACACATCAACAAATCACCGCATACATGGAAGACGGGACTTAAAAACCACTCAAACTTCTGCTTCACTGTGTCAGGCCGAGACTAAAGGCAGGACTCAGACGCAGAGATGACGTTAATAAAACAGACTTTATTAACAACAAAAGTTCTCTCACTTGAGTGCCAAAGAAACAGAGGCTATAAAACTTTCCTAGGGCAGATAAGATAACAAAAACAAAGAGTCACTCTCAAAAAGGAGGAAAAAACAAATGAACGGTGGCTAATAAAGTTAGAACAAATCAAAAATCACTCACAGAGGAGGCAAACAAAAGGCTATGAAAGGATTAAACAAAAAACGCTCCAACAGGAGGAAAACCAGAAAAGCTCTAAATAAAACTCTCTCCTAAAAAACGGAGGACCTAAGATAAGCTATGAACATAAACGAGTAAAACAAAATCGCTCCTAAAGGAGGAAATCAAACAACTAAGAAAGTACTCTAAGGCTAAGGCAAGAAACTGAGATATCAAAATTTACAAACAAAAAATCACTCTTACAGAGGAACAATGGTTTACTAGAGGCAACACTGTGGCTGTGGATTCAAGGCTGGAGGTAAGTCGGGTGAACGGACGAAGACACTCTGGCACAAGACAAAGGAGACACAGACTATTTAAACACGCAGAGGTAATGGGAAACAGGTGGAGACAATGAGTAATCAGGACACACAGGTGACACATGAGGAAGGGCAAGTGCTCTGAAACGAGAGGAGAGTAAATCCTTCAAAATAAAACAGGAAATGACAAGACCAAAATCCCAAGACAAGACAAACCTCACCGCAGTGTGACACACTGATGAGACATAAAGTAGTAGCAGACAAAAACATAATATATGTGCAGTGCAATAAGGAAACTAATGTTCCTCAAATTAATCCATAATAATAAACACCTTATTTACATTATGCTTTCCTCATTGTTTTCAACCATTTCAGGTATGACTGGCGCTCTTTTAATTACATCATCTCATTGTTTCCTCTCCCTCTACAATTGTTTAATGGCACCTGACAGGAGAATTAGTACCACAACCTTGACCTTTATGAATCAACTCCTAATATGCCCGTAATGGTAGTGGGTGGAAAAACACATTGATTCTCATTTTCCTTTGCAGATTTCCTAAAATTTTCACTAGATGTGACCTGAAATCTGGCTCATAGCAGTATCCTTAAATGTTCTTGAATCACGTGAACAGCTAATAAAGTAATTGTTATTGTTTTTCATTGTGTGTACAGTAAAGAAAGTGTTATAATTACGGGTGCTTCTATTAATCCCTGTGCTGCACTATCTATTGTACTATCTAAGTCCACAGTATCCAGCAGATCATGGGAATATTCCCTCTCTGGTCGTCTTTAGTTGTGGGAGCCATCTGAACTCAGTCACACACAAACCTCTTTCATCTCTCCTCCTCCATCCATTTGGCCTGCCTCCATCTTTCTTTTGTCACATTTATCTATCTCCCTATTCCCATGCTGTGTTCTAAGCTACTTTTGTACCAGAGCCATGCAGGATAATATAGGCGGGGGGGTAACAGCCATTTCTTGGCTGCTGTTTACAATTTAGGCTTTTAGCTCCTCCCTGGAGAGCAACTTACACCAAAGAAGGACAAGACAGCTGCAAGCCTCTTGTGCTGGTGATACAGTGATCTCTCTTGACCTCACTGTTATTGTTGTTGTTTGTTTTCGTGGTTACTATGATGATGTAAGTGTAAATGACCTGATGGTTAGAGAATTTGCGATATGACAAAGGCATTTTCGGTTTGTTTATATGCAACATTCCTTCACCTGAATTTGCTGATATGGGCTGGGAGAATTCATGAGGGCCTTTATCTAAAGTAAATGATGAGATGGGAAAATGATGGAAGAGGTTAACAACAGTTCAATGAGTTATTGGTAGTAGAAAAAACAGACCACTCCCCTGACTTTGCTACTTTTGCAAGTAAACCTATGTGTAATTTGTGATACAATGACAAAGAATTTACTCAAATCAAAGCTTCAGCAGCCAAATACCTGTATTTCTTTTGGTACAATGCAACATTCAATTTTACCAGACCAAACACAATAAATTCCTCGTGACTTAGATTAAATGCCCCTGCACTCAATCTGCAAGTGCAAGAGAAATAACAAGGCTGCCCATTTGCGTCATTCATTTGTTTGCTGTCTTGCAGCTTGTCTCTCCTGTCAGCCCCTCTGACAACAGTAATGATTCGGTCATTCACTTCGACTCACCTAAGCTCATTCATACCCCATAACCATGATTTTGCTGTCAGGAAAAAAAAACTTTTACTTCTCCTCCAAAATATCAGTGTCAGGACTCAGGAGTTACAAGTGTTTTTCATGGCTCTTTGTGTTATTGAGATTACACAAACATTAAAAATATAGATGATATTAAGTTTTGTATGGATTTGTGTTTTCTGACAACTATTTATTTATTTATTTTTTTGCTTGCTTTTTAACAATAAAGTTGTCACCTCATCACTGTCACTCAAACACACATGTTCTCTTCCAAACTCAGGTCATCCCTATACTCATCTGAGAAGTCTGACATGACCCTACCAAGTTCAAATATCACAACACCTGTAACTGTAGAAAAATAAGTCTTCACTTTCAAACTTGCCCATCAGTCAAAAGTGAATGGACTCTCTGAACTCAAAGTCAGCGGGATCCCTCTGATGTTGCCAGTGGATCTCATATCAGTACATAGGAAACCTTCACTTTGTCCAAACATTTTAAACACTTTTAAACACATCGCTGTTGCGTTTCCCAATATTATAACCTTCTGTAATTTCCACTGAACCGAAAGCATTCACTGGATGCACATGTACATAGCTTAGATAGTTACACACTGTCTCTGCTCATCTTTCATATCTACACGTCTTCAGTGTCTCAACATGTATTTGGCCTCTCTTAAACTCAACCCACTTTGGCCATCTGTTTAAACTACTGAAAGCTAATAAACATGTCCTCAAATACTCATAAAAATCCCTCACTACAGATGTGCAGATAAAGCTGCACTTCACTGTAGAGCTTGCTGCTTCTTTTCATCTATCAGATGGTTGAAGGAATTTTCTGCTGAGCAGAAACTGAACATTCAGGAACAAACCAATCTGGTGAGTAGGGCGGGTGGGGGGTGATGACTGTGTTGATGAGACCAAAAAACTTTCAACATGGACGTATTGTCAGGATGACACACAAAATTTCCATCATGCTATAGTTCAGGTTGTTTGCACCAAATGTCCTCCCTCAGATGCCTCAGAACGGTGCAGCAGAAAAGACAAGCATGCTCTTGGTTGCTGCTGTTAGGTCTAGGTCTGGGTCATAGCTGTAGACCCAGCTCTTGCCACCGTTGATGATCCTTGATATGAAGGTTTAGTCATCCTAAACCTGTTGATGGAGATCCATGCAGACTTTGACACGTTGCTGCTTCTGCCCCATGGTGAACTTGCAGATGTGCACCAATGAGTAGTCCCAAAAACACATGTAACAAAGGTCCTGATGTTGATTGTGTTGATTGTGTGGAACGCTGACTTGTGAAAGTTATTGCTCCCCCTGCTGCTTGCGCATGACTGTGCTGCTCTCCATCCATTTAGAACAGGAACAGTCTCAGAACTTTTTGATTGCACCTCTTAGAGAGGGGGGAAAGTGTTGCACTCGATTACAGTTGGATTATTTATTTTGGAAAAGTACAGAAATAGTTGGAAATGAGTTATCGAAGATGTTTGACCATCTGACAAGTACTTCTGATAAAGAGCAGTGGCACTTTAATATGAGCTTAGCTCAGCTAACTTGCCTTTTTAAATTAATGGTTGCAGCTATTTTGTTTCTGCATATTCTCTAAATCAATAGGACTCTGGATGAAGTTAGTCCATAAATTGGTTGGACTCTGGGCAGGATATTGAGGATACTGCTCTACTATTCAGGAGCTTATAGACTATACATGTGCAGAATAATGCAAATAATAGGATAACATTATTGGTCCATCAATTACATTATCATTTAGTTTTGAATAACAAAAAACATTTAAAAACATTTCATTATTACAAATGTCACATGTATGTATTTAGTCATTGTGCCCTTTTTGTGGTGGAGGCCAGCACACACCAGGATACTGTGGATGAATGTGTTGGCCTACTATGTTCACATACAACAAAATGGATATTTTGTTTGCTCATTCCAGTTTTACAGCACCAATATAAATGTTCAAAGAGGTAGAGGCTCTAGCTGTAAAATGTGACCAACTACTTAAACCCCTCACTTTTCAACACAAATCATTTAAGGTATTTTCTCTCTGCTCTGCTTTAACTCTTTTTCTGTCAGCAGGTAATGGCCTCATCATTAACCTCTAGCCTAATGTACATCTGTAAAGCATGCTGGTACTCACCAAAGGTCAGATTCTCTACATGAAAAACATTCATTCTTTGTATTACGTAATAGAAAACTTAACTCTGGCTTTCTTCAGCCACATATAGTAACTAACAAACACAAATATGATTAATAATAGTAAAATGGAAAATTTTAAAATACTGAGCATACCAATGGGCAGCACATTCTGCTGCCAGCATATGCTGCAGCAGTGGTTTGAGTTTGTCTCAGTGATGCTCCTCCTGGCTATCAATGTTCTGAACCCAGAATGACAGTTGTTGACCTCCTCAATCTAATACTAATCTTTACTCTATTCACATTTGCTTCAGCCATGATAGTTGGTCCTTGGTTTTTCTGAGCTCGTGTACAACTGTGGGACACTGTAGACTTAACAATGCTTTCCCTTTCTTTGATGGCATTTTGTATGATACCTGACAACTGATACTGCACTCTGTATGAAAAATGTTTACTATCCAGTCCAGATACCCATATTCAATTCAAGGAGCTTTTTAAATGTTCTTCAGGATAGATTCTGCCATGATTAGTATCTGAAAATGAGAATACACTTGTGATGGACACCGGTTTTTCTCCATACAATGGGTCCTGTATACAGGACTGTTCAACTCCTCTATGACTTTTGAAAGGAAAGGAAAGGACACTTGAGTGTCACCTGTTCTCCTTTAGCTCATCTATACTGCTACAGCCATGCAGAACACTCATTATGTCAGCAACCTGCAACATGATTAAAGATGGATTTAATTAACAGATTATTAAAACCTTCATTAATTTATTTACATTAGTTTTTTTTTTATCTTTAGAAGTTTCTGTTCATTTCAGCATTTTTTGTGTTTGTGTCAGCATGTGTGCCTGTCTGTCTATACATGTATGCAGAGTGTGTGTGTTTGTATTAATAATCCATGCAGTAGAGCGTTTTATAATATGTGTGATGCATAATTCATTGATAAGATATGGGTTGCTCTTTCATTAGTCAAACCAATTGGGATGCCATCCCGGACTCACCTATCATTACACTGCTCAGTGATTCATACAGTGTGTAAATCTGTATGTGTATTCATCTAGGTGTGCCATTGTGATTATATGATGTATAATTTTGCCCTTAACTATGGAATGGACATTAAAAGTAACACATAACAGATTTCAGTGTTTTTGCTGCTGTGTTTAGAATTATGCAGTAGCCTACTGTTTTAATGGTTTTATCTACATGTACTATATAGGGATGCCAGGCAGAAGGCTGTCAAATCCATATTTTATATTAGATAAGTGCAATATTAAAAAAGCAATATTAATGTTTTACTAGATATGCAGAGACATTTCCTGAATATTTCCTGTACTAAATGTAATGGAAATGCTAATTTTAAACTTTAAATCAAAATCTAAATGGTATATTCTTTTGTACCAGTTGATTAAAATTTTACAAGATATCAAACATCAGATTTTGAGGCATTTCTAGAGTAACCAGCTATGAACATAATCCTGTGTTGCAGAAAATATTAATTTATATTGCAATACTAAATATTATGTATGTTGGGATGCGCTTGTTCACTTTATAATGTTAGTGACACAACTTATTAAAATATGAGATCACATTAGTTGGCCAGTTAATGATTATTTCTCTGCACACCAACAAGAGCCTAACTGATAGTTCACTGTGGCAGATACTGGCTGATTTTAGCTTATCACAGATATAATGGTGTATATGTTGGCTAATATTTGACGAGAAATTGCAGAACAAAAATGCCCGAGATATATCTGAGGTACAGTGCTATCGTTATGACATGTTATTTGTTATGTGTTTCACTCAAGGTATATTTAGGTGGCAATAATTTAATCCAAATTAAAGGGATCCTCATCAGAAAGGTTTATGTTTTGAGTATATTCATGTATGTTAAAAAATGGATACCAACATGTGCTGTCATCCATTTTTAGTAACTCAAATAATTGGTTGGGTGCAACCAAAACAAATAACTCTTGCAACTGTCTCTCTCTAAGCATTTTTTCTTAAATTTCTTTTCTCTATTTTCTATGCCATAATATGTCTTTTGTTTGGTCTGTCTTGAGATTAACCTCCCATTGGCTGCTGAAGTCCATAACACTTTATCCATTAGTGGGGTATTTGCCAAAGGCTTTTGCTTCTCATGGGGTGGAGCAGAGAAAAAGAGAGAGGAGTCCATGAATGTGTGTTTGCTCTCTCATGCACTTTCATACGTGCATGTGCATTGATGTGAGTCTGTGTGTGTGCCTTCCATTTGGCTGATGTATGGGTGGATTTCAGACAGTGAGGGTGTGTGAGGAAATTGTGTATATGTGCATGTCTGTGTGTGTGTGTGTCTTTCATAAATGCAGGATTACCCTGTCGCCCCTCTCTGCACAAAAACAAACAGGCAGGAGTTGAGTCCCACTTAATGAAACACACACACACATTATTATGTGTCTGCAGTGTGTGTGCTATGTTTCTGGTCTTACTTTATTTGACCTTTTGTCAAAGACTGTATAAGTGTGCACTGACTGTGACTATCTATCTATCTATCTATCTATCTATCTATCTATCTATCTATCTATCTAACTCTCTCTCTCTCTCTCTCTCTCTCTCTCTCTATATATATATATATATATATATATATATATTCTAAATGTATGCCAACCCTGTACATTGTATGTGTGTGTACACTGCATGTGTGTCTGTGTTCATCCCTCTGCACCTATGTTAAAATTCAGCAGGCACCGTGTGTGCAGCAGCAGCGCTGTTTATGTATTATCCGCTGTTCTTAAAAGGATGTGTGTGTATGTTGCATAAATGTCCTGCCTCATGTTTATTCATCAGCTGCTGAATCTTCACTGCAGTGTTCATCCAGCTCTCCGCACTTTGATCTCTGGATCACTCAAAAAGCTGAGTCAGGGAAAAAACTAAGAATGCACAAACTCAAAAACACTGCTGAATACAGACACTGAACATAGACACACTCAATTGGTACAAATATACTGACATACTCCCTGTAAAGGGACTTAACTGCAGACCGATTTTAAAATTCACACTCACACACATACACAGCCATGTTAACAGAGCACAATACAGACAAGCATCATTGTAATGCAATTCATACAAAACCTGCACACACATGCAAGGCATAAACACAAATATTGATTTTTAACCAGTTCAAACACACACCCACTTCTCAACACAGTGCTAGAATTGCTGACTTGTGATAAAGCCAAACTAGTCCAAACTAAATATTTAATAGACTGTATCCTCAACTCAAAGTACCTGGATAAAGAAAGTAGAGGAAAAAAGTTAAAAACTTATACTTTATGTTATTCTATGGTCCAGACTGAAATATCTCAACAACTACTTGATAGATTGTTGTGAAATTTGGTGCAGAAATATAAGACAGTGTATCTTAATGACTCTGGTGCTACTAGGAGGGGTTGACATTTGTGGTTTTGAATGAAATGTCCCGAAAGCTATTTAATTGATTTTCATGAAATTTGATACACTAGTTCATGTCCACCTCAGGTTGAACTGTAACCACTGGTAGATTACTTTGTGACATGAATGCCATGTTTCTACTGTTTACCTCACAATCATTTCAATCAAAGATGAAACAAATCGTTGTGTGTGTTTTTTGGCATCTGATGGACTGTGAACATCGACAACAAATCCAATTACCAAACTTGTTTTTGAGATACTGCGTTGTGGAGTGTTGGGGAGGGTGAGGGGAAGATTTAAACCTGACAGTGGCACAAAATTAAAGGTCACCAAAATTGTTTGAAATAATCCTGTGACAACAATGAATATCCATATTTGAATGCAATGGAAATCTGGTCAGTATTTGTTTAGGTACCTGGCACTGGAGCAAAATGATATATGGAGAGTTAGACTGACATTGCCTCCCTTATGTCCGCCCACTTGCAGGGCAAAGAAAGGGGAGAGTCTCACATCTTTTGTCACATTTTAAGAGTGCTGAGCCCTCTGTGTCAATTGACTGTTTTTTTTCTATCCTGTACTAGTTCAGCCTCCTGAACTTGGTGAGAGGATATGGCTGTAGAGGTGCGTGCGTTTAATGCACAACATAATTGGCATGAATAAAGATCCATCTTATCATGTGGTATCTATTGTCTTTACATGCATGTGTATTGGATGTGTATGAATTTATTCTTTCATGTTTGCACAAGCTTTTACTAGTTGGTTTAGCATTACCGTTGTGTGTGTGAGTGACTGTGTGTGTGTCAGGTGAAACTCTATATTAAGATGAAGAGACGCTGGGGTTGTGACATTTTTTTTTCTCAGTGTATAGAGGTTGTGATGGGCCCCTGCCAGCTGGCATGTGAGGCCCTGTGTCATCAACATTTTGGTGTGAGTTTCATCCGTCTGGGGATTCGGTGAAGGTGCCCGTCATGCTTGGCAAACACAATTGCCAGCACTGTAAAACACACTCTCCTGCTTTTTCACAGTCCACAGCCGCACTCACATGCATCTATTGATCGATTGTAATATTTGTGCCGTGCAACTGGAAAACTGCTTTCTTTGCACATGACTGTCTTGCATGTCCATGCATGAACAGAGATGAAATTTGATAAGAGCGAGTTATTGAATTTTGCATTGTTTGACTTTCCTCACAAGGTTAGCGTTACTTTTCTGAGGTGCCACTGAACAAGGGAAACTGCTCCAGTGGAAAACAGCAGCTGTGGCTCGTGAATATGAGTTGCTAAATGACTGTGGTGCACAGTAGTTTACTTGTAAATGGTCAATAAAAAAAACCTTCTAGTGAACATATGGTTGTATTTAATGCTCATTTTGTGTTGCAGACGATGGATGGTCTCTCATTTCTCCTGCAAGATGCTCACTGGTTCCACCTGGCAGCACGTCTCAGGGTGTCAGCCATAATGAGAAATAAATATTGATACAGGACAGATTAATGCAGTATTGCATTGGGAATCATAATGGAGAATAGTCAAGTCCCTTTCAATGTCCTGTTTGTCCTGTTTAAATTATTATTATTTCATCCACATTTATAGGTTAAATATGTCTTTTTAAAATTTGTGTTACATCTGATCGCCTGCTTCATTCGTCAATAAAAAAAAAATAAAGTGGTTTTTACTTGGATTAACTTAATCAAGAGCATTTCATTTTTCTCAGATGTTGGTACGAACGGTAAGTGGAGCAAGGGTCAAAACAATAGGGCTTATGTAAAGCAAGTAAAAAATAAAAGATGAAAATATTATATTAAGTATTTCAGTAAAAATGTTTCCCTGAAATATCCTTATAAGAAAGATGTAATGGAAACAAAACCCACAAAGAAAATTTTCTCCTAAAACAGTCTCATGTACTCAGGGGCATTTAAGGATGATGATATTATTACAGACACTCCTTTTTTTTCTATTGCTGGCACATTCTTCTGGAGCACTGGCCCATGTTTCTGAACCATTGTAAGGCCCAGAGCGAAATCTGTCCTCTGCTGCTGCTGCACAGACTCTCTTGTCCTGCAAGTGAGACTCTCCTGTCTTCTGTGTTTATTGATGGATCAGCATGTGCGTGCATATTTGAAGAAGAGAAAGAAAAGAGAGCCAAATAAAAGGAGATAATAGCCCCTGGAGCAGCCTCTCCTGCTGCTTGTTTAGAGTAATTCCTACAGACTGATGCCTGTTTCACATGAAATAACAAGAGTTGTGTTTCAATCAGCCGCTCCAGCCAAAGTCTTTGTAGTGGTTTGAATGTCAGTGTGAGTGTTTTAAAGGTTACATTTGCAGATTAAAACTTTCCAAACATTTTTATTATTAAGATTAGATTGTGAAGCCTCATCTGAACTCCATTTACAACTCTCCTGTGTGAGAGCTGGTGTAGCTGAGAGAGCAGCAGTAGCTCAACTGGTTATGATGTAGGTCCTTTTAAAAAACAAAAACAAAAAAAAAACCTGTCTTCCCAAGAAGAATGACATATGTTGTGGCTCTAGTGGCTGTAGTAATTGTGATGGGAGCAAAGGAGGAAGTGAGGTGACATTATTTTAGAGTTTACATAGGAAGGAGGTCAGGGGTCAACAATACAATGATTTTAACACAGGAGACCACTGTGAAGTTCCTGTTTCCAACCAAGACTCACTGTTTATTTTAAACCATGACCATAATCATCCACAGAGTTTAACCAGCTGTTTATTATTGTAACCAAACCACAATGTTTCCTGTAACAGACAAATGATGTTATCCTGCTGATGGGGACGTCTAATCAGAAAATTCTTCAATGTGTCATTGAAGAGGGCATGGACAAATGACATATTTTGTTGTTTAATTTTGAGGACTTGTTGTGTTTTTAAGGGGAGATTGTGACTTGGGAACCCCAGAGTCATGTATTCTATGATTCATCTCCTGTATAGTAATTTTTATATGAGAGTTCAACCAAAATATTATACTTTTTTTTATTTATGATTTTGTGGCAATGCTAGGATTCAGTTTCATTTAGCAAGTTTGCCTGTTTTAAATGGCAGTGGTTTATTTTTGAAAATAACAGAATAATAGCCTCAAGACTTGAACTGTTTTCCAATACAAAATATTTCCAGGAACCATTTGAGGTATGTTCAGTGTTTCAAAGTCCTCTGCAGACACTTCAGACTCTTGAAGCTCCCTAGTTTCATAAAAATAAACACACAAACAGATTTCTTTGTTACTGCAGATTTTTCTTCTTGTGAAACATCATCTCTGTTATCTTTATTCCCCTTTTCACTGTATGCAAATATTTCATTATGTAAATATTTTGGATAAAATGGTTTTTAAATGTTTGGGGCAATTATGAAAAAGCAATAACAGCTTCGAGACTGTGAACTACTAACCTCTCCAAAACTTTAAAAATGCATTTGCATTGACCTGCATTTTTCTGCAAGTTCTAATGGCTTTCATTTTTCCATCAACACTTTGGACATTTACAAATTGCATTCCCAATTCTGCTTTTCCACCACAAACAAAATACTCTGCCTCTGCTTTTTGCCCTCGAGTCAGCTGTTTCTTTCCTTAACCGGTGTTTTGTGGAACACATGACCTTCTCTTCCATTCGCTCATCCTCCTATCTTCCTCACTCCATCCATCACACCTCTCCTTCCTCTGTCAGTTCAGCGAGCTGTGAAAAGATTTACTGCTTACAAACACGAGCAAGGTTTGCAGCACATCCATATCCACCTCCATCCATGCCAGAACCTGCTTGACCATATTCTTGTGTTTTCTATCAGATAAAATTTGATATTCCTTGATGGGCACTAAATAGGGGTGCACGAGTGAAAGAAACACAATTTGGCCATAGAAGTGATCGATTTTTGTATGGGCATTGTGGGTTCAATTAATATGCATACATTCGATTAGGAGAACGTCAATGTGAATCTGTGTGAAGACCAAATATGATGCTAATTTTATGGATGGTGTAATTGCATGTAAGGTCAGTGGAAAAACATGAGAGGACATGAACTGAGGTAAAGATGTGACTGCATGCGTTGAAAATGTTTCAACTTACCATGGGTCAAGGATCAGCTTTCTTTCTCAGTTGTTTTTTGCACCACTTTGGTCATCTCTGTTGTTTTACAGTGCTTAAATTTAAACTGTAGTACCAACTTGCCTGAGAGAGATGACATATCATGCTCACTGTTACTTGTGTACTGATGAGTTGACATTGATTCTTAAATATCTAAGGTTAGCATTGATGGTAACCAACAACCTGTATAATGAGTGATTGCTCCCTAGAATAACAGGAGGGTTTTCCCCATTTTTAACATTCTTCAGATATTTTACTTGCTTTAACCAAAAATCTATTGATCAGCTTCAGACTGCACAAAACTGAGTTGCCAGGCTTTTAACCAGGACGGAGAAGAGTGATTGCATATCACCTGTTTTAACTTCCACACCCCAGCTCCTGTATATTTACCAGCCATGGGGCTGGTATTGTTTTAACTTTGTGAGTCTGGGTGTGTGTGTGTCATCATGGCAAAATGTGGTCCTGGAAACACCTACTGTAGCCTGAGTCTGTTGATGGATAGATTGTAACCGCAATAACATCACAAACGTGTAAGATACAGTCACAACCTTTCACAGGTATGTAGCTGAGATCAAAATTAAGGCCAAAAATAGGTGTGGTCTGAGCAAAAAGGGGAATTTGGCCCCCCACTTCATGACTCTGGCCTAAATTCATTTTAAGTCACAGTTCACTGCATCCCAGTTTAAATCACCCCTGTCCACTTTCAGACATTAGGTATATATTATCTACTAATGACTTCTGAGTACTCATGGGTCAGAATGTCAACATGTTGACAGGCGTTGTGGCTGGTGTGATCCAATCACAAGATGGTCTCTAGTTTAGAACTGATTTTAAGATCTCATTGATTTCTTTAAGGGTCTTCAGACAGAGGTGTTTTAACTGTTCCAGAGACTTGGCTGAAAACTAGAATGGGCAGAGTGTTGTCAGGGCCCTGAGGCTTTGGAACGACCTGCCTGAGGACATTAGGTTGGCAGATTCAGTGACATCCTCTATGTCTCTTCTTAAGATATTCTCTTATCAGGGAGATTGTCCTGATTTTAACTCAGTTTATTTTATTTTAATGATATTTTTATTAGCTTTTTATTTATAATATTATTACAATTTGGTGAAAGTAGTAGTATTCTTTGACACGGCGCTCTCTCTCTTGCCTATAACAGACAATATGTAATGATGAAGAGAGATCTAAATATTTGGCAGGATTATGAGATGTTTTTAATGCCTATGAAAATATCCTTGCTTCTATAAGCATTATGTTTTATGACTTGCCAGGTGTGTGGAAACAGACCAGCGACTGACGTAATGTGCAACAGCAGGATTTATTGACTTAAAGGAAAAATAGAGATGATGAAAAATTATGTTTCAGGAGACAAAAAGAAGAACTCTTCAGCACCATAGTGCATAGTGGAACATTAATTCCTTTACAAAAACGTAATGACATTGCATGTAGCAGGTTATTTATCTACTCACAGCAGTAACAGAAGTGACAGTTATTACTCAGAAGTGCATTACAGCTCTGTGAGGTCTGGACAAAAACAGCTTCTACAGAAGTGCTTTCTGACGAGCTGTGGGGCACACATGGCTGAATAACACAGCTGCGTGAGTGTTTTTCTGTGTTTCCGTGTGTGCGCACTTTTAAACCTGCATACATTTTTCTGAGTTACTCAATGTGTGTTCCTCATATGTTTGTCTGTTTGTGTGCTGATGGAGCTTGAGGACAGAAAATCCAGTTGAAAAATCAGTTGAAACCAATCTCTGTTGTTTAGTGAGTATAGGTGGTGAAAATGAAGAAGAAAAGCTTAAAATGATGAGCATATCCAGAAAAGCTAGCACCAAGTCCTTTCTTTGGCTCTGTTTCGTGGTAGGATCAAGAATGACAGCTTGGGTCTGTGCAGTAGAATATGTTCTGCATGTGGCACACAATATCTGAAATGAATACTGGAAAGTATTTGCTGGAAAACTTCATCTAGCTTTGTTGTGGATTAATTGTATATTATGTAAAGTATATCATATGCCTGAAAAATGCTGTATAGGCTTAGGTTCTTGACAAGAAAGCTACTTCCCGCATTTATATACTGTACATTTGTAAAATAATGCATAATAAACAGCTACATTATTAATGCACTAACCCTATAATCACCTATTATATATATATATTTTTTTGAGAATTATTTATAACTAAAAACAGATTTAAAAAAACAGAAATACAATGGAGGAGGAAGGAGTTTTTTTCAGTAGTGTCTGCAGTCGTACTGGGTACATATCTAGGAAAAAAGCCAGATGAACATTTTAGCAACCCTGACCTTTTTCCATGTGGCTGGACAGTAAGAGGACACTGTTTAGAGACATGTCAGTGAATAAATCAAAACCTAAACTTGCAAAGGGAGGGGCACAACAATATGACTCTGAAAAGTAAGGGCAACATGTTCCCTCTGATCCCAAGAGGAACTTACACCCTTTCCTCCATTTTTTTACACAGCTTTCTTTTTCCTCTCATGGTTATTTCTTTGCACTAAGAAAATCTTTCAGAAGACTTCCATGATGACGTCAGACATGGTTGATTGGAGATTTGTGACCAAAGTGCAGAGCTTTAATAAAGTGACTGAGTCTCTCATTCACACTTTGTGATCAAGTAAATCCTATTT
This sequence comes from Lates japonicus, assembly GCA_033238685.1. Classification (NCBI taxonomy): domain Eukaryota; kingdom Metazoa; phylum Chordata; class Actinopteri; family Centropomidae; genus Lates; species Lates japonicus. The sequence continues at coordinate 8,610,955 of BRZM01000001.1, forward strand.
AGACTGAGGCCTGGAGGTGGGGAGTCCTGCCTGAACCTGCCTCTCTGAACGCCCCAGTGGACGGTGACCAGAGGTGGAGGGAAGGAGGCCCCCTGGACGCATGAAAGGAGAGAGAAAGAGAAAGAAAGGTGAAGTGATAAACAGAGAAAAGACAGCAGTGGTGGAGTGAGAACCCTAGAGCTGGGATGAGATTGAATGACAGAGGAGGAAGCTATTTCCATGTGAGGACAAGATTAACTGAGAGGTTAAATGAAATGTCTTCACTCTTCATTTTCTCCATTCACCACTCAGCTTATTATCCCAAAGGCTCTAGATTTATGTGATGGTTTCTCTGTCCCTCCTTCCTCGTCTTATGCTCTCATGACACCCTTTCCTTCTTAGTTTAATTTAGCTGATGTTGCTCTTGTACCTTTCTTGCTATGCTCTCCACCTGCCTCCTTCCCACACTTTCCCCCCAATTCTCTTCCCTTCGTACTCCCCATGACCTTTCTCTGGAGGAGATAAGCATTAAGCCTAGAATGCGGTAGCTCTGAACCACACTTTCACCCCGTATATTCTTATCAAAACCAAAATTAAGAGTTTAGAAGAAGTTGTGCTTTTTCAACTCAGACACAACTTCCCCAGTCTGATAACCGTGTATATATACAGTATTTTTTAAATTTCATGTTTAATTTACATTTTTAAATGTTTGATTTCAAAGTCAGCACATAGCAAAGAACATAAGGCTTTTTTTACCACCTGGGTCAACTAGCAAGGATTACTTACATTATGAGTACCTTCAGTTCACACTGCTTTACTGTAATACTGGTGAATCTTTGGTTTAAGGCTAAAGGATACAATATATTTTTTGTTTGAGGCCCTTTGAAAATGTTTTAACATCCCTCTGACAGTGCCAGAGGATAATGTTGTGGTATGCAGGTAATGTGCTAAAGTGCATCAGATGGAGTATCTTTCATCTTGTCAGTGACGGAGATTATGTAGAGAGCTGGCACAGATGATAGGAATCATGTTGTGGAAATGCAGGTAATCCTCAAAACCCACATCCACAGAAAACTTCAGCACCCTTAGCTGAGACTGAATTTGATACACACCTGATTAACACACAGGCAGGTGGGCTCTCACATAAACAAACAGGCACACACAGAGGAAGACAAGAGGGCACGTACGCATACTCTGGTTTGTGGGGTGAGATGTACACAGGTTTTTATGTCTGGGGACAACTTTGGTGAGATTATAAAGTTGAAATCAAAGATCAGTTTAGGGGCAGTGATTCAGAAAGAAATAATGACAAAGATGATCTAGTACACAAAGTTCTGATTTTTAGCCTGTTAAGTGAGTTAGGTAGTTTATCTAGCATGAGAAAAAAATCACCATGTTAGACTGGTAAAATGTGGAGAAATGTGACGCACTTACAAAAAATAACAATCATTCTCAACTTGAGTAAGAATGGCCAAGAATGTGAATTCTCAGTAGCTCTCAATGTCTTCACTGTTTTTTTGGTTCATGCTGTCATCAGTGTTAATTTTGGGTACAACCGGCAGCTTTTTTTCCCCATTCACTGTTCACTACCTGCTCAGCACAAAACAGCAGCCAGAGAAAGTTGGCAACTGGCTAATGAACATAGTGTAGCATTTAGCTGCTACAGAGTCAGATCCTTGCCAGGTGGCCAGATCACATGACTCCAAATGAAAGCTAAGCTAAGGTGATCATATATCATTGTTGAGTTTACAGCTTGTTTTTGCTGTTCCCAAGTGGCCAAAAAATAAAAAATAAAAAAATCTGATCAGTTATTGTGTGGTTAGCTGTTGGTGAGTGTAATGGTATGTGGCAGGTGCAAGTCCAGAATGGTGGGCACCAGTAATCTTTACTGCAGACTGTCCATTGCAGCTGCGTCTGTCCTGTTCGGTGACCGATCCAAATCAGACCATGACTGATGTGCAGAGAACAGACTCAGTAACTGTAGAATTGGATCAGCAATATATTCTAGTTTGGATTTATAATTTAGATCTGTAAAGTATCTCATACGTAAATGTACAGTAAAAGATTGTACTAAAGAACAGTACTTGAATAATGTACTCTGTTACATTACACTACGGAGTATATCTTCTCCAGAATCTTTCTTATTATGGAGTGTATATTGCAGTCCCACTTCAGATCCTGCAAAACCTAAATTTGCAACAACAAAATGAAAGAATGTAAAAATGAAAGAACTTGTTTCAACTTTGATACAAAGTGCTACTCCCTGTCTGTTGTCAGAGCTGCTGTGGACACAAAAGGTTTAGTCTTGAAGAAGTTGGAGCTGGATTGTTGAACGTGACTCAGTGGCAGTTTTTGCTACCATCCATACCCGCACTTTCATTTTATGGCATCTGTGCATGCATGATTCCTGATGTAATATCACCAAAAAGTCTCAGAATCACAAACACATAGACATAAAAGGTCACTATGCACATACAATTGCACACAGAGACTGATAAGCAGGTGCACACAGACAAACACAGGTACACCCACACACACCCTGCAGGCTCACCCTCATGCTAATCACAACTGACTGTAACAGAAATGGAATGCAATGCTGGACTGTAATCAGGATGTTGACCCACATACCGTTTCCAACACTGCAACTCCAACCACAAAATAAAAACTCTGCACTCAGCACTGAGACCCTTATACTGTTTCTCATTACTTGTGCATTTTTCATCCAGTAATCATTTAAACATTCAATATATTTTTTGCTGGCTACACATAAGCAATACATTTTGTGTTTTATTGTTTATTTTGATGACTTTTGTTTGGCTTTTGGTTGCATTCATTATTGAAACAAAGAGACACAAAAGTAGCCTGCTGAAGTTGAAAGTATTTCTATTCCCCCACTATCTACCACTACTCTCTGTGCAATTAGCCATCTCACTCACACTTTGATAGATCTCGATTTAAACATACGCCAACATGACAGTTTAATGTATTTTATGTTTGCAGCTTCTCACAACACTTTGATTTCCACATCAAAGCCTGTCTGCACCATCTCCGCCTGCATCTGACTGTGTGCCAAGAGAAACCTGTTGGTATGTGTGTGTGTGTGTGTGTTTCCCATATAGCTATTTGTGCTTGTAGTCAAGGGCTATGTGTGCATCTGTACATCCAGGCTTGATTAAAGACATGGTTTTCTCTCTACCGTGTGTGTGTGTCCATCTCTGTTTATGATCATGTGAAAGCTGTATCTTGGTGTGTGTGTTTATGTGTGAATTTACATCCACCTACTGAACTCAAATGTCAGTGTTTCCTTGGTTCCTGCAGACATGCCTGTTTGTGTGTCAGTGTCGTAGCTGGGCTGTATACAGTAATTTTCTATAGAGTTTCCCCAGTAATTTTCTGTGTTAGTGAGAGATGCTCTTTGTGCAGAGGTGTAGCACCTGCCAAGTCAGGAAAAGAGATTTTCCGCCATCACTCAGCTGCACTTTATCTTCCTCATTTGTAGCATATTGCACACCTTGTTTATGTTGCGGTTGGCTTCATGTGTGGGCACGCAGATTTTGCATGTGTGTATTTGGTGTATGGAAGATGTACAGTCAATATTAGTTTGTCTGGTTGCATTTGTTTCATAAAACATATGAGTAGTAATATGAACCTTACATAAACAATGAAAAGTTTAAAAGGGCTACCTGAACATGGTTTCTTGCGGGGAGCAGCTGGTGGTGGTGATGGTTGCTTGCCAAGAGCTTCAGCCATAATTGTTTAAAGACAAGAAGTTAGAATTTGCCTTCTAAGACTTTGAACCACCCTCATTAGCTTTTCTGCTAAAGTCTCCTTCTTATCTAACTTACAAACAAGAAACTTAGCTTGTTGAGCATGTGACCAAACAATCATTCATCAGTTTGTTTCTCATTCCCCTGCCAGGGCTCACCCTGCCAGCTGTTAATCAAGCACAGACACTGAGATTTTAAGTTTTCTTCCAAAGACCTTTTTCCTTCCTTTTAATAATAAAAAAGCTATTGACTATAAATTTAAAAGACATATTGACAGTAGTAGTAGTAGCAGCAGCTTCAGCGTTAAGCCTTTGTCTACACAGGATGCATTCAGGCTCTGTAATGACAGTGGGTCACCTGTGTTTTGAGATTCAGTTGGACCCAAGTAGGACTGGAGTCCTGTCAGTGTTGGAGCACCATTGTTTGCACTCTGGATTGGGTTTACATTTTTTTCTGCAAAGTCAAGCCACTGCTGCTGATTTCTTCTTGCCCTGCACAGTGTCACATTTGATGTTAAAGCAGGTATAATTAGTGCCTCAAGAAAGATAATAGCACGGAAGGATAATAGCTGCAGCCTGGCCCTGGATAAGCAGCAGAAGATGGATGGAAGGAAAATAATTTAAGCCAAAGCACATAATTATCCTTTATGAGAGACTGGAGATTGTCCTGAGCCAACAGCAAACCCTCAAATAACAGCAACAGCCTGAAAAGTCAGGTGGTCATAGTATTTCAAATGGCCATTTATCCAGTAGTTTGAGATGTTTTACTCTAGACAAAGACTTACATCAATAGATGAACTGACCAAAAAACATTGCTATCCTTGGGGCAGTGCAGCTGCTGTTGCTAAAAATGGTTAGGAGTCACTCGTGGAATGGAAATTGTGCATGATGTGCATTTGGCTGTGTAACTGTGTTTGTGTGTGTCAGCTGAGGACAGGTATTTCCTACAACAGTGAGCCAAGAGGAGTTAAACCAGGAGAGGGTCAAACCACAGGAAGGATATGAAAAACACTGGCAGAAGACAAAAAGAGAGAAGAGGAAGGGAAGGAGAGAGGGATTTAGAAAAAAAACATTTGGGTTTTTGCATTAGTATTCAGAACAACATGCAGGCAGCAGCTACTTTGAGGTTTAAAATCTTGCACAAGGATGATTTTAGGTTGTAACTGGCTAAAGTAGAAATCAAACCTATCACCTTTCCATTATAAGAAAAGCATGATTCCTCATTAGAAAGGCAGTGGGACAAGTGTTGGACAATAACAGCAAGAGAGGAAGAGGAATGTAATGGAGAGGCAGAACAGCTGTTGCAGTGTGTCTGTTGACTGAAAACCACCTGGAGACTGATGGTCACATTTAGCCAGGTGGAGGTGTCTTTGTGTTTGTGTGCACACAGGCATTCATGTGCATGTTGTTACAGATGGAGAGGCACATATAGGCTGTTAAAAGGTGTGTGTGTGTGTGTGTGTGTGTGTGTGTGTGTGTGTGTTCCTCTTGGTGTGGCTAGAGATGAATGTTGAATCTTAAGTCATTAGAGGATGAGCGAGGCTTTAGCTGACAGACTGTGACCAGTCGGGTTTGCCTGCCACAGTTTGTCCTTGGGACAATGAGACAGGAGATAAAGCACTTAGGCGCCTGTCATTATCCCACGAAAACCCATTTTTCTCCCTTTCTCTCTTTCTTGCATCATTATCTCTATGGTCTGGAGAACATCTGAAAGCCATACCCACTGGCACGATTAGATATTGTTCAAATGTACAACTCTTTTCTGTTAAAGAATCTGTGTATAACGCATAAACAGCTATTTATCCCTTCTCTTTGTGCCACATTTCATCTTAGGCCCAGTTCAGACTACATGATTTCAGCCCATTTGTGACACGATTATATATTCCTACTGGGGTTAATGCTGGTGGAGAGTCTGTAGGTGCTGGCAGTGATGTTTCATCTGGCAAACAGAATAGTGCCTTGCCATTAGCCATTACTCATAAATTTGTACAGTATGGTGTAGGAAAATCTGTAGGGGACTCAGATTTACCCTCTACAGTCGGCTCTGATAGAAGTCACCTACACATCATATATCTGATGTGAAGTCACCTACACATCAGATATAACATCTGATATGCTTCTGAACTGCGTCAGTGTCTTGAGAGTGGTCTGATGGGTGTGCTGACTGATGTACTGCAGTAAGCATATTGTATCGATTCCAGCGTTGCCAGCGTTTCTGAGTTATTTGTAGCTTGTTTCATTGTTTATCTTAGTCCAGATAATTTTACATATCCATCATTACAGTGGCTAAATTGTACATCTAAATTGATATTAGTTGTTAAGCACCCATAGCTTTCTCCCTCTTTTTGCGCTTTCCTTGCTAATCCCACAGCTATCCACACACTATTTAGTTCTTCTAGTAATTTAAGCATAGCAGTTAGCAATGGCTTCTCTCTCTCCATCTCCCTCTCTTATTCTCTCCTGCTCTCTGTGTAATATGTTTAGTCTCTTTGTCGTTTAGCAATAATGGGACATGTAATAAATGTAGTTTATTTGCTGTGCATCTTTAAGCAGAAAAACAGGATTTAAGGGCCTGTTTACTCAGACTGAGTTAAATGGTATCCTTGTTGAGAGAGAAAGCCACCCAGGGCCACCTTGTTAGGGCATCAATGCTGTACTGGTGGATCAGTACACTGAAAACAAAGGCCAAAACACAGCATTCAGATAAATGTAACATGTCATGTCATATCTTGAGCATCACGCTACTGCAGTTACATCAGCTACATCTGTCACAACAGACTTCATCAAGACAGGGCATAAAAAGTAATTGTAGCTGCTGACTAACAACTTCCGTCTTATTTTTCAAGGAGCAGATTATGTTCTTTACTGTCAATTGCTAACACTCTAGGCCTCCCTTGTTGAAAATTTCACATTCTAATTGTGCCTGGTGGTTTCACTAATGAATGACGACTCATTGTACAAAAACAATGCAGAAACCTTTCCCACAGTGTGAGAGGTTCCTGCTGAAAAACAAAGTTCAAAATGCTGGAGGTATTTCTTTCCTTTAACTCTTCAACTATGAATTAGTGTGAGGTACCAATTCATGATAACACTTCATGCTGTGGCTGCTAACAGAACTGTAACACTGTGTCAAACTAAACAAGGGCACTTAGACCTCTTTACTAAGGAAACGGTTTCCCAGTATTATGGGTTGGAGTGTGGAACAAAGGAATAATCCCCCCAATTCAGCTCAGTGATAAGGGCATCCGCTAAACAAAGAAGTCATAATAATAAGACAATTTCTCTGGGGAAAGTCTCACTAAGCTTCTCAGAATCTGATTATGCTCCAAGAAGTTTTTTGGGAGCAAATTCACCTCCTCCTCCTCCTCATGTCCTCTGGCCACCTCATAGCCCCCCTGCTGTACTTTCCTCTGATTGGATCAGCCCACACTCTGGCTGGACGATGACCTTGTGTGCCATTGGTCAGTTTTGGGACGCAAGGTATGAAACCACCAGCAGAGTTTCATTAGGGCTTGGATTGAAGTAGCAAGTATTTCACACGGCCATTCCTGTCATTCCCCAGTCTTTCAGAAAGCTTAGTAGAACTTAAACACTTGGGATTAGTTGAGATGTGAAGGATTTTTAACTAACAAATAATCCTTTTCTTTTCTGTGTGGCATGATCACTCTCTCAGTTCCCTTTTAGCAACAGGAGAAGGAGTCAGGGGCGGGGAGGGAGGACAGTGAAGGATAGAGTGGGGAAGAAAGGAGGAAAGAGATGAGCAAGACATGCGCATTAAATTTTGAAATTGAAACCTCACCGATTTATGAAGCTCCAACAGCTTGCTGTACCATTGATTATAAAAACATTAATTTTCAGTTACTCCTAACAATCCCAATCCCAACAATGTTCTTATATTATTATTATTACGCTGTTAAAAAAGTTTGTGGAAAAAGTACATAGCTAAAAATCATATGTAGGGATTTTGATCTCAATGCACCCGTATGTTCTCGTACTAACGTGTCATAACATGTTCTAACATGAGCAGCAAATAGATGTTACCTTGTAAAAATAAACATCATAACTTAAACCGTTTATTCCAACTGTCCTTTTTCCACAAACTTTTTGAAGCCCCCTCGTACGTGAGCAATCCAACTACATTACAGATATACCTTTACACTAAGTTGCTGATACAATACTAATGATGTACTATTATTATACTGTGTCTTACTGTTGTAGAGTTCGCAGTTGGTCATATGTTTCAGATCAACTAGGTATAGTCGCTATGTGCCAGATTTTAGTTTGGCTTGTGTCATCACCGTCAGTGTGTTTGCTCTGCCAGGTTACTCTGTATGTGTGTGTGTTTACAGCTGTGTTTGCAGTACCAGGGAAGTGTTGGCAGTTATTTCCACCTTGTGGAGGTGAGCCAATCTGTGGTTTGTGTGTTCTGAGCGCAAAGCAGCATCATGCAGTTAGCCACACCTTATTGAATACACACACACACACACACGCTGGCACACACCATCACACACATTTTCAGTGTCTAATGTTCACATACTAACCTTAATGTTTACTTGCCTAAACCCATCATCTACACAATGTTAACCTTAATTATATGCTCAAGCAATTTCACTGATTTACAGCATCTCTCTAACTCCATCTGTTGTAATTCACAAAATTATGAACTGCAAGTCAGGCATTTTAGATTTGTTAATAGCCTTTAATTCCTTAGAAGTTACACTGTTTTGATGAGTTAATAGGTGATAATGATGCTTTATCTAGTATTGCTGAGAACAAACCAGCAAACAACAAAAGTACATTCTAGAACTCATTTAAGCTGATTTGTGCCAACATGGTTAATAAAAGCTATAATTATTTCTTGTGCAACTTTGTGGAACTGTTATTCAGGATGCAGAGTGACACACTGAGTGGGTAACAAGAAAGAAAATCTGATTGGCAGCGGACTCTTAAGTGACGCAGCAGAAAAGCAACTGTGTGCATTTTCTTCGCTGACATTCTTTGACTGATTGTAATCTGCTTCCTCAATTAACAGATTGTCTGTTCAGTGTCTCAGTGCCTGTCAGTCTGTGGCGACCTGTCAGTTACCTTAGTTAGGGTGCCGGTGTCTTGTCAGTCACTGCTGTTTGCTTAGTCATGAGGATCAGACCCGTGTTTACAGGCCTTAGGGTCACTGAGAGACCATGACCTTTGACCTTATGCACCCTCAGTACTTTTAAGGGTGTATGTCTGTTTCTAGTTTCCGTTTTGTTTACCTGTTTTCTTGGTTTCTACCTGTGTTTTCTCCTCTTATTGCTTGTCCTGCGTTTCCAGGCAGCTGGGTGCATCCTAATGGCTCACAAAATTCTCTCTGTAAAATTAGAACTTGAAGCCTTTGTTATTATTAAAAGAAATTAAAAGTTCTTTGGAGAGGCCTCCATTTTGTGTTGTGTCTCACCTACTTCAAATGAAATGTTTCTGTACTCTGCGCTGTTGGCGGCTCAATCCTTTCGTTTCCAACATGAATTTGTTGACCTGCTTGTTAGCAATGTTACACACATGCCAACCTGTTTTATAGAATAAGTTTGTCCATGATTGACTGTGATATTGGGTATGTGTATACCATCTTACAGTACATGTCTTTCTGTGAGGTGGATACATGGGCGTGAGTGTTCAGGATGTAGTTGGTCCATGATGACTGTTGGCAAACAGACAGGTCCTAACAGCAGCAGCCTGCAGGTACTCTGGACATGTCTCCTGTTGTTTCACTATCACAGGGAGATTATTGGTTTAAAATTACAGGTTTGATCTCCTAGACAGTTCAGTGAATGAAAACTCTAAAAATAGCTGCCCCAACATTGTGGCTTAATGTGATGGTGACAGTGTGAGGCAATGCCACATATGCGTGAACTATACACACATTTGGGAAACTTTAAACTCCTTGTTTTTACTTGAATGAAAGCAAACAAAGAAACAAGTGCTAAACTACAAGCCTATAGTCATACTTTCCACCCATGTGGCAGTAGTGCTCATTTCACCAGAAAATAAAGTTGTTCCATGGATAACAAGATTAGGTCTGCAGTCACCTTGCAGGTTGAGCTAAATACTTTTGCTAATGCCGCGTACTAACATACTCATTGTGACAATGCTAATTCATGCTGACGAAAATTTTTGGTATACTGTTTACCATGCTCACCATGCTGTAGCATACGTTTAGCATAAGCATTAGCACAAACTACAGCTGAAATTGATGGGAATGTTGTTAGTTTTGCAGGTGTTTGGTCATAAAGCACAGTATATAAAGAAATAAAGTGAATCTTATGAGGAAAAGAGTGAATGTGTGGACCAAAATTCATGGCAATACTGAATATTACTGATGCTAATTTAATTCAGTCTCTCTTCTCATCTGTTTTCAGTTTCCTTCTGTTTCTGTTTCTCTCACCCTGTGGCTTATTATGTGTCCATTTTGTCCTTCTGCTGTAACAACTTTTTTTATTTCATTTTAATCACCGTTTGTTTCGCTCTGTGTCCCATATGGGGAAGAATGAACTACACTGCACATAAAACTCACATATGAGCAAAGAGAAGAGACAAAAAGAAAGACAAATTGAAGGAAAAAGAAGGTAAGTGTTGAACTGCAAGAACTAAGAAAGAAAATACCAACCTAAGCAAATTTAAGTGTGATATAAATTATAGACTCATGTCAGAATAAATAACGAATAATTGAATGCATGGCTAATGTTTGTGCTTTCCTTTCTTCATGTTTGTGTCTATTTGTAGTGTGTGTCTGGGCACAAAGGTCATACCGTGTGTGCTTCACATGCCTGTGTCTGTGTTTAAAAAATAAACATGATATCAGGCCCTAGGGGTGAGGCAGCTTGTGCAGATCTTTACTACCTGCTCATCTCTGGCCCTAACCCGCCAACCTTCAACCTTTAACCCTCACCATACCCACTGACAGCCAAACAACAAGGTTAGCAAGGGACTACAGGTTAGTTAACAACATGCCAGATCTTGGTAAGTTTTTTTTTTTTTTTGTTGTTGTTGTTTAACAACATTATGTTTTATGACCTTATATCAAAGGAAACAAAGCCAGTGCATACATGAAAGAAATGCATCAGGGCATTTATTGTTTCAGTTCATAAAATGGATGTTGTTTAAAGGCCACATTTGATCTAAATGACACTGCAATATGGCTCAGAGTCAGATGTTGAGGTGTCTAACATTTTTCCCCAATTCTTTTACACCTTCCATCACTTCTCTTTTCTCTCTACCTTGACATCTGCTGCCTCCTCCATGCTTTTGGACCCGCGTGAGCTGAATTTTGACCGCGCTGCCCAGGGGCAGACAAGCTCACAACCTAACCTCAGCCCCATCCTTCCTCCTCCTTCTCCCCTTCCTGTCAACCGACAGGTCTCTACCTGTCCAGGTAGGAGCCAATAGCCCAGTCATTCTTACACCTACCACACTGTTTTTTCTCTCTTCACTTCATTATGTTTAAAATGAAAGATGGAAAAAATGGAAAAAAAGACTTGTTGTGAGATGGTCTTCATTCCTTATTGCACAGTTTATTGAACAGAGATGAGATGAAGATGTGAGCTCTTGCACATGCATGTGATTTGTAAACACTCTGTATATAGATGTATATATAGAGTATCTGTATATATAGAAAAAAGATGACAAATCATCACATTATGAAGCTAAAGACACTTTAACTCCATTTCTCGACTTTAATGAAACAATTTACCATTTAAAAAAAATCCTTGTTTTTGTAATTAAAGTCAATACTTCACTTGTATCCACAGTAGGTTATTTTATTTGTTAACTGCAAAATCTCTAATGCAAATTATACATCTTCCCTGTCTGTAATATAACTTAACAAGTATATGTTCAATACATTGATATGTGAATACATAGCTGCTGGTGTATGCCAACACCTACAGTTTAAAAATGAGGCATTGACTGTGCCAAAAAAAAAAAAAAAAAAACTATCAACGATGAATAATAAGGTATTTTTCCAACACCGTATGTCATTTCCCTCAGTGATACTGTGTTTACACAGTCTTTGTATTCACTCATTGATTCCATTAAGTTATTACATTTCAAGACCCGAGGCCAGCTCATTCCCATCTGCTTTTGAAATCTGAGAACCTGCCTGCTGTTTGGTGCAACCTCTCTTTAAAGTTTTCAAGCTAAAGGGTTTCTAATTTCATCAGTAGTGCTTTTAGCCTAAAACAATAGTCAACAAAAGGATCTGTTTTTCCTTTATCAATTCTTTTATTTGGAAACAGAATCAGAATGGAGGTATTTTCCCCAGATCTTGTTTTCTAGCCCATTTGTTTCACAACAGATGTAAATGTGACATTGATAGTTGCTGATGATTGGCATGTGGCCTAAAATAAGTGTAACTGGATCCCATTCTGCTTAAACAACCTTTTTAAGTGTTTGTGACATAAAAAGTGTCAAATCTTTTTTTTTTGTTGGTCTCTCTGGCTGTTTTCTTTAGGTGCCGTCTTTCACATGTGTTCAAACTTCATACTGAGCATCAATGGTAACATACTGCAGGGGATCTCTTGTAAGGAAACCCTTTCTTCCCTTAGTGATAGATGCTTGTATTGCTGGTGATGATGACTGGTTTGTCTGCTGCTACTGTATATCAATGTATCAATAATGATTAACTCACAAGGAATCGGAGACATAAAGCAATAGTTGTATAGCTTTTTTCAGACAATTTGCCAGCCATCATGTGGTCACCCACAAGATGAGTGTGCTGGATTTTATCCTCCCCATCTCTGACACTGAAAGCACTTAAGGAAAGGATCTCTTCTGCTCTTCTGGACATGCAAACATTGGTTTAAGATAGACTTGAAAAAATGGGAACTAATCCCTTAAACCTCCCATAGCCATAACCATAAACCTGCAAACTATCCCTCAGAAGTACCTTGATGTAACAAGTTCACAATCTGTAAATCTTCAACTGCAGTGTCATGTGCTTAGCTCTGGCCTGCTTGTAGGATTTTACATGATATTTTACCTGTAAACTGTAACAACACACCTGCATCAAAGCCAACCTAGTGCCACTGTTGGAGTGAGAGCCAGCTAAATGTTCTTAGTTGGTATTTTACCCATCTTAAGTGAATGAACTTGAACACACACTCCACCCCTGTTATCAATCATGTTCACCCTTCTCCAGCACAGTGAGATTTATAGTCCTGTCAGTGGTGAAAGGTTTATGGAGCCTCGTGGCTCAGCCCTGCTCATTCCATGATGAAATAACTTGGATGAGTAAGAGGATGTATCTGAATAGGGTCATCGAGAAACAGGAGGGGGGACACAGTCCTGCACATGTATATACAGGTAAAGATATGTACAAGCATTCACATAAACACCACAGAAGCACATAAACACAGCACACACATATTTGCTCATATACTGTACAAATGCTAGCACATACATATGCAAACACACATGCATACAAGTTACAGCATGTTCAGTAACACATTTAGGAGCTGCAGGTCTCTGTGCAGGACTGGAATGTATGATGTGATGAACTGCAACATACTGGCTGATGAAATTAAATTCAGTGACAACTCAAGTTACTTTATACTAGATATTACTATATTTTAGTTTCTGTGTTCTCTCTCCTCATCAATTATTTACTAAATACCTCATCTTCATACCTGTCTATTCCAGGTTCTACCTCAAACTTCTTCACTTACTGTCTCCCTGTATTTGATCTCTGGTTCCACCCCCCTTTCTTATTTTTTTTCCTCGTCTGTCTTTTCATTATACTGCATGCACACACAGACCTGTATAACCATCCACACAGAACATGTGCCATGAGGTTGTGCTAGGCTGAATAGCCTCAGGGTATAAAGCAGAGAAAAGCACTGGAGAAGTGAGGGCAGAGGCAGTGAGATAAGGAGGAGAAAACAGGAGAATGCCATTAGTTTTTTTTTTTTCAGAGTTCAGAGAATTGTAAATGTTTTCTAGGGGATTAAGGATTTTCAAGTTCACCTTAAACCAAGATACAAAATTTAAGTCAAAATTAAAACTGTGGGCGAGGTCATTTTTCCTCTAGGTGGAAGTGTTGGTAAAAGAACAGTGATGTTGCTTTCCTTGATGATCTATAGTTAAATGATAATCTGCAAAACTTTTATCTGGTTTGGTGATTTTTTGCATCCAATAAAAAGGTTTTAAATGTGGAGTTTCAAACATTCAAGTCCAACAAGTCTAGGTAGTAATGCAATTCATGTTTTGTACAGCCTACAACAGTGGTTTTTATAGACTAAACAGAAGAACATAAACTGTGCATCAGAAGTGATAGCCAGAATACACACAAAAAAGATGTGTTGAGAGAGTCTAGTCATCAGAAGAAACTTAATGGACAGGTACCTGGTATCTCTGAACACCACAACTTTTCCCACGGTTTGTTTCAGACATTCATTAATCATTAAAAATTCCAGTTTATTTCAATGAATGGAATTCAGGCATAAATTGAATATTTTAAGTTTTCTGAGAGGTTGTGACACCTGTTGCAGTGATGTAAATTGTCTTGCTAAAACAATATATGTTACAGCAATAGAGTTATACTTAGTTACAGTTTGTACACAACTACTTAAAAATCTTCAGGCCTATGTGTATGGCACATCGATCAACAGTAATCAGTTTAAAAAAAAAGGGGGGGGGGGGGGGGGGGTTCTCAATACTCAATTTCACACCTCACAGTCAATGTCTGATTTCATTTACTTTTATTTGAAAATTCATTTTGGGAGATGGAGAGGTGTAACATAAGGTGGAAGGGTGCTTAGCTTGGGGCACATGCTACACCATGGGTGGGTGTTGCTTCCCAGAATTTTAGTTTATCTGGGTGAGTGTGTGAAAAAGAGAAGAAGAGAGCATCTTCTGTTGATGTGTAAAGTATAAGTATTGAAAAGCAGCTCCCCCTGAGCACAGCGTTTTCATTTCAATGTATGACATAGGTTTTTTTCCAATACTTTTATGCCTTCCAAGTTTTAATAATGGAATAACAATCAAATCGTTTACCCACTCATAGCAAAATGAATCTGGTGCTGGACTCTGTTTCACTGGGTCCAGTGTTAGGGTCATCACATGGATCCAAGAATGCTGCAAGCAGGTTAACTGTGACAGTGTTGGAGAGGGTTACCAGGACAACTCTAAAGAGGGTGTGATTGAGACCCCTCAACACATCTTTGTGTTAAAAACTTGACATCTATGAAAAGGTTTACAGTGGTGTGACGTCTCTTTGTTGACGGGACAACTTTGCCTCTCAGCTAGTAGGAAATGGGGGGGGGGTATGTCACACCTTGCTGTTATGGAGGAGATTGATTTTCATCCTCAACTCACTGTGCCATTTTTATGTTTGACTGAGGGTGGAACATGTGATGAACGCTACACCAGAAAACGTGTGGATTTACATATTTTTTTCAACCTATGTATGCTGAGCTGCAAAAAATAAATGAAGGTCACATTTGTCAAAGGGGTCCCTGATTCTTTTGAAGATGAAACCCCCCTGATCAATATAATTTTGTCATTCTGGACAATGTTATTTTCAAAGCTTCTGATCACCCTGAAGTGGTTAAAATTTTCACTAAATTACAGACAGAAATATGAGCATCATGATGCTAATGCAAAATGTATTTCACCAGGGTAAACATTAAGAACTCAGATTACAGATGAATATATTAGCTCATCAAATCTTTCCAAGAAAAAGGCCTTTTGAAAGGGAAAGTTTTGAAGATGCTACCAAAGATCCCCCTGTATAATTAATCGTCGACCTCATGCCTTCCTTCCCAGAGTGATAAAGACTCAGGAGTAATATACTTCCACACCAGTGGCTGTTTATGTTCCCAAAATGAAGTAAATCATCACGTCAACATTTCATCCTCATCCAGCTGATAGAGATTGCCCATTGCACACTTGAACACATAGTCTCAGTTTCCTTGCTGTCCATAGTGTTCTAGAGACCATTTGTCTTGAAGAGACTTGGACAGAGGCATCTGGGTCTGACACAGATTCTCTTAGAGTTTGTTATCAAAGCTGCTTCTTGAAATATTATTACAGGTGTCTTGCCAATGAGCGAAGTGGAAACAGACAGTCTCATGATGACATTTGTGCGCCGTAATCACTGTTTCTTTCTAATAAATTGAAAAGGAATAACATTCAGGTCACAAAGACATCATGATCTGTGGTGGAAATCTTGTCTTAATTCTGCTTGTCAAAGTACTCCTTCATTCAAGTGTCATTTGATTCCAGCCACCTCTCTTTAACTGGTTGGCAAATACTTTATTTAGTCAATCACACCACTGTATCTGGAGATACTTCACTATAATTTGGTTAAATCACATCCCTTTCTTGCTGCCTTTTGCCAGGCCAGCAGACTGCTGCATACAGTAAGTTGTCAGAGTGAGAGAGAAATATAGGAGGAAAAACAACTCAACATGAATCTTGATGTAAAGTGCTTCCTGACACTCGTTTACACTGGAGGGCCTGTCCACTTCATCCCCATTAAATACTGTGGTGTGTGTGTTTGAGAGAGAGTGAGAGCTGAGTGCTGACTCTGCTGAAAGAGCCTGACCTATATTTAAACTCATAAGGAGTGATGCATTTTTACCAGCTCAACTTGCCTGTGTGTGTGGTTTTGGATAGAATAGGATATAATTCAAAATTATGAGCATGCAAATTGATAGAGTTTTCCAATCGCTCTCATCAAAAAAAAAAAGAAAGAAAAAAAAAGTTGGTCAGTGTAGTGGTCCTTCTTACGTGAATGAGGGATTTGCATTTTTTTGATGCAGTGCTAATGTTGGTTTGACCATGGCCTTTAGCTACCTGCCTTGGGCAAGATACTGAACCCCAAATCGCCCCCGATGTGTGTGCATCAGTGGATGAATGTGTTAGAGAGCACTGTGTTTAGAATAAGTGCTGTATGAATGTGTGTGTGAATGGGTGAATGTGACCTGTAGTGTGAAGCGCTTTGAGTGGTCAATCCGACTAGAAAAGCACTATATAACTATAGTCCATTTACCATTCTGTCTTCATAGACTGTTTTTAATCACATCTTGGAAATCACCCACACAGTTTTAATTTTGGGCATTAATAGGCCAAAAGCAGTAAAAGACTCCCACTTGCCATAGAGTTGTGCCAGCATGTTGATTTTAGAGAGATAAATCGTTTTAAATGCGGATAACACTGACAATGTAGATCTGTTTATGGAGCAAAGTGCTTAGGTTTTACAGAGCAATGACACTTCTACATTGGATGACGAGACGAAAAAACGATGAGAAAAACATTTTGTACAGGTTGCAAATGCTGTCCGTTGTCGTCGTGATGTTTATTTCAGTGTGTATATGCATTTTCCATCAAGTATGGCACTTTTGCGTAGCATGCTAGTTCACTGGTTTGCTAGTTAGGCTAACAGAGCTATGGTACGGTTTCTCATGTGGTCAGGCACACTAGTAGAAAGAGAAAAAGTTCAAGTGATTGATTCACCCAGGTTTAGCACACCACTTAGGACACCTAATTCAAGGGGATCTAAGTCATACAGGGAAAACACTGCTGCATGATTTGATTTTGATTTTTAATGTATTTTTCTTTATTCATGTTAAATACTTTGGAAAAGACAGAATGAATGTTTTTTAGCCCTAGACACTTTCAGCACGATTCCCAGGAGTGATTCTGAGATGCCTTTTAAGTACTAACCTTTTGCTTGAAATATTTTCATAAGCAAAATGCCATCAGTATAACAAAGCAAATAGTATTAAACACACACACACACACACACTATAATGAAGCTGATTTGTTATCTGGATTCTATTTTTGACTAACACGCATGAATGCAAGCAGGTGTAGTGACTCCTGTGCTGGAGTTTAGCTTTTACAAATTTGACATATTGAGAGTCGTTTGTGGTTCAGTGCTCTCTCTCTCTCACACACACACACACACACACACACACACAAACGCAGAGCACCAGGCAGTGCATGCACCTCTAACAGGAAAAGTTTCTTTTGAGAAATGACAAAAAGAGAAAGAAAACGACCACTGTTTGTTTGGAAAGGAAATGAAGCGGAGCAGAACAGGCGGCTGAATAGCGAACCAGAAAAGAGAGTGTAGAGAGGTGAAAGCGATGGCAGGAGAGGAAAACAGTGTAGGATAAAGGAGAGGCAGGAGGTGTGCGTTTTAGGAGCGAGAGCAGGAACTCAGGGTCAGACCTCCCCCAAGCAGCTCCACAACAGAAGCAGAGGGAAGACAGGGAGTTACAGACCACACAGAAATACACAATAGAAACTGACAAATCACATATTTGAAATTGCTTCCAACTTAAAGAATGAGTGAGAATGAGTTGGATGGTTTTTTGGCTGCCCTGGTATGTGATGTTTTCACTTCTGTGGCTGTCTGAGTGGGAAGATAAATCAAAGACTTCTTCAGAACCATTTAGCCTACATTAGAGGGGACATAAGGTCATAATATCCCTCATCACCTGAGTCTAAATAAGAACCTTCATTGATAAATTGACTCCTTTTCTTTGCTGTAAGAGGGAGGAATTGCTACAAAAGACAGATACTGAAAGAACTTAAACGCTTAAAAGATAATGTTGTCTGTGGAGCTTTGAACTTTACAGGAATGTATCTGGCTTTGAATTGTCCACAACTGTTGTACACATCTGGAAGAGAGATAAGGTCAGATAAACCTGAGGTGTTTACTCCTCGTGTATGTTTATACAATGATTATAAACTGATCATTACTGAATATTGACAGTCATACAGCAGAACCCGAACCAAAACAAAGTGAACACAAACATCAATGGATGTGTCAAATAAAACCATTCACCATTCATTCATATTTTTGGATGGATGGATGAATGGAAAAGGACAAAATCACTTGAAGAGAGAGAAACATCAATCAGTTCATCGTGGATGTTAACTATGCATTTCTGGATCCTTTCTACTCAATGTCAACACAGCGTTTAGTATTTTCTCTGCTCCAGACACAACAATGTGTGTGTGTGTGTGTGGTCAGGGGGTCTGTATTTCTACACCTGCACAGGTCATTTCTTTCACACTGCAATGGACAGTTAAGATTGAATAAAAATCGGTGAACAGACTGTACAACACACACACACCTGCTCTTATGTATATGTCTCCATTACTGCTCTCGCAGCAGAGTGTACAGAGTGTAGTTCCATTTTAAAGCCACAGTAAAACAGAGCCTTAAATAGATGAATTTATTAAAAGGTTAAAAACATGGGTAGTCAAACATGTATTAGTCTCTCCTGTGTATTAATGTAATCATTAATTTACATCTGCTCCACATGCAGCACAAATATAGCAGTGGCCTTGGCTGTGGAAGAGAGAGATACAGACATGTACATCAGAGGAGGGCAGCCGGTTACAGTCTCAATGATAGATAGAACTGAACATAGAAATGAAATGAAAATGAGTTTTTCAAGGACGCTAATCTGTACACCTGGAGGATGGACTGGTGGGAGGGTTGAAGGAGTTAAAGTGAGGTTAGAGGTGTAATGAACAATTGATCTTGGAGGAGAGAAGAAAACGGAAAAAAGGTAAATTGTGAAATGGGCTGAGATACAGTGAGGAAGTCATCCTTATGGCAGAGGAGAAACTGAAACAAAAAGGAAAACACACACACACACACACACACACACACACACACACACAGTGAAGTCTAGACAGGATGATTTATTTGTGAGATATCTTGTTTTTACGAATAACTGATTTGCCAAACATCGTTGTTCAGCTGTTTGAATGTATGCATGGATGTATGCATGAATGAATTTGCCTGCCATAAAACATTCAGCCATCATAAAGATAAGTCTGTTTGCAGGCATGTGCACACTCAGCTGTATGCAGGCTGTGTTTTATACGCAAAACATCCAGTAATATTTAAGATTTCTTGTTTTTTTTATTTTTTGTTGAGTCTTAAAAATCGTCCTTGTTTTTAATCAAAGCTCCCTTTTGCTGGCACATATCTCATCTGAAATTAAAATTGTAAGATGTTCATTGTAGAAGAGGCCTGTAAGATTACCAGCAGCAGCAAGAGTTCATATGTATGTTGTGGACTCTTTACCCTTACTGCTTCCCCATATGTGTGACTGTTGCCATTGTCTTACTTGGTGCAGCCTTTGCCTTACCATCCCTGTTGACTGCAGAATGATACTTGAGTGGAAGTGCATATTTTGGCCTCATTTGGTTCCTGTTAGAAGCCAAGTCTGTGTGTAACAGCACAAGGTTACACATTGTAACCATGGTTCCATGAACACAGACATACCCCTACAACCTTCGCAACCTGCCACACCTTGATTCACTGACTTTGTAAGTGCTGGGTGACAGTATTAATGCCATTTTTATCCAGTGCCACAGCATATTTTGACTGGTCAAACCAGATGCAATAGGAGGTAGAGAATAGCGACAGAAGAACATAACAATTATAGCAGCAGGTGTTGTAGGAGCAGCAGCAGGAGTCTTGTCATCACAGATCAGAATCTAGAGCTCAAGAGGCAGAAGTACCTGCAGAAAGTGAGAAGCTCAGTGCTTCATCAGAAATCTCCTCGCAGTCTGGGCCTATAACAGCATAACTAAGGGATGGTTCAAGCCTGAGCCAACCCTAACTATAAACTTTACCAAAAAGGAAAGTTTTAAGCCTACTCTTAAAAGTGCCTCCTGGACCCAAACTGGGAGAAGGTTCCACAGTAGAGGAGCCCAATAGCTGAAAGCTCTGCCCATTCTACTCTTGAAAACTCAGGGAACCACCAGTAAACCAGCATTCTGGGAGCGCAATGTCCTAGTGGGATTGTAGGGGTCTATGAGATCTTTGAGGTATGATGGTGCCTGACCATTAAGGGCTTTGTAGGTGAGGAGGAGGATTTTATATTCTATTCCGGATTTGACCAGGAGACAATGTAGACAAGCTAACTTTTTCTAGTTCCTGTCAGTAATCGTGCTGCAACATTTTGGATCAACTGCAAAGTCTTTAGAGACTTGTTGGGCCAGCCTGATAATGAATTACAATAGTTCAGCCTGGAAGTAACAAATGCATGGACTAGTTTTTCTGCATCCTTTTGAGACAGAAAATGTCTGATTTTTCAATATTACACAGGTGAAAGAAGGCAGTCCTAGAAGTTTGTTTTATGTGAGCTAAAGGACATATCCTGGTCAAAGATAACTCCAAGATTCTTTATAGTGGAGCTGGAGGCCAGGGGCAATGCCATCTAATGTAACTACGTCATTTGCAAATGTATTTCTGAGGTGTTCGGGACCAAGCACAATAACTTCGGTTTTGTCTGAGTTCAGTAGTAAAAAGTCTAACTGATTGGTTTCATTAGGCTTCATTGACAAAGTTGTGTATCATCTGCATAACAATGGAAGTTTATTGAGTGATTCCTGATAATGTTGCCCAAGGGAAGCATATACAAGGTGAAGAGAACTGGTTCAAGCACTGATCCTTGTGGAACTCTGTGTCTAACTTCTGTGTACATGGAGTTATCGTTAACCTGTACAAACTGAAGCCTATCAGATAGACAGGACTTAAACCAGTTTAGTGCAGTTCCTTTAATGCCAATAAAATGCTCCAGTCTCTGTAAAAGGATGTGATGGTCAATCGTATCAAAAGCAGCACTGAGATCTAACAAGACAAGTACAGAAACAAGTCTCTTGTCTGATGCAATTAGGTCGTTTGTAACTTTTACAAGTGCTGTCTCTGTGCTATGATGCAATCTAAATCCTGACTGAAAATCCTCAAATAAACCACTATCTTGTAGAAAGTTACACAACTGTTTTTCAACTGCTTTCTCCGGGATCTTAGAAAGAAAAGGGAGGTTAGATATAGATCTATAGTTGGCTAATATGTCTGGATCAAGAGTGGGCTTTTATAGAAGAGGTTTGATTACAGCTATTTTATATGACTGCAAGTTAAGGGCAGAGTTTCCTTAAGCAGCCTAGTTGGGATGAGGTCTAAGAGACAGGTTGAAGGTTTAGATGAAATAGTTGAAGTGAGCTGGTGGAGGTAGATGGGAGAAAAACAGTCTAGGTCAGGTTTTGCAGCTGATTCTATGGATCCTGTGTTTTGACAAATCGGTGCTGGTTGAAGGCAGGATGTGATGAATTTTGTCTCTAATAGTAAAAATTTTAACATTAAAAAAGTTAACAAAATCATCATTGCTGAGGGTTATAGGAATACATGGATCAATAGAGCTGTGACTGTCAGCCTGGCTACAATGCTGAAAAGAAGCCTGGGGTTGTTTTCCCCTATTAATGACGAGTAATACGTGCTTCTAGCATTACAGAGGGCCGTCTTATCTTTTAAGACCGTCTTGCCAGGCTAAGCGGGATTCCTCCAGTTTGGTGGTACGCCATGTTCTTTCAAGCCAACATGATATTTGTTTTAGTGTATGGGTTTGAGAATTGAACCATGGAACTAGTTTCTTTTGCTTTATTGGTGTCTTTTTTAGGGGGGCAATGGAGTCTAAAGTTGTATGTAGTGAGCCTGCAACACTGACTACAAGATGATAAAATTGGGAGGGAGTAGCTTCTGTTAAATTGAGATATGGCATTGGATTTAGGGTAGAGACAATCATTTCCTTGAATTTAGCTACTGCACTATCAGAAAGATTCCTAGTTAGGACGTTTTTGCCTGTTGATAGGTAATCCAGCAATTTGAAGTCAAGTGATTAAAAAGTTGTCTGATAAATACTGGATTCTGTAGATTCATTCAGGCTAACATACTCATCCTGACACAGCCAGGTTTCAGTCAGACAGAATAGATCAAGATGATAGTCTGAGATCAAATCATTAACTAGTACAGCTTTAGATGAGAGAGATCTGATATTTAGAGTCCACATTTAACTATTCTATTTTGCTGTAAATTTGAATTGGCTGTGTTGATTTTTATTAGATTATTGTGGCTAACTCCTCTTTTGTTAACCTTTGATTTAGTTAATTTAAGTGGTTGGGGGCAGACACAGTCTCTATGGGGTAACAGGGGTGACTGCTTTAAAGGAGGCACAGAGAAGCGTGTAAGACTGCAACTGTCTCATGGCCTGAATTCTGGATTGTCAAGGCTATAAACTCCATCAGATTTCTAGATATGAGGAATGCTCAATCAAAAGTGGGATGAATGCCATCTCTCCTAGTCAAACCAGGTCTCCCCCAGAAGATCCTCCAATGATCTACAAAGCCCACATTGTTTTCTGGACACCAACTTGACAGCCAGCAGTTGAGTGAAGACATGCGCCTGTACATGTCATCACTGGTCAGATTGGGCAGGGGACCAGAGAAAACTACGGTGTCCAACATTGTCTTTGCAAATTTACACACCGATTCCATATTAACTTTTGTGACCTCCGACTGGAATCTAATGACAGTTGGATGTCATTAGCGCCGATGTGAATAACAATTTTACCATATTTACACTTCTCTTTAGTCAGCAGCATTAAATATGATTCAATGTCGCCCACTCTGGCCCCAGGAATACATTTAACTATGGTCGCTGGAGTCGCTATCTTCATGTTCTGCAAAATGGAGTCGTCAATCACCAGAGCTGGCTCCTTAGCGGGTGTGTCAAAGTGGGGAGTATCTGTTTGAAACATGAACTGGGTGGTGGTCAGCAGTGGGCTTTTGCTTATGACTACGCCTGTCCTTACGAACAGGAGCTACGCTAGGTTGGTCCGCACCAACTACTGGGGGCTGTTTAGCATTAGCTGATGAATTTGATTCCATGGTGTGGAGCCGGGACTCTAATTTGCTAAGCCTTGCCTTGAGCACAGCAAACAGACTACATTTATTACACAGACCATTATCCATTATCCCTATATGAGGCAAAGGTGTAACTAAACATCTGACATGCAGAGCAAGAGAGAGCAGGAGAGGGAGAAGGAGAACGAGAGGCCATGGCTAGCAGTTCAGCCAAAGTCAATAGCAGAGGATAGCGTGAATCGGTGTAGAAGTGGCGAAAGAGTCGCACAGAGTAAGAGAGTTGTGGATGAATTAGCAACTACTGTTACTGTGAATGTGCAGATTAAATTGGTGATGAAGACACAGATGTAGTGTCCGTAAGGGAAAAATGATCTAATCTGAGAGAGCAAGAAACGATAATCTCAAGACACCACTAACACCGGAACTGATAAAACATGCTTACCGCAGCATGTCAGTCAGATACATGTCTGGGCCTGTATTGTATTGTATACCTGGCAGGCTTGGAGAAATTAAACATGCCGCACTGTCCTGATGCGGGGTTATATTCATATATAAGTATCTTATACACTATTAGGCACCGACAAAGAGTTCCCTCTCAAGAGCTATTCACAAAGCTGCTGAGAGCAACTTTTACTGATGAGAGCAAAGAGCAAAGAGAAATAAAGTGTTTATCAAAACAAAGAAGTGTGAAAAGGAACCAGACTGGATTAGATTAAATTAGATTTTAAAATAAACTGAAATATTTTAAAATTAAAATGTAATCAAAAACAATGGTAAATGAAAAATTTAATCTAAATAAAAATCATAGAATTCTTAATCAAATTGAAAAATTTAATGAAATAAAAATTTAACTAGAGTTGCTGTGGTAGCTTAATGTTTAACGGCCCATGCCACATAACAGCAACACCCATGGTCTGATTCCCAACCCTGGGATCTTTGTTGCATGTCATATGCCTCCCTCGCCCATGTTTTGTGTCTCTCCACACTGACTGTCTCACACACACAATATTCTTAATGAACTAATAAATGGAATTACATCAATTTAATACAATAGCTCAATATCTGAATTTTTTTTATTCTACAAGCTGTGGCTACATTTCACATTTGTAACAAAAGTAAAAAGATTCTGTTCTTTGACAGAACAAATCATCCTTTAAGGGGATATTGTACACTTGTTATCTGTCCATGGCCATGAAATCAGCTTTATTTTGTTAGGTGATTACTGTATTTGATGTAAACTTAATGACTCCCATCAAAATAAACAAAAGTTCATCATTGAACACTGACACGATGAGGCAAATTGTGTGACTGTGAGCAGGTCTTGGTCACACAGCAGTCCTCTGGACTGCCTCTGACTCACTGCTGTTAATAGTCAACACATGGTCACTGGTCAAACAGAAACAGAGGTTTGGGGAGATAGAAGGAAAGTGTGAGAGGGAAATGAAACAGGGAAAATTCACAGAAATAAAGAGGGCTGGAGAATTTTTGCCATTATTGTTAATGGATGGAGCAGGCAGACATCTGCTTTAGCCATGGGGTGTGTGTGTGTGTGTGTGTGTGTGTGTCACAGAGCAGGTTAACTGTTAAAACACAGAGATGCTGCCATATGGAGGGAAATAGCAAAGGGAGTGTGAGAAAATTAGGGAACACATTGACTGTTAAAAACACATCAGTGCAGCCATATGGGGAGAGTGGAGAATGAATGAAAAGCAGGAAGGAAAAAAAAAAAAAAAAATTCTGGCAGGTAACTGGTTTATAGTTTAACCTTCCTAAGTCTATGCTGATTTATATTCATGGAACAAGCATGTAAAATCTCTTAAAAAGAACAGATTCAAATCTTAAGACTGAGTTTTCTCAGTTTAAAAAAAAAAAAAAGGAGAAAAAAAAAGTGATGTTCAGGAGGAAGGGATAGGAGAGAAGAAAAACAAGTGGACTAGAGAGAGAGTGAGGTCATGTCTATTTCTCTTCTCACCATTTAAACAGGTTAACTATGAAAACGATGTATTGTGTCAGATGCAGAAACACACACACAAAAGGATGAACACGTGGAAAGTTGCATAAGAGGAGTGGATTAAAATCAGGTCAAGTCAAGGTTATATAGCGCCAGATCACAACAGAGGTTAAACTAGGAGCATTTTGCATATAGACATTTTTAGCCTACCTCTTAAAGGGTGAGGAGAGGGTATCTGCCTCCCTGATCCAGACTGAAAGAAGGTTCCACAGTAGAGGACCCTGATAGCTGAAGGCTCTGCCTCCCATTATATACTTGGAAACTCTAGGAACTACCAGTAAGCCTGCATTCTGAAAGTATAGTGTTCTAGCTGGGTGAGAGGGTTCTATGAGCTCTTTAAGATATGATGGTGCCTGACCATTAAGGGCTCTGTAGGGGAGGAGCAATATTTTAAATTCAATTCCGTATTCTGTAGGGAGCCAATGCAGAGAGGCCAACACAAGATAAGTATGATCTTTTTGGGATGATGATTGGTTTCATCTGGCGTCAGACAAGTACAGTTAAGTATCATCTGCATAACAATAGAAGTTTATGGAGTGTTTCCTGATAACACTGCCTAAAAGAAGCATATATAAAAAAGCTGAATAGAATTGGTCCTAGCACAGAACCACATGGTAGTCTAGGTCTAACTTTTGTGTTCATGGAGGATTCGTTGTTAACAACGGAACATGTAGGACTACAGAGAAGGTTAGATATGGGTCTGTAGTTGGCTAATATGCCTAGATCAAGAGAGTTTTTTGAGAAGGTTTGATCATAGCTACTTTAAAAAAGGGACTGTGGAACATAGCCTGTTAAAAGACAGATTGATCATATATAGTAAAAAAGTGGAGGAGGTGGGGACAGGCAGACCAATAGGATTATCAATGGGGCTGGCAAAGGTTGAAAGCCAGTTTGCAGCCAGCAGGTGTGACTGCAGACCAGGCCACACAACCAGTTGCTTGCTCTTATGAGGCTTTCCACACAATCTGCCAAGGAGGCTATGCTAGTGCTAATGCTGACAGGCTCACACTATCTGGAGTGCCGCTCATGTTCAAGGTAACGTTGGGAGTTGTTCTAGCTGTGGACACATCTCTCTAGCAGAGACACCTTGTCTGTAAGAGGGGAACAGGCAGGAAGCATGAGTCAGTCACACCTGACAGCTATCATATGTAATAAACAGATCTCTAAATAAAGATCACTGATATAAATTCCAATTCAGATGCAGCCTCCACACTGATCTGGTGTGGGGCCTAAAAAGCAACAACCATGGAAACCAGCAGTAAACGACATTTGGATTCACAGCACAACTGATCTTCTCAAGTGGCCAATTGTGGTAAGTGGCGCCTGGCGTGTTCGCTTTGGCCTTACAGAAGGAGCAGGACAGGAACATGTGGAAAAAGTGACATAAACCAAAAGGACAGGAGGAGAGTAAAGAAACAAGCAATGAGCATAACAGGTTGAAAGTAAAGATCCAAGAAAAGCATAAATGATTGAAGACACCACCAAGTCCAAACATGACCTCTAGCCCAAAATATGCAGAACACAGAGGCGGTTTAGTTTTTAACAAAATACATGTACATAAGTTGTTTGCAGACAGGGGGCGGGGCTTTCTCTTTCATAGAGCTGGGATGGGCTCTCATCACCTGTGAAGTGTTTAGAGGAGAAATGTGTCTCAGTGGTGGATGGTAGGTGCAGGTGGTTTATGTTTGTAAGCGGTTGTTGGGAAATGGAAGCTGTAGCCCTGCCAGGAAACAACAGGAGCAAGTTTTATAAGGGTGTATGTGTGTGTGCATGTGCATGTATGTACATGCACACAAAAACCGCGAGGGGTCAAATATCCAGACAAAACAGAAGAATCCTAAATGAGGACATTTTACTGACTCACTTATGAAAGATAGTTTAGGGCTTTAACTATTTTACACTTGACGTTTTTGGGTACATCAGGGTTCAGAAAAAAAAAAAACACAACAACTTTATTTTATCCTTAATTTAATTTTTTACCCACTTGTGACTTTCCATCCTTACTATATATTTGATTTTCTATAGTGAAGTCAATCATGACAGGATGTGAGTTGACATTTCTTCTCTCTCTTGATGGACAATTCCAATAATATAAATCTACTTTTGATAGTACTCCTACTAGACTTGTACACCTGAAATACCAAAACAAATGTTAAAATCTTGTCAACTTGACAATGGGAGAAGATGACTAGCTTAGTTGATGTGTTTTTAGAAAGCTTGGTGAAAAGGACAATATGAATGAAAAATAGAAGGTTATGTCTAAGTTGCTGACTGGACAAAATCTGAATCTCCTACAAAAAAAAAAAAAACTATTGGAGCGTATAAAAGCACCATGCTGCAACAGATTAGGGTGAGAGTTAAGGTCATCTCACAGTGTCAGGTATTCTACAAGGCCAACCGAACCAATCTGTGCACACCTCTTGTACATTTGTCAGTGGGAGACAGGTAGAGACAGTGGGATGATTTCCTCTATAGATTTTTATAGCACATATTCCTGTTTTAAGCCTTACAGCTCTGTTCCAATATATTTCTGCTATTTCTACCTATACCAATAGCTATTGAAGCCGAGCATTCTTAATGTGCTTTACATTTTGGCAAAAGAATCCCTTTCTTTAGGGTTTTGCCACACTTACAGTATACCAATAAATTACTAGCATCTGCAAAGCTAGGGTATAAGATTAAATCATTATGCTGTGCCATTTAATACAAAAGAGTTATGAGTAAACAAAACTCAATCATGATGTTACAATAATGGCAGATACAATGTGGAGGAGAGTAGTGAAATCACAGGTACAAAGAGTTTTGCCTCTGTATGAAAACTGGAACTCACATGATCTCTTAAGACTTAAAAAAAACAAAAAAAAACAAACGACTATAAGAATAGAATAGCTATAATTATTTTCTTTCCACTGCTAGGTGAGATGGGATGAAACAGGGGTGAGGCAGAGGCTGCTGAGGGAGTAGTTCCCAGAGAAGAGCAGCACCCCCTCACATCATGGAAAATACTGGCAAAGACAAAGAGGCTGATGGGAAGAGACCGGAAAAGATCCGGTCGAGTGAAACAGGGAGGGAGTAAGGTTGATGAAAGGTTGCTGACGGTGAAATTTGTCCAGAACAGAACCAGCTAAATGTGTCAGCATTGCTCACAATGTGGAACAAGGTGGATAATAAGCCAGGGATGAGTACTTTCAGCTCTTATTGAAGTTTGGCGTGTTTGCATTACACGGAGATCGAAACTGATTCACAACACAGGGCTTTCAGGTAACACAATGCAGGTGGCCATCCTGGAGCACATCAGATGTGTAACAAATGTTGCTCTAAGAACAGTCTTTCCAAATATGGCAATATTATAACCAGTTTGACTGAGCCACAACAAAGAAGTGAGATTCAACCAGCTGGAATCCACTCCCCAAAAATATTTATTGAAGACAATTAGAAAATAAATAAAAGAAATAAAAGCCACATGGTGTATTGTCACATGGAGCTGTAGGTGTTTGGTACTATGATGGCTATGTATGCTGAGCAAACTTTACAGCAACTCTTTGTGTTCCTACAAAATATCACTGAGGAGCAATTCTCCTTGTCAACATCAATGTTGAATTAAAATAAATAAATAAAAAACAAGGGGAAGAAAGGCATTTAACAAAACTAAACCCAGGTTTCCCCCCCCAAAGAACAAGACTTCTGGAACAGAAACAGAGTGCAACAACAATGTGGTTTTTAAAGCCTCCCTCACAGGTGGAATCAGTCCCTCTGTAACGAGGGTGGTGCCAAGCAATTATGCACTGAATCTGAAACACCTGAGACACGTGAGGACACCAACACTGGAGATATTGTCACTTCCGTGTTTGGTTATTTTCTGCAGTGTTTTTAAATTGGAGACATCACGAAACCTGGGATTAGTTTTACTGTTTTTTAAGTAAATCATGCGCTTGCCCACATATGAATCCCCCTGTGTGTCTTGTTGCTGTGGTTATGTCTACATCTTAATTAATCACTGAATTTGGTTACGATAGAATAAATACTATTAGACATTAGTTGAGTGTGATTCTGCCATTTTTGTGTGTGTAGTTTTTTCCACAACCAGTCTGCAGATATTCTTTGCAAATTTCAAAACATTTCATATTATGTATCATATTATTAGAACAAAAACATTACAAACTAATCAGTTATCTAAAATTTTGGCCATGCAGCACAAAACTGCTAAACTTGTTAGTACCATGCTGAACCATATTCGTCTTAAACAAGTCTTGGACATATTTTGGAATTTCTAAATCTAATAAATACAGTTTTTGGACCATGCTATAAAGCAGTAAAACAAGGATGAAATTTTGTGAGTCAGAATGAGGTGCAAGGCTTTGGTTGTCATTTCTAGATCCCCAACAGTGTAAACCAGCCAGCAAATCCCCTCTGGAAGAGATTAGGAAGTACAGATCAAAGAAAATAAAAGAAAAAAAAAGGAAAAAAAATACCATGTGGGGTAATCAAAAGAAAGAATGAAAGCAAGAAGGAGGGAAAGGCAAGTGCTAAAAAAAAGGGTGTGATAAGTGGAAAATCAGTTTGACAGAGGAAAGGAAACTACGCAGGATAGAAAGGTTACGATAGATGATGGTGGGAGAAGACTGTGGGTGGGAGGAATGATCTGAGGGTCACAGCGAGGGTTTATTATGTTATGCGGTCACAGACCTTTTCACCTGCAAGAAGAAGTGAAGTGGAACGGATGGAGGGATTAAAAGAAAACTTCAGAAGCAGATGAAAGGACGGGGCAATGAGGTTAGCAGGGGTGAATTTAAAAAGGTAGTAGATGTGGAGTTGTCTAGATGGAAGTAAGACACACAGAAGACATATAAAGAAAATTTGGGGAGATAGAGAGCAAAAATAAAAAATAAAAAATTTGTATATCATCAACTGGAAACAGGGAATCCAAATTTGGGCAATGTAGTGTATGTAGTGGTGCAGAAGCAGCTACACAGTCATTCCATATGGACAAAACCTAGTGAGAAAACAAAAGTAAATGTACAAAACAATGGCCAATCTGTAGGTTCTATTTTCAAATACCAGTTTCTGGGACCAAATTCTATGTTAAATGCTGACCTTTGACACATTAGATGTGTGCAACTTTTTTAGCCAATGGCAGATCATAACCAGTATTTCTGGTATACTACCTCTCAGTTTTGCTTCTAGTGAAATGGTTTAGATGATGTGGCTGAAGTGGTGGTTTGCCAACACCCTCTGACTGCTTGTCCTGCTTCCTGTCCTTTTAGACTGTTACAAGTGATGTGACCAAATTCCCAGATCTCAGCTATTACCTTGGCAAGTAAAAAGTAATCATAAATGATAGGAATAATGCCAAAGCACTGAAAAAAAGACCCAGTTAAAAATGGAACCCAGTACTTTGCTTCTCAAGAACTGTGAAAATATTCCTCACTTCCTGCAGCTCTACATCCAGTTCCTGTGCTAATATACTCTGCAGGTGGGCTGTCATGCTGACTTGATGAACTTACCATGTTGATAATGTCAAAAGAAATGTATTAGTGTGACATTAACTGGAACTCCAGGCTTTGGTTAGGGCTCATTAAAAGCAGTGGGCTAACACACAAACTCATACTAGAGGTGTTGGTGTTCTGGTTGGGCTTGGATCAAATGTTCAGACCTGTCAAACTCCAAAAGGAAATGATTGTTATGGGGTCTTGTTAAACTGTAACAAATCTGTCATCTGGAATTGTGTTTTAGAATTAAAAGCTGCTTTTACCTTTATGTGGTGAGCCTAATATGACACACGTGCATGTGGACACACACACAGCTCCCTCCCTGACAGGCTGCAGGCAGAGAAACAGCAACCTTGAGTGAATTATAGAGATGAAGGGAAGAAAATTGGAATATAAAAGAAGCGTAAAATGAGCTGCAGCAAGAGCAAAAACAGAGACACTTTCGATTTCTTTCAGTGAATCATTGTTCCCTCCATTTGCTGAGGACATGCGATAGAAATGGCAGTCTCATGGGGCAGGAATGAGGTGGGTGGATCTGACTAATAACTGGTTTAGACCTCTGTGACACGTGCTGTCTGTATTGTTTTTTTGAGATATTTATGGGATTTTATCATCAGTGATCAACACTGATATTATAAGGTGGAAAGATGCCAGATCAATGGTTTGTCTCTTCATGACACTGAAAAGACCCTCTCTTGTTTTGAAGCTTTGGGAAATAATCTTTGTGTTCCCAAGTACAGGCTGTGCTGTCCAAAATTACAGGTTCAAAATGAAGACTTCCTCCTTTTGCAGGACCACCGTTTAATTTGTCTTGGTTGTTACTTTGTCATTTGTTACTTGGTCCATGGTGTTAGTTTGTCATTGTCAGCCCTCTTGTGTATCATTAGATGACATCAGTGTCAGTAGTATCAGTCTCAATAAAGGGATGAGCTCACTGCTGCACATGACAAGACAACACAAGTTCTTTCTGTCATGGCTAAAGTTTGTTGATTCTGATCATTGCAATCTCTTGTTTGTCTATCTGTCTATCTTTTGAGATGGTAAATACAGGGTTTATGGTTGTGTGTGCGTGAGAGAGAGGAGAGACAAGAACAGATGAGAAAAAGTGTGAGTGAATGAGTGTGATGGCCATTGCTGATGATTATCTTACTGCCTTCATATAATCCACATGGACCATCTTAAGATCTTAGCAGCTAATGAATAGCATTCTCTGATACACATGAAAATGACATCACTCACTCCTGTTCTGGCTTTTGTGACTGTGGGGCCTCTGCTATTCATGTGGCTGTGTGTGCGTGTGTTTGAAAAGGAGCATTTGATGTGGAAAAGATGTTGGTGTTTGCTTCTCTCTGTGATGGAAACTTTCTCTTGGTATTTTACAGCGGTCATTGGTTTGCATGTTTTGTTGTATAGCTGCCACTTAACTAAATAAACTGTTTTTTTTAATCAAATCATATTGAATCATCTATGTTTCCATCCCACTGTCAAACAAAGTTTATGCTTTTGAATTCTCCATAGAACAAGACTAAAGGTCTGTAGCCATGTTAGCCGCAGTGCTTTTTAGTTTTTGTTAGCATGCTAACATAATAACATTATGCATTATGCAGTAACATGCTGATGTTTAGTTTGTACATTAAAAATGTCAGCATGCTAGTTAATTTAGCATGCCTAACTAATGCGTGACTACTTATTAATTGAAAAAGTTTCCATTAAAGAAAAAGGAAAAAAAAAATTTTTTTTTGTCTGTTTTCTTCTTTGTTACTTCAATTCACATATGACATTCCTAAAAAGGCACAACCTCTACTACTTGAGAAATCCTCATCAGAAGACTGAATTCAGTAGCTGAAGTTTGGTTGTTAATTTGTGGGATTTTTCCAGGATTCAAGACCCCTTGTTTAAACCCACTCTTACTGGCTGCACCTGCATCTTTCTCTGTTGCTTTTTTCTCCTTTGACCTCTCTGATGTGGCTGCAGGTGTGTCAGTTTATGACAGGATTAACCATATAACCATAGCTGTCTCAACTCTCATCTCCGGTGTGCTGGTGAGGAAATAGCATAGGAGGGTTAAGGGACCTTTCAGCACAGGAGAGGCAACAATATCCTGGCATAGAAGACATTCAACTTTTAGCTTTGTGAATCTTTATAAACATGTAAACATATCACAGATAGAAACATTAAATACAACAGGAGTTACCTCATATTGTACACGTATGCTTATTTGGTTCAGTTTGGCTCATAATCTTTGTTGCATGACATCAGTCTGTGTAGCAGAAATTTTGTAAAACGAAAACTTCTCATAAAAACATTATGTCCAATCCTGATAACCATTGTACTCAGAAGTCCGAACAACTGAGTCAACTCTCTGTCTGTTCAGTGTGTAAATAAATGTATTGAATAAAATTCAGTTTATTGTGGTTTTCAATGCCTCTTCTCTGACCTTTTGGATATATTATTATCTCAGTCCTGTACACCAGATAAATCCTTGTCCAAACTAAGACTCCATTTAAAGTAAATCTTGAGGTTTGGGGATAATCCATGCATGGGAACCTCATCCAGTTTATCAGGTTGTTATGCCATTATCTTGCCATTGATATACATTCTATTTCTCCACAGTCTCCCTGTATCAGCATTTCTGTTTGTGTTTACAGAAAGTGCGTCTGTGGATCCAGGCCTTTGTGTGTGCATGCTGTATACTCAGGGGAGATATCTGGGACATTGGCCAACACGTCACTGGTTCTGCATGTGTGTATGTGAGTGTGTGCATTTAAACAGAAGTAAATGACCATGACTCTCGTCTGTCTCTGCAGGAGCCTTACATAAGCCTATTTAGTCTCCTAAGGGAATCCTCACCTTCCTCCTCATCTTCCTCACCTCTCGCTCCTCCTCTTCCTCTTTTCCTCCCTCCTCCTCACCCTCTTTTCTCCTCTCTTTCTCTCTTTATCCTACTAACCCGCCCACTCATCCCCTTAGCGCACAGACTTCAGCAAAGGGTTTTACCCATGCTTAAGGGTTTTTTGGCCAAGTCTTTAATCATGTCTGGCACAAGTTCACAGTCTTGAACAATGGTGATATCTATCCCCTGTACCTCTATCTATCAGTCTCTCCGCTCTCCATCTCTTCTTCTGTCTCAATCACTCATCTGATCCGTCTGGCACCCGTTCTTTCCCCTTAAGGTCACTTTCTTATCCCCTCTGCACACATTCAAGCTCTCTCTACACCACATTCATCCTACCTTTGCCTCTATCCTCTCACGCAGCGCCCGGCATTCACCCTCCCACTTCCATTCAATCCTTCCATCCCTTCCTCTCCCTGGGGTACCCCCTTTCAATCCCTCCATCCAGCTGCTCCCTCATCTCTTCCCTTTGTTTTGTTTTTTTAGGATCGTGTGGATCCCTGTTCATGTCTCCTTTTCAGTCTCTCTTAATTTTCCATATTTTGTTCCCCATCTTTTCATGTGTCCTCAGTCTTTTTTTAAACATCCAATCCGCCAACAAAACAAAAATGTTCTTATCACTTTACCTTTTCTGTTTTATTCCCTCGTCTTCATCCTCAATTCTTCCAAATGTCACAACTATTATTTTTGATTAATATGCAGATTATTTTTCAATTAATTAATTTAACAAATGTGGATGAGTTTTAAGTCCAAGGTGACATTTTGAAATTACTTAGTTTGTCAGATCAAGAGCACAAAACTCAAAGACATTTAGTTTACTA
This sequence comes from Lates japonicus, assembly GCA_033238685.1. Taxonomy (NCBI): domain Eukaryota; kingdom Metazoa; phylum Chordata; class Actinopteri; family Centropomidae; genus Lates; species Lates japonicus. The sequence goes on from BRZM01000001.1 coordinate 8,645,618, forward strand.
TGATATACAAAGAAAAGAAGCAAATCAGTTACTTGATTATCAAAATAGTGGTTAATGTTCCATTGATTTCCTCAATGTACCCTTTTTTCTTATTTTAATTAAAAATTTACTGTAATTTTAACACTTAAGAGCCAATGTAAGCAAAAAAAAAAGTCCTCTATGCTCAGTGAGGAACAGATACTGAGATACAAGTATTTAATTTATGTCTACAATGTTATCCAGTCAACAGAAAGGCAAACCTAGGCATATTTTTAAATTACTGGGACCTTACTGTGCATGTGCACAAACGCACATACAAATACATATCCTTTGTGCCTATAATAAATCAGTACAAAGTGTACTGTCAGTGTGTATGGTGGTTGAATATTAAGATAAAGCAGAAAGGCAGACATAAAAAAGCCACGGATGATAATATGAGCAGACAGAACAGAGAACAAGGGACGAGAGCCAAGGGCAGGAGAGAGGGAGAGAAGAGGAGAGAGAGAGAATGAAGGAGAAAGAAAAGACAGAACAGAAGGACAGATAAAAGCCAAGGACAGGATAGAGAGGAAGAGAATTAAATAGGAAGAGGAAAAAATGGGGACAAGAAAGAATTAGATGAAAGTAGTGAGGGGAAAAAACAGGAAATGGAACGTCACCTTTTGTGTGTGTTTATGAAATTTGTTATATATATTAAAACGCTTTTAGTCATTAACCACTATGTACTGTGTGTGTGTGTGTGTGTGTGTGTGTGTGTGTGTGTGTGTGTGAGACTGTGTGTTTATCTGTGTGAGACACTTCGGCTGACTGCTCTCAAGGTTCCTAGATGTGGGGTTGTTGTGTCATGCCACTTATCAGCATTTAAGTGTCCTTGAGTAACACTGGAAAATATACATTTGCACGCACACACTTGCGCACACACACATCCAGGAGCATGTTTGTATCCATGTATTGAAGTAAAATGACACATATTTCAGTTGTAAAAAGAGGTGAAGCATGATGAAACAAAGAGATGGGAAGTGTATGAGGATATATAATAAATATACACACAGAGACAATTTGGTTGGACAGTGGAAAATGAAGAGACATAGGCTTGGAAGTCATTGGAACACACACACACACACACACACACACACACAGAGTTGTACACACACTCCTGTTTCACTTGTGTTTGTTTCCCACGGTGCAGTGCAAGTGTATTTGGTCTGCAAGCGCCAGGCTTATCTGTCTGTCCTGTCATAACAGCTCAGTGTGTATGTGTGTGTGTATCTACCACCCCCCACCCCAAACACACACACACACACACTAACATGCAGAAAAGCTTGGGCACCTGGCCCCTAAAAAAGGTCAAAATGGCCTTGCACAGGAAGCAATTCTATGGCAACAGATAGCAACACTTCCTGACAAGAAAATATTCTCACACACACACACACACACACACACATACACATAACCTAGCACAAACAGTTACAGTAAATGACAAAACTGAACTTCTTACTCATTATTTGGGAATACAAATCTGCATTCATAGTGCCATCTTTAAATGTCATCTCCCCTGCACCTTTTGGACTCATGAAGCCTCATACCAACACACTCTCACCACCATGTTTAATAGTCAGCACTACTGTACAGTCACTGTGGTAGTCCTGGTCAGGTCCATGCCAAACATCCTGGACCCCATCTGATCCAAACAAGTTTATTTGGGTTTCATCTGACTAAAGAATTTGCTGCCAGTATTCATCAGGCCACTTTTTACGATCTTTGGCAAAAATCTTGCAGTTTTGTGAGCAAGTGTTTTCTCAGTCTGTAGAGTTTGACTTTACATTGTCTGATTATTCACTGAAACACCAATTTCCACAGAAAATCCTTGTGCCAAGTCAGAAGCACTTACCTGTCTGTTTTGCAATGCAAGATAGTAAAAATAGTGAATTGTGCTTGGTGCCATTTTTGGAGAATGGCCTCTGCTTCACACAGTAGTTTATTTCATACACACACACACCCCATGTCAACAAGAACATTTGTATACACGGATATTTGTATACAAAGCAGAGCACAACTTAAAAAATTATGTTTCTCCAGTATCCAAAAATGATGAGTTGGCTGAGATTGGTCCATATTTGCCATTTTGTAGTCTTTTATTCTGTTGACTTGTATCTTCCATGTCCATCTTTTCCTCTGAAAGTCATTCTGTAAGTGATGACAGATGAAATAGCTTTCCTATTTTGAATTTGCTAAAACTACCACTAAATACATAAATGAGGAAGGTTTCTCAGTTGTGTAGTGTTTCAAACCTCTACACCAAAGCCTCCAGTAAAGTTAGAGAAAACCTACACTACATTTAGTTTTAAACAGACCCAAGCCTGAAAGAAGAGATCCACATCACACAATTACACTAACAAACTAATTCTCTCTTCCAGAGCGGGGAATCCCCCAGCATTTACAGGTTGTCACATTTCTCTAAACCATCACACGTCTGTGCTTATTAGCTGACTGTTGAGATCTTAATTGATTGCTTCAGTTGGATATACTTGAGTTTTAGTTGGAAACATGTGTGTTGTCATTATTCAATTAGGAGAAGTATGCACATACATGTGGTTCTGTGATCCAAACCTGACCTGACCTGAGTTCTGCATCAGCTGCTGGGGGATACTTTTTCCAAATTGTATTTATAAAGGTTTGTTAAAACTAATTTTCATTCTTGTTTATTTGTAGGAATGTGTTTTTCAATTATAAACATGTCAGTGCTGAGTGTAGCTGTAGCTAGTTAAACACGAACACCCTCTCTATATCCAGGAAGTGGTGACATAACCACAAAACTTCAACTCAAATTGAAACAGTTTCACAGATTGATTGGTTGATTGATTTTTGCTTTAAAATGAGAAAGAATATAAGAGAGACAGGAGGGAAATTATAGAAAGAAGTGAAGTCTCTGACTGCACAAATGGTATAGTTGTCATATATGCGCAAATGATGCAAGACAATAAATTCTTCCTGAACACACTTGCCTATAAAATGTAGCTTTTCAGCCACCATTGACTATGCTAATGTTAGCTGATGAGATTTAATTTCCCAGTAAATGCCTGTTGTGGGTATGAGGGAAATTTTGTGTGTGTATTACAGAGGGTTCCTGGGTTAGTAATGAAACACAAACTCCAGTCTTCATAGCACTGAAAGAACAAGGTCACTTAAACTGATCACAGTGGTAATGGTGTTATCTAGAAGGTCACTGTGCTACACTTTATGTCTCTGGGCACCACTGTGTTAACAGAATACTTGTACCCACCTCTCATTATATCACCAAGAAAATTCAGCATGCAGTGGTTTTATTTTGTCTTAATAAAATGCACAGGGGATACATTTCCAGCATGATATATTTTCGTTGCACTTTGGACATTGAATGTGTCACAATAATATCAAAGTATCAATCCAAAAATTTAGATGATCTCTTGCATTATATGGTTCCAATACCAAGTAACTATTAGCTGTGATTGATTACATTATTATTTCTAGGCTCAGTAGCTTCTGCTTACTAACTGATGGGAGAGCAGTCAGGAACTGACAGCAAGTGATGGGTGTCTCTCTGTCTCTTTTTACGCCTTCTCTCTTTACCTTTTGCACTGTATTGGGTTTCTTGTTTTCTCTCTCACTGTCTATGTCTGCAAGAACTGGAGGAAGAATTCAGGTGAAGATCAGAGGATGAAGAGCAATTCAAGATTACAGGAAGAGAGGGATTTAGAGGGAATTAGCTGAAGTGGGTGTTGAAGTGACATCAGAAACTGATGCAGGTGAGGAAGTGAGATGGATGGAAAATGAAGCTCACAGGAAAGAGCAATGACTGTAAAAGTCCTCAGGATCACATTGCACCATCAGGTCAGAGTCCTACTTGGCAGTGATGCCCTATCAGCATTCCTGCAGAGGAGAGAGGGAATTTAAATGGCAAACAGGGAGGAGGGAAGGGATGGTGAAGAATATGAAATGTATTAAATACAAATTCAAAGCCTTAAAACTGTAAACAAAGCATTTTTTATATTTGGTGATGTGTCATTGGGGAAAATATATGTACAGGGCAAATGAAAATTAGGAAATGCTAGAAAGTAGTAGCTTGGTTAATGGTGCCTGTGTTATTTTCAAAAAACTGCATTATGCTATTGAAAGAAATCCTTCTTGACCACATTTATAAAGGATCAGAATAACACATTGTTCCAGACATATTTTGTCTGCATTGCATCTGCTTTCACAAATGCAGACATCATGTGCCTAGGCAGCTCATTTACTGCATCTTTTGATCATTTATAGTTTCAAAAGAAAAGTGATGTTCAATGGAAAAACTCAGTTTTGAAAGAATGTTTGTGCGTAATCACATTAAACAAATAATTGAAGACAGGGATTTATAAGAAAAAGTGGGAGGAAGAATGGTCTGAAGAGAAAAGTGGAAGAGAGAGGGACAGACTCTGATTTGAGGTTAGCTCCTTTGGATAGCAGCATAAGAAAGACAGGTGTAGATGAGAGAGAGAGAGATGGCTTGAGGAAGGCAAAGAATAATCAGAAGGAAAAGGACATGCAGTGATGGATGGATGAGTGAGGGAGTGTAAGGGGAGATAAAGAGGCGTACAGTGATGGGCAGAGCCGAGCCGTCCAGTCTATCAGAGCTGGAAAAATAGCAGATAACCAACACAGAGGAAATTATTAAGGGAGGGGAGGAACAAGCCAATCCTGGCTTTCCAAGTCAGGTTTAAAGATGATACAACTTACAATCTACAAGTATTTAGTAAAGAAAGAAAAAAATGTGCGCAGTGACACCCAAGTTCAAAACTCCTGTGACGTGGAATCAGTTCAACTCATGAGAAGCAGTGCAACGTAACTCCCTCAGACGCATGATGAAAAGGACAGTTTAAGGAAGATAAGGGGTTAGAGAAGGAGCTGAAGAAGAAAATTCACAAGAGTACATATGGACACAGATGAGCAGTTGCAGATAGGGGAAGGGTGAAGTTTAGGTTCAGTAGCTACTGATTTCACTGTTTGGACAGGCAGTTATCTAAATAGTGGGGCTGTGTGTTATAAGTGATGGAGGGAGTGAAGGATGATCAGTCGAGTGTGTTTACCTTGGGACGCTTCCCGAGTCATGTCCTTCCTTAAATGGGAAAAAGATAGTGAGAATTTAGTTAATTGAAATGCTTTTTTGAAATTGTTTCCAATACCAAATAGCCCATTTCATCTGCTTATCAGGAACCCAAGAACTCTTTTAGAAATTTAAGGACCTTGCCCTCATTTCATTTATTTAGGTTTTTCCTTTAACATGACACCTGACTGAAGAACTACAGGGCTCCTCAGTGCCTGGGACTGTTTGATCAAACACGGCCAAAAGATACCAAAACTATTCACCTCTATGCAGTCTCTCAGTTCTGGCTCTTTGGACCTAATGTGCTCTGACAGTGTATATTTTCCCATAAGCTTCGGTGTTGTTCAGTCCTGTGCTGTGGATCACTGGCTCTCGGTTCTGGTACTTGGTTGACCCCCAGTCCTGGGAGAATCGCCCAGAACTCTGGGATTCATGACAGAGCACAGGGAACACTTTGTCCTTCTCTCTTTCTCTTTTTCTCATCCTTTCATTTTCATTTTTCTCTGTCCCTCTTTCTCTTTCTCACTCACTTTCCTTGTCTTTTTTTCACAGATCGCGGTTTCTTATCTGAAAGAGAGAAAGAAACAGGGAGAGAGAGAGAAAAAGAGCGAGATTGCTGTGGGCTTAAATGTCAGAAAGTCAAGTGTTTCCCAGCCAGGCAATTACACAGACTGCAGGACAACAGTGACACACACACGCACACACTTAGGCTAACATACAACATACAAATCACACACATGGGCTTGTAGTCTAACCACAAGACACACTTATACACACACTTTGAAAAAGTCACAATTTCCAAGTCTATGCACACGCATACTTTCCGGTTGCCACCTGTCACTCACACTGAGGCCTGTATATAAGCACAGATGCACACATACACACGCACACACACACACACTCAGTGAGGTCAGGTGGTTTTTCAATCAACGCAGCTGTGTGCTATCCAGAGCAGTAAAATGATTTTAGCCAGTGTTGGCAGGCTTTGATGAGTCTAACACACCACTGAGTTCTGGTTCATTCTATCTGCCTACAAAGGCTCTGACAGACGGCTGCTTGACTGTTATTAGGCATTGCAAACTGCACCTGCTTGATGTGTGTGAGCACACACGTACATACATAGAATCACCCACGATCAAGTACATTTTTCTGTATAGATTTACAAGCCATGGGGGAGAAGAGCACAAGAAAAAGTAAGAAAAATGTACAGGGTTCCCCTTGGCCTTGAAAATGTCCTCTCTTGGCCAGAGAAGCAGCAAAATAAGAGCTTGAAAGATTTTGAACTTGAATGGATAGCTTTAAAAATAAAAATAATAATAAGAGAGAGCTTTCAAGTCCTTAAAGGAAAGGAAGTCACAATTCAGTTGTAAGTCTCTCTCAGGTGAAATTCAAAAAACAGCATTTGAATTGTTTGTTGTCAATACTACGTTAAAAGCTCATTTTTAGCCATGTTAGCAGCTTGGAGCTAGGGATGGTCTGTCATTAATTGGTTGATCCACATCTGGTCTAGTCCAGAGTGAAATATCACAACTATTTGATGGATTGGCATGGCATTTTGTACAGATATTCATGGTCCCCATAGGATGAATCCCAGTGACTTTGGTCATCTTCTGCCACCAGCAGGTCAAAGTGTACTCCTATCCTGTGAAATATCTCAACATCTACTGGATGGGTTCCCATGCATGGTACAGACATTCATGTCATCCTCAGGATGAACTGTACTTACTTTGGTGATCCCTTAACTCTTCAGTGAACACCATCATCAGGTCATGATTTCATTATGTCCAGTGCTTTGGGTTATGACAAAATACCTGCAACACTGGTGATAGTCATTGTCACTGAAGCATGTCAAAGCATTGCTGTGCCTACTACATCCTCACAGAGCTGCTAGCATGGTTGTAGACTCTTGGTTTTGATACATAGCTGAAACCAAATATTTTTGATGCATAGGCCTATTAATTAAATGCATAAATGTACACTATCAGTAAAAAGTTGGGCACACCTTCTCCTTCAATGGCTTTTCTTTGTTTTATTACTGTCTACATTACTGTCTACATTGTAGATAATAATACATAATACTGAATACATCAAATCTACAAAGGAACACATATGTAATGATGAAGTAAACAAAAAAGTGTATGTTTTATATTTTATATTCTTTAAAGTAGCCACCTTTTGCTTTGATGACAGATTTGCACACTTCTGGCATTCTCTTAGTCAGCTTCATGAGGTAGTCACCTAAAATGGTTTTCAGTTAACAGGTGTACCTTGTTAAGAGCTAATATGTGGAATTTCTTGCCTTCTTAATGTGTTTGCGACCATGAGTTTTGTTTTGCAGAAGTAGGGTTGGCACACAATTCTTTACAGTGAATAGCCCTGTTCGACCACTGCGCTAATCCATATTATGGCAAGAACCACTCTACTAAATAAAGAGAAATGACAATCCACCATTACTGTAAGACATGAAGGTCAGTCAATCTGGAAAATTTCAAGAATTTTGAGTGTATCCTCAAGTGCAGATGTGAAAACCATCAAACACTATGATGAAACTGGCTCTCATGAAGACCGCCCGAGGAAAGGAAGACCAAGAGTTACTTCTGCTGCAGAGGATAAGGTCATTAGAGTTACCAGCCTCAGAAACCGCAAATTAACAGCACCTCAGATTAAAGCCCACATAAATGTTTCACAGAGTTCAAGTAGCAGACACATTTCAACATCAGCTGTTCAGAGAGGAGTGAGTGAATTAGGCCTTCATGGTTGAATTGCTGCAAAGAAACCACTCCTGAGGAAGAACAACAAGAAAAGCATTGCTTGGGCCAAGACACACAAGAAATAGACATTAGACCAGTGGAAATCTGTACTTTGGTCTTTGAGTCCAAATTTGAGATTTTTGGTTCTACCTGCCATGTCTTTGTGAGATGCAGAAAAGGTAAGTGAATGGTTTCTACATGTGTGGTTCCCACTGTGAAGCTTGGAGGAGGAGGTGTGATGGTGCTTTGCTGATGACACTGTTGGTGATGTATTCAAAATTACACACTTAACCAGCATGACTATACCACAGCATTCTGCAATGACATGCCATCCCATCTGGTTTGCACTTAGTGGGACCATCATTTTTTTTCAACAGGACAATGACCCCAAACACACCTCCAGGCTATGTAAGGGCCATTTGACCAAGGAGAGTGCTGCGTCAGATGACCTGTCCTCCACAATCACCTGACCTAAACCCAACTGAGATGGTTTGGGATGAGTCAGACTGCAGAGTGAAGGCTAGGCAGCCAAAGAGTGCTCAGCACCTCTGGGAACTGGTTTGTTCAACATTCATAGTTTGGATGTCTTCAATATTAATCTACAATGTAGAAAATAATAATAATTAAAAAAAGAAAAACCACTGAATGAGAATGTGTGTCCAAACTTTTGACTTGTACTGACTGGTACTGTATGTCTTAACCATTTACTGTTCCACAACTGTATTATGTAAAAAATGAGAGACTTTTATTGTTTTGCTTTTGTCTCACCTGTTTTACTTTTGACCCCTAAAGTTACTGAAATCCATCTGATGGTCAGTCAGAGAGTGTTCCTCATCCAGTGTCTGCTGCTGTGTTGAATCATTTTGTATAATTATAGGAGAGCCATGGAAGAAAATGAATTCTTTCCGGACTGTTTGGCCTCCTGTTCAACATGAGACTCATTTCACAGAGACCTAAATATAAACTGTTCATTTGGTTTTCTTACTAATGCTTTATTCAAATAGGAAATGGGTTCAGCAAATAATACAGGTCATTTTAGACACTTTTGGCTCAACAAACAGCCTTCACAAATCTCCTTTATGCTTTCATTTGGTCAGAGCCTTTTTGGGTTCTTTGTCCAGTCAAATGTAAAAACCAAACAGAATTTTGTTATGGGATACTTGATGGTTATTTTTTGATTCCCTGGCCTCTTTTGATATTTACATGAATATACATGAGACCCTCCAAAGTATCTGTGTTTTGGTCAAGCAGGAAGCTATAGGAGTGTTTTGGAGAGCAGAATCTATCAGCTCTTCTCTTCTCATCCTCATGGCCTAAATCATTAATGAGGTGTGTGTATCTGCCTGCACCTCTCCCTGGTCAGTCCTGGGCCTGCAGTGCACAGCAGTGTGTGAGTGTTTGTGTACAAATCTCCATTTTGTGTGTACAAATGTGAAAATGTGTTGTATTTTCTTTATGTTTATATATCTTTTAATGTGGGCTTGTATGTGTGAGTGTGAGTATGGTGTACTGCTACCTATAAATGTACTGTGAATGTGTGCATTATTACGTGCGTTTACGTACGTGTGTTTATATTTGGTGTGTGCATGTGTGTGTGTGTATGACGGAGTGATGCATACACAGGGGTCTTTGAAGTGTAAAGTAACAGGCCTTTTTAAGTTTTGGATGTGAAATATTTATATGATCAGGAGTGCTGCTTTGGGAGGATGAGTTGAGGGAAAGAGAGACGAGGTCAGAGGGATGAACTTGTGTTTAAACAACAATAAGCAAAGATCCATGGTGCCTTGTAGAGCCAGTACATTATTAAATTGCCCTGAAAGGATTTGGTCATGTCCTGTCACACACTATTGCCATGAAAGGTCTTGCAGGTTTGAAGAGGATAGCATTAAATTGAGATTAATGATTTCTATTTAAATGTTCTATAGGATATAGCCAAAAATTAATTAAAATTATCAACAGAAGTGAAGAAATGACTGTTTCAACGTTATGTCAAAGACGTCTGTGTCGTATGTTTTCAGAGCTATCAACTGAAATTAGCTTGCTTACCAGCTAGCCCAGGTCCATCTCGTCTTGTAATACCACTTTGCACATCAGGAGGCGACAGTGAGTTGCTTTAGCATCCAGTCTGCCTTCTCGCTTTTTCAATATTTGTGACTGGCTGCCACGCCATGCTAAAGGTTAGGGAAGGATTGTAGCATATTATCAGGCTAAGGCAACAACAATCCTTTGTTTAAGTTGAATGCTCTGTGACAGGAAATGATGGCATATGTCCATCTATTTCTCTGACCTCTCCACCTTGTGGAGGGACACATTGTTGCTAGTACAGGAAGGGGATTAAACATTGGCACTGGATGTAAATCATGGGTCGTAGTGGATATAATTTCTGGCACCTACTATCTTACACACATACATCCATATTAACAGGTTGCCACTCATTCTGTCTGCATGCACTAACACTGAGCACTGTCCCCTTACTGTTACACTGTTACATGCTTTCACCAAATTTAACCTCCCAGGCGCCTCATATATTAGCATTTAAATGTAAAATTTTTAATGTTTGTTTCAGAGGGCTATGTGCTCATGTCATCAATTGTTGTTTATCCTAGTTTCTGCTTGTAAGTTGGGTTGTAAGTTCAGAGAGAGTCTGTAACAAGTTTGCTCAGATTTGATTATGGAGCATCAAATGAGCAGACCCACACTGCCGAACTCAGATGTGTATTATTGTTACAATTAACAGTTTAATCCTTGACATGTGTGTCCCCACTGAATTGCAATTGATTTCAGGGCGCTTATTTAAATGTACATTTCTTTTTATCATATGGGGCCAAGTTTCCAGCACACTTGGAGCACTCCACCACTGCAACATTAAAACCGCATGTTGTTAATGTTTCTCTCTGCATTACAGTGTCTTGTCAGTCTAAGGCCTGAAAAGAGTTCAATGGTGGCGACCTGGTGAACTTGGCACTCGTTTTGTGTATGTGTGTGTGTGTGTGTGTGGTTATGTTGTGTTAAAGGGTAAAATTTACCAGACAAGACAAAAGACAGAGGAGGCTGAGACCTTTATAGAGAGCCATGTGTACTACTGGGTGCATGTTTATGAGTCTGTGGGTTTGTGTGTTTTTGCTTTTGCATGTGTGTGTGTGTGTGTGTGAGGCCAGACATCAGTATTAACAATAGCCTGTTGAGACCTGGGAGGAGACTGGCTTCGTTAAAAGAGGCCTTGAACAAACAGAGAATAGAGACGGAAGGATAGAGTAAGGGAAGAAGAGAGGGAGGGATGGAGGCAGGGGGAGGATTAGGTGGGGTGTAAGAGAAAGGGAGGGAGCAAAATGGAGAGAAATTGAGGGAAAATGAGCAAATGAAGGAAATATGGGTGTATGAAGTCAGGGGGATTGTGGAAGGGAAAAAAATAAAACTGGCATGTAGGGGTGTATAGATGTAAAAATGGAGGGAACTAAGGATAGATGAAAGAGGATAAATGCAACAAAGACTAATTGGAGGCAAGAAAGTAGAGAAAGACGGATTAGGGAGGAAGTGAAGGAGGGCGGTAGGGATGGAAGCAGAGAAGAGAGGCAAGAAGGGGGCAAATGAAGTCAGAATATGAAACAAAATGATTAAAGATGGAGGGATGGATGTGGAAGAGGGGGAGTGGACAAAAGAGGGGTGGGGTGAAGGGAGTGAAAGAGTTGCATGAGAGGAGACTGGGACTGGCCGGATGGATGGATGATAGAGGGATTTAAAGGGGAGAAGGCAATTTTAGATGAAGGCAGAAGAAATTGAAAGGAAAACCACAGGCTTCTTTGAGTAAAGGTTAGCTGTGACGGAAGACACAGGCAACAGGGTCAAGTGTGTGTGTGTGTGCGTGTGTGTGTGAGAGACAGAGAAACACAAAGAGACAAGAGAATTTGCTTTGCTTTGCACATGTCTCCCTGTTTCTGTGTCAATGAAAAAGCGTGAGGGAAAGGGGTGTAGCTGATGTGTATATCTGATGTGTGTGTGTAAGGGTGTGCTGGTGTAGTAGGAGTAGCAAATCAATAAGTGATAAATAAATTATAAGCCACAAAATTTCAAAAGGCACCAGCAAAAACAAATGATTCAAGTACTCACAAGCTACAAGAGAGAGAAGAAAAAGGCGGGTGGGCACTGCAGTGTGCACGTGTGTTGGGGAGTGGGTATTGCATGTGTGTAGGTGTGCAAGCGCATGTGTGTGTTTCTGTTGTTGCAGTGGAAAATATGTGGAGGCTCAGTTCCGGAGGTGTTGATGTTGTCAACACAGCGTGACATTTTAACGCGCTTATGTCCGGTTTGTGACATCAGGGAGTGTTTTACAGGCTTATCAGTCTTTGTGTCTGGTGTCAGATACCAGTTTATGTGAAAAAAACGCTTTCACACACATGCAGGCAAATACTGCACATATACTGAAGAAAGAGAAAGAGGAAACTAAGTAAGGAATTAAAACAAACCCACTAAGATAATGGAAACCATGGATTTGGACATGGATATTTTGTGACATTTAGTTGACCCTTTAAATCAATTGTTTTGTCATATTTTGGCCCATTGACTACAAATCACATATTTGACATTTCTGTTGAACTTCTTTGAAAGTGTTTTCTTGTCTTCTAGGCAGCTATTGGTTTCCATTCATATTAGTACATTATGACCTCATGAAACACTCACTTGATATACAGTGAAAATCATATTAGCATGCATGCTGTAGTTGCATATAACACATTACAAGTATAATACGAGAAGTCTGCAACAATGATATAACTCGGCCATCTTAAGCAAGTCTCTGCAAGTTTGTGTGTTAAAATGAGAGGATACCAGGGATGTAGGAAAATATTTATTTATTATCTATTATGTTTATTTATATATTTATTATTTATTTGTCTAAAATAAAATGGCCAGCAGATATTATTGATGCTTTTATTTAAGATTCATCAATACAAATGGTATTTTTAAAGGCCAATTTTCACCAGGATCTGTGAATCATTCATTTTTTATATTAAATTTTCAAAATAAAATAAATGAGCTCTATGAATAAAAGATGCATAAAAATGGCATAGGCTTTTGAGGAAATTATGAAATGTATGGGGTGGATGGGGAAGACTAAGAGAAAAATGAACTTGACTCCAGGTTGCTGTCTGCTGGGTCTGAGTGCTGCACAATAATAATACCACCACAACCTCCAGTCCAGGAAGTATAAAAGCTGTTTAAAATGCCTTTGTCAGACTTCAATGCAGCTTTAGTCAACACAGCTGGATGAAAACTGATTATAGCAGAAAGAGACAATCAGCTAACAGAGGACATATTTTTTTCTGCTCTCTTTCTCTCTAATTTGTTCAGTTTTATTCTACTCACTGGTAACAGAGAGACACAAGCAGCAGTAGATTTTCAGTTGTCACACACAAACACGCACATGCATACACATACTTCTCCCATTCTGGAGTCTCCAAGGACCTAAAGTGTGTGCATATATGTGTGTGTGATAATGAAAGCTGCTGACTGGCAGTTGTGATTGGCTACCTCTGAACCCTCTAGAGATGGCTGTCTGAATGGTGCCAGCTAGACGCCAGACAGACGGAGCACAGTGTGTTTATGTGTGTGTGTTTAGTGTGGGCGAGTGTGTTTGCATGTGTTTGTGTTTACATGAACATACCCTAAGCAGGTGTGTGTGAGTACCTGCAGTGACTGTGGATATCCATGTATGAGTAGAAATGTCCCCATCATGTTGTGTGTGTGTGTGTGTGTGCGTGTGTGTGTGTGTGTGCGTCACTGATATCGTGCCCCACCCGACTGTCTGGGGCCTGATTATAAATACAATAAATTAGTCAGTGTTTTGTGTGTGTCCCATAAGGTGTAGGTTTTTGCCCTTGTGATAAGTGTTCTCTATCAGGTTTTTTTTTTTGTTAGTCTCCTCCCCATGTCTACCTGTCTGTCGCTCTCATGTATTTACTCTCATAAATATCATTATGTTGCTTTGGAGTGGGGATGTCATATAAGGAAATGATTAACAGATGTATACAGTAGGTAATACTGTATATTGCAGACTCAGACATTGCCTCAATGACATCACTTTGAACTAGGCTTACTGTTAAACTCATTATTATCATTGTTACTATTTGCATTCTGGAACCTTCCTAGTATAGTTACAGATTAAGTGCAGCATTCATGGAAACATCATTGGCACATTGTGAGGAAGGGGTACGTTTGGCTTGGAATTGTGCCCCTTAAGGCTTGGTCACACCAAGATTTAAAATGGCAAAATTTTGCAATTAAATCAGTTGAAACTGTCCTCCTTTAAAATACGACCCCATAGGTTGTCTGTGTATGCAGCTTATTAATATCCATAGTTATGTTTTATTGTTAGGCAGCCATAGTAGTTGTGACAGAAACAATGAGGGAGTTTGGTATATATAATATAATAAGATGTAATATTATATATAATATAAAGAGTGGCACAGTTTGCATTAGGGGGACATTGGAGTGGATGGGTTGACAAATCACAGGACCATGATGACAAAGGTCTTGTAACTTTGAGGAAGTACTCATTTTAACCCAAACCATGATCTTTTCCTAAACCTAACCAAACCAAGATCAGTCCACAACCCTGACCACATGTTTATTATTGTTACCATGATGACATAGGTCCAGTATGCTTGTAGCTGATATGCTTCTGTGGGTACACAATGGCAGATTATGCTGTGGACTGTAATCAGGACAAGTCACTATGGTGGTTGATCGTATTTATCTGGACCTGAGTAAACGGAGGAGGAGCAAATCAAACAGGAAACAGGCGGAGAAACAACAGGACCATCCTGAAAGACAACATACTTCGGAAAACAAGTGGTGTCCCTGTGGTCACTGCTCTCCAAAGCCTACTGAGATGGAAAACCTTTGCTACTAGGGGATATGTTGATTCCAGGTTTGGAGAAATGGATGAGCCCTGAGATGACAGTCATTCCAGCAGTGTATCTACAAGAAGTGATTTTACAGCGCTTATCCACATTGTCATCTGGGAGACTTTTACTTCACCTCCCCAAAACTGACTGAGGAAAACACAGAGACTGGCTTAACAAATGCTCAGCTCTCCGTACAGTAAGAGAAGTAATTACAACACATAAACCACGGTGAGGGATTACAATATGTGTGCCACACCAGCAATAAATACTACCATCTTGTTATATCTATGCACCCATTAGCTCATTAGCTGAAATTATAATAGAAGCTGGGAGGAAGTAGCCACAGCTGTGTTGGATAAAAAAAATAGGTAAAAACAAACAAACAAACAAAAAAAAACATATGCCAAAATAAAAAAGGCGTGATATCTCACTGCAGTGTTATGACGAAGGGAAAGCTGTAGGAAGCCTGTGCTAATTGTCTTGCGCAAGTCCTTGTTTCCTCATGTCTCTACAACAGAAGTGGTGAATGTGAAGTTGTCAAAACTCATAAAGCCACAATAGGTACATTTATGGGAAATGCACCTGGTTGAAACATACTAGAATTATCCTTTAATGCTGAGTATTCTGTCCCATCCACATGTGGTGAAAACCTCCCGCCATTCTCAATCAGACACCTTTGTACAGCAGGTGTCTCTAGAACAAGATTTCGAACACAGTGGATGTAGGAAACACCCTCCAACAGAGTTCTCTGTTTGTCTTTGTAATATTTGGTGATGGAGGCAGTTATGGCTCAATAAAATTTCTCTCGCTCTGCCTCTTGACTTCTAAAGGAAAGAAATCAGACGAGCCATCACACCCACCGTGGTTTTCCCAGAAATGTAGAATTCAGAGAGGCAACTTTTAATGTTCAAAGCATGTTTTCTCTTTTCACTTCACATTTTACACAAGCTTCTACCAAATTCTTGATTATGTGGCTTTACCCATGCATCTGTGCTACATCAGTCCTACATGCAATCAATTAAGCGTGTTATTTTAAATTGTTTTTCTTTTTTTCATCATGTTGCAAAGCAGAAGTGAAAAGGTCAAGGATATCAGAGTTCATGGTTTGATTATTAGTGTCTGAACCTTGAACTCAGACAATTGAATTGATTAATATGTTTCAACTTAAATTTTCTTAAAGGCAAATAGGGATCAACAACACTTCATTTGTTGAACAATGAACTCATGGATGAGTTGACATTTTGAAGAATGTGTGAACTTTGTGAAGGAACTTCAAACTGAGGTGTTAAGTGCACCCATATCCCAGTCTCACCCTGATCCTTATCACAACTAGATCTGCCAAAAAAATGTGCAGGATCACAGCACTGAACCTCTGAGGATAAAGCATGATGAATCATAATAGCAGGGAAAAGACACTATGGCTGGGTGACAGAACGAGGGAGTGACTTTACCTCTGGACTGTGGCAGAGGGAGTGGCGTTGAAAGAAAGAGGAGGGTGTGAGTGTGCGTGTATGACAGAGGGAGCCTTGCTTTCATGCCTTGCTGAGCAATGAAAGAGTATGTGTCACAGACAACAAGCCAAAAGACAGAGCGTAAAAGTTAGGCAAAAAGAAACAGACACGGATAAAAAGACAGAGGAAGAGAAAGAGGGGGAGAAAGAAGAGACAGAGGCTGAGTTGGCTGAAAGCAGCTTCTGTCTTCCGTCCCACCCCCTGACTGTCTTCTCCTCCTCTCTGCCCGGCCGGGAGCGAGAGGAAAAAAGAAAAGGAGTGCAGAGAGAAAGACAGAGAAGGAGCTCAACCACGCTTGCTCTTTTAGTGCAGGACTCAGGAATTCCAGGACTTTTGGAGTAGCGTGCACGCACACACACACTGACCCACACACATGCTGGTTTTCTTGTGGTGATACAAATCTCAACGGGACTCAGAGAGGGAGTATAAAAAAGAGACAGAGAGAGAATTAGAGTATAGCCTTTTCCAGCCCTTTCCTGTGGACTATTTGACCATGATGGCACCTGCCAAGGGGAAAGTGACTCGGAGGGGCTGAGGACTTTAACAGGACGCATGCAGAGGAAGCTGCTGATTAAGGTGAGATTTTGATTAAATGGCATAATATCTGAAGCTTTAGCATCTCTTCTTGTCTTTTCTGCCTGAATCACTGTCCACATTACCACATATCTCTGTCAAATTGAGATATTTAAAGGGGGCTTTTAATTTAAAGAGAAACTGATGAAGGAAGTTGTGTGTTTGACTATGGGTCAAGAGTGAAATAAATATATTGTGTTTTTAGTTCTGTTATTTTTTTTCATTAGAACCAGAAAAGTTAAATTATGTTTCTTGAATATTTTTGAATACTTAAACTAGGGAATACCCTGTGTAGGTGTTGGTGTTGGAGTGAATTATGCACTTATGACTGTGTGTCAACTAAGCTGTATTTGTGGTTTCATATCTGTGTTGATCATTAGGGTGATTTCCCTGAGTAACATAATAACGTTGCTGGACAGTGTGTGTGGACTTTTTATTTGTAGAGGGAATACATGGAAGTGAGAGGAGTTTGTGGGTTTGGTATCTTTAATTGGATTTGATCAGTGGGTGTTTCATCTGAGCATAAATCAGGAAAGGAGAAAGAGTTTGCGTGCATGTGGGAGAGTGTGTGTCTTGGATGTTTTATTTCTTTATGGTCCACCAGTGGAAGTGAGGGATTTTGACAGACTTGTTATTGCTTTTGCAGAGAATCTGTCTTTTTCTGTTGGCACTGATAATCAACACCTAAATTATGTTTTCAGTTTGAGAACATAATATACATCTTATGGTTTGGAAATCTGAACACTTTTGGTTTTTAAAGCTTATGTGCAAGGCTCAGAGCCTTGCTCTTCAACAATAAATCATTATATGATTTAAAACTTGACTGTAAATCAGTGGTGGGTAAATAAACCAGTGGACATACAGAAGATTAGAAGTCTTTGGTCCTTTTACACTCTCCACTCCTCCCTCCACCTTCCATCCTGCCACACTCTGCCACTTTTGTTTCCTAATCTCATTTACTTCTGCCTTTTCTGCTGGTTTTTGCTGAAATCCCACAACTAATGACAGAGGCTTATCCCATGTCACTCTGCTTCAGTATCATCCTTTCTCCCATCCCTCTCTTTTCTCTTCCTCATCCTCTTTCCGACTATTCATCTACCTTTATAAAGCTTTAAGTATCTCTCCTCTTTTATACTATTTCTCATTCTTTCTCACTATCACACAGAGTATCCACATCTTTTTTATACCCTATTATCACCAGTATGTTTTTTGTGTGAGTGGGTGTATACGTGTTTTCAAGCTCACAGGTGTGCATTTTGTCTGTCATCTCACCTATTCAGTCCTGTAATCCCAGGTCTCACAGGTCTTTATAAGCCCTCCACCCCAAACCCACCTTGACCTGCAGAGTAACCCTTCCATTACCATACCATTGAACCCACACATTAACCCTTAATTTACCCTTGCAGTGAGGGTGCAGTGGATGGTCCAACAAGGTGTTACATTTTAGTTATTGCATGTTCTGTTGTAGTGATTGGCTCTGTAAAAATGAGGGAGCTGCATGAAATCTGATGAATTGCCTCTAGTGATGTCATTTGAGACTACAAGTATGAAGAATCTGGGGGGTGTGGAGCTGTAAAGCAATGATACCAGACCTCCATTGCCCACTCCTCATTTCCCCTTGATGCTAGTGGCTTGAGGCTACATCAGCCGCCACTAGCATAATAATATACATAACATAAATATAGAACATAATATAACATAAACCCTCCAACCAACTGTCAGGCCGAGACTAAAGGCAGGACTCAGACGCAGAGATGACGTAAATAAAACAGACTTTATTAACAACAAAAGTTCTCTCACTTGAGTGACAAAGAAACAGAGGCTATAAAACTTTCCTAGGGCGGATAAGATAACAAAAACAAAAAGTCACTCTCAAAGGAGGCAAACAAAAGGCTATGAAAGGATTTAACAAAAAACGCTCCAATAGGAGGAAAACCAGAAAAGCTCTAAATAAAACTCTCTCCTAAAAAACGGAGGACCTAAGAAAAGCTATGAACATAAACGAGTAAAACAAAATCGCTCCAAAAGGAGGAAATCAAACAACTAAGAAAGTACTCTAAGGCTAAGGCAAGAAACTGAGATATCAAAATTTACAAACAAAAAATCACTCTTACAGAGGAACAATGGCTTACTGGAGGCAACACTGTGGCTGTGGATTCAAGGCTGGAGGTAAGTCAGGTGAACGGACAAAGACACTCTGGCACAAGACAAAGGAGACACAGACTATTTAAACACGCAGAGGTAATGGGAAACAGGTGGAGACAATGAGTAATCAGGACACACAGGTGACACATGAGGAAGGGCAAGTGCTCTGAAACGAGAGGAGAGTAAATCCTTCAAAATAAAACAGGAAATGACAAGACCAAAATCCCAAGACAAGACAAACCTCACCGCAGTGTGACACCAACAAGTCAGCAGTTGAGTTGCATTGTGCATAATTTAGGCAGCAGGTTTTGACATATGAGAAGAATGTATCTGGTTCTGCCTCATTTTGATTCTTTAAAAAAAAAAAAAACATCTGTTGTGTGTCTGACAATTTTACTGGAGAGATAAAAGAAGAGAGACAAAAAATTACAAATTAAATCAAAAATATTGCAGTGACATCAGGATTTAGGAGCTGTCAGCATAATTTCCTTACAAAAATAAAAAAAATAATAAAATAAAAGCACAACCCCAACAAAACCTTGCTTAGATCTTAGATTTAGAATTCACAATTCGGAAATGAAAGGTTAGCTAAGTACAATGCAGGTAACAACTTTTTTATGTTAGCCTTTCTAGTTATTAGCAATGGAATAAAGTCCATAAGATTATCTTCTTTGTAAATGACTTCCTTTTCAATGAGCTTTAGTCCAATGTTAATCTACATAACCAGAAAAACACCAACCCTTTATCACATCCCTTGGCATTACATCTACTTCCAGTGCACCTCTGCTTCCAAAGGGTTAGGCAGATACAGCAGATTTGATTTTCTATATTACACAATTATTTTCTTGAGGCAGACACTGTGGTTGGTATAAGCTCCTTCCTTGTTACAGTGCAGCACTATGGAGAGATTCTGACACAGTGGCCACAGGTGGAACAGCAGGTCATGTGATGCCCTGGGACCCAGTGAAACATTTTGCACACAAGTCTGCTATAAAAGAAATACCAATAAAACCTAGATCGGAATCTACTTAGATTACAATGTGGCTTTAAAACAAATGTAAAGAGCTGATTAAAAGTATTCATTATGAGCAGTAGAAAGTGAGCAGCTTTGGCTTCTTGGATTTTCTTGAGTTTCAGCCATGGTGGCTATTGCTGTTAATGCTTTACTTCTGTGTATTCCAAACACACTGCTGATCATTCAATTCAACACATCATTTTCTGTAAGTCAGATGATGTTTCCTCAGGACAGACAGGCAGAATGTTTAGAACAAAATAAATGCAATGGCTTTCTCCACTTGGTCACAGGTTGCGTTTATTTTCGTGTTCAATCATTTTACAGCAGAGAGTGGCAAAGTGGACATTTATTTAACCTAACAGCTCCTGCGGATTCAAGGTGGGTCTGTTGATTACCTGGTGATGAATTGACCACCAAGGTAACTTTATGGTTAAGGTGGCTACACACTGATCCACTGCCACACCTTAAAACCCATTAACCCCCATTTCAACCCTTCCTCTGCGGAAAAACCCATTAACCTTCCTTTTAACCCTTTCGTCTGCCTGAAATATCTACTGCATCAGCAGAAAGTAGGTAACAAATGTGTAAAGCAGAAACACAATGATTTAGTAAAGTATGGTGCAGTACCTAATGTGTACACCTCTAGACCGCAGGATAAATATCTTCTCTTGGACTACCAGTGCTGGTCTATTAGCTCTATAAACGTTACCCTATTTGTCTTTTTTGTATTTATGTGTGTATGCAGTGAAGACAGTAGAAAGATAAGCTACAGAGAACTGAAGAGGCCAGGTGTACGGAGAAAGAGAGGGAGACTTGGCAGCAATGTCAGTTTTCCTTTCTTTGAAATATTTAATGAGTGTCTCTGCTCTCTTGAAATATTGACTTTTTCCCATATAGCCAGAGGGGACAGACGGGAGTGGAGGTTGTTCTCTCATTCAAATAAAAAGCAAAAGGCTGTTAGCATCAAACTTTGATCGGTTTCTTTTATTTATTTATTTTTTGTTGTGTTTTTCAAACCTTCTGATCAAAAAAAAACAAACATGATACTTGTCCTTGATTTGGAAGTCACAGCTAATGAGGGGTAGAATGTGTGTTATGAGTGTGTGTGTGTGTATTCCAGTATATTACACCAACATGTGGAGCCTTGTGTCTCCATAAATAAATGTATATGTGTATGTGCAGCTTTGAGTGTATCTGTACATTATTACTGTATTGCATTTATGCAAAATCTGCACTTTTCACTTTGATATGATGGGTATTAAGGGTAAGAGTAATTAAAGACTGAGTATTTACAAAAACTACATGTTCTACTGAAACTGGTTTAGATTCACTTTTTCTCCAATATAATATTCTCATGTATCTAAAAGTAGCTATTTCCTGCTATATCAGGACACTGTTCATTTGCAGTTTACAATACACTTGGTCCTCCAGTGGTGAGGTCAGCTCAGAATATTCTTCTAAAGACACAAATTAAATCAGAAAATTAAAAGAAAACACAAATAATGTAGTGTGTTGAAAAAAAAATAAATACATAAATGGTCAAACTATAGAAGATTTTCATACATTGATCACCAGTGTTTACTATTTAAAGAAGTATACTTGCCTTACTGAATATGTGTATCTATGTGTTACAGGTTCATCGGCAGGTGTCATTAAGCCTTTGCCACTGTAGATGACAGTTCTTACATTATCACATTTCACCTAATCAGTATGCGTGGTAATCCATAGGCAGGAATTCTGACTATGTAAAAGATTAGTGATGTAGTGAAAGATAACAGTTCTCATGTTTTTAAAGGTGTCATTTGATATGTGGAGATAACCTTAACACATGGATGGATGGATAAGAAAGGGGATGAACCTGAGGTCAGCGAAGATAATTTCCCTAATTTATCACTGTTAAAAAGGTAGACAAAGGATGTTAAATATTCTGACAAAGTGTGATCAAAGTGTAGATAATACCTTAACTGATGTTAAAGCTCATCCTTTTAAGGTGAGGGCATTCAAAGATAACAAATAAAATGGAGAGGGTGCCTAAAATACATCAGGATGGCAAAAGTTTCATCGAATATGGCAAGAAAAGACATGAAAAGACGACATTAGGATTTTCACACAAGGGGTTTAAAAGCTCTGCCCCCCTTTAAAGCTTTCTCCAGCACCGTCTTTGTGCTCTCATTTTCACCTTCCCTTCCTTCCAGTGCCTTGCCCCCCACTTCCCCTTCTTGCACACACACACACACACACACACACACACACACACACACACACACACACACACTCTTCCTGTCCTTCCTAATTTCTTCTTTCTTCCTTGAATGATCAGGTTTATCTATTGCTGTAGCAGAACAGCTTCTCCTTTGCCAGACTGACCTGTAATTGCACTCTCAATTTGTGTAGATGTGTGTATGCATGTGTGTGTGTATATGTGTGTTTGGACTCCGGGCCTGTCCTGTCCTATCACCTTGAGCGGTCATGCAGTGTTGAAGGTGATGTGGAATTAGGAGGCTTTACACAGGAAGATAGGAAAATATCGAGATTCTCACCATCACTGACACACACACACACACATGCATTATCACACATATACCAGCACCCTTATAGTTTCAGAAACTGTCTCTGCCTCTTAACACACACACTCAGTCACACACATACGGACACACACACTGTGTCCCAGAGGAGAGCTAGAGGGGCTTACGCAGGGGATTTTGCTGTTCTGCAGTGTGCCTGTCAGATAAGAAAGGAGACACAGGCCTGCCTGGTGACACGCTACTGAGTGCGTGCAGCACAGCCTCCTCTCCTTCCCCTTCCCTCTCTAACCTGTCACTCAAGTCACCTGCCATCCTCTGCTGCCACTGGTGATGATATCACTCGCACACAAGGACTGTCAGGTACCTCATTTGGTAAACTCATAAACATACACTGAGTTCACACACACCTCCTCTATATCAGTCGGCTGGTTTGACCCAGGCCAAACAGCTGTTATGAGAAGACCACTGGAGAGTATTCACCACACTAACATTATGAACAGTCCTAATGTCAGCATTTGATTTAAAAGTGGGTGAATGATCAGTAATTTGAGGCAGAGACCCTCTTTTCTTTCTGCTTACTCTCTCACTTCCCTTCTTCTTTCTTTATTTCCTTAACAACCTACAACTTCACTGTATCCTCCCTCCCTTTCCTCAAGTCCTTACTCATTTTCTTCTACTGTTCCTCCTCTTTTCCTTCCCTCTCCATACCCCAATCTCTTTTCTCTCCATCCCTCCCCCTATTCGTCTCTTCTCACCACCTGTAATCCTGCTTACCGCTGTTCTGCAGCTGCTCAGGATGATCACAGATGGAAAAAGAAAGAGTTATAGGAATAGAAAGCAGAGACATTTTGGAGTGTGTTTTTCAGCACTACTATTGATTTTGTTAGGTTATTTTCATACTAACACTCTTATTTTGATGCCAATTTTTGAGGTTACCCAATGTTGCCAGTTGAGATTTGGTGCAGTAATGATTGATCTGGTCAATGGATGAGCTGCTTGGAAAGAAAATGGCATTTCGCCAGCACCTTCAGCCTCTCACCATACTTGGAACATCCACTCCTCTTGAATTCTGCAGTACAGCTGCTGTCAGCTACGCCAACAGCCCTTCATTCCTCTTTGTTTTTCATTATTTATTTTGTGTTTTCCAGTTAGCCCCAGACTCAACCCCAATTTTCATATCCCACTACTAGAGGTTTGAGGCCTAGTAAAACAGGCCTAATGACTCATAGCCAACAGGTGACTGGGATGCCGTAGGGCTGGAAAATAATAATTTTCATCATCAAGTCAACTGTCTTATTTTTTGATTAGTTAATTACTTGTTTGGTGTACAAAATATGTAGAAACAGTGACAAGAGCAAAGGTGATGATCAGATTGCTTGTTCTGTCCCGTAACGGTTCAGTTACAATGATAAAAACTCAGCATTTGAAAGTTATAGTGATGGAATACATTTATAGCTTAATAATTTGCTTCCCGATCACACACACACACTGAAGCCAAAGGCTACTGTGCTTGCCTGACCGCCAGGGAGCAATTTAGGGTTCAACATCTTGCCTAAGGAACCTCGACTTTTGGAGAAGGGCCGCCATCCGAACCACTAACCCCATGGTAGTGAACAACCTGCTCTAATTGACACTGAAGGGATGAATTGATTATCAAGTTTTTTTTATTCATTTCTTTCTAATGTTTAACTGAAAATTGGCTGATCGTTGCATCCATATGGCGATCTAGTGCCAGGCCTGTGATTAAGACTCTGAATGAATGTTTGCAATTCTGTTCAGGCTTGATGTGATGATTGCTTGCTTCTGTTTTTACAGTATTTTCCTCTCTATATTCGACAATGCCAAAGTGTTCAATTCTGTCTATATTACCACCACCCCCCACACACACACCCTACATCCACACCCCCTCCACAAAAATACTCTTGCCTACGCCCTTGGTCTCTCCTGTCTCAACCAGTAACCCCCCATCACACCAACACCCTCTTTACCGACACCATCCCCCTCCCCAGCCTCTTGGCAGCTCCTCCAGGCAGGCTAATTGACTCAGTCCCAGGAGGAGGGGGATCCTGCCACATTTCTAATTTGGCTTCCCCTCCTCCAGATAAAAGCTACATCCCTCCATCCTTCAATACCCCCTCTCTTCAAGCCCCAGGTCTCTATCAATCTATCCTGTGATTCATTTGTTTTTAGTTCAATTTTATTTTGATTTTTTTACAGTTTAGGCTGATCAACTTAAATTTTCAAGTGCAGAAAAAAAACATATATTTTATTTTTGTTTGTCTGCTTCCAGGTATCTTCCCCCTTTACACCTTTCTTTCTTGTGCTTTCTTTTGCTATTGACATGACTGCCAGTTCCAAATACAGACATTAGACAATTGAACACATGAAAGGACATATACACACTCACAGAGCACAGCGCCTTTGCTCACCATGGGGTTCACCTTCAGAGAGCCTCCATATCCTCAAACCGCACCTGGGGACTGCAATGGGTGTGTCTCTGTGTGATGCATTTCTGTGTGTGTGTGTGTGTAAGCTTCATCCAACTAACAAGCAGACAGATGGAGAACAAAGACATTTTGTTATTGATTGTATCACACTTCAGAATCAGAAGAAATAATCAAAAGGGGATTTGTGATTGTTGTTGTGTATATCAAACAAGATAAAAAATATATGTTTTTGTGAACTTTTATAGATGTCTTTAGTGTTTATCCTGTACATCTCTCATACAATACTGTTCTTGCTGTTTAAAGCATTGGTAGACATCAGTACAGGTTGTTTCTATATGTATGTGGGTGTGTAAAGTAAAACATAAATCCAGTGTATATGATTATGTCTATGTGCTTTGCTTGCCTTTGTGTGTGTGTGTGTGTGTGTGTGTGTGTGTTTTCTGTGACAGACTGCTGTATACTTTTACATTTAAGGTGTTGTGTGTTAATATCTCTGCAACAGAGATGTGGAGTAAACCTCAAGAGCATTGACCCAAGGAGGGATTTTGTAATACAGTGACTGAAATTAAACAACAAATATACTCACACATGACAAGTATACACAAAGCAACACAGCACAAGTTGGGAATCCTGACAGATTCTGTGCAGAAAACATGTTTGGTATGTAGCAGTAGCTGTGGCCATTAGTAAAATGGCATTTTCAGATGGACAGATAAGGCATTTTAGCTGGAGGCTTAGGGTTGACTGGTCTTGTGGAAAAGACATTCGACACGTAGAGAGCTGTTACCTGCAGTACAGTATGTGGAAAGACTTGGAGCCTGCTCTTTGTATTTGTAGAAGAGTGGAAAATGCATCTCTGATCCCAAATAACAAGTGAGAGCTGCTTGGACTGATAGTTTTGTACATAGTTTTGTATGCAGATTCCTTCTTTACTACATTCATAGGTACAGGAGAGGCTCATTTTTTTGCATAAAACAGATGTGCCTTAAGAGAAACATAATGGGCCCCAGATGCTTTCACCTGAAGATACAAAAGGAAGTTTAAGAAACAAAAATCTGATAATATGTAAGCTTGATGACAAGCAAGATGACATTTTCAAATTTACCATCAGGTCTAGAAACATTATTTTCAACAAAAAGTGATTCATGGTGTTCACAGGTGGGAGGGATCATGTCTTTGCAAAACCAGCAACTCCTATTAGTTGGTCTGTCCTCTTCTGTCTACATGGTCCTCAGGGGAAGACATGTAATCTGACCATGATGGCAAAAGTATGTATAATGGTTCAGAAGGGTCACTTCAAACCCTAGCTACATTCTCACCTTCACACACCTGGCCAATCACTGCATAAAGGTGGCATGAATATCTGACTGTCAGTTCCAAAGAGTAACAGACAAGCACTTCAGTTGCAGTAAACTAATGCCCTTAAAGATCATATTATCAGGAGTTCAGACATCGGGAAGGAGCATGTAGTAGCACTGGCCCAGACTTATGTTTAGGTTTACAACAATACCACAAAGTGACAAACTGTTGCAGTTCCACTGGATACAACCTACCTATATGCTGTTATAATGGCCTGGAAATTATATTTAATATCTCAAATAAGTGCTGATGAAATGAACACCCATTAGACAGAAATTCACACCTGTTTTTATTGGCAAGGCTGAAAAGTTACCATCCTCAAATATAGAGCTGACAGTCTTTAATGTGACCACTGACTATGGAACTGAAAAAGAGAATTGGCTGCTGTCTTATGTGTGGGTGAGGGGGCTTCAAACAGCAAAGTCTTTCATGCCTTAGACCCTATGTTTATATACTGCTCACTGCGTCCCTCATTAGCCATGGATTTGTGTGTGTTTTTGTCTTTTGATGGCTGCCTAAAATGTGAATTCTCATGCTGATTAAAGAAGGGGAGTCTGTTCTTACATACTGCATATGTGTATTTGATGTGTGCATATATAGACTGCTTCTCTTTTCATGCATGGTTTTCTAATGTAGGACAATATGTTTGATTGATTACTTACATCTCAAATGTGATTGCTGACAACTGGGCAAAGAGGAGTTCCAGGGACAGAGAAAGCAGAAGAAGAGGAGAAAGAAAAGTGAAAGGAATAGTTTTTGTGAACAGTGACAAATTAATGTGAAATGTGTTGCAGCAGATTGTCTCTGGTCATACATTTCTAACTGTGTCTACAATGAGATGAAGACAGGACAGTGTAATTAGAGCCAGAGACAAGAAGTCACTTAATCCTCCTTGTTTAGGTGTGTCTGAACATCTTAAATCCTCACCCGCTGTCCTCTTTCCTTCCTCTCTTACCTCTTTGTTTCTCTCACTTTCACCCTTCCACTTATCATTCCATTTACAACCCTTTTTACATTTGGCAGATAGAAAGATTCAAAGCAATGGATGGCCACACAAGGAAAGTTTAAATGGGGAGGTAATGAGCAGGTACAACCAGGTCAGAAAATGTGTGCCCATTTGCTGATAAGGTTAGTGTCAAAGGTCAATTGTAGACAATGGCAGTATCTACCTAAGGGCAACATAAACACACCCACCTCCCTTCCTCTGTTTTATTAGACAGAAAACTTCTTAGACAGGTGTCTGACTTCCCTGGCATTCAAATCATTACGAACCAAAATTAATTTTGGGAGGTGCAGAGATGCATAACAGGGAAGCTTGCAATGCACCATGGATGGGGATTGCACACCACTGCTCCCTCATGGCAACAAACCCAGATCATTCCCTGCTTTATCTGGAGTTTTGTCTTTATTTTTATGCACATATGCTTTTTAACAAGTCCAGTATGTGGTGGTGTATCTGTTTTCTTTGCAAGAAGTGTGCATGTGGCATCAAGATGGAATTGAAATAGAGTTTAAGATGTGGTATCCATGGTACAAAAAAATTGTCTTCTGTTTATCACAACACAACACAACACTTGACATTATGCCACTGGCAGAAATCCTGAAGTTGAAACTTTAAAAAATGCACAAACATCTCTAGAGAAAACAGATTTGCGTAATTCCTGAAAAGCATCTGTACTTGGTATTATGAGGTATTCACTGTGTGTGTATTTGATTGTGTATTTCTGTGCATGCGTTGCTATGTCTGTGTTTTGACAGTAATGGTTATAGATGAAAGTCAGAGACATAATGACTGACCAGCATTCAGCAGAGAGTTTAGTCTACATATGTGCTGCACATATAAGTGAAGAGAAAGAAAAGAGCAGGCTATGACATGCTGAACAACAGTCGGCTTCACCTACATACCTGGACACACCTTCACTATACACACGTTAAGTATGATGGATACTTATCCCTAAAGCTTGTAGGGCATATACTTTCAACTCTTAGGAATCCATATGCCTGTATTAGCATATGACATTTTAAACTGCACAAAAACCTCACACTGAACCTGTAAAATCAGTATGTGTGTGCTATTTTTGGTAAGACAAGACTTCTTTGACATCTCTGCCAAAGCCATGTTCACACAGGTTTTTTAACTGGTACTGCAATATTCTATGTCTATTATGTTTATCAAAAAACAAAACAAACAAACACACACACACTTGTTTGGACATTTTATTAACTTCACATCCTGTCATCAGTCCTGCAGGGCTGCTGTGTGGCAGAGGAGGGGTAACAGCAGGGTTTAGCTACACAACGACATGCTGATGCTCACTTCCTGAGAAAAATGTCAAGCACGATTATTAGCTGAGTAAGCGAGATGTCTCTGAAAGCCAGTGAACTGTAGGGTGTAAAAGTGAAACCACTTCCATCCCATGCTGAGTGTTATGATTTCTCAGTGTGCTTTATGTGAGGTCCTGTCATCCATCCTCCATGTGAACTCTGAGACTCTGTAAAGACTCTGTAAAGTTGTCAGTTCATCTCTCTAACACTGTCACCAAGATAAATTACGCTTGAAATTACACATTGGTGCATTTAAAAAGATTTTTTTAGTTGCCAAACTCTTTGGTGCAAAACTTGAAGCCAAACCTTTTATGAATAAATACATGTGCTTAGTGACTGAGGTACCCTTTGACCTCTATTGACCAGTCACAATCAGCCAAATGACC
Organism: Lates japonicus; assembly: GCA_033238685.1. Lineage (NCBI taxonomy): Eukaryota > Metazoa > Chordata > Actinopteri > Centropomidae > Lates > Lates japonicus. The sequence goes on from BRZM01000001.1 coordinate 8,674,654, forward strand.
AGTGCCTTTCTGTGGTTTGATGGTTATAATTTAGGAGATCACTGAAATACTCAAACTGTGATTTAAAAAAACCAAAAACAAAAAAAACTGATGCCACTGAAACATCTTAACTATACCTGCTGTGGGAATGCAACAAAGTTAAAGAACTAAGGTTGGGACTTTTGAACAACTGTCTTACAGCAAAATACCCAAAACAACTCTTCAAAAAATATGTACATTTTTAATCAAGTGATTGATATTATTAAGTTGGAAAAAAGCTTTTACCCCACAGGGTGTACTGCAAAATTTCACAGAAACATGTGGAAGAACAATATATAATGATTATCTAATATTTATTGTACTGCTAAATATCTTGTATTGTTATTTTTGACAAAGAAAACAAACAAACCAATAGCCTTTTGTTCTTTTCTTGTGAACATAAACCATGTAATTAAAGAGAAATGTTATTGTTGGGGTTATAAATTAATGTTATATAAGTGTAATAACAATTTCAGTATGATTAATAATAACTGTGACAGTTTGTGAAAAATGGTTGATAATCCACTTAAAGTTGCTCAAAATGGTCAAGATGGTCAAGATGTAGAACAGTAGTAGAACAAAAAACAAAAAACAAAAAAACAAACAAAACAGGAAGTTCTACAATGTTCTAGAGAAGAGAGTGTTCTAGAAGGATGTTTCTACAGATTGAACAGTTCCATAGCCTTCACACCCCTCCACCTGAACATATTCTTTTCACTTGACTCTGGAGTGTATGGTTGATCTGAAAATTGTTGTTTTGAAGTTTTGTTTGCCCTTTGATTGTTTAGTCTGTAATATCCATGGAGTTTATTGAAGGCAGTAGAGGCATCTACAGACCCATCAGGGTGCTGTTCAACATACCCATATATCAACGGGCTCTGCAGCTCTGCTGGCATATCAAGTCTTACAAGTCCAAGATTGCACTGTTAACTGAACTTTTGCGGCTTCAGCAGGAACAAAGGATCCCATCTGAGGTGGCTGTCGAAGATATGACAGACCTGCTGGTAAAGCAAAGCAAAGATACCATTAGAGTGCAGCTCTGGGAGTTTGAATTGGAGGACTACGATGATGACGTCAGGCCTCTTCTCATGCTGGTGTGGGAGGTGAGAACAGCATGAAAATGAGAGACATCGAGTTTGAAGCCAGAAGGCTGCTCAAATCTCCAGAGGGCATCCCTCCGTGTTTCAAACATCCCAAGATTATTAATTTGGCTCAGGAGTATGGCGGGAGCCCGACAGAGCAGCTGCAGGTTACTCCCAGGGGCAAACTGTTCAGGCTGCAGGAAGTGGTAATGAAGGTGGTTCCAAAAGTCCTGCAGGGCTTCTGGCTGCCTCCTCCAACCACCTCCTTCAAAATGACCTTCCAGCAGCTCAGCAAAATGGCAGTTGGGGTCACAAAGGCCGTTTTGGACCGTGTTACCACTTCTCTGTCCAGTAGACTGCATCAGATAACCTTCTCTCGATCCATCAGAGGCAGTATGGTCCTGTCTATCCAAGAGAAGGTTAGGCAGATGTACTCTCAAGATATCCTGAGGAGACAGCTTAACTGCTTTGCAGGCAATTGCTAATGCTGCCACATACAGTATATTGTATTTGCCCTACAGTATGAGGTTCTTAGAAAGATGTACCTTATCTTATTGCAGTAGCACAGTGGTGTTAAAGGCAGATTTCAAAACATTTATTTTTTATGTAGACATATACAAACAGCCAGGAATAACATTAAAAAATTTGCACTTTGCAGACAAATGGTCAGTTTGACTTAAGGTTTTTGCTGCATCCACAAAGAAAAAATGTTAGACACCCAAAAAAACAAGACTTTATTTACGTAGAACAGATTATATATGATTATATATAAGAAAAAAACATGACGATGGCATGATGATAAATATGGTCTTGCATGAGGCATAAATAAAATAGAGCAGCAAGTATCCAGGTGTGACAGGATGTGAAAACAGCTGTATACCTCAGAGGAACTTGATGGTTAAAAAGATATTTTGTAGAATTTAGGTGCACCAGGGTGCACCTCTCATTTTACTGTTAGAGAATCTGTTGTTGATGCTCAAAATTTAAAACACTTTATGTCAAAGTTATGAGGATTAATCCTTTATTAGTAATCTGATTGAATACAAGCAGAAGCTTAAACTACAATATGGACATCAATTGAAACCAATTTTAAACTTGATTCGGTTTAATCCAAATCTCACCATAAACTTTAATTTAAGACAGGTCCTAGAAAAAAAAAACTCCATCCTGTGACATGTGAGAAGGGACAAAGAAGAAAGGCTGAAAAGGAAAGGAGGCAGGGAGAGGAAAATCTGCTGAATCCAACCCTGTATTGAGTTTCTGGCCTCTCGTCCTCCCATCCTGACATGAAATAGTCATTAGATGTTGTGGTAATTCAGCCCAGCCGTCTTTCCACATTAGCTAATGTGCATCAGAAACGTCAGGAGTGTGTATGTATGTGTGTGTGGTGTGTTCATGTATACAGTATCTGGAACCCCGTGCATGTGGGTTGGTGTGCGTCAGCATTTGGGAACGTGTGGTTCTGTCAGGCCTTCCGCTTGTGTGTGCGTGCGTCTGTGTGTGTTTCTACGTCAGATGGTTCGCATGATAAGGTTTCCCGTTCTACAGTCGACAGGTGCTAAATAATAAAAGCACCAAGAACAAGGAGGAGGAGAGGAAAAGACAAGACACGGGTACACGAAGAGGAGATGAGGAGAGACGAGAATAGAAGAAAGAGATGTGGAGAAAAGGAGGAGAAGAAAGTGGTAGAAAGAAACACAGGAAAGGAGAGGACAGGACTGATAAAAAAAAAAGTGCAGTTTGTTCAACTCTAAAACTCCAAACATCACTTTCTCCACTGAGTGTCCTTGCTTTGTTTAGGATATCTCTCCTCTACTCCTTACAAAAAAGAGCTGCTGTTGGTGAGCAGTGCCAAGCAGCAGCAGCAGCAGCAGCAGCGGAACTCCTCTCATTATGGGAGGGAGCAGAGGTTTGGAGATGGGAAGGGAAAAGCAGCGCTGTAGGGCATAACTGATGGTTTGTTGGTATTGTGCATCTTGCGTATGAATAAGGTAATTTCCCCCTTTGAAACAGGAACTCCTTGCACAAAGCGAGAGAGACAGAGGAAGGGGGGTTGAGCAGAAAATGGAAAAGAGACAGACACAAAGGAGAGAAAGACATCACAAGGTGACATCTGATGTCAGGTTTCTGTGACTGTCGCCTCTGTGTCTGTATCCATACAGTACTTGTGCATGTGTGTGTATACGTGTGGGCGTCTAAGGATTACAGGTGCATGAATCTCTTTTCACTCGATTTTCACTTCATATTTTAAATTCATGTGCATACTGTATCTTAAAAACAATAAATGTCATTATACAGTGGTATCTGATGAAATGTACAAGCTCTGCCCAGCATTAAGCTGAGTGTATAATGATGGTGTGTCAACAGAAAGTGTCAGCTATCTGCCAGTGTTGCGTTTCATTGATTCACCCAGATCTGAGACAGCTGTACTTAGGGGCCCCTCGGTAACTCTATACATAGCACACACACACACACACACACACTCTCACACTCAGAGGCACACACCTGGGCACAGTGAATCCTACCCCAAGGGCAGCTTTGTGGAGGACAGCTGTGAAGGAAGGAGGCCAAGGAAAACTACAGGAAGAGCTAAATGTTATAGAGAAACTAACAGTGCTACTGTGTGGTGGCTAATCAGAGCCACCTGAGGGCTGTTGATTAGAGTTGATTGAAGAAGGTATGTAAGGTTTTTTTTTTTCTTAACATCATTGAACCCTTATCCCCCTAACACTGATACATTACCATTAAAAAGACACCACTGACAGCCTCCTAATGTCTGTGCCAATGGGTCAGATTTTGTGAGAAACCTGCTGTATTGATTTATGGTACAAGCAGCACTAAACCCACTTAAAGGCACCCTGTGGAGTTTTTGACCACTTGGGAACTGATGAGGGAATGTTGAGCAGGTCATGTATGTGCATGTTGGTGATGATATCAATTCCTACCAAGCACACAAGGCTGAAATGCAAATGTGTTGTGCACGCAAACATTGTTTTGCCGTGGATTGACAGGTAGTGACAGTAAGGCAGCAAGAAATAGAGCATGTGCCTGGAAAAGACAGAGAGGGAGAAGAAAAAACGCAAAAAAATTAACAAATTTATAATACTCAGAAATCATGAATACTAATGCCTATTTTCCTAGCGATTAGTTTGATATAAAATGAGCAAACAAACACTTTAAGATTAACTATGCTATAAAAAAAAAAGCTAATTATATTCTTTGGCATAAATAACAATTACAGTTTGTTTAACCTTAGAAACTTAAATTTATCAGTATTTAAAGTGAAGATGGAAACTGCCAACAAATTAAGCTGATCTCTTATTTCAAAGAAAATCATGGAGTCCTCATTACTTAGACTTACTTAATCTGTGATACAATTAGACAAAGTCCTGCTAATATGCGAATATGCTAAATGTTTTGTTTTTTACTTAAAACATTGGTTTAAATAATTTAGGAACACTGTTATCTTATTCAATAAGATAACAATAATACATGTCAATACATGTTTCCCAGCATGTATTGCAGAAAATTCCCTAGAAATCCATCAACTTTTCATTTTAGAAAAAGTTACACAATTGAGGCTGCTATGTGTCTCAGAGGAGTCAGATGCTCTTCTTTCTCTTTTGCTGAAGTTTGTTGCCATGAAATTTTAAGATTTAAACTGACCTTATTTGACAAAAAAACAAAAAGTCAGCTTTACGTAAAGGAAGAACAGCGGTAAGCAAGAAGACACATTTCTTTGTTCTTTCCTGTGTTTTATGAAGAGCACGTTGTGTTAGGAACATTACATAAATCAATTTGACCAGACTTGGACGTGGCCACGGAAAAATATTTCATGAAGTCATTTTTGTTAATAGAACCCCGAGCTGAGCGTGCAGGTTGGCCAGGAAAAGCAGCAAGAGCTGGAGGTTGCCAATGGAGCATTGTGTAGAGAGAATGACTGGTATGTGTATGTATCTACAGTGTGTGTGTGTGTGTGTGTGTCCCAGGATGGGTGAGTAGGCTGAGCACTCAGGCGGGGTTTGGACAATTAAAGGAATTCTTGACTGCATTCTTTCTCTCATGAAAAACTCCCATACACACCACTGCTCCTCCCCACTCTCTCTCCTAACGTGTTTCCCTTGCTCTCCCATTCATACATTTACACTGTTCTCTTCCCTTGGCCAATTAAACTGTCTGTTTCATGATCTGGCTGTCAGTCTCACACTCTCTATTTAGCTTCTTTTACTGTAGAGTAAGCATTTGTACCACTTCTACTCTTTTTGACAGAGAGAAAGAATGAGCAGAGTAGATGCGACTCCCAATATCCTCTAATCCGTTCCCCTGTGTGTGTGTGTGTGTGTGTGTGTGTATGAATCCTCTCACTATGACAGCACTGCACACAGTGAAGCTTATTACCTTCTTGCTGCTTACCTCTTTTGGTGTGTATCTGGGCTCATTTTGTTTCATATGTTTCTTCCTTTAGTGTGTGCATTTTTCTGTGTGTGTGTGTGTGTGTGTGTGTGTGCGTGCGCTGCATGTATGCACGAACTGCATGAGCTTTTAACACCTATTAGCGGGGGATTTCAGATCCCTTCACAGTAAATGACTAAGGTGACTTTATCTTTAAACACATGCTCATCTGCACCCTGCTTATTCACAAACTGCTGTCAGCAAACACCCTGTGCTGTTGCTGAATTTCAGTAATGTTGCATTGCAGCATGAATTTTCTAGTAGGCAACTTTGACTGATGAGGCACAGAGAGTTTCAGGTTTTTGTCTAATTCACAAAACTCCTGTGTCAAATCTCCCTTTGCTGTAACTTCTTGTCTCTCTACACGACTTCAGCTGTGTTGACACTTATGGAAATGAAGTGAGCTGGGGATAAGGGGATTTGTTACCAATCCCATCTGTCATCTTCCTAAGTGGCCTCAAATCCCAGCTTGCACTGTTGGATTATATACTAGTTCTTCTGAGAGGATGATGAGCTACACTAGGGTTGAAGCCATTTACAGGTACACATTTCACTTTTTAATGCTTATACTCACTGCCAGTGGAATCTGGTTTGAACCCCTCAATGAACTGTTTTTAGTAACCCAAACAGCTGTTGTTTAGTTTTGTTGTAATGTGTTACTGTAGATTGGTTTTAAAGTATAACAGCTGTTCATGGGGGGACTGCAGGGCATCTGTGGAATAAAGGCATTCTGCCCATTTCAAAAGGATTGTTATCTGCATCATTTAGTGAGTATACACAATATGCTCCGGTTAAATTTAATAAATACTCGAAACATGTAATTCTTCCTCAATCTGAATGTTGCACATTAGCCAACAGTTGCAGGGTTCCTTTTCTGCCTGGAAAATGAATTTAGCACAGACAGTTGTGTATCTGCTCCTAATTCACCACACTCCTGGGTCACATCTCACATGGTGCAACTTCTCGGAAGACGACAATACTTTAGACATGTTGTCACTTTAGGAAATGAAGTGAGCCAAAGCTGCCTTGGATTTGTAACCAATCCCATCTGTCATCTTCCTAAGTATCTTTAAATCCAAATCTGTTGATCCTTGCTACAGAAATTACATTTTTATGCTGTAGTGAACTTAGTACCATGGTTTTGTTGTTGATGTTTTTACAGTTGTGGAGTTACAGTATCTGGCCTCTTTAAGTCACTCTTGAATGCAGGTTTGTCCAGAACTACAGCGCCTGGACATACATATTCCCACATGTTAATTTTGCGAGAAGCTTCATTACATTGGAGAGGTTAAACTGCTGCAGTGAAGTTTTTTTTGTCATGGTTAAGAAAAACTTTAAACCCTCACACACGTGACAATTCATTGTCATTATTGCACCTTTTCAGCATACCAACTTTGTGCACAAAAATCAACAGCAGAAATATGAAGGACACAAGGAAAAGAAATATCAAAAGAATTCTTAACACGGGTGTGTTCAGTGTGAAAAGGATCAGACACATTTCACATTGTGTTTCTACATTGTAGCACTTGCGGCCACAAGTATCTACAGTTGACCTTCAGTTTGCCTACAAAGGCTTGCGCTCATTGTTAGCATTCCTCAGGGGGACTGCAGAGACAGTTGTGCTACGTTAGCCTGTCCCATTTGGTGTCAATAAGGAATCTTGATAATGTTTACAGGAAATGTGAGAACAAATGGAAACATTTTTATGTTTCCCTCTCAAATGTTTTCTGCTGGTGTGAGGATTTAAACTACTGACCTTACAGAACAAGGACAGCTTCTAACCTGTTGACCCATTCTTTTCTCTTTCCATTGCTCTTACTCTCTCTGCTGTACTGTACATTATTAATACAGCTCTCTCATTTACCTCACCATGCTCAGTGGAAAGCAAGTGAAAATTTAGCTGTTTCCCTGTTTCCGGTTGCATCTACTATAGCAACATGACAGCAACACATTGCAATTTTTTTTCCTTCCTTTATTGCTTTAGCTTGGCAGACAGTGGTGTATTTTCTAATCTTTCCTGCACCACTGTCTGATCCACCCAAAATCAGGAACATAAGCCACAGTGAGACCGTACTGGCAGACTGAAGTGGTTAATTGGCTAATTAACTCTATGAAGCCCCAATCAAAGAGCCAATTAGCAAGGGACACATGCAGTTTGACATGGCCAATTAGTGGCAGTGTTCAGGCTGAACTCGTTAAGTATGAACTCGTTAAGTGTGTTAATTAATTAGGCAGGGTGAATGAGTGGAGCAGTGTGGATGGTGTACCACTCCCACTGCTCTGTCTGCCTGAGAACCAGACACTACCCAGGCATCTGTCTGACAGAGTAAAATGAGATAAAACATCTTTTTCTTTGGGCAGTGAGTTTTATTTCTTAAGAGCTACCAACGCTGATCCTTTGTCTGCTCCAACACCATATCATTGTTTGAGAAACAGTGCACCATGCTGAGGGCTGGTTGACAACAGTGGCATCCAGAACCTGTATTTTATATATAGATTTTTTAATGATTTTTTTTAGTCTCTAGCTTTTCTCTTTTATTGTTTTCTAACTTTAAACATACACACATGAAATTTCATATTCAACTTTAGATAAGTTACGTCACTTTTTTATATTTTATCCAACTTTTCAGGTACCACTTTACCTTTGGGGAGAGTTGAAGTCTGACATGTCATGATGAAGGATAGGGCTAGGAACTATCCATCAACTTTCTATATACCGCTTATCCGTTAAGGGTCACAGGGGGGCTGGAGCCTTGAGGCAGGGTACTCCCTGTACTGATAGCCAGTCCATCACAGGGCCAACATATATGGACAAAAATCACACTCACATTCACACCTAAGGGCAATTTAGAGTCACCTGCATGTCTTTGGACTGTGGGAGGAAGCCGGAGTACCTGGAGAGAACCCACACAGGCACAGGGAGAACATGTAAACTCCACACAGAAAAGCCCTGGAACCTGGAACCTTCTTGCTGTGAGGCTAACCACAGCACCATCGTTACGAACTAATATACATTAATACAAGTGTGTGTGTGTGTGGGCAACGTTATAGGGACAGAAATCTGTTAATCACAATGAGGGGACTTACCTGCCACCACTGAACAAAAAGGTGATTCCCATAAGATTAGCAGTTTTAGATTTGAGACTTGGATTTAGGTTAAGATTAAATTTATAACTATTGTAAGGGAAAGATTGGGATTGGACATGTAGTGGTTAAGGTTTAGGTGATCCAAGAGGAGATTAATGTACTTTTCTACAAATATGCTGAATGTACAGTTGTCAGAAAGAAAGCCATGAATAAAAGAAATAAAATAATTTCAAAAGCAGAATTATAGATAGAGGTTTCCAGTCTTGTGAACTCCTCATCTGGAGACCTGAGAGAAATATGTGTGTCATTCAGATTTTCTCAGATCTGTGGGTGCGTGTTAACTGTACTTCATTAGTCAGTTAGTTCATTGAGGTGGTCATTGGAGCAGTTCAGCCATACCAGGTCATGTTGGGGTTTCTCCTTTCTGTGCTTGGCACAGAGTGCTCGGGATAAACACTCCAGCGGTGTTAGTGTTGTCTAGGAACAAAGAAAAAACTGTGACATAAAAGTGATCAGCTTAAAAGTGTTTTAAACCAGGAAAAATTGTTCTTCGTTCTATTGTGTTTTAGACACCGTTTGTCAGTCACTTGTGTAGATACCACTGGCACACCTTTTTACTCATGTTTTCTCTTTTTTCCCTCAGCCCTACCAGTCTTACAGGGCACTTACAGCTTATTATGGTATTTCAATAGCTTTTTTTTTATAGTGTGACAATGTGTGAGATTTTCATTTGCCAGCAAAGATCTGTGAGTCTCACAGGTATAATATGAGATGACAGGTAAAAGCTGTCAAAGACTGGGTATAGATTCAGTCACTGTTGCACCATTTATACCAGTCAGTGAGAGAAAGTAGGAATCCAGACATTTACAATATACAGTAAAATGTCACAGATCGTTACCCTAACTGATGTAATTATGTGACGTTCCAAGTGGGACTCTGGTATTTGGCAGTCTGAGAGCAGCAGGATGGCAGAGGAGTGAGAGGTGTCATCATGAGGGAGGAAAACGAAGAAATGAAATGATTTATGAGCAGGCAGTATTATTCTTTCCTCAGTGATTCCTTTGGGTCCTGCCTCTCTCTCCCCACACTCTTTTCTTTCTCTACTTTTTTCTCTCCTGGTTTTATTATCCATCTCTCTCTGTCTCGTCTTCCAGCTCCAGTCTTTGTTGTCTCTCCTCTATGTCTATAGTGCACGTGTTGTTTAACTAACCTAATTAAGTGTGTCTGGCCTACAGCTCAGATTCTTGTTGAAAGACACTTTCAGTTAGCATTCATAGTAGTTACATTATATCACCCTTCAGCCACTACAAAAGTGGCATGAGTAATCAAATTATAGAGGAAAGCAATGGTCAGTATTTGTGACAAGTTGCCACAGAGGAAATTATGGCACACAGTGGATTGTCCTGATCCAAAGATATGTGTCCTTCAACTGAAAGAAGTGACACACACTTTTGTAAATGATTGATTGCACCAATTCAACATAATTACAGAGCACATACAGGCTGTATAAGATTTAGAGATGCTTGACCTCATCCTCTTGACATGCATAATTTTTGCTGAATCTTGGTACTCCAAGATTTTGGCTGGTTCAATAGCTGGCAAAAAGAATAGAGAAGCAAGAGCTCATCAAATTCACAGAGGTCTGAAGAAATTCAAGAAGCAAGATTTGTTAGAAAAGGTTAAAAACAGTGGTTGTTGTCATAGCCTATTTAAAACCAGAACAGTTACAGCAATAAAAGTCTGGTTTTGGTGCTCACCAAACCTTGAAGCCTGTTTCCACTCAAGTAAAAAAATCTATTCAAACCCAGTCAGTTGATAAAGATTTCCAAGAGTCTGGTGAATCTACATTTTTTGTCTAATTTTCTCCAGACCTCTCCCTTGTGATTATTCTAACACTAATGACTTCAGCAGAAGTAAAGATAGCTACTGTAGCTACTGGTTAGTAGCCACAGAAGCTGCATATGGGAGTTGAAAAAAGACACTAGATGGAAGACCCTTAACTTTCTATTCCCCTGCTGAGATGACTTGCCCCCTTTAACACCAGTAAAGTCTGAAAAACACCTGCATATACATTACAGCACCAGAACAACCACCTGGATTATTGTGTGAGTGAATGCATTGTAACCATGACAGAATACACCACTGTCCTACTTGTCAGTGTTGATGGTGTTATAATGTTAGCCTTAGCTCGGCTCAGGTCAGTCAATAAGGGAAAGAGTTAAATGGAAGCTCTTGCATGCTCTCTTTCCTGAATATTCACTTATATGGGTTCAGCCTAGCCTTCACATATAAAGTCCAAACAGCTCAGCATGTGTTCTGTTCTCCATACGATTTATTGTCTTAAAATAATCAGATTTACTTTGCCTTTATATATTGCAGTTGAAGAAAAAACTGTGAGCCCCAAAAGCCCCAAAATCAGACTTATTCGAGATGAAGTACTTCTAAGCTGTGAGATCTTTCCATTCCATGTTGATTTCCCAGGCAGATCTCTGTTGCAGGTGCAGTGTGTTTATCCAGCTTTAGACAGAGTGCAGATACAACTGGTTGTCAGTGTGAGCAGATCCGATGGTGTCTGATGTGTTTCCCATCTGAGGGATCGAGTGGATGTGCTGGCCTGAGGCTGCATTAGGGGAAATCCGTTGAAATAAGAAAGACAAAAAAAATTAACCACAATGGGTATGGGCTGCCTTTGCAGTTAGCCTAATTTAGGCTTACATTATTTCATTTCATTTTATTATTTTTTTTTTTTTAAGTGGAAAAAGAAATGAGAGGGAGGAGATAAAGGTCACGAAGGATGGAAAGTTGATCAGTCAGAGCAGAGGAGAAACATGGAGGGAGGAAGAAAAGGAAAGTAAGAGGAAGGAAAAGATGAGAGCGCCAAGGAGGAAAGGAATGGAATAATTCATGAAGAAGAGGCAGAGAAAGATAAAATCTCATTAAAGGAGGAGGGTTTTTTTGGGTGGGGGGCAACAAAAAGGAGCAGAAAGGAGAGGAAAAGGGAGGCAATCCCTTTCAGATCTCCTCCAAATGGCATCATGCTTTTGTGGTTGTAGGCAGCTGCCAGACTCTGCATGTGCGTGTGTTTGTGTGTATGGCCTCCCTGACCAGGGCACAACTTATTCACAACTGTGATCCCTCATTTTTTCCTCTAACCAGCACTCAGTGAAGTCCTGACCACATATTTACGATGTTGAAAGGCACCACCTATTTTACAATCCTTCCTCAAACACAGGGCAACAGAAGCAGTTTGCTGCAGTGTGGCTCCACTGACCGACATGCTGCAGGGTTCACTGTGGGGGCTTTGACAGACATCTCCCACCATGCATCTGTCTTACATTAGGAATCAACCCACTGTGTATTGTTTTGCTACAGATACACTCTTGATTCTGAAAGAATGGGAAAAGCATTAACACACTAACATGCTAGCATACTTTTTCATTGTTTATGAGACACTCTGCCAATGACCACTTGTTTTGCTGGCGAATAAACAAACCCTTATACATCTATGAAAGTGGAAGCGAATCAAATCATGACAAAACAAGAAGAAAAAGAAAAACAAAAGACCTGAGCAAGTAAAATAAGCATCAGCACAACGCATTACATAAAAAGTTTGGTAGAAGGAAGAACATCTAGCGATGTTGGCTTGTTACTTCTTTATTTCAAAATTCACAATTTTCTTTCAGCGCTTTGGCCAAGCTTTGGTAAACCACGAATGTTCTTTCAATATCCTAATACACTCTTAGACCAGCCCATGCTAGGGTATATGAGGTTGCATGCAACACACATGCTCACAACACACCGCATTTAGTATGCACACACAGTGTTGGTCACTGGAAACTCCAGATTGATTGTGTGTGTTATAATGAGCTGTAACTGCATACGCACACTCATTTTATGGTAGAATGAGCAGAGCTCGACTTGTGTGTCATAATATCCTATGAGCCTGAGTGGAAGGTATGAGTGTGCCTCTGGGCTTCGCCAATTATTTATCAATTGAAAAAGCTTGAAATAGAATTTAAAAATCATCTTGTGCATCACATTTCATTTTGTGTGTGCTTACCTATGTCAGGCAGCTTTCAGATATCCACTTCTTGTCATCAAAATGTCTTAGAAACCTGTATTAAATATTTTCTTTGGTGCAGATTGGTCCTAATCATTTTCATATCCTTCCTAAATTCATCTCACAACAGATTGAGGTTTTGGACAAGAACAGAAGGAAAGAGGAAAAAGTAAAAGTAAAAGCAAATGAAGAAAAGAAACATTCTTGAGAAGAGAAAATATTTAAATATGACATCACCTGTTAAGCGGTTTAAATATGATAATGGTAAAGAACAGATGCCAAAAGGGAAAGTGAGGATAAAGAGCATAGGAAGCAAACAGAGGAGCGAGCAGTGAGACAGAGAGCAGGACAAGTGTCACAGAAATCCCACTAATGATCAACAGATGTATGAAGCAGTCTACTGAAGCCTCAGTTCCAGTTTTAGAGAGAGAACAGTCAGCTGTATACACACACACACACACAGGAAACTTACTTTAAGTGATTACTTCATTTTGCTGCACCTGCGCAACGCGCGCGGGTTCCCATGTGTGGTGCCTGTGTGACAGCAACAGATACACTCATGGGATACCCAAGAAAGATGGGGAAAAGCGTTAACACACTAACATGCCTAGCATACTTTTCATTGTTTATAGGACACTCTGCCAGCCAAACCACTTGTTTTGCTGGCAGACCAAATATAAACCCTTATCATCTATAGAAAGTGGAAATAAAGGTCAAATCAATGACAAAAAACAAAGAAGAAAAAGAAAAACAAAGACCTGAGCAAGTAAAATAAGCATCAACTGTGCTTGCATTACATAAAAATTTGTAGTAGAAGGAAGAACATCTACTAGCGTGTTGACATTACTTCTTTGTTCAAAATTCACAATTTTCTTTCAAGCGCTTTGGCTAAGCTTTGGTAAACCACAGGCAATGTTCTTTCAATATCCTAATACACTCTTAGACCCAGCCCATGCTAGAGTTATATGAGGTTGCATACACCTTTTACATGCTCACAAGCACACCACGTACAGTATGCACACACAGTGTTGGTCTGGAAACTCAGATTGATTGTATGTGTTATAATGAAACTACTGACACACACGCACACTCATTTATGGTAGAATGAAACAGGCTACGACTTGTATAATATCCTATAAGGAGCCTGGGTAGAAGGTATGAAATTATTACCTCTGGGCTTCCGCCAATTATTTATCAATTGAAAAGCTTGAAATAGAGAATTTAAAAAATCATCTTGTGCATCACATTTCATTTTGTGTGCTTACTATGTCAAATAGCTTTTCAGATATGTCCACTTCTTGTCATCAAAATATCTTAGAAACCTGTATTAAATATTTTCTGGTGCAGATTAGTCTAATCATTTCATATCCTTCTAAAATTCATCACAACAGATTGAGGTTTTGGACAGAACAGAAGGAAAGAGGAAAAAATAAAAAGTAAGCAAATGAAAAAGAAACATTCTTGAGAGAAAATATTTAAATGTAACATCACCTATTTCAACTTGATTTAAATATGATAAAATAAAAAGTAAAACAGATGCCAAGGAAAGTGAGGATAAAAATTTATGAAGCAAACAGAGGGAGACAGGCCAGTGAGACAGAGAGCAGGACAGAGTATCACAGGAAGATCCACTAATCGAATTGTATAGAAGCAGTCACTGACCTCAGTTCAGTTTTAGAGAGAACAGTCAGCTGTATACACACACACACACACACACTGGGGAAACTTACTTTAACAAGTGATTACTTGATTTTGCTACTGAGTTCCCCCAAAAGGGATGATATCAAGATTATAAAGCTATTTTTAACTAGCATTTTAGAATAATGTAGCATGAATAGTGTGTGTGTGTGTGTGTGTGTGTACAGTATATATCAGTCACTGCAAGATATGTATCACTTTTCTTCTTTGTTTGGTTGTAGAAAGTAAACAAAATGACAACAAAAGTATAAGTAAAACACTTAATAGGCGCTATTACTAATCTTGTTTTATTAACAGTGGATGACTACTTATATGTGAAAAAAGGTTCCATCATGATGAACTCAGAGAATTATCTCCTGACTCTGCAGTTCCCCTCAGCTCTGCGGGATATCGTCTCTTTCAGCTCATCGTTTTGGTTTTCTGGCCTGCAACTTTACTATTTTTGTTCACTCTCACTGTTCCCATCAGCACTGGTTTTTGGGTGCAGCAGGCAGCTGTTTTCAACTTAAAAGCTCACAAAGCTAAAAATTCACTGTACTGCACTTGTTCAGAACCAGTTAGCAAACACACAAAGTTAGTGGCTACCTGGTGAACGTAGTGGTGCCTTTAACACATAAAAACTCTCAGGAGTTCATGAAAACCAAAAACTGAGATAAAAAGAGAATGAATATTTAATTTACATCAGCTAGCAATTAACACAACTCCAAATCAGTGCAAATGTTGCTTTCATCTTGTCTTGCTAGATGTGTAAATAGGTGTGGTTACCAACAAGTATGTAAACTTAATAGGTGGTAATATGTCAGTGTTAATGTTCTGCTGCCCCAGAGTGGCCAAAGAATCTGAAGGTTTAAAAACTCTCCTGATTACTAGCAATGCATTTTACTGGTGACTTGTTAAGACATTGCACTGACTTCCAATCATTGTGGACAGCCTAACCCAAACCAATTCATACCTAACCCTAATCGTAACCATAAGCAATTCACACCCTTACCTTAACCAGGACGTCATATATAACATTGTGCTCATGAGGACCAGGCCTTGGACCCCATGAGAAGTCCTGGTCCTGACAAGGTCAATGTTTATACCAGGAAAGATTTCAAAATGGTAACAACATCATGCACGCATGCACACACAGACACACACACGCACAATATCTTTGTTCAAAAACCAAGTTGACCTAAAATAAGAATTAACCTTGTGGGGGCCAGCTTTTGGTCCTTTGTTTGGATATGAGTCCCCACAGTGTGATTAAACAAGTACACACACATGGTTTTATACTTGTGAGGTCCCTCTTTGACAAAATTCAATTTAATCTTATTTATACCAAAACACTGCTTTCCAAAAATGTCCTCAGAGACTTGGAACTGGTCCTCACAAAGATAGAAGTAGAAGTGCCGCCACAGATAAACATACACAGATCTATCTTCTATTCCACATCATCCTCTGTATCTCTCGTGTTATTTCAATCAAATTGTTTGCCTCCTTTTGGAGATACTGTATATAATGTGATTCTGCCAGCAGGGCAATCCACGTTTAAGTAATAACACATGAGGAGAAGCACTATACTGTTGTCTTTTTTTTTATTGGAGCGGGTTTTCTGTGGTTGCAGTAAGGAGGCTGCAGGCTGTGTATTTAATGTGTTCGGGAGCAGTCACGTTGGCCAAGCTGGCTGCAGCGTTTTGGCATAAATGTCCTTGTGGTTTCATTTACACAGAGAGTGGGACTATGTGCCTATTTATCCACTGTATTAGGCATATCAGCACTGCTGGAAGGCCTCTTGATTAATTACAGTCTGTGGTTGAAACCAGGTGTCCATTGAAGGGAGTGATGGCTGATGCATCCCTGTATTAATTCACAAACTTAAGGGGAGGGGGCAGCGGGGGTAGTCTAAAGGGGAATTAATTTAAAGGGAAACAACCATTTAAAGGCTAAATGTTTTCATTGGAGGATCTATCCACAAAAAATGGTTCCTATAAAAACTGTTGACGTGTGTTATGTGGATTATCCAGTGTAAGAGGGATACTATTTCTGGAAAGAGATGCTGCTGTTGATCATTTAAAATGTTATTTCAATACTATGAACAACACAAGCAGAATATAGAATTTCACTCTAGTTAGTATTTGATTCTTCTTTGCTATTGATCATATACTTTCTGGGTACAGTTTCATTGCAGCTGCTGGATGAAGAAAAGCTCCTGTACAAGCTC
Source organism: Lates japonicus (assembly GCA_033238685.1). Taxonomy (NCBI): domain Eukaryota; kingdom Metazoa; phylum Chordata; class Actinopteri; family Centropomidae; genus Lates; species Lates japonicus. The sequence goes on from BRZM01000001.1 coordinate 8,691,257, forward strand.
TGAGAGATGGTACAGATACAAAGCAGTGGCTTACAAATTCCACATGTTTACAGTACAGAGAGCAAATGGAGGCACAAAGTTGAAGTCATAACGACTGTGTAATTAATCTTTTTTAAAGGGCTAAAAGCAAGGAGGGAACAGTGTGTGTATGACTTGGCTGATGTTTATAGAGCATTAGCTTGATCCATCCTGTCACTGACAGTATGTGTCTTGTCCTCAAGGTTGAATGTGTCCTATTCCAGTGTGGATGTACTGTACTTGTTTTGATCAGTGTCTTCTCTCTTTCTGTTTACCATCTTCCCTCTGGATTGCAGCATTTTTCATTCCCATTTCTTTTAGCTATGTCATATACTTTCACGTTTAGGTCCAAGATGTTGTTTTATAATCTGAATTACTACCCACATTGTAAGATGCAACATGGACAGTGTTTTCATGTGGCACACAATATGCATGATTGACCTCTCACCTGCTGAAAGACTCACGAGGTGGAAAGATCTAAAACAAGATCATACAGCTGATTAGGCAAGATTTACTGTTGCAGTCCTGTCATGTTTTATGGAAAGTTATGAAGTAATGTAACATTAAGTTTTTATCTTAAACTACTGTTTTCTCTAAACTTACCTAACAGAGATGAAGACAATGATAATGATGTCAAAGGTTTATATGTGTCATAGCACCACTGCTTCTTCATGTTTGTCAGGATGATAGCTCCAAGTCATGTCATGTCAAATCCACTTTTTACATTTGTGTCAACTGTATTTCTGTACAGTATGTTTTCTTGAAGGTCCCATAGTATGGAGTCATTCTATTCATAATGTGATGCATTTCATGTGGAGACAAGGATAGTAGGGAAAGACATTAGACAATGAGGGATCACTTTTAACTTAAGCTGAGAAATTTGTAATGAAGAGAAAGACAGTTTGATTTGATAACACAGGCATAAAAGTCTGATTGTTTCAGAATTTGTGATGCCCCCCGTTGGTTGGACTTTTTGGTTACACTTGTTGCATGATGCCTCTACTGAAGATGAACTGTTTTACAGGAAGAAACAGTTTTCCATATATTTGTTGATTTCATGGGATATTTAACTTTAGGCTGAATTTATGCATCTCACCAAATGCAAATCCACAGTGATGGTCATACACCTTTGATGACTAAAATAAGATTTGTTCACTTTGCATGTTGATTACATGTCTCACTGTGATCTTAAACTTTACTCTTCTCAACTGACTTAAACACACCAGATCTTTTAGCCACAATTTAGCTATTAGCAACAATTTCAACAGCAACTGTTTTCTAGTTTTTCCTCTGACCTTTTGTCTGAGTGTCTCTTTCATCCTTCATCTTCCCTCTATCTTCAGGTTTTCATGCTGCCCAGAGTTTAAACAGCTTTGTTTTTTCCCCTTGACACGTTGGCTCCAAAAAGAGGGGAGGAGTGGAAGGAGGGAAGGAAAAGGGGGGAGGTGGAGGGAGAAGAAGAGTTGAGCCAAAACAGAGTGAAATGACAGTTTGTTTGGTCAGGACAGCCTATTACTTAGAACGCTCTAATCTTCCTTCACTTGGCCGACTACCTGTAACCTCAAACAAGATGGATGGATGGAGCCTGGAGACAGAAGCTGTGGTGTAGAAATGATTTCATTATATTTGTGGACTACTTTGTATATTTGACCCAATTTAGCACCATAAATAGAGAAAACTACCAGGTTCTGCTCGAAATAGGCACAACACGATATTTCCATAAATTTTAGCCTTAAAATAGGGTGGCACACAGCTACCAGTGGGGCAGCAAATGTTTGACTTTTTTTTAATCTGGGAAGGAAAAAGATTACAGACTAATAGAGAAGCACCAGTACATTTTAACATTTTCAGAGAAGCTCCAGGTTGCTGTATGAGGCCTTAATAATGCTTCCTGTCTGCCAGCTGTGACTGGACATCTTGAACTGATGTGTCTAAAGCAGAACAGGCTTTTCTATCTTTAGCTAAAGCTGGCTTCCGATGAAAATAAAAGTTCTTGCATACTTCTTCAAGAATATATAGATTCCAGATTTTAGTGCAGTGCATTTACACATTTTTTAGTGTGTGTGCATGTGTGTTTGTTCTCTGTGACTTTGGGGCTATGTTGATGACAGCTGTTGCCTCTGTGATAACGAGGTGATTTCCCATGTTTCCCTGGCAACCCAAAATCACACCCTGTGTCATCTACTAGTGTGTGTGTGTGTGTCAGACTGGCTGACAGACTCCTTTTTGCCCTGCTTTGTGTCTGGAATAAATGTGGACTCAATTGTTCTTCAATAGCTTTGCCATTCAACTGAGCTGTTGTTAAAAAGCCTTTGTTCTCCAATCAGGATTTGTGCAAGGTCTAAGATCATTCTAGAGGCATTAAAATCCTAAACATGTCAAACTTTCCTCTTTGGAAGCCAAATTCGCATTATGACTTGCAATAAATTTTCCATTGTTCCTGTGAAAAGTAGGTCTTTGCACCCCCGTGAGTCAACAGAAAATGTAATTAAAACAACTCCTGTCATTTGGTTGGAGCACCTGCACAGCTGTGGGTGGATCATAACGACGGTCCATGTGTCATGGATAAAGCATTCTATCTATCTGCATCCTTTCCCAGGGCAACAGCAGAGTTAGCAGTGGTAAGAGCTGCAGTCCTGAGAGGAGTGGACATTTGAAATGAAACAAAAACAAGGACAAAAAAACAGCAAGACAGTAAAAAAAAAAGTGGTAGGAGCATGTGTGGGCTCTGTGGTTTTACTTATATCCTGTTCTGTCCTGTTCTTTTCTCATCATCTAATCATTTTTTTTGTGTTTGTGGGAATTCCTGTTGCACTCCTTTATGATCCTCCCTGTTCTTTACCTGCATTTTGGTTTTAAGAAATAATTTCCCATGTTCGTTATGGGTGGCCACAGTTGCTGTTTGGAACTAGGCCTAGTCAGAGATACACAAGGGGATGAACCCTGAAATGTGATGGTATTATATCTGCTATGCATCATCTCACCTTCTACTGGACCACCCCTCTCTTGTCTCAGCATTCATCCTTCTTTTTTCCTCTCCCCCACTAACTATGTTCAATTACTGGTTGATGGTGGGGATTTTTGGCCCGCCAGACACAGACAGTGTTCAGCACACCTGAAAAATATGTACATATGAGTGTGTGCATGTGGGAGTTAAGTGTTTGTGTCTGAGCATCTGTTTTCACAGCCCAAATCTAAAAGTGAATTCACAATTACGGCAAAGCTCAAAGTACTTCAACCACTTGTGTAATCTGTTGAAGCAGTTATGATCACAGGCTGTGTGTTTGATAAGTGTCTGCAGGTGTGTGTGTATGTGTGGGTGTGTTTGCATAGTTGTTGCTCTGCATGTCTGGCAGAGAAAAGTGAGCTGATGGAGTTTTTGCATGCCTCACTTTGGGAAAGTGATTGTAAGTGAAGGTTTGTGAGTGTTTACTTAAAGGTTTTACTGATAGTGTGTTGTGGACAAGGAATCCAAAACAGGCAGTAATTTCCTCCCACCAGTGTGATAAATCTCTGATGTTTTGACACCCTGACACATTTTGAAATTGAAACATGAAACTTAAAATTAAACTGTGAAACCTGAAGTCAGTACCTAAAACTAAACAGTTTTTCAACCCTGTTCCTGTCTGCTTATGTCTAAGTTAAACATTAAAGGAGAATTCACAATATAGCAGCTAGATCCCTGATTACAGATTGGAACCAAAGAAGTATTTAAAGAAGACAGAGTAGCTCTGAACCTCACCTGTTGGTTTGATGAGTTCAAACAGATGTTACCGGACTCTGCTCTCTTAGTTTCAAGGTATAATGCTGATTGAGGCTGTGTGAATCAGAATCAAGTGTGGCAAGACATACATTTGTATTTTTTCAGTTAGCACTAGCAAAAGGTAGGCAGAGGTTTATTAACTTAACCCATGTATCTCCCTGTTTTTGTGTTTCTCGTTGAGCTTCATTCAACAGCTTTTGTTAGATTTAATTCACCAGTAGGGTTATTCCTCCCTCCAGAGAACCTTAGTGTCTGAGAGATGTGATGTACAGTGAATCCAGACATTTCTGCAATTCTTGATGACAACACATGACAAGTTTTACTTTTACTTACAAATTTTAGGATATTTTATTTTGTCAAATTCAGTAAAACACTTTTCATATGACGTCATTCATAACCCTACTCCATGTGCTCACACCACAGCAAGGAGCGTGTGTGTTCATATATATTACATATTGCGACAAGTAGAGTCACCTGTGTGTGTCAGGACCTCTAATGTTCACATGAAATCTGCTCATTGCTGAGCTCGTCTCAGATTTCCCCTGGGGGTGTATGTGCACACTCACACACTAATAACTGCACAATATAGTGTCTCAACTACCCCCTGGGAGGAGTATGCTACTATGTGTGTGTATGTGTGTTATTAATCCACGGTGGTGCTGAGAGCAGCCTGTCTGGTTGGATCAGTGCCCATCAGGATCAGGAATCATTTCGTTGGGTCTGCTCACTGGTATCACATCTCAGGCCCTAATGAGGTGGCACAGCAGCACTGCAGTGTGTGTGTGTGTGTGTGTAAGAGAGAGAGAGAGTAAGAGTGTGTGCTATCACATGCACTCTATGTCCCTTATCTGCCTGCTTTTCAGCAAAAATGTCTTTCCAAATCCAAGTGTTAATATATCCAAACGTTTTAACCCCAGTTTGGATTTTAAGATTTTGTCTGTAAAATCTCAAGAGTCAGAAAATGTCTGTCAGTTAATATTACATATTTCAGATCCATTAATCCACTGCAGCCTCTCTTTCCATTATAACCAGTGCAGCATAACTCTAATCCAAAGAATGTGTAGTAAGAACACAGGAATTATTGTGGAAAAATTAGCTGCTGACTGATATTCTTCATTTTATTCATCAACTACAGAATTGCATTAGCCCATATTGCCCATATTTAGCCCACAAACAACCCACACCAAAGATCACTTGGACTGTCTTTTCAAACAGTCTTGGTCTGGTTGTTTGGTGTGAGCCACACTATGAATTGATTGAAAGTCTTCTCACCAGCCCAAACCCACTTCACTAACGGGGCAAATGCACCATAATTCATTTTAACCTAACCAAACAGGTGAAAACAACTTTAGTACATTTTCACACCTGTAGTTGGTTGAATGAGTTGATGATTTTTTAAACTTGGAGTAGTTCCCCTTGGTTCAGTTTCTTTTCAAACACAGAAAAATCCAATTTATCAAAAATTAATCCCTACAAACCACATGAAAACAATATAAGCAGATATGTGCCAGTAGAATGCCAAAGGCATTTTAATGAAAAGTCTTGAAAATACTATACTGCTTCACACTTTGCAAAGGAGAGCTGCCTTCAGATGACTGAGCAGAACAAGGGAGCTGACACTGATCATGTACAAAGAGATGTTGAGCATCAACACATTAGATTAAAGATTGGTAAGCATGATAAGGTGACAGCCTTTTCTCTCCATCTGTTTGAATCTACCTATTGTGTATCACACTGATAGGAGTGTCTATATAATTCCAAATCAAACTTGTACACCTGGCCGTTGGGTTGGCTCAAAGTTGGACCACATTATCACCACAAACAAACCACTCCAGAGTTCGTTTAGGTCCGGAGGGAGGCCACCTCCTCTCAAAGGTCTTTGTGCATTAGTCTTAGTGGCATGCAGGAGCTGACGCATGTATGGGCCTTTAAAAAACTGTAAATCTGAGATTACTGTCTGTGTGCAGGCTGAAGTTTAAAGTGTCTGTTTTTAGTAGGTGATTTCCCCAGTTTTTGTCTTTCATCTCTGTCCTCACTGTGATCTGTGCTGAATTCTCTCAAAATAGCAGCACAGGTCTGATTAAAGTGAAGCTCAGAATTACAGGGCCTGCTGCAGTATATTTAGTTAGAAACCAGCCTGTGCCTGCAAATCTGACACATTTAACTTTCCTTATTTTAAATTTTTTTTTTTTAAATCTTTAAAAAGATTTTGTCTGGTGTCTGATTTTGTCAGTGCACTGATTTATCAATACTGTATTGAGTATTGCCAAAGATAAACCAACAACATAATCAGTAATTACAACTTCATAAAAATGTGTTACAAAATAGAACAACTGAGGCATACTCTCACAGAAGAATTGCATCTGTCAGTGTCAAACTCTGTATGGATTACTAAATACTAGATGGAAAACTGCAGTTATAATTGAAGTCAATCAAGTGACACCGATGATCTGTTCTTCTGTGATATGCCTCGGTCATTCTATTCCCCTTTGCTCAATTATCAATTACTGATTATTGTTGGTTGTCTTTGACGTACTCAATACGTGACCCGATAAATCAGATGCGCTGAACGCCAGACAAAATCTTTTAATTTAAAATTTAAAATAAGGAAAGTGAAATGATTTTACTGAGACTCAACCGTAATGCTGCGGCGAGCCTATGGTCTGAGCTTCACTGTCCGGACACTGTGTGCTGTTTTAGTGGCACAGATGCAGTGGTTTACTAAAAACAGACACTGGCTCGGCCTGCACACAGACTCAGATTCCCCAGTTTTCAAGGCCCGGCACGTCACGTCGGCTCCTGCGTGCCACTGAGGCAATGCTGAGACGGCTGAGGCCGGAACTGCTGAACCTGAATGATTGACGTGGTGGTCAGCGGCCAGCTGACAGTGTGGACGATTTGGAGATATATGGTGCTGCTCTATCGGTGTGATACACAATAAACCCGACAGATGGAGAAAAGGCTTTCGGTCGCCTCTGCTGCCAATCTTTAATGTTGATGCTCAACATCTGTGCATGATCGTCGCTCCTGCTGCTCGTCTTGGTACTCCTGCAGGGAATGTGTTTCGTATGTGTTCAGACTTCGTTAAAATGCGCTGGGCTACTGGCGCACTCTGCTTATGTTGTTTTCGTGGTTTGTGGATGGTGCAGTGTTTGAGGGAAACTGAACCGGTTAAAATCATCAGCTCAGCAAGGAATGAAAGTTGTTTTCACCACTGAACCGGACAAATGAATTGGTGCGTTGCCCGTTGAGCTGGTGAAGGGCTTTCGGTAATTCATGTGTCGCAAACAGCAGACCGAACTGTTTGAACGATCGAAATGATGTTGGTGTGAGTTGTTTGTGAGCTAAATATGGGCAATATGGGCTGTGTGCTAACAGTTGACAGGCAAATGATGTCGATCGTGAGGCCTGCGGCAATCTGTTCTTTGGTTGGGGTCCGCTGCGCGGTATAATGGAAAGAGAAGGCAGTGTGGACGCAATGTGTTTCTGAATTTTGCAGACAATCTTAAATCCAAACTGGGGATTACGTTTGGATATCAACTGCGGATTTGAAGGCATTTTGGCTGACTGATGGTTGCGTAGGTGCGTGGTGCTGCACTGCTGCACGCACGCTGCGGTGCTGCTGTGCCTCGGTGGGGCCTGAGGATGCCAGTACAGTCAGACGGTCAGGCAGACTCTCGGCGCACCACCGTGGATGACAACACGTACGCAGTGGCTCTCCTCGGGGGCGGACGCCTGGTTGACGGTGCTGCTCACCCGAAGTCGGACGATCGGCTGTGGGCGGGTTCATGAACATTTAGAGGTCTGACACACACCGGAGGCTTTCTGCCCAATGCGTATGTGTGGTTACACGCTCACTGCTTTGTGGAGTGGGGTTATGAATGACGTCATGTAATGTTTTACTGGTTGACAATAAATAATCTAAGGCCCAGTAAAAGTGAAACGTGCGTGTGGGTGGGGTACTGAAAGCTGTGGTTCACCCCGCTCGAACTCTGGAGGAGAATCAACCTACTGATGAGTAAATGTAAAAGCACTGTTGGAAGAAACTCAGCTGGCTGAGAGATACATGGTTAGACAAACACTGCCTACAGTGTAACTGAAAAAAATACAAATGTGTCTTGCCACGCAGGAGCCTGGGGTGCCTGGCCCTCGGCGTCTGCTGAAACTGAGAGCGGTCGGCTGGCGCTCTGTTGAGCTCATCAAGCTCCAACGGGCGAGGATGAAACTTCTCTGTAAACTGCTTCTTCAGTTCAATCTGCGTCGGGGATCTGCTGCGTGTGGTGCTCGCTGTGTTCCAGCAGGCATAACGAACGGGTTGACTCGTTTCTGTTGGTACAGGGTTTCATGTTCGAAATGTCGAGGTGTCAATTTATCACGCTGATGAAGTACTGCCTGTTTGGTTCGCTGTCACAACACGCTATCGTAAAACAACTGAAATGGCTGCTCACCGACCGCGCGTCACTCTGAAGTGAACGTCTGCTCATCATCACTTTCTGCCAGCGTACGGGCAACTGGCAAACACCACACTGCTCTGCTATCAGCCTGGTTCATCGGCAGATTACCTGAAGTGGTAAAATCTTTGACTTTATGATGTGTTTGAACCGGGCTGTTGAAACTGAATTAACCGAACGCAACGCTTAACTCCACGTACTGTAACGTTTTTCGGGTGTGCTGAACACTGATATGACGAACCCGCCGTCAACCGTGGTGGTGCATGGTGGTGAGGAAGAAGGATGATGCTGGTTTCAGAGGGTGGTCAGTGAAAGGTGATTCATAACGAATATGTCGACTAAATTTATGATAATGACTGAGCCACGGTTCCGGCGCTGTGGCCGCCGAACATGAAGGTAACAACCCAAACAAATACGGGTAAGCGGGGCGGGAGATGCAACGGTACAAGCCAAAAAAAATGATTGAATGATGAGAGAAAGGGCTGAGACAGGCTGAAGATATGAAGTAAAACCTGATTACACACTGTCTTCTGTTTGTCATGTTTGTTTCATTTTCAAATATCGCCTGGCCGCCCGGAAAGAATGCGAATAATCTTTATCCATGTTTATGAACCGTCAGATATCGATCACCCGCAGCTGCGGAGTGCTCCAACAAATGACGGGGATGATTTTAATACGTTTTCTGTTGACGCGAGGAATATGAATACTTTCACGGAACAATGGAAAATTGATACGAATCTCAATGCGGTTGTCCAGAGGAGGATTCCCCAGGATTTGCAATGCTGAGAATGTTGGTGCTGGCAATTGATCATTATTCGAACGCAAAAGCTTTCGGTAAAGAGGTCTGTCGGCCAGTCTGTTTCTGCCGTGAATGAGCGGTCGTTTGGGTGCCGAAACGTGAGGCTCGTTGCTCAGAACGGCGTAATCAACCTGAGATCGACAAGCACACATGCACACTAAAATGTGTAAATACGCTGCTGGAATCTGCTGTTCTTGATATGCAGAACACCGTTCGTCGGAAGCCGGCACGGCTGAATGAAAGGAAGCCTGTTCGCTGAACACATCGATTCAAACTCGGTCACAGCGGCGAACAGGCGTGTTAGACGCATCGTGACGCAAACTTCTGCGAAAATGTTGAAACTGCTGGTCTTCTCTATTGATCTGCTTTCGCTCCCGAATAAAAAATCGAGCATTATCCAGCTAGATTGAAAAAGACGTTGAGGAGGTGTGACAGATACGTGGATGCTTGCATAATTTCAGCAAGTCTGTAATAATGCCAGTTTGGCCCAGAAAGACAGGCATCAGCGGTGAATAGCAAAAAATATGAAGCCTCCAGGATGGGTTTCTCACCCATGTCCTCAACTGATTTCAACTTTTTATTGACAATGTAACAGCAATATACAGCATACAAAGTCCTCAAAAGCCATCCCAGAATTCATTGCATGCTGGCCCCTTCTCTCTAAGGCTGGGGGCAGAACCCAGCATCATATTATGGTGAATTCTACATAGCCCATCTTAATTAGGAGGGAGATGTACATTTAGCCAGCTCATCTAACATCCGATCACAGCTACACATTCATTGGCCACGTCCTTGCCAGGAGGTCGCTCCCAAAACTGGAAACAACAACAATGCACTTGTACACCACAGAGCAGAATCAAGCTGGAAGCCAGTGACCTTAACAGCCACAAGCCAAAACGTGTCTTGAGATGTTGAAATTACTGCTTGAATTCAATATTTTGCTGAGGAATTCTTTTCCAACAATAACACTCTGCTTCCACAGCACTTGTGTTAATAGGCACAGTTTTTAAAGTTAATATAGTCTCATTAATTTCAGTGAAGCATGATCTTCCAACACTAGGGCACTTATATTTTCCTTTTATTGTGGGTGTTTTGTTTAAGCTCACCTTCAAAAATGATTCATCGCTACATTAATATTGGTGTAATATACTTTGGAAGTTGGACTACCTTGTTCCAAATACCTGAAAAACCTATTCTGGGATCTCACCCTTAGTGCAAGAAGCCAACTTCCAGGCTGAATGTATGTTTCTGTTAAGCACCATGAGGAGAAGGTAGCCAAGCGTCTTGTGCAGCTACACAAAGGTTAGTCTTTCTATAGCGAGTGAGTAGATTATAACAGCTTCCCTTTGAACATGTTTGCATATCCTCTGGAATATGTACATGCCGTAGAACCATGTTTATGTAATGAATTAAACAGTAGGTGTTTTTGTGCAACTGATGTAATCCAGAGTGAGAACAGTGTCTTTGGTGGTCCTGGTATGTGACATTGTATATTATACATATTAAGCATTATATAACACAGAGTCAGTACTTGGTTAAGTAATCATTTTACAAGACCAATGGTCTATGGTTTCAGTCATCCACAGAAAAAAGGGTTAGGGTCAATTTTGTCTCATGAAATATGCACTGAGCTTGGCTGATGTCAGGAATTGGTCACTTTAAGATTTGTAGATGGTCACTATTCAATAAAGCATAGCTTCATAAGCAATGCATCAGGTCTCGTCAGGTCGAGGAAGTATCAGCATTTTGGGATTTTCTTTCTCTCTCTGTCTAAAAAAATAGAATAGACTCCCTTTATGACTCAGCATGGGTATAAAAATAAATTATCCACAAAAGAAGCTTAATGTCTGGTAAAAGAGCACATTCTGGAAGTACACAGTTGGCACTGCTTAAATAGTGTTTAATAAGTACAGTAATTAGTGCAGTCATGTGAGCATTACTGCTCATCTGATTACACAACGTAAAAAAACACATGACAAACATCAATGGTATCCCAGTCATTTTATGAAACCAGTGAACTCTGACCATGGGAATCAGCCCAACCCAGTTGACACACTTACACTTTACAAAAGCATCTGTTGTAACAATTATTACAACAATACAATATACAATTATTTAAAGTTTTATTATGTATCATCATGTATTTTATGTTTTTTGGAAATATATAAATGATACATGTCCCAAGCAAATGTGCAGGATCAAGCCAAAGTCTAAAACTTCTTGCAATAAGTTACTGTTCAGATTAACATTCCCTTCTTCACTGATATCATACAAAACACTGCACACCATTATACAAAACATAGTAAAGCATGAATTAAAAGAAAGCAGTTGTAATCAGAAGTCAGGAGCATTAATTGCTAAGATATAAAACATTCATGATGCAGAGCTAAGATGAATTATGTCAGAAAATATAATAAAATAAATTAGATTTCTGTTTATGTATTTTGTTTTCTATTCTCTCTGTATATTTTTTGCAATACCTAAATTCAATAATAAATAGACCCTAACACCACTGGGGGAGATCCTACGTGGTAGATGCCAGCCTGATTGAGGTCCCACCACAATCTAAAGATCATTTCGGTTCATTGACTTCCAATAAAACAAAGATTTACTAAGATGCCATTAGGAAACTGAGCCCTCATCTACATCAATAGCACAGAGGCTTCTGCTGAGACAAAAGCCTTTGTCAGGATCACAGTGCTCACTCTGCAGCCTGTAGAGACATCAGACTGGTTTATGACAGACAGGTCAGCAGGGGGGCGGGCAGTGGGTTGAAAACATGCGGCACAAGCACCCACACACACTCACTTTTAATTGTGCACATGTCCGTGTGCGTGAAAGTTTTTAAAGGACTCAAGGCAAGTGTGTATTGTGTGTAAAAATGCAGGCAAACTTGGAGACAACACACGCACACACACAAATACATGCATATACACTGTGAACCCCCTAATGTGAGACCTGTGACCTCTCCCTCTCTCAGTGAGAGTGGGTTTCTAGGTGTGTGTGTGTGTGTGTGTGCACGCGCGTGTGTCAGTCAGTCAGGGTTGCCAGGCGCAGTGCCGCACCTGCCATTGGAATGAAAATTAAAGGAGTGGGACAACTGGGAAAAAGATGGACACACACAAACATAACAGTGTGATTGTAAGTGTATCACAGTAACTGAGATTATAGTAGAAGAACACTACTCCGTTGTTTTACACTTTGACTGACATATTTTTGACTTTTGTCTATTAAAGTCCCACTCTGAGATAGGAGGAACCGGAGGAGCACATCTACATGGTCAGAAAAGAACAATGTGGACCGTGTGGAGTGTGATGGTGGGGCAGAAACAGCTGTGCTGAGACAACCATATAACTTTATCATCCCCCTCCTTCAGGCGTGATGCATTTAGTTATATTTTGGAGAAACCAGTGTTTGGAACATGTGCATGCTGCATCAGTGGACAGCAGAGGGGCGGGTTATGCTGCAGGAGTTGTTTTACAAGTTGAATGGATGCTTTGATACTTTTTTCCCTCGTGAAAACTTGTCATCAAAGGAATACATTGTAGCTGACTGTTGCTGAAGCTAACCACAGCAAATCTTTTGTCTGTAAAGAAAAGAAAATGCAAACTTTTACAACCACCAATTAAGTCTACAGGGTTAAATGTGTGATACTCAAAATCTTTTGGCTAAGTCCAACCAGATGTGGATTATTAGAGGTAAAAATTTTAAACTTTGCGATCTTCACCCTGGCACGTATTTGGCTTCCCAGAATCTGTTATTAAACATAGGAAGAGACTTGCCTTTATGTCATTTTTAAACAAACTTTTCTGTTTCCCTTCTGTGCTTTTCATACATTTGTGTGTTCGGAGCTGACCCACACTTCAACTCTGATATGCGCGGAGGATGATGTAAACCCTCATGTGCTATAATTGTATGCCAATTACCCTTTTGCTGTATGTACAGAAGCTTATCAGACATCATGTCATCCACACCAGCATACAGTTATTCTCTTGTATCTAGAAATCTCCCTCTGTTTGTGTGTGTGGTGTTTTTAAAAAAACTTAAATTGCCCCGTTATCTAAAGACATCAGTGCGCTCTATGCCAAAGATATTCTTAAAGTGTTTTGAGGCAAGTCATGAGTCTGTCTGAGTAATTGTCAAGTCAAGTCTTAAGCCTAATTTTTGTGACTTGAGGCATGTACACAGTGTGTAACAACAGTGATTATCACATGTCACATTGTGTGAGATGGATCCAATAAAATCCTGCATTCTGTGATTGGACAATATGATTTTTGAGGCGTATCATATCTCATGTTTTCATCTACCACAAGCGTAAACATTTAAGTCAAATGCTTCATACGCATCATGAAGTTCCCCTGTAATTTTTATGTGCAAACTATACATGTGCTTATAAAGAGGTGGATGGAAGTGCACTCACTAACTTGCCTTATTTATCAGTGGTTGTTGTTTTGTATTTAAAATTATTCTGCATCATACTGTATCATGACATATTCCAGCTGGTTTGTAGACATGCGTCATGGCACCAATCACATTGTGAAAATTCAGTCCCTCATTCCTGACACAATCTTTGTGAATTTTTAATGCAGGCTGTCTTTAGTCGACAAATCCCTGAATCAGCTGTCAGTGAGAGGATATGACAGCGTGACTCAGGACCAGAATTTTAATAGAGGAACAAAAATTTCACCACATCGTACATGGGTGACTGACTCAGGTCCCAGTCACAAGTCTGTACAAAGGCTATACAGTTTCTGCTGCTGCACTGAGGTCCTTAATAGAGATTAATGAAAGTCACTGATGACAATGAGAGACTATAAAGAAAAAAAAAGTTTCACCCAGGTACCAACACAGATATACAGTAGTGTGACACATACTGAGAACAACACAGTGTATGTCCCTGCCCCTTTCCACTCCCCTCCTCTTACCTCCCACCTTTCCCTCCTCTCTTCAACCCCTCCCTCTCTCTCTCCCTCTCTCCCCTCTTGAATTAAGTCCATTATTCCTGCCTGCTCACCCTCTGAGCACTTCTACTCTGCTCAGCTCCTGTGAAAACTCTGTGTGTGTGTGTGTGTGTGAACTCCTCGCGTGTGTGTGTTAAGAGGAGTTTTATGTGTGTGCATAGGGTTGTGTGTTTTTCTAAGTGGCGCTGGAGTGTAGCTGTTCATCAGTGGAGCTGACTGCAGACAGGGGAATACTCAGATCTCACTGCGCTGCCGTTTAACTTGCACACCGGCTGCCTTTTGGACTTTTTTTTTTTAAGTCTCACTGGACTTTTTCGCACCAAAGTGGGACTCTGCCGCTGCTCTCTTTCTGCCCTCCAGGCACCATTCCCACCACTGGAATTACTGAAGATTTTTTTCAGTTTTAGAGGAATTTCTATGTACCTCAAACGTAATTTTATTCATCCTTCCAATTTATGGAGTTTAAAATTCACTATCAGTTGTTTCCACCTGAACTTCTCTGTACATTCACATTGAATTCAGACATGCTCAAGCCTGAGAATGGGTGTTTTGCAAGCACATAGCAAGAGCTCAGTGAGTGTGTGTAGGTGTGTATGCAGCACTCGCTATACTGTTAGTGTATAATCAAGAGGGATCTTCTCATATGGACGTTTCTTTTCTTTTTTAATGCAATGGAGAAACTATGAGAGGTTGAACATCAAAAAAACAGTACTGTAGCTATGGAAACGGTCAGTGCTGTCGGATTCATTTCAGGCTCAGGTGGATGCTGATCCCAACCCGGAATGTTCTGAACTCTTTTGGAATTTGGTTGCCCTGGAAACGGATGGACAGGTGAGTCCATTTTGACTGTGGTCCAGTCAGGAGCATTTCAGGTCACTGCTTACAATTTTTTTTCATCTCTCATTTTAAGTAATAATCAAGTTAATGGTGTGGCACATAAAGTATTCATGGGTGCTAGTAGCAGGCAGCACTGTACATTAAATTTTTGAGGTAAACACTCAAATTACATACTTGTGTCACTGTGCATTTGAAAGATGATTCTGACCTGGCTGAGAAAATCCAAAACATTCAATCACAAAATTAATTTGGTTATTATGATGTATGAAATAATAACTGCAAAACTGCTAAAGTTCAAGTTTTATGACCTCATCTCGAGGAGCCATTACAAATCCAGATATCTTTCTATAAGTCATGCTGATGACATGTGAGCTTCTTCCTCAGAGAACTGAAATCTGCTCTGTTGTTTCATTTAAGACGGCAGAGTGAGTTGTCTCCCCTTGGAGAGTTGTTTGGAGCAGCTCCAGTCAGGAGACCAGAGGCAGCCCTGTAAGGTCCTGACTTACTGCTGCTTCTGGGTTTAACACAGCCAAATGGATAGCTACCAGCTATCAGCAGGCTGCCCTCGCCTTAGTGGCTCCTTCATTGTCTCTCTTTTCAGAGCTAACGACACCAGACAAGAGGTTTAAGCTATATGACCACTGCGAGGCAGTTTTCCAATAGGATTTTGATATATTTCTTCCTTGTAATAGATCAAGTTGTCCACAATAATATTAATCCAGTCACCCCTCCCCACTCTGGCTGTGCAGGGAGAACCGATAAGAAAGATTAAAAAGACATCCATCATGGGTAAGCCACAACTTCTGCACTGTGGACATCAGCACAGCACTTTTAGCTGACTCCACTTTTTATTATTTCTTCCACTTTTCCCATTCAAACATTGACTACTGATAATTTAGCCCCAGTGAACAAATGCTAGCCACGGGTTTGCAGGCTGGGAAACTTTCCATTCATGATGCTGGGCCAGATGGCTCTGTACCAGCAACCAGCAGAGAGCTGTAGCCTCCCCGGCTCCTTCATTCACTCCTTGTCTTTCAGAACAACCAGGCTCACTGCCCCGGAATTGTCTCGCTTTCTCTATCTCACTTTGTTTCTGCAGCTTAAATCCTATTAAGACTGGTAGTCACTTTTGGCTTCCAGCTACTTTGACTGTTGAGTGTGTGTGTGTGAGTATGTGAGTGTGTGAAACTTTCATTTACTCTTTTAACTAGCTTTGTCCCAAGACCCTGCGACTGTACTTTTAAGCTGCATTACACAGAGCCTGCTTTTGAATTCTTCTCTCAACCTCCATATGACTGAGCTTTTTACTTCATGTGTGCCTGGTTAAAACACTGTAAAGACTTGTTCCAACCTAACTTTCACCTTCACTCTTAGCTTTGCCTCTCAAAATAAATAACAGTTATGGGTCATTTATATCACAATTATAATACAGACCAGTATTACCCTGTACTCTCCCTTTAGCTTGATCAGAATTCTCTCTCTCCATTGGTGGTCTGTCTTTATCAGTATCATTTCTTCTCCTAGTTTTCAGGGGAAATGAGGCACTGCTCAGCTTTTTCTATTCTTCTGGTGCAAAAGCAAAATGCTCTCATGCTTCAAACCAATAATGCTGTCACAGCTGTAGAAGTCAGACCTTTGCTTGCTGCACTTCTGCTTCTGCTCCTTCTAGGAGTTGTTTGTAAAAGTCTGCAGAATGTTGATGTGCAGCCATGCTTCCCTGCATCACCTACTCTTCCTCTCTTGCTTTTCTCTGGACATCTAAGCCTTTCTGCTTTCATGTGTGGGTTTTTTTTTTCTGTAAATGAAGCAATCAGGCCCGTAAGTCAAGCAGATTTTTATCTGAGCTGAATCAAAACACCACAATGCTTTAAATGCTACAGCAGCAGAAAGGTTTACTCCAACAGCCAAGTGGGAATGAAATGTGTGGACACTAACTCTGTGGATGCTTTCCCTTACCTTAACCATCATAATTACATGCTGAACACCAACCCTGTCTTTAACAGTAAACTAGTTGTTTTTTCAACACTAAGTTAAATGGTTAACCTTATGGAGATCAAACAGAAATGGTCCCCATATGGGAGGGTGGTCTTGACAGCGTGATGAATACAAAGCATGCAAGCACACACCATTAGTCTTTTGCTTGTTGATATACCGTATATTTGGAGCACATTTTATGAAACGCACGTCAGATTTATGGCAAAACAATTTATGAACTTGAACTCAAATAGCAGTAAATAACCAAAATGAAAACAGTTGGTGGCAGGAAACTTGTGTCGGCAGTTCCAATGCATTTCACATGTGTTTTATTGGTATCGAAATGACACAGTTTGATAAGAATGTAATGATTTAACTCTTTGTTGTGTGGTTAAGTGGAACCATAAATGGACACTTTACATTCTTTAAAGTCAATGTTATTGCTTTCAGTGTATGTGATTAAACTACCCACCTCCCCTCTGTTTCCCTCTCTCTGCTTATTCTAAACTGACTCACCCTCAGCATACGTCCGCAGTCTTCCCTCCTCTCCTTCCACCTGTTTCTCCTCTTCATCGCTTTGTTTTCTAATACTAGCTTTCTCGACTCACTTAAGTTTTTAGAGCTAGTTTAGAACTGATATTTCAATTATCAATCACAATAACCCCCCCTGGAATCTAGTGCAAAAGCCACCAGTAACCTGCTGTTTCAGTCATTTTTCTCTGTAAAGCTGTATGCCCCCCCTCCTCCTCACCCCCTCTACCTCATTCTTCCTCTTCATCCCTCCATCTATCCATCCCTCCCTCCTTTCATTTCTCCATCACAGGGAGGCTTAGACTTGTTGGTCACAGGCCAGGGAAACTATTTTTTTCCCTGCAGACAAAACAATTGGCTCCTTTCTCTCCATCACCTCTCGCCTCGCTCATTTTCTTCTCCATCCCTCGCAGCCTCCCTCCATTGCATTCTCTTTTTCCATGGGACTGTATGCATGTAGCCAGGCTGCAGGGCTACAGCGGTGTAACGTCTGAATCTTGATCCGCCCCCCGTCTCCCTCCTCCTCTTCTGCATCTTTGTCCTCCCTCTCTCTTTTCCTCTTTCTCTTACTCCTCCCTTCCTTCCCTTCTTCTACCTTCCTGTTTCTCCCCTTTTCCTCCCTCCTTCATTCACCTTTTCCTAATGCTCCATCCAGTTTCTTTCTCCATCTCTCACTCTCTTCCTTCTTGTGCTTTTTCCTGTGATCTCTTTCTTAATATTCTCTTCTCTCCCTTTTTCTCCCTCTCACTATCTCATTTTACCTCTCTTGCCTCCTTCATTTTCTGCCATTCCCACCCCTCCTCGCCTTCATATCATCCCTACCTTTGTTTTTCTCTTTTCCTTGTAGCTTATTTGGCCTTTTCATCCCCTTACTTTCTGTCCTTGTCTCCTTTTCTATCTCCCTCTGCGGCATTCTCTCTATTAGACCCTCTCCTTCTTCTCCTATAACCTGTGGTAGTGGAGGGCTACAGGTTAAACTGCTGATATCCATTCACTCATTATTGCATGCTGTACTGTAGGATTGCACTCTAACCTCACTTTGAAAAGCCTGTCTAACCCTGAAGGCGGACCGCTTTGTCTGCCTGTCTCTATTTAGGGTGTTTTTTGACAGGACGGCTCCCCCCCCCCCCACCAAGAATCTCCCTCTCTCTCTGTCTTTCTCTTTATTTTTAATCCACTCCCTCTTGGCATGCCACTGCAGTGTGTCTATTGATGCTGAACTGAATGCAAGTGTCAGCGGGTCCAATGGCTTTTTTATTAAGATGCATTATGGAGCATGCAAGGAGTTTGTGTATTGCGTGTGTGTGTGTGTGTGTGTGTGTGTGTGCAGATTTAAGTGTTGAGAAGCAGAAGTTTGTGTGAGTATATACGGACGCATGTATATGAATGTACAAGTGTGTGTGTTTGTGTGTGTGTGCCCACTCAGGCTCTGGGCTGAGTCGAGGATGTGCGAGGAACCCAACCCATGATGGCCGATCTAGAAGACACACACACACACACTGAGACACACACGCAGAGAGCTCGGGGAGACTCAGGGGATCAATGGGACAGCTCGTTCCTTTTATAGCAGCCGACAGGAGTGTAAGAGCTTCACTGCTGCCCCTGTCACTCCCAGGGACTGTGACGTGAATTGTGTGTGTGTTTCTGTTTGTGTGTCACGGAGCTGCAGCTGATGAGAGCACTGACGTCCCTTTCCTTGAAATACTGCAGTGTCTTTGCACCTTGAGTACAGACACAGTTTTGCCTTCTTTCTCTTGCCTCAGACACAGAAACACAATTTACTAATATGTTTTGCACAAAAAAACACTTCTTTATTGCTGACTCTGAGAAATTTGAAGTTTCCTGCTGAATTTTGCAGACCAGAGGTATAAAAGTAGCCCTCACAATTCACACCTCACAGCACCTCCTTGTGCACTCCTGAAACAGTGGGTTTTGGCAGAGGATGGCAGGTTGTGCACTCTTCAAGGCTTGTATATGTGCTTTTGTCCATTCCAGAGTGTGTGTGTATCTCTGTGTGTGTTTACAAACTGCAGGGTATGTGGGAGTTTATGTTCCTGTCCAGCTCTGTCCTGTTGTGTTGTGGCCTGGGAGCCGTGAGCTTATGAGAGCTCTCCTGTCTCCACGCCTCAGTAGCTCCATTATTCATAAAACCTTGTGCCAACAGCCTGGACGGGTCTGTGAGTGCAGGGTTTGTAAGTGTACGTTCTCATCTTTGTGTATTTCAGTATGCACGTGTGCATAAAAAGTGATCACTCCAGGTTTCTGCGGTACTGCGGAAATTCCAAAATTGAAAAGATGTGCCAGCCTAAAATGACTGATGTGAATTTCTGGGAATTTAATTGAAAATCCACTATGCTTTAGCCCACATACAAACTACACACCAGTCAGTCATCCTCACTGACCATAGATATCTAAATTGTCACCATGTGCAAGTCAAGAAATTAAGAAAGAGTTACTTCCATTAAAATATGCCTAATTTACTGCCATTACGCATGCACAAAATATATTTTTATTGTGATGAACAAAGTAAATGTATGGCATCTTGAGGAACACCATTTGGAGGTGCATTATGTTACATTTTGTTACAGATGTCACATTAACATGTAGTGTAACAGCAGGGTGTTAGTGCAAGCCTGTCACCAGAAGTCCAAATGCACACTGTGTCTGGGCCCATATAGGGCTTCAAGTTTTGGAGAAGGGGTGAATACTTTGGCCGATCTGGGATATCACTTGAGCTTTGGCGTGCACCAAAGTCTACTAAATTTAGGTTGCTGTTGGTCCAATTTTGTCCATGTGGATCATCTTAAGAATTCTGAAGCTTCTTAGTTGAAAAATTCCATATTAAGAAAGATAATAATTTTATACCTAGTACTGCCGCAGTCATTGTCAGACAGATCAAGTCTGGCGTTCAGAGCGGAGTTAAGCCTAATATTGGCCAAGCAGCTGATTTCACTCGAAGACACAAGAGGGGATTTTACAGAGAGGAATACAGAGTGACAGAGGTAATTGTTAGATGGTGGAGAAGAAACAGATTGAAAGTGAAAAGGGAGAAAAGCAGACAGTCTGCCTATTACTGACTGAGTGCCAACTGTGAGGTGTAATATAATAAAGGAGACTGTTTCTCCTAAAAAGCTTTATTGTTCCAGCTGACCGCAGAGTCCAAAGTACTGAAAGAGAGGTGTGTGTCCTGTGCACATTTTTTACAACACAGTGTTCATATACATGTAAGTTTATAAACCAGTGACCTCATTACTGCTCCTGCTGCGGCAGGGCTGTGGTTTACAACAACACACTTACAACCGAGACACCAAGTTATTGGGGATTTTTCTGAAACAATAACAAATCTGTCACTTTAAATTTCAACTCCAGTTCTCTAATAACTTTATAGAGATTCTTTTCTGTACTCCCTGACCATGCTCAATTGACAGCAAGTCCCCACATACTCAGAAACAGAGATTATAGAGGCCATGTGTAAACCAAATTATTAAAAAAACAACATTGTGAGGCTTTGAATAATGTAATTTCTATATATTACTGTGTAATTCAATATTGACACCAAAATCTCACTACCAAGGCCAACAGTCTTTCACTTTGTTTTGCCCATCTCACTCACAAGTTACTTTCTGTTAAGCAACGATGCACTGATCCATTCACATATCCATCCATGTCACTGTCAGCTCATTAGTCCTCAGCAATGAAGGGGTCTCATCTGGTGATACACTCTGCCAGTGTGCAGGGAACAAGAGAGAGTGTGAGCAAGCAGGAGAGAGAGAGAGAGAGAGAGAGAGAGAGAGAGAGAGAGAGAGAGAGAGAAAGCGAGGGAAGCCGCTCTGAGTTGGCAATGCCACAGACATACAGAGATTGTGCATGGCATGGCAGTGGGCATGGCATATCTCTATCACACACACACACAGTCTTCCTCACCATAGTCTCTGTGTGTGTGTCTCTGTGTGCGTGTGTGTGTCTGTGTGTGTTTTGGATACTCTCCCTGAGTCTTGCTGTAATGTGAAGAGATTATAGTGTTGTTGCCACAATGGAGGCTGGCATTAACACAGCCTGGCAGGGGCATCAATCTGGCTCTGACTAAATATACCTCAGACGCCAGTGTTTGTGTGTGTGTGTGTGTGTGTGTGTGTGTGCAGGGGCATCCCTGGCACAAGCACACATATGCTTGTAGTGTCCATTTCTAAATCCGCTCTTTTTCTCTCTCTATTTTTAGACCTCTATTCCCATGTCTGACGTTTTTGTCCCGTTTTGGATGTGAGAGGTGAACTTGGTCGTCCTTCACGGGAGGAGCAGTGGATCTACCAAGAGAACTCTGAAGAAACAAGGAGGACGTTATAAAGATTACACTGAATATTAAGAACTTAAAAGGAAGACTTGAGACTGAAGCTCTGCTAAAGCAAACAGCAAGAGGGAGAATCTGTTTAGGGCTTGTGAGGCTGATCCTGAATCCTTGCCAAAAGAACTAATCAGTCCAAAGACGGGTGGACTATCTAATATATTTGGTATTGCTCTGAATCAGAACTAAAACAGGACAAAACCAGTACAAAGTAGGACAAATATTGGGCATTTATGGTAAGTGGACTCTAAGGCAAAAATAGGCCAAAATCCAGCTGAAAACCACAGTAAATTCACTTCATTGACTCAGATTTTCAGTCGAAAGAAAATTCTAATCGTACCAAGATGATGACCATGATGATGATGATGGCGGCCATGATGGTCACCTGCAGCTCTCTGCTTCTGCTGGGTCTAGCCGCTGCCCATGCTTCTTCCAGCACCATGACCCGCACTTCCTCTTCATCTTCACCATCGTCTTCCTCCTCCTCATCCTCACCACGCATGAAGCTCTCATATAAAGGTAAGAACCAAAGCTTTGAGGAGGAATGTTGAAGAATTCATGTCTAAAGGAGGGAAATTTGATTCGCGCGTGGTGGTTTGTTGATGCAGGCATCCATGTGTGAGTCTTTGTCAACGCCACTGCCCACAATACTTACAAATGCATACTTTATTCTGTGTACGCACACTCACACACACAAGCACTTTCTAGCTAGCCATATCCCTTTTTCAAAGTAAACAGTCCTGAACAGTAGCCAGGTGCAATTTGTGGTAGCTGTGATTCACAGCCACACTCATACACAAACAGATGCGCATGCACACACACACACACACACACATTGTGTTTCATCTTGGGTATTGTAAGTTAGAGGAACGCAGCTCAATGCCCAACACAACCACATAAACCAGGGATGTGTTCCATCATTGAAAGCCGGCAATTACAGCCTGATCTAACTTGCCAAGGACGTGAGGCTCACTGAAGGCCATCTGCCCAGTTGAGATATGTGCTCCCTTTAATTTCAATTGAAGGTAACATGTAGCAGACAGGTTGGGAAGGTGGCAGAATATTTTAGTTTTGGTTGACACGTGAAGGACTAAAAGAGATCCTGACAACCTCATACATCACTGAAATAACTTCTGATTTTATTTAGCCAGGAGGCAGCAGAACACAGTGAACAGCAGTTACTCAATACTGCTGAGTATTCAGTTGTGTCTGGCTGATGAACAGTTTTACTTTGGGATAATATACAATGTCCAATCAAATACCAACAGTCATAATAAGCAATGTTATAAGCAGGAAAATATGCAAGTTGGTGGTCATTGAGAAAACTCCTAACATTGAGATTCAAGATCCAGAGGTCAGCCAGTTGGTCTGTTTGCCCAACAAGCAAAGCATGTTAGCATGATAGCATGCTAGTGTTAGCATTTTAGAATAACATGATAAATGTAAGAACATTATCGTGTCGTTAGCATGTTTAGCGTTGTTCACTAAACATGTTAATGTGTGACGTAGCTGCAACTAATTAGAGAGCTGAATTGAAACTGTTTCTGTTCCAGAGGTAAGAACCCTGGTGCAAACTTTATAATATTATGAAAAATACCATATAAGTGGCAGTTTTTTGAAAAATTATCTAATGTTATTAGTCCAATTTTCATGTTTTTAGCTGCTTTAACAAACACCATTTTCCATACTGTAAGCCCTATATGTTTGTGGGCTAAACATCACAACTTAACAGAAGAAGCATTCCTATTTCTGGTGTAGACAGGAAGTGAAAGAATGATATTACAGTGTGTGCAGAGACCATACAGCCTCACAGAGCAACTACAGTTGTTGTAGACTTTTGATTATTCGAAGTCTCAAGGACTTAACTCAAGGACTTAGTAAATTTATGGGTTACTTGAGAAGTTTGTTCTTTGTTTTGAAAAATAACATGCAAACTATACATACTAAAAGAGGAGAGACATAACAGTGTACATAACCAACACAAACACATTTGGATTCATTTAAAACTTCTTTTTAAAAAACATTTATTAGACAAAAGGCTCAAGTATGTGCCATTTTTTTTGGGCCCAAGATTTAATTGTCACCACAGTATGGTTGAAATGAGCAATTCACGTTTGCTGAAAATGACACATTAATATAAAACAAGAGCAGTAGAACTTAAGTCCCTGATGTCATGCAGGCGGCTGTTGGGTGGCGTCAGAGTCTTAATTAAACTTATAAATTCACATTAGAACAATGGAAGACTAATAAAGCCATTTTAATGTTGAAGCAAAGAAGGCCTTGGTCTTTTCCTTCTTAAGTTCTTGGTCTAATCTGGGCCAGCAGGGGAGGATGCAGTCCCTTTATTTCTTCAGCTTCTTAGGCCAAGAGCACAGTTTTTTTCCACTGGCTTGGGGTAACTATTATAGCTTAAGTTTACAAATACAAGCTGAATTTTCCTGGGCATGATTCCCCCAGAATTTGTTCTTGCCAGTTTGGAAACAGCAAAGACACTCAGTTTTTCCATTGAAACCAATATAGTGTCATTACTGTCAGAGGATTTTGTCCTGACTGTTCACAAGTCACTGGCCTTAGGACACAGCTCAGAAATGATATTTAAACACTATAATTAAATGGTAATCTTCTTTATCGACCACATGACTTGTTGCAGTGCGGTGGCCAACTAACTGATTTGGATCTGATGACTCTGATGACTTGAGGTTGTTTTGATTCTTTGATCACAAAGTCTCTCTTAGATCATTGTTTATTGTTACTTATTAACTTTAAAACAAAAAGTAAGCATATGGTTAATGGCCAACACTGTGAGTTTAAATAGCTTTTCAGAATTTGCATGTTGCAACAGGAAGAGGGCATGTTCAGCTCATTTGTTCCAACACAGTCACATAGATGTTGTTGTTAAGTTGTAATAATAACAGCTTGATCACAGTTCGAAGATTGACCAAAGCTCTGTCTATCTCAAATTAACTGAAGGTTTCTAGACTACTTCTGATACACACACACGTATGTACACACAAAGTCTCATGCACGTTCACACACTTCAAATCTTTCCTGCTGTGTGGAAGTTGTGGATGACCATTATTACAGTAAAATTTTCAAAGCCATAAACTAGAAGCTGTTGTGTGTTGTTAAACTTTTGGATGCCATCAGTATATCAGTTACAACAGAAGGCAGATTGAGAGGTGCCACCCTCCATAATGCTGTGTATTTGTGCATTTTCAGAACTGCAGCAGTTCCATGGAGTGCGCCGATTTGAGCTGGAGCGCTCCTGCTGCTTCAGCGCTCTGCTGTTGGATGAAGAAAGAGGCCGTCTATTTGTCGGGGCGAAGAACTTCCTGCTGTCTCTCTCATTGGACAACATCGCCAAGCAGGAACATAAGGTTGTTCAGGAATTCCATCAATTGAAGAAGTTCTACAACTGTAAAATATGTGTATTGTTTCTGAGGTTTCAACACATAAAAACACAACACGCACTGTAGTCCTTTAACATAAAGCAGTATTATAATTACTGTATTTTTCATACACTGTATTACATAATCCTATACCTATACCTACCCCATTTGTCCTCTCATTGGCGACCTCATGTATCTCTATCATGAAATTACTTTATTACTTAATTTGTGTCAATTACAAACCAGATCAAAGACATTACGCAGGCAAGGAATGGAAATCAGGAACTTGCTCTTATTTGCAACCAGCGCCATATTGTCTGATTCCTAAGAAGCATTTATTACTGCTGTTATCAAAGTCAGGCCACAAATGCGTCATGAGTTTGTTTTCATGTAAACCTAAAAGTGCTGCAGAAGGAGAAATATTCAAAGGTGTGGATACATTTTATGAACATGCCCCTTTGAACTTGACTGAATCATATCCTTGCACATATGAGACTACTCAAGTCAGTGGCCTCACGGGTAAGAGAGGAAGAAAGAAAAATGTGGGATTAATAGAGAAAGGTAGAAAATCAAAGGGATGGACAAAGATGAAAAGAGCATTTATCCAAAAAAAACAAAAAAAAACTGTTGTGATTAATATCTAAAATGAAATATTGCAACTGAAGCCTTTGGAGTATGTAATAGTCACAGCCTATGTTTTAAGTTACAGAAGCACGCTTGTGCAGACTTGAATATACACATTGCAGTACATAATAGACTTACACAGACATACACATGCCGACAGAAATGCTTAAATGTATAAAGACACAAAAAAACCCACAGCTATACTAGCAGACTACAGCCTACTACAAACATCTGTCCACAGCTGTTTGGAGTAAATTACACGTTTGGTGCGTTAGATGCGAAACCTCTGTTGGTTTTAGGTATAGGGTTGAGTTTGATTTATGACCTTGGTGTGCAGATTCACCATAGCTGGAACTGTTTTCCAATGATGTGGGTTAGGAAGGGGTTGAGAAGGGAGGACAAAGAAGTAAAGATAGAGGAGAAAGAAGCAGATAGGAGAGGACAAGTGACAGAGAGAAAGAAGGGACGTGGGTTCAACAGAAGTATGGAGAGACTGAAGGAGGGGAAGTGAAAACCTTTATTTTTCCTGACCTCTTGGTGTCTCAAAGGTATATTATTAATTTAGAGAGGACAAACACTTTTTTGGTTTTTAGTTACTGTAAAATAGTAGATTAATCCAGATAATTAACAATATGTGTTTCAGATCTACTGGCCTGCCCCTGTCGACTGGAGGGAGGAGTGTAACTGGGCTGGCAAGGATATCACGGTAAGTCTTTTTACGTCACTGTACCTTATGCTAATCTCATCCCATTTCTCCTCTGTTTTACTTTTGTTAATAAAGAGACCAGTTCTGTGGGCCCTGGAAATGCTCATCCTTATCTCTTGTCTGACAAGTGATATTGGATAGTTAACTTATCAACCTAAGTTAGAAAATCTAAATCTGATAAAAGGCATAGCTTCCAGATATGATACATTATGCTCAGAGTTATATAAGAGGACTGAGGAGCTCCCTGTGGAGGAGGTAAACTGTCCACTCCTACCCAGCCCAACACAATGGTACCTTTTAATCCACTGGAGTCATGGGAGTCATCACAAGATAGAAACACCACGTTTAAACAGATAACATGTAATAATAGGTGCAACACTCCTACTTTCGGACCTGCCCTGTGTTGAGATCACTTCCTCTGCATCTGCTTGTTTTAAACCCCATTTGACTGAGATCTGCTTCGTTTGATGTTAAGCCAAAGACATTTGTGTTTTTCCCCAGCAGTTTACATTCCGTACGTTTTGCGTGCATTTAGTGGATTTATGCAGTAAACTAATTTCTCAAATGTCATGTAAATACGAAACTTTGTAATTTGGTTATAACAATTTTGTTATTTGGATAAAAGGAAAGATTGTTACTCTACTTCCTTGAATACTTACTGAAATAAGCACTAAGTAGCTTCTTAAAGTTGACAATCTGTCTTCCAGGTAAGTTGGTTTGTGACCTTGTCAACTTGTGACCTACTGTAAAAACACATGCCACCCTGCTTCTTCTTCTGGTCTTCTGAAAAAAATAAAAAAAATAAAAAAAAATCAGGATTTTCTCTTTTGATCTACCGAAGAGAAACATTTAATTTCCAAGAATATGTCAGATAAATACTGCATGTGATGATTATGGTTCTAAATGTGATCTTCAGTATGTGGATGGAGTCTGGGCAGAGCAGGCTTGGCCTCACTGACCAATATGTAGAGGCCACCAAGAGCCTATAGACCACCCAAGATTACATCACACACAATTAGCTAACTCTATATCTGTGTGTGTGTGTGTGTGTGTGTGTGCGTGTGTGTATGTGTGTATATTTGTGTGTTAAACTGGAACGTCAAATCAGCATGTGCAGACACTAATTTGTCTATATATACTATATTTATGTTCATGTGTTTTGTGTGTGTGTGTGTGTGTCTGTGTGTGTGTGTGTGTGTGTGTGTGTGTGTGTGTGTGTAAAACAAACCCTTCATCAGTGTGATTACACAGCTGTGGCAGACAGACAACGAGCTCCATTCATACAAAACTCCAGGCTCCAGTTTCACCTGACCAGGAGTCTGTCTGAATATGTGTGTAAGTGTGTGTATGTGTATCTGTATGTGTGTGTGTCTGCACACCCAGGTTTCTGTGTGTATGTGTCCTGTTTGTGTGGGGTTGAAAGCAAGAGTAACAGTGGAGACGGGGAGTGGTGGAGAGAATTAGTGAAATTGCTCCAGAGGACGGAGGGAAGGAGAGATGGAAAGAGAAAGAGATAAGAAAATAAAAGAAAAGTTTTGGGAGATTTTGAAGACAAATGTGGCATTGAAAGGAGTTTTCCCCTGGTCAGTAGTTATTCCTGCCTTTCTGGCCTGTGAAATGTTATTTTTATTCTTTGTTAAACACTCACTCCCCTCTTATTCTTTTTGACTTTTAGTATCTGGGTGAACACTCACCCACACACTTAGAACTGAGCTGACCTCACACTGTTGACCCTAATTACAGAGAAGTGTGTTTCTCTGCAGGAAGAGGCCAACATCTCTCTTCCCCACTGGATCTCTCCTCTTCTGCTCTCCTTACTTTCTCTCAGTCTTCCTCCCTTTCCATGCTCTCTCTGTATCACATATTATTTGTTCTCTGGGAACCAGAAGTTTCTCATGGTGTTTAGAGCTCCCTATTCCTTTGTCACTTCTATGTACTCTAAGTACACCCATTAACCTGTTCACTGTGAGCTTTTATGTAAAAAAGCAGTAGTCACAAATAGTTGCATATGCACATAATTACATACTGTACACAAACACAAAGAAAGTAGAGGGGAAATTATTCAATATGCGTAACTATGTGTGGCCTCAATGTGACACAACTCAGGGATTCAGTCCCGGTAGGAGCATTGCCTCCAGTTTTGCCTGGCACTCCATCTTAGAGAGTTTTCATTGTTCTTTGGGAAGCCAGTGAGGGATCATTGTCACTGCATAAGTGATTCCTCCTTAGTTGTTCAATCACTATTTGGATCACTGAACAAATCGGAGAACACTGCTGTTGATTCAGAGATCTGGAACTGGGCTAACTGGGATTGGCCATTGGTTGTTTTAATAGCCAAACCTTAAGCATACCATAACATAAACAGAAAACAATATGACCTTTTTGGTCATATTCCATAAATTCAAATGAATTAACTGCAATGCCAGCACAGAAATGAGCTCTCCAGGACAGTGCACACGCTGTCATGGTAGCTCAAAAAATACATGTGAAGCATGTGAACAGTTGCCCACATAAAGACAAGTAATAAACACTTCATTACTCATACACACCCATAGACCACAGGGAAGCCACCTAACATGCACAAAGACACACTAACACAAACACAGACACATGCACATAAACAGAGTCAGACAGTGGCAGTAAACAGTTGACAGTTCACCCAGACACTCAGTCTGACTCAGCATCCTGACTGAGGCGTCACTGTAGAGTTGGAGCCATATTTAAAGCTGCAGAAGTGATGGATGGTGTGTTTACGCTGTCATGTTAGCACTCACTTTGTCACTTTCTCTGTCTTCCAAGACCCATTAACAATCATCCAGTAGGGATTATTAATATAAACTATTCTCTTCATAATATTTGGTCAGAAAGTCCATATTTTAAACCACTTTCAGATGTAAAACAAGTCCCCTGTAGATACAATTACTTAATGATGGGTGGATTATAAAACTGTAAATTACATGTGATAGATGAGAATATCTGAGAAGCAAAGTTCTACATGTTAGACAATTGGATTAATTTATTTATATAGCGCCAACAACTCAACAACAGAAGTTATCTCAATGTACTTTTCATGTTGAGCAGGTCTAGACCGTACTCCTTATTATATTTACAGAGAGAGACCCAACAATTCCCACCATGAGCCAGTAGGTGACAGTGGCAAGGAAAAACTATGAGTCCCATAACCAGATGCTCATCAGTTAAAATCTACTGACTGTCTGGGAAATTGTGACTGGAGAAGAAGGTTAGGGTTAAGGTTGAGTGACTGTGAATACAGAATGTCTGAAACAGCCTTCACTACAAAAACACCAACATTGGTCATTGGTTCAAATTGCTTAAAATAACCCATGTTTACATATTATTGACATACCAATAATATAGAAGAAGGTCATGCATATAAATGACCATCTTTTTCTGAAAAACAGCAATGTACATTTGTTCAAACAGCTGAAAAAGACCTGTATGTTTATGTTTAGTTGCAGGGTAGTAAGTGCTGCCACCTTGACAAGACTGGTGTAGATGAATGAACGGATGGGTGTGCAAAGCATTTAACAGTGGAGTCTAGAATTTGTGTCCTGTCGCTTAACAGTCAAATGTTGGCCTCTTTTACTGTAATAATGCATATGATAACTGAATAGTTTTTGTAGTCTATCTTTAAAACAAGGCTAAGCGTCTACAGACACACCAGCAGCTCTGCAGCACTGCTTTCATGAAGAAAACTAACGTCAGCATACTAAAATGACAGTGCCTAAATGCTGATGTTTAGCATGCTCACCATTTTGTTTCCATGTGTTAGCATGCTGACCATTGCTAATTAGCACCAAACACCAAGAACAGTTGAGGCTGATGGGAATGTTTGGTCAATTATCAATGTTAATCTTTTTTTTTTTTTTTTTTTTTTTGCCCCGATTATGGTGCTAAAAAGGTTAAGGGATAGCCAATGTTGTCACTACACATTCTGCAAGAGACATCAGAATTTTTAACATATTTCAAGGTAGTCCACCCAGCAACGTTTCCAAAAATGTCAAGGTCTCCCGTCTGGGGACTACAAATGCAAAATTTCACAATAACCCATTCAACAGTTGCTGAGATAGTGCTATAAAGTTGTTGAAAACAACCCAGTACTAGCATTAGATTTGAAAGCAAACCACTCCACTCCTCCCACTCCCTGCTTCGTAATGCTCCCCACATCTGTTCACCTGCATCCTCACCATATATGCTGTCTCAGCCAATGCAAGAAATGGGAGCTGGCTAGCTTGTAAATCAATAATGGCGACATCTTCCAGCAGCTTATACTAGCTTGAGGCATATTGTTTGACATCTGTGAGCTGTGATTGATATTAATGTATCTGTTTAGTTTGTAGAAGGTCAGAATCCAGATATTAGTCTGTTCCAGGAGAAAAAAAGGCATGCAAATGTCAACACTGTTGTATTGTCCTGTTTGATCCAGAGGCAACCAAAGGCATTCCTGGGCTATTACACTGGGCTGTGTTGTGTATCTAATGGTTGTCTACTGTGTGCCGTGGTTCTGTGTGTTCAGTCAAAAGCTCTCAGCTATTAACTTTATTAAAGATTCCTGGACGGCTTAGACTCTTTGCTGTCAGACACAGTCAAAACAGAAAAAGAAAGATAAACATAAGCTCTGTTTCTATCCAAACTTTTACAATGATGCAATAAAATAAGTAAAATATGTGTTTAAATGGGTCGAAAAAATATGAGTGCCAGATAAAATGAGGAAAAGAGAGAAATGAGCATGGCCATTCAAACTTTGTAATAAATTACATGGGCCTGGCAATATTCTAACATAATAAATAATGGCCATTTAACCATGACTGGGTGCTGATACATTAAAGAAACAACACATACATAACATGGTGAAATTTTTTTTGGTAAATGGGTTCATGAAATATCATAACAATATTGAATAAATTGTACTTTTCATTTGCACTTAGCTTTTTATGACCCAATACATAATATTTCACATACTGAAAACCTTGGACTGAATACCTTGCTTTGTGAGACAGATAGAGCTGGACATCAGGAAGGACAGATAATGGCTGAAATAATAAATAGGTAGATTGGGTTAATCATCTCTAGAATGGAAAGGATAAAGAGAGAAAAGGAAAAAAAAGACACCCACAGCAGAACAATACAGCTTTACAAGACGAGACCTGAAGGCAAGACCTAAAGCTTAGGCCACTGTGAGGTCACAGCCTACGTTTTGCTGACTGTTTCTGCTAATGAGTCAGTGGTAGGTCAAAGGTTGACCAGTGAACCCTTTAACACTCCTACTAACACCCACACACACACACACACACACACACACACACACACACACACACACACACACACACACACACACACACACCAAGGAAATGTGATTGCTGGCATAATTCACCTCCCTTGCTCTCCTCCTGCCCTTCTGATCTTTTCAAGGTCTTTCATGCGTCTTTTCTCTTCTTACCTTTTCTTTCTTTCCTCTTGCTGTCTTTCTCTTTTGTCACATCAAAGAATTTACTTTGTTAGACCACCACTCCGCTGACTCCCTCACCTTCCTCTGCCCTCTGACACACATGCGCACGCACATGCACTAAGGGCTTAAAATATAATGGGAGTTGAATTGGGGAGGAGGAGGTCTGGCTTCACACACACACAATGGAAAAAAAAAAACTGTAGACTGAAAATTGGCAAGAGCATGTTTTAGCAGTGGAACATGTTGGTGTTTGAAAGTGTGAGACTGAGGTGTGTGTTTGAGTGTGCGTGTTTTCATTCAAGGTTTAAACGTGTGTCAGCCTTAGGGTGAAGGCAAAGTTGGAGCGTGTGTGCCCCTTCTTTCATGGGAAACAGAGGTCTCCTGTGTTTGTCAACGGCTTAATCGGCCCATCGATTGGTTAAACACCTACACATGTGCATGCACGCACACATAAACACATATGCACACATGTATGTATTCACACACCAACAGCTCCAACTCTAACTCCCTGGTGTGTTTCAAAGGCTGAAAAGCAGGGCTTTGTTCTAAACCACTGAGGGTTTTTTGTGTGTGTGTGTGTGTGTGTGTGTGTGTGTGTGTGTGTGTGTGTGTCAGGCCTAATGAGCCACAATTCCGCCTGTGTCACTGCTTTCACAACCTGGTCTTTCTGTCTGTCACCCTTGGGTGAGGCTGAAAGACAGAACAGACAGATGAAGAAAGACATTTGATTAAAGCAGAGAATAAATGTGTAGATAACAGAAACATGGAAACAGTAAAAAAAAAAAAAAAGAAAAAAAAATTCCATGACCTCAGAAATTTACATTTTGTCTTAGTTCTTTTTAAGAACCATAACCAGTATTCATAATACATATTCTAAAACATAAAAGCATTATCAAATATAAAAATAACCAAATAAAATTATATATAGAGAGACATGCCCTCTCTCTTTGAGTAAGACAAATCAGTTTAATCTGAAATCTGGAAAATTAAAACAAATGCCAAATAAAGATATGATTACTTACAAATTAAATTAGGATGTCTCTTCAGACTTTGAACTATCAAACTGATAGAGGCACGCACACGGATGGTTGGTCATTATCCCAGTTTATAGCTTATGGAAAGATTCATTTATAAACCTCCAGTGACCCCCGGGGACCCAAAAGTGTTTGTAACTTGATCGACAGACAGATGTTATCGTGGACTGTCTGGGGAAAAGTACATAGGAGAGAAAGGGAGGGATAGTTACATTAGATGTAAGAGCTAGTGTGTCTCTACAGTGGTGAGCCAGTGTGTGTGTGTGTGTGTAAAGCAGTGTGTTACAGTAGTGCGTAAAGATGGCAAGATCTTCTTGAAGACTATGTTTTCTGGGAGAAATCAAATAGTTTTGTAATGACAACACAAAGCTCCCAGCCAAATACTACTGATATTCATGATAATCATGGTGTCCATGTTCTAATCACTAATGGAGTACTTGGACAATGGTCCAGTATTTATAAGATTATGTGTCTTACTAGAAAAGGAGTGTGTACCATCCAGTCTGGTAGTGTACAGTAAATCTCCTGAGAGCCAGCTTTACTGTAACCAGACTCCAAGATGGACAGATGTGCCTGTGGGTCAATAACCTGCTGTCTAGATTAGAATAAGGAGGGAAAGAACAGATAGGGATAACAATGCTGAGAATTGTGCTTATTACATTAATATAAGTAGGACTGCCCTCTACTCTTGCTTGCTGATACAAAGAAGATCAATATCACTCCCATATATGTACAATAAATATGAAAACAGCCACGAGCCTAGTTTAGCATAAAGACTTGAAACGGGTAGAAAATGCTAGCAGCTGCAACTGACTGGTGCTGCTACTGTAGGTGGACTTTGTTATCTTTGGACAGAGCCTGACTAGCTGACTAGTCTATTGGATATCATTATTTATTGATAAGAAAGTGATCATTTCATCCAGCTCTGAGCTAGAAAGAGAATACGTGTACACTGTGTGCCAGAATGTAAAACTAGTTGAAACTGAATTAAGTGTGTGTGTGTGTGCATGTGTGTGTGTGTGGGCGTGTGTTTATTCATAGGTATTTTTGTCTTTTGCTTTGTGTGGTTCACTTGCTGCTCCACCTCACTGAGATTTACTGGTGTAAATGTTTTAACTAAGCCTGTATAAAACATGTACCAACAAATGTGTCAAACAAATGCCAAGCATAATATACAACTCAGGGATAGAAAATAAATGTTATCCCCAAAACTAAGCTGGAAAACTGTAGTAACACAGTGGCTATTTTATACTTTACTTCATTATGCTTGCATATGAATGTTCACCACAAAGAACAGTATACAGTAGCTCAGCTGCATCCAACTGTTGTCCTGTCAAAGAGTAGAGTATTAGCCTGTATATTACTACCTTATAGATTATCCAGTAATAACCACATTGAAAATTATAACAGTATCAAAATTTGGATGTATGTTTACTTTTTAAGGTGTTTGGATCATTAGCCTACATGTACCATAACATTACATACGTTACAAAACAGTAAGCTTCCTGGTTGCGGTTTAGCTCACAGTTTCAGTCACTCATTATACTTCTGACTTTTATGTGCTTTCAAGTGTTACCCTTAGTACACACAAACACACATTCTTCTGCACATTCACACACACACACACACACACACACGTTGCAGTACAGCCAGGACACAAAAGCTGTCACAACAGTGTGTTGGAGGACGAACTGGGGACTCGACAGTGTTATCACAGGCAGACAGGGGGAGAGGAGCTATGTGAGGAATGCACAGTTTTGTCAAGGCAATGCTGGGTTTACAGTGTGTTTTTCCGGGTGCTAATATGTTAATTAACTGGAATGCAGCTAACTATAATATTTCCAGGTAATTTCAGGGGCTTTAGTGTGGTTTAAGTTACAAATTAAACCACACTAGTGAATTTCACATATGGTATTTTTTTAAGGTAAAAACCAATATATTTTAGAATTGAACTGAATAAATAGATAGTATTTCTCTTCAAGAATGTTATATCTGCAGTGTGTATAATTCTCTGGAGCTGCATTTAATTCATGCATGTAAGAGAAAAAGAAAAATCAATGAAGATTTGTTTCTTAAAGACTACCTCTCAAATTGCAATTCAAGATACTGAATTCACTGACACTGTATATCTGTGTGTATGTCATTCAGTCTGACTGCGTGAACTATGTGAAGATTGTGCACCACTATAACCGCACCCACCTGTACGCCTGTGGAACTGGAGCCTTCCACCCTACCTGTGCCTTTGTGGAGGTGGGACACAGGATGGAGGTGAGGAAAATGCAAAGCAAAACCAACACAAACAAACACAAACTGCTTAACTGAAGTATTCAATTCTTTTTTTTTCTTTTAAATGATATAAACTCATCACAAGATCCAATCTAAAAACATAATCATACAAGCTGGAAGGTACAGTACAGGTACAGGACACTTAAAATATCTCAACCACCATTTGTTTTACATAATATGATTTCATATAATACACTCAACTGGCAGTTTATTAGGCTAAAGGCTTTATTAGCAACAGTCCTCTTTAACAGTTTCAAACAAAAACATGGAAACCCTCATCGGTAGATACTTTATTGTCATTGCACTGAGAAACAATACAACAAATCTTAGTTTTTGCATGGTTATCTAACAAACAGCTAACTGAAGCTTAGCCCACATGTATACAGGTATTTTTCTAAACATAGCTTTCTCTTTGCGTTTCAGTGTTGACAAGTTTTTGGCTTTGATGTCCTATTGTTTTTAGCCTACCAGAACCATAATAACTTTTTTCAGGCTTCTAAGTGCTAAATAACTACTTCCTTTCATTCTCTCCCACTCAAACAACAAGCTATTCTAACTCAGACACACGCAAACACAAAAATTGCATTCAGATGCCTGAAAATGTGAGCCTCAGTCTTTTGCCAACCAAATTACTTTCTGTTCATTATAAGTGAGAATATAATCTGCACAATCTGCATAAACAAAAGGTTCATGCGTATAAAGAGATGAATGTTGACATCTGATATCTAGCAGTTACTCATGCTTGGAAAGCTTTGCATGACAAAACAGACTCAAGGCAAACTGGAGTAATGACTGATGCTGTAGAGAAGGTAAGTTACGGCAAAGAGTGTACACAAATCTATCACGCTCAGCTCATATTGCTGGTTTCAAATTTGTTGTTCTCCCTCATGCTGCCAAAACCACTGACCTGAAATCTCAACCCAAAAGCAATGTACTGCATGTGTGATTACACCTTAAATACATGTATCTCTGTCCTCTCTCCATCAGGACCATGTGTTCAGGATTGACCCCTCTAAGGTGGAAGATGGGAAAGGAAAGAGTCCGTACGATCCTCGCCACAATGCTGCCTCTGTGCTCGTTGGTAAATAAACCCATACACATTAATAAGAGCTAATTATCCATTAACTATAGATTTTTACTCTAAATTTGGCTTGTGTACGAAAGTTTTATCCTTACTGATTAATTGTAGTCCATCCCAAAATTGTGCTGATGCTGCCTCAGAAATGTATGGATTGTAAACATTATTTTTGTATTCATTTTCTAATATTTTTCTAATATTTTTATGACATAACGTTGGTATAGAACCAGCCATCATTAAAGCTCTTATGACCAATCAGTGAGTTATTGATTAATTTTGTCTCCTAGGTGATGAGCTATATGCAGGCGTGGCCACAGACTTAATGGGACGTGACTTCACCATCTTCAGGAGCCTTGGGAAACGCCCCTCCATCCGCACTGAACAGCATGACTCACGCTGGCTCAATGGTATGTTTGTGTGTTAATATGTCAGGTTAGGCATCAATTCTTTTTTGCCTGAGTTCACTTGTTACACTAAATCTGATTATTAATTTTTGAGAAAATACTGGTTTAACAATATATTCTTGTATGTTCCAGAACCAAAGTTTGTTGGTTCCTTTTGGGTCCCTGAGAGTGAAAACCCTGATGACGACAAGATATTTTTCTTCTTCCGTGAGACGGCAGTTGAGGCCCAGGGGCTTGGAAAGTCCACTTACTCCCGCATTGGACAACTCTGTAGGGTGAGAGATAATTTCATTGAAGAAAAAAAAAAACCACCAGCATTCATCAGGCCCACTCAACCTGGCTATTTTACAGATGCTGTAACAAAATGGGGAGTGGCTTGTGCCCAGTAAATGACCACTGCTAAAGCTTTTACTGTCTTCTTTCACGCAATAACAAGTTTAAATTGAATGCCCTCTTGAATGATTCAACTGTTTTGTCTTGAATCAGAATGATATGGGCGGTCAGCGGAGCCTGGTGAACAAGTGGACGACATTCCTTAAGACCCGGCTGATCTGCTCGGTACCAGGAGCTGATGGCAGCGACACTTACTTTGACGAGCTGCGTAAGTTCACTGTGCACACAGTCAGTACGACAGATACTTGTCTGTATCAACTCTTTTATGACTAAAATTATGTCAGGCTAAAAGTATGATGTAACATAATTTATGTTTGAAGTGAAGGCCCTGCAGGAAACTCGAGTGAAAGTTGTCACATGTGTCCTTTTGATCTTGAAGGCAGCCCACTTTTGACCTCACTCTAGAGGCCAGAGTGGTAATATGGTGCAAACTTTCATCTCAACTCAAATAACAAAGTGGCAAAACTGATCTAGGTGTCTTGGCTCCTTTCTTATTGCCAATCCAAAATACTCAGCAGTATGATAAAGTAATCCAATTCCTCAAAAGTTAGAAAAAGCAAAACAAAGAGTTGAAATTTGGGCTGATTTTCCAACCTTGCTTTGTCCATTGGATTTTTACCCAGAGGCACATTCTGTGGGTGCAAAGGGAGAGAAAGTCGAGGACAGCATAATAAATTAACCAGGATTTTTGACCTCAATTGTAGATCACCATTCAGCCCCACATTCCTGCAGACTTGGAGAAAGCATGAGTGAGAGATTAATTGGTAATAGATTCTGGCCTGATCCAAGGCCAGTGTTTTTGCTGTGGGTTCAAAGTAAGTTGCAGCCTTGTCTCTGGTGAGTCTTCGTATGACAAAAAGCAATAATGTGTTTTCATTAGACAGGATCCAGAAGTGAGGCTAAATGTCTAAAGCATAGATTGTGGGCAGAAGAAATATTTTATCATAAAGAAGACATAATTTTACTCTAAACTTACAGGAATTATTCCACAAATGTCTGGTGCCAGTTCACCCATGAGTTTTACTCATAAATATTCACAACTAAGAGCTAAAACTGTTTCAGTTTTCATGACTTCATACAGTAAGAAAAAGGTGACTTTAAGTCTTTAAGTCCATAGACTTAAAGCAGAAGTGTAAATCATGTTTGAGTTGCTGCAACAATTGACCAATCAATGTTTAGCAGCTATAACTCGGCATGGCAGGCATGTCATGCTTTGGATTTCTGAATATTGTAAGAGCTGTACTCAGCATCTAAAGAGTTAGAGGATAGTGTATTTTTTTTAGACTTTCAAAATGTGAAAACATAAGAGCATAAGTGTAAAGAGGGGCTACTGGTTGCGTTAAAAAAAGCTCTGTTCAAAACGCATCTACTGTGTAGTATTTCCCCACTGTTCAGAGGCTAGTTTTGGATGCTGCTATATCAGAGTGTAGGTTAATGTTAGCAGCTGGTTAGTCCTCATCCTAAAAGGCTTTTCTTCAAAAGTGAAATATACAGCTTGAAAATATTAACAACAAATCATAAATCTAACCTCTGTCTCTCTCTGTCAACTATGTAAGATAAGCAGTCAAACAGGATTATGTAACCTTGTTTGACTGCTCAGCTTACAAGCAGCAGTCTGGTTTTGCATTTTTCTAAATACATACAAAATAAAGTTGACTAAACTCAACATATTCCTTAAAATACCATAATTTCATGCTAATCCAGACTCAGACACATCATTAATGAATTGTAACAAGAATGGACAATTTCTGATTAAAACAACTGCAAACAACACATTGCAGTATAACATCTCATTTGATTTGCACAGCAGTTGCATCAGTTTCAGCTCTCAAGATGTTTCTGATTGATCTCTGACTCTATCTGTGGGCTGTAATATGATCTGTCTTTGTGCTTATCTTGTGACACAGTGAAAGGTGAACTAAGAGGAAAAATTAGCCCAAATTCTAACCATACCTTAGGCTACATCTCTCTATCACATTCCCTCATATCAACAATGACAATGAGCCAAGAGTTTTCTGACCATACCTGGGGCCAGATCCTTTTAATAATTCAATTCTTTAAACTTCAGTATTTTGTTTATTATAAGCCAAGACTCAGAAAAGTTTCTTGTTTGTGGCCCCAAACAACCAGATGTAACAATATTTTAATGAGACTAAATCTTAATTTTACAAACCACTGCAAACCAAAGCTGTAGTGGAGTTTGTTCCATGTCATGACCCACAGTTATCAGTGAAATGTCTCTTTAAAATAGTTAGACATTGCTTTAGGGTTTTGTTTATCTTTCTCTCAACCTTTGACCTCTGTACTACCACCACCTGACCTGAGAGTGTGTGTGTGTGTCCGTCCCCAGGCGATGTGTTCCTGCTGCAGACGAGGGACAGAAAGAATCCCCTGGTCTACACTGTCTTCTCTACTTCCAGGTCAGAGTCCATTTATGTGTGTGTGTGTGTGTGTGTGTGTGTACAAAAAAGAGAGAAGGGGGGGGGGGGGAGATAGGTGTGTGTGTGTGTTGTGTGTATGTTTTGATGTATCTAACCCAGCTCCCCATTTCCCCCAGCAGCAGTGTATTTAAAGGCTCAGCTGTGTGTCTCTACTCCATGAATGACATCCGGAGGGCCTTCCTGGGACCATTCGCTCACAAAGAGGGGCCCAACTACCAGTGGGTCCCCTTCCAGGGAAAAGTTCCCTATCCCCGCCCAGGAATGGTATGTCAATAACAGTAAATCCATCCCAGACCCATCAATAGAGTAATGTCAAGAGTTTTTAGCCATGATGAAAGTACATTGACAGAGGTATCGTACTTTTCTGGGTATTTCTATTTTATGATGCTACATTTCAGAGGGAAACTCATATATTACTTATATACTACACATTATAATTACATTGCACTCTATTTGACATGGAAAACATCTGAACATATTATTAAATACTGAATGATGCATTGCAATCGATTAAAGTATCCATCCGTATATATAGAAGTTAAAATTTGTTCCACCATAAACCCTCTCTAACACTAAATAGCTTACATGTTAATGCATCATTAATAATCCAATATCATATTTTAATAAACGTCTGACAGGAGCCATTCTGCATAATGGATGCTTTCATTTAATACTAAGAATATTTCTCTGTGCTTTTTGCAAAATGTAAACTCTTTAATGCATAAATGTTTTTAAATTAAATCATTAATGTAAGTTCTTTACATTTAAAATTACAGTATTTCTACTTTTGTATAAGTCTTAAGTAAGAGATGTGAAGACCTTTGCACCCCTTGTTTCATTATTTCCTCACTGAACATTGAACCACTTCATATTCACTCACATTAAGAGACACACTCTGTAAACTGTAAAAAAAAATCAAAAAAACAAAAACAAAGTTGTAGTAAAATGAACATATTAATCTTGTGTAATATCTTTGTGATATGTCCTTGTGGCACTTCATATATTTGCAGGGCCCTGTATTAGACCTCATTTCATCCAAAAGATCTCCTCTCAATCAATATGTGCTTATTAGGGCTCTTACATTCTGCTAAGCACACAAGCATAGCATCAGCAGGATTTGTTATGCAGAGCTTCAGCTGTTACTGCCACAGCAGAACAATCCCCATTGTATGACTGCAGAATAGTAATTGTATTTGGCCTACAGTAAACCCTCTCTCACGCCATCATCACCTCACTGGGTTGTAAATTTAGCAGAACAAATCAAATTAAAAGAAAACAATCATGCCTACAAGAGAATGCAAAACTGCCTATAAAGCAGGTTTGGTGTTTAAAATGCATAAACCAGATCAAAAGTTTTTACTGTAGGATAGGATAATGAACTGTAGGATAAAAACCACAAATACATCAAAATGTTGTAAAATGGAATAAAATGAAAGTATTGCAATTAAACTTTAAAGGGAAAAAAGTAGAAATACAGCAAGATGCTACTGAATATTTAAGAATATAAAAGTTAGGTTTCCTGTGATGAAAGTCTAGGACTGGAATTTTAATTAGAGAGTGAAGCTGGATTCTGACCTGGAGAAAATCTCTCTCACATCCCTGTGACCCATCACGCCATAATCACCTCTCTGTGGCCTGCTGGACTGTGGCTTTGTGTACTTCAGGCCAACTGAAAAGTTGATGAGTCAGACAGCTTTTTCCAGTTTACATAAACACAAAACAAATTTACTCATCAAATATGAGTCATTATGGAATATTTGAGTCCAAACCTGGCAAAATGCACTCATAGTCAGTCATGTTCTGCAGAGCTATAACAAATCATTTACAGCAGAAGTAGCTGGATTATTGAAACCCTTTGAACTGCTTTTAGAAATGTGGAGCATACATGTTCAGATACTTATAAAAACTTCCAAGGACAAAGTTTGCCATCAGTTTTGATGATGTAATTTTTGTGCTGTATCTCAGTATCAATTAAACTCTTCTTTATTGCCTTCCTTTAGTGTCCCAGCAAGACATTCGGCAGCTTTGAGTCCACTAAGGGATTCCCAGATGACGTGATCCAGTTTGCACGTCACCACCCTCTGATGTATAATCCGGTCTATCCTATGAGCCGAAGGCCCATTTTCGTCAGAACTAACGTGGACTACAGCTTCACACAGATTGCTGTAGACAGAGTCAGTGCTGCTGACGGACAATATGATGTCATGTTTATTGGCACAGGTGAATTACATATTTTCAGATCTAAGTATTTAGATTTGAACACAAAAGTAATGAAACAACATATTTAAAAACACTTTGCATCTGTTATTCCAGACAAAGGGACAGTACTAAAGGTCATCAATGTCCCCAAGGAGAGCTGGAACAATATGGAGGAACTTCTACTGGAAGAACTGGAGGTCTTTAAAGTAAGAAAACGATGATGAGGGTTTTTTTTTTATACCTACATTTCTTGTAGATATAAACACTATTACACTGCACTGTATACCTATGATAAAACATGACAATTTTTGAATGTTAAATCATTTGCCAAATATGTATGCACAGTGTGGTAATTCATTTGTTCTATCTACTCTGCTCTTCAGGATGCATCATCTATCATCAACATGCAGATCTCCTCAAAACGGGTAAGTCTGTTATACTTAAAAGTGAGTTATACTGAATGCACTGAATCAAAATGGTATATTTTACTGCTTATACTATATATACAGAGTCATCAGCAAAGATTGTCACATGAACAGAGAACTGGTCGGTTAGACTTGACTGACTTTGACTCTGATACGGGCACAGTCCTAAACCTCTTTTAAAGTTTGTCTCTCCAACCTCTGTCACTTCACAGCAACAGCTGTATGTTGGCTCTGACACAGGCATTGCCCAGGTACCCCTTCACCGCTGCAGTGTGTATGGGAAGGCCTGTGCTGAGTGCTGCCTGGCCAGGGACCCGTACTGCGCCTGGGATGGAACATCCTGTACTCGCTACCTTCCAAACACCAAGAGGTCTGTGACATGAACGCTAATGACACACACCAGATAACTATTCATTACTTCAAGCAAAAAACACTCAAAAAACCCAAGTGGCAATACTTCTAACTGACCTATTAACAAATTCTTAATCCTAAAGTAGATTATGAAACTCTTATTTAACAACATTTTACAGACGTTTCCGTCGCCAGGATGTGAGGAATGGAGACCCAAACACTCTCTGCTCTGGAGGTAAGATTCAGTGCACATTTTACACAATATATTGATATGATAATGACTCCAAATTGTCCTGTTAATTATAAATGCATTGTCATTACATCCTCAGACATACAAACAAGTGTTTAAAATGCCAAATCTCTTTCTCCAAATCTTTTTTATTTGTCATTTTTATATAAAGTGCATGTTTTTGGCAGGTCTTTTTAGCAAAAGTCTAAAAGCACATTGATGTGAAATATTGTGCGGAATAAACAGATGATTAACTGAACACTCACAAACACACAAATACCATCATCACATTTTTGTATTTTCTAAAGGCATCAGGAAATCTATTGATATTCTATTGCTTCCTCTTCAAATGAAACCATAAGCAGTTTTACTGGTTGATCATTGTTGAATTGCTGCAGAGGTATGTTCAATAAATAAGAATAAAGCCTCTCTCTCCTCCTGCTCTGACTCACTGAGACACTTGGCATCTGATATCTCTCTGTCCCTGTGTCAAAAAATCCAAAATCCTTCCTCCT
The DNA here is from genome assembly GCA_033238685.1 of Lates japonicus. Classification (NCBI taxonomy): domain Eukaryota; kingdom Metazoa; phylum Chordata; class Actinopteri; family Centropomidae; genus Lates; species Lates japonicus. The sequence continues at coordinate 8,734,477 of BRZM01000001.1, forward strand.
TTCACCTCTGGTGACCCCTGTCCTCCCAGACCACAATAGCTGCATTTTGTCGCTATCTGTCTTTCTGCCACATTACTGAATCAGGCTAATCGCTCAAACTGGAGGACCTCCTGAATAATACGATTACATCATGTGGCATGCAAGGCAGAATTGTGTAAAACTAATGAAGGTCAGAGTAATTGCCTGTGATGAGAGTGGCACTGCCAAAAGTGCTGATCAGGAGTCTGTTTGGCAGTTAACACACCGTTGTTTCCCCAATAATCTGTGATATAACTGGTGTTAAGAAAAATGATGTTATTGTGATACCATTTTGGTCCTGATGTACAGTAGGTCAAGTTTTAAAAAAATCTTAAATCTTGTTGATACCTGAGCGTACTTACTCCCACTAATTACTAAGATTTTGGGCACAGACACAGAGTCTTTGTCCCTATAAAACCTCATCACTCATATTGACAGCATACATGACTAATTTCTGCCAGCACAATAAAAGTCCTTGTTTGATATTACACACTTAACATGTGAACAAATGTTCAAATTAAGCCCATTAGGTACTGACAAGTACTCACACGTTCTACAGGATGCTCTCAATTGTGTGTGGGTGTCTTTCCCATTAGTACCCTCACTGAGGCTGTAAATAACCAGTGTTCACTAAGACCCTATTGTGCTAACAAATAATATGGGTTCCATATTTTGCTCACAAGACTGAAAAAGACTTGGTCACTATTTTAATGATTTAGTCTATATAGATCAGGGCATGTGTTTCACAGTAAGCCTGGCTTTCTCAGCCAAGCATTATCAGCTCAGTTACTGTCCAATACTATTCTGTCTGTCCTTGGTCTGTCCTGTCTGATCTTGCCACGTCTGGTCGTTTAAGCCTTTCTGTCCTGACCTTTCTGCATTGTTCTGTCCTGTCCTGTCTTGCCCTGTCCTTTCTTTTGTTTTTCTTTTTTGCCTTCTCCATTCTTGCTGGGCCTGTGGGCTCAGGTTCTGAATTACAGCAGGCTCATAATGTCTTTGTCTCTGCTGCCCCCTGCAGACCACCATAAGCACCGCGTGGCAGAGAGGAAGCTGTATGGCGTTGAGGGAAGCAGCACTTTCTTGGAGTGTATCCCCAAATCCCTCCAGGCCAGGGTCACCTGGACCTTTCAGAAACATCCACAGAACCCGCGAGAAGAGGTGAGAAGGATTTAAGAGGGCGAAGAGAGGTTATAACCAAGAAATTTGAGAAAGGACATTGTTAATCCACAAAAAGGTTTTACCGTGCTGTGTACAGTATATCTGAAATTGATGCCGGTAAGAAAAAAGAAAGGGTCCATTCTTAGTCATTAATCTGAAAATTTTATCCAGATTGATTGATGAGCTCCTTCATTTCATTCAATCTTATTTCCGCTTTCCAGGTGCGTCTAGATGACCGCGTCCTCCAGACAGACAGGGGCCTTCTGATTCGCCGTGTCTTGAAGAGAGATATCGGCATCTACCAGTGCCACGCTATGGAACACGGCTTCACTCAGACATTACTAGGCATCACCTTGGAAGTTGTGCCCTCGACGTCCTCCTCAGTCTCCAACCTACCCTCTGATGCCCCTGTCCGATTAGATCCCCGCAGCGGAGGTGGACCCCCAGTGACCAATCAAAAGCTTTGGTACCGGGACTTCATGCAGCTGGTGGACCACCCTAACCTGAGCACTGTTGACCAGATATGTGAGCAAGTTTGGGCACGCAAGAACGCTGGCAGTGACCAGGCGGATAAGATCTTTCCTGCTCCTGCGAGGGATGTCCCGCCTCTGGGCCCTGTTGTCCGCCCAGCTAACAAGAAATGGAAGCATCTTCAGGAGATAAGGAAGGGGAGAAACCGCCGGACCCACGATGGGAAACCGAACCCTCGGGCACCACGCAGTGCAGGGGAGTAACAGCATAGAGAAAGAGATGGAGGGAGAAAGGAATGACTGATACAGTGAGAGAGGAGGAGAGTGGCATAAAGAAACTGAGAAACCAAGAACTCCTGGAGGTGGTTACACAAATACAGATAGACACGCACATGCACACACACACGCACACGCTCACTCACACAAACACATACCACACACACACACACAAACACATGGCACCTCTTCTATTGTGTATATTTATCTATGGATGCCCCCAGTATATGGTAATCCTAATCCCTGAGTCCTCGTTCCACTGGCCAGCCCCTGCATGTGCTGCCTTAATGCCCAAATTGATTCTGCACGATCCCTTTACACTGTTCACTAGCATAGATTGAGTGTTGAAGCAGGTACGTGGGAGTAAACCCACAATTATCTGTGGGCAACTCACCTGTCATTCCCTTGCCACTGACTGTATATGGAAGATGGGTTCACAGCACAGGATGAAGACATCTTAAAAGTTTGTCTCTACGTGCCAGCTACACGTTATATGTGGAGAGCCGGTCACAGTATGAACACCCACTCCTCTGGGCTACACCACTTGGAACAAAAACTTTCAGATGAAGTCTCTTCATGGCTTTTCTTACCTGAAGATTTAATGCCAATGTAGAAAAATGGTGGACTTGAGTGTGATGCATAATGGGAAAGAATGTAGAAACTGGAAAATACTACAAAGTAATGGTCTCTAACTGGAAACACACTTAACTATCTATGTGCAATTGCACCAGCATGCAGACAGATAAACACTTTTTAAAACATTATTTCTACATAAACAGATGAATCGATCAACTTCCTATGGTGCTCTTCGTGCACATATTTCCATCAACCTCACTTTTCACTTGGTCTTGTGTGCATATTACATAATACATACATCACAGATGAGGCAGAGATGCCGGCAGTGTGGGGCAGCCTGTGGAATAGATCAGCATGGTGTAGAACTGGTTATATTATATAGTAGGTTTCTTAGTGGTTTCCTTAGGCACATTGAGGCATGTTGCAGCAAAATAAATCACACAATACAATGCAGTTATGGTTAAAGAGAAGTCATATCTGGCCAGATATGATTATATTGCTTTACTGGTCCAAACCACTAAAGAATGAGGGGTGGAAAAACTACTGGCATTCCATGATGTGAGAGAAAGACAAGATGTTTACAGTACACAGACAAAGCTGAAGCACCAAGAAGTCAAGCTCTAAAGGCAAATCAAACACGTTTTAATTGAGTAACATACATAAATATAATTATTACTGAAACTGCATATAAAATACACGAACCAAAACCTATAAAATTCACTATTTATTGGTTTTCTTTGACTGTGTTCAATGTTTTGTGCATTAACATCAAGGAGAAATCATGAACACAGTGGTTCGGGTTGGGAGGCATTACTACAATGAGGAGGAGGAGGAAAGATCTTAGTGGACTCCAAGTATGACAACCCATGTTTCTGGGCTACAGTACAGTATATATATTAGCATGATATTTATGAGTGAAACTATGATTTTTTTTCCTTTGTATTCTAAATGGTACTTCTACTCCTTGCTCTTTTACACTGTTCTTGCATATGTTGTTTGTGATAAATACATATATGCAAATATTATTGACAGAGTCACTGACTCCTCATTCAGCACAGTAAAATGTACAGAAAGCTGTTCATCTGTGCTACCCACAATGCATTTCACTGTTGGCAAAAAAAAAAAAAAAAGAAAAGAAAAAAAGAACTTTCATCTGACTTCATACACTGTTGTGGTCACATTTCAATGTAGTGTTACGGTCATTAATAATTAACTTTTGCTGCTTAACGATGTCATCTCTTCCTAATGGACAATTAGTGTAATAAGGTCTTCCTTCTCTCTGTCTTTAGTCCAATCTCTCGTATTATCTGTAAAGAAACCTCGTTTGTTGGTTGTCTGTGCTAACATGGTGTGTGTAGCCTGTCCTCTAGTGTCCATTGTGTGTACAGGTTCAGATGAAGAGCCTACCTGTGGTACCATATTTTATTATATCATAGTCTATCGACAAGAAAGAAAGCAACTGGCCTTGTAAGATAAAACATGCATTCCTACATTCATCGGATCTCAGTATGATTTTTATGATGGATATATGGTCTAATTTGTGCTGCTACCAAGAGTTTTTCAAAAGCATAATGGCTTTAAAAGATTCCCGGTATCTTCAGACAATAATGTATTTTTGTAATAGTATTATTACTTCTACATTTGGCTTTGGTGTTAATTCACACAAAGAAACGTGTGCCAAAATGGCCCTTGGATCAAACCTAAGGTACTTTAGGAAACAATGTAATAGCAGGTGATAACAGGAGGCAGCACAAACTAGGTCAGTGAGTGGATTGTAGGTGTATGGAATCATTGTCATTGTTATTTATATACCTTCTTTATAGAGATGTAATTAACTCTTTGAACTGAACTGAACTGAACTGACTGATGCCTGTAAAAGGGACACTCTGCATTTTGACACCACACCCAGGAACAGAGGATTCAATGCAAAAAAAGGCATTTAAAAAAATCGAATGTGAGTTTAATTGTGGGAAGATGTTGTTGGTACATGCATGCGCCACTACCTGCATTTAAACCACAGAAATATTGAGTTTAGGCTACTAATTCACTAAATGGACATTAAGGTTATTAGTTGTGTACTTCTTTGTCCTTTAATAAAACATTATTTACATTGGTAGTGATGTCAGACTTGATCGAGTCTCCCTTTTAAGCCAGCTGTTGTTTTGTGCTTTTTTGAAATTGCATGACCAATGTTGGTGGCTAATGCATTTGACAATGGTGTGGTGGACAGAAAGAGCGAGAGAAAGAAAGCACAATTTTGAATATTATTATTATTCCTATGTATTTATGTGCAAAGATAAGCTGATATGTTGTGGTGGATTTTTATTTTTCTTATAAATGTAGATTTACATCTGTATCGTTCATGTTCTGCTGAAAAAGGACTCATCCTCAACCATTTTTGTACATTACGGCCAATGGGGAAACTTTTCCTGACCACAGTGTCTAATTAGAGTCTTTGTAGATCACACAGCTCTCCAATCAACACTCCTGTTGTAACTCATGCCATGTGACGCACCCCTGTATGACAGCTCACAAGGAGAGGCTTGTGTATGTGTGTGTGAGTGAGAGAGAAATGTGTGCTTGTGGTTTATGTGTGCGTGTGAGAGATAGTTTTGGGGGAAAGCAGAGCTCTGTATATAATGGCAAAGAAACAGTGGTGTGCATGTGCAGAGTGGTCTGATGGTGAAAGTTCAAAGGTCGAAGGCCAAAGTTAACATGGTGCACTGTAATACTCCCAGAGGTCTTTGTGAAATGTCATGTCAGATTGTTTTTGATTAACACAATAAAAATATGCAGTTACTTCAATTGAAAACCACTTTTCTGTTCTGTGTTATAGTGGGAAAAGTGAACTCATGAAAAAAAAATCATGAGACTGTCCGGATGTGCTCCATTTCTTTCTCTTTATTTGTTTTTCATGAATGCGGGACTGTTGAAACAAGTACCAGAATGATTTAACAGAAAATGATTCATTCAGACTCTTATTTAATTTCATTTTGTTTAATTAAAAGTTAATCTGATTTCCCCCTCACCCTAGATCTTAAATTATGTCATCTGCGTTTTCACCACATGGTGGCAGTCATGCTGTGATGTAAGGTCTTCATGCTATGATACATGAGCAAAGTATTTCTTATGAATGATCTTTATTAGGTTCCACAGTGTTGTTAGTGTAGTGCAAACAGTCTATGTAAAATCTGAAAGGAAATGTTGCATAAAGTAGCGCTGTAGGTAGACCATGCAAAAACAGTTGGAAATTTTTACTAAAAATGGTATTGAAGCAGAACAAAAAACACACTCAACAAAGTCTCTCCTACCACAGCAGAGGACAATGGCTGGCCTTTTACTGTCTCTGGAACCTACCATCTGCTCAGGTAAGCACGGGTTGAGCTAACCAGGTGCAAAACATGCAAAGAATACATAATAACAATTGATTTCCTGGTTATTGATGACATCAAAATGTACCTATGGGCAGACATGTATGCACATAAGTGCACAGCTTCGATAGAGGGCCATCAACCGCAAACAAGTTTTACCCTTCTATCTTTTGACAGTGCTCACTTATTCAACACTTTGAAAACAGGTGTTGATCATAAAGTTTTCTCTCTCACTGAACGAGGTGATGTTCAACAACATCGCAAACAACAACCTAAAAACAGAGCAAAAAACAAACAATAGCTTTTTCAGCGGATCATAACACAAACACTTATCACAAACACATAAGTAAAATAAATGACAGAGGTTAGTGAAAATGAAAGAAAGCAACTGTTTCACAGTTACTTTGCTCCCATTTAATAATTTATTCAACCCCTGAGGACCATTCATTACTTCTGAGGACAATTTTCACACATTCATGTCAAAAATAAACATTCACACATTTGGCTTGGCCAACAATTTCGAATGGATCATGTGACAGATTACATAAGCTTGCATAAAAGAGGTGCAGTAAAATAGCATTGTTTCTCTTGCCTCCTCCTGGAGTGCAGAAAGGCATATAGAACTTTATTGGTGAAGAACAAAAAAACAACATAGTATGACTATAAACACTAAACAAAACTGTTTGATGGAACAGAAAGGAAGAAATGCCACTTCCTTGTAGCAAAATGACATACGATACAGCTATATGGATTTAGGTCGATGCTGGTATTAATGGGGTTCTAGGCCCCAACCCCCACCCCCCTCTCTCGTCTACTCTCTGTAACCATTCCCTATGTTCCATCTGTATATCAGTGTCTCCATCTTTGACATTAAGACCCACATTCTTCATACTAATATCATCATGACCTGCCTGTCAGCGCCGGGAACACAGATCCACACATGAGCATGCAACACAAAATACACACATACACACACACAAGTGAGACCACTTGCATTCCTTTACACATGAAAAACATTCACATATGTTTAAGTCTTCAATGACGCTTACATTCACACACACACATACACACACACACACACACACACAGAATGCGGTCACCAGCCATAAACACATAGGAAATGAAATTGGGTCCATATTACTCAAACTGGCAACCCATTAGTTCCCCAGTGTTTTCAGTGGCCTTCAGTATTCTGCATGTGTTTTAAAATGGGTCTGCAGTGGTCCGTGGAGTACCAATTGAGGGTTCATTTCCGTATTCTGGTTTTACTGGGTACCACTTGCCATTCTGTGTGTGTGTGTGTGTGTGTGTGTGTGTTCTTGTACTTCCATCTTTCTGAGGACTAAGTTTTATACTTTGAAAGCAAGGACATTTTTGAAAAATCAGTCAGTTTTTGCTTCTTTAAAGGGCTGTTTGATGGTTAAGACTTGGTTTTAGAGTTAATTTTAGCTTAGGCCTAATGTTGACTAAATACATTTTGACTGCCTCAGACAAATGCTGTAGGACAAAAAAATCCTTTGGCTGGCCCATCAATTAAAATAATCTGCTTTGAGGGTGTCAAGACACATCCTGACCTTGTGGTAAGCTGTCTCTGACTCTAAAATCATTTTCAAATAGGTTAGATTTTATTATTTCTAAAAGAAAGATGTGCCTTTACTGTAGTTGGAGCACCTTCGACATGGCTCTTGTACAATTTTTGCAACAGATCAACATTAAAAACAAAAACAAAATATCTTGTGTTGTGAGTAGTTCAGCAATTCTGGCTGTGATTCTGAGATTCTTGAAGGACCCTCACTGATTTAGTTCACTGAATAGCCCTATACAAATATAGAAGTCCTTGTCTATGTATGTATTCCTGTGTGTATGTGCTATGCAGGTGCCTCTGTGCCTTTCTCTAGGAAAGCCAACATATCTCCATATATAGTTAAGTATATGATAACTGAGTGAATATAACTTTGGCACACAGTGGCCTCTGCATGAAACATGATATCATAGACCCCAGCACACGTGCACTAATGCCCCTTATATACACCATAATGTTTATATTCAATTTGTCGCACCAGTAAATGAGAATAGAGAAGGCTTTTTCAAGTCATTCCCATGCCATTCAACACAATGTTAAACATAGACATATATGGAGCCAGTCAAATGCAGTACTTCACAGTGAGCTGAGCTCATATCAGAATTTAGATTACAAAGATGCCATTTTGAACTTAAAGTAATTTCACCAATGGAATCATAAGACACAGCTTCATTTTCTGTTGGATAAGTACAGGGAGAGAAAGTTTAGAATTCTTCCTAAAGTTGTGACTATAGTGCAACCATTTTTGCACATCAGTATTACCTCATACAGACTTAGATACAACAACAAAACATTTAGTCCAATATTGGAAACCATCTGAAATGCTATGTGTTCGGTAATGTCAAAGTGTCCGTTACCCTCCAGTTTAAAAGAGGTACAATCGCCTAAAATTATAAAGAATTATGTAGACTGTGTGTGTCATGTGTTCACAGAAATGTGTACATTCAGTTCTTTTGCACCATTTTTTCTTTCCTTTTTATAAGCTGCAAAATAATAAGGTATTATCCCTTCAACATCCTTTAGGGGTGGTCTGCCAAAATTACAGGCCCAAGTATTCCAGCTTATAGACCAGGATTTCTGAGGGGGCATTCATGACTGGAGAAAAAGGAAATGGTGGCATGCAACAAAAGGTTTTGATTTTATTTTCAATCTTTCTTAAACACTGTAACCATACATCACCCGGTAATTGAATAATATGAGAGCATGTTCAGAGTCTAAGCTGCTTCAATGGTATCTGCTGCATGAATTAACACTATTCTTTCACTCCATGTGGGATTGTTTATGTTGGGTTTTAAATGAGGAACAGGAGAATGTGTATCTCTGTGACTGTATTTCTATCTTGTACAATAAACACACTGTATGGTAAATGTAAGCAGTTTCAATGAACCATTGCAATATATAACTGCTACCATACCACCAGTTTTATTGTGATGAAAATAATATAACTCAATGAGCCCTAGTGCATGTATATCTTTTCTGAATAAACAGACAGATTATATTACCCCAGTCGACTTCACGTGGGTCAGAAACAAAACTACATTAAAGCTGAATGAATTCAAGTAACTCTGTACAGTCACACAACTACACGCAGCTGACTCTTTCAGTAACTTGTTGGATTAATTTAAACATCACTCGTGAGGCGTTTTTGTGAATGGAAGTCATCTGAACCTAAGGGATATACAAATACATATAAATAAATATACAGGGTATAGAATAAACAAATTGCCCTAATTGCTAAATTATTTGGTATTGCTGGATGCTTGGCAAATCCATGACACCTTCTCTCTCAACTCTCAGCTGTTATGGTTTTGTCCATAGGTCATTAGAGGTTTCCTAATGTGCCAGTGTCTCTTTTATGTGAAAATGCTGGATACAAGGCATTTTACATATTTGCACAATATGTAAAAAAGAGGGCAAAGTTTCTTTGATTCTCAGTGAACTTACTGCAAAAACCACACTGCTTCTATACAAAAGAGACGGGGGGGGAAATGCTGCATGTGCGTGTCTTCAGCAACCTGGCATACCGAGCACGGCCACACACACACCGCGCACACACACACACACACACACACAGGCGGTAGAGCAGACTGACGAGCTATGATTGAGCCCTGGTTAACGATAGTACCTCAGTGATTAGCGCGCTTAAGTTAAGCCTGTGGGCACGAGGGCGGGACTCATTCAAACACACACACACACACACACACACACACCTCTGACCACTGCTAAATTTGCAGTGATTGAAGCCTACCACCTTGACAACCTAAACACTCCCCCACAGTAAACCGTTTTTGTAGAAAACAAGTGTTTTAGACATGAGAATGAAAAGACACTGAATAAAAAGTATAGAAAAAAGAAAAGGAAACAAAGAAAGTAGAAAAGGAAAAAGAGAGGAAGACAAAGAAAGAACAAACTTGGAAATAAGAGAGGATGAAAAAAGGTATAGAGAAAACACTTCCACAGGTTTGTATGACCTGAGGTGCTGAGACAGTTAACCGTATGGGTTAATTCAGCCTACTCTGATATAAATATACCTTAAATTATCTTCAATTACAACCAAGAGTGCCAATGGCCAAGTCATTTCATTAGAGTTTCAACAGTGTTGTACTACAAAGACACAGTGTAATGAATTGGCTTGTCTAATACCAGCGCCTCCCTGTCTCTGTTATGTCAGGTGTCGGCATGTATCGTGTGCAAGTAGAAAGCTGGCAGTTTGAATATTAGGCTGTTATTGAGCACTTCTACAGCAACATTATGCTCTGCCAAAGTGATACATCCCTTGAGCAAAATCAGGTTATTTAATCACCTGTGCCAGTGAAGGGGCTGCTGTGTCCCTGAATCACACCTCATTTAATCACCTCTTTATGTTAGAAACCTGGGGTTAAGTTCATACCTCATACCTACACAATAGAATTGCATAGGTCATTCATCTGTGCCTTTCAAACTGATACATATGACTGCTCCAAAAGTGACTCATATGAGAGTTTTCTGCCACCTCTATGGTTAAGGTCACCTCAAGTGACATCACTTGAGGCAGCGACTTGGGGTTGAAGACTATGAAATAAAATCTGGAGGTGTGGAGTTAGACTGAAGTGAGTTTACCAGGCCTCTTTGGCCTGCTCCTAATCTCTACCTTAGTCCACACTGCTAGCATGATTCACCCAAATCTCAGACTGAACCGTTGGTGGTCCAGTTGCATTGTGGGTAATGTAGGTGCTAGGTTTTGATAAAGAAGAAGAATGCATGATGCATTGATTCATCAACCTGTCACAGCTCTGAGTGTGACTGCAGGTTTTCAACAAAATGAAAATTTAAACCAAAGTTAATTGTTGGAAGGAGACAGGATGTGAATTGTGATCTTCTGTGTCAAAGTCAGACACGTCTAGGGATTTGTCGAACTATAGGATCTAAATAGTTCTACCCTTTCTTCTGAGAGAAGTCAGTCATTATTAGCATGACAATATACGGTGGCTTGTCAGGAAAATGTAACCATAGATAATTTTAACCATTTGAACAAGAAATTTCCTTCAAAAAACCCAACAGAAGCGCAAAACAAAACTGACCTCAAACCTCTAACATTTGAAAAATACAGAACTGGAACAGAAATAGCAAAGTGGGTGGTCAGTCATACCAGTGTTTCAACTGTTTACACTCTAACTCAATATAATCTTTTTCATCCAAAATTAAACTGGATAAATGTATAAGCTCAAGAAACAATGAGTTGCATAAATCAACAAATACCCTTTATGAACATACAGTACATACAGACACATATACACATAGAGTAGGAAGCTTGGCCAACTGTTGACAATGCCTCAGTCAGACCACATGGGTGCTCATGGGGAGCATGACTTCCTGCTGGTCAAGGTGTGACCACACCTTTAGGAAAGAAATAGCTATGTGACCACAGCGCACTTCCTGTGACATAAACACACGCACACTTCACCCCTCTTACCTGGAAAATCAATTAACCCTGTTTACACAAACTAAGTGAAGGTTAATCTTTCATAAAACACACAGCGGGTCTAATCACTCACTTCACTGAACTCTAAAGACACTTCTCAACATTTAAGCAGGGTCTCCATGTACTGTGCTATGTGTGTGTGTTTGTGTGGATGCAGAGAGAAGAAGGGGAAGGTGTGTGTGATTGAAACAGCACAAAAGGCAAAAATGATTGAATAAGATGGGAGGAAACATTCTCATACTGATGTATGTGTATTTTCTTATTCAAAGCAATTTTTTTAAAGTTGCGATTCACCAATGTATTTTTTTTTCTTTTTCTGTGTAATCACTTTATTTGTTCACTTATGTTATGCAGTCATTTTTTATGTCTGTGCTTTGGCAACATGTTTTGGTCAAAATTTCATGCCATCAAAGTGTTATTGTATGAGAGTCAGGGAGAAATTAGAATTTGTTACAACATTAACTATATTGGCAAGTGTGTTAGAAAAGGTTTGGTCTCAGGTGGGCAGTTCCAGAGGTGATTGCTTTGTTACTGAGTCCAGCTTTTGCAGCTACACACACACACACACACACATACACAAGCAGACCGGTCATTACCACTGACATAATCAAGGCAATCTGGCAAAGTACCAAATCCAGCTTTAGCACTGATTCTAAACAGGAAAAGAGCAGGAAGTGAACTGTGAGTGTGTATGTGTGTAACAGTAAACAATCTGTGGTATGTGAGTTACTGACCAGATTGCCAAGCAATATTCAAATAACATTTGGCATGTAGTGTGTATGTGTTGGCGTATGGTTTACTTCCACCTTTAAATAACCAGGTGCTTTGTCCTCCTCTCAGTTGTTTATTCCGCTCTGGGTAAAAACAGCACTTCTTTGTCTCTCACTCCATCAGTTTCTAATACTTTAAGGGTGAGTCTCTCAGCAACACAGCATGAAAACACATGTTCTTCTCTGCGTTGGAACAAACATCTGCTTAAGGGTCAGATAATGTTCTTCTATTTGTTGAAAAGGATCTTGTTAATGCCAGGAAATTACAGACCCAAACATCAGCTGCAGTTCTTGATGACAGGCTGTGTCCTGAATACACTGATGACACAAAAATAGCAAGTTGATCATTTGCTTGGTAGACGCAAGTGCAAATGAGCTGATGCCCGTGGTGAATCATTGCCGTGTAAATGATGGTCAGGATCAAGCACACAGGGGAAGGGTAAATACACTGACTGGGATCTGGACTAACAATAATCACATGTATTGCTTTTTAAAAAATCATCTTTTGTTTGTATTAATCTCAGTGTTATCATCAAAGGCAACTTTATCATCCAAGTATTTGTACTGCTGGACTGCATTCGCACACTCCCCTTTAATGACTACAAGTGCAGAGAACTAAGTTTCTTGTGAAAGTCAGCAGGAATCTTGTTGGTTTGGGTCTTGGGTCTGTTCGTCATTGTGCCCAAGGATATGTTTTACAGTCATCCACAAATCTAATGCAAATGACTGTAATAATTATGTCATAATGCAGTGACTGAATCGCTATCAGTCTTTGTATTAAGCCTGATAGTAATTTGTGTATAACACAAATAAAAGTGAAGGGAAGGGATGATGAGATGAGTGCGTGCCATCAGGCCTGCTGCAAATCAGGCCTCTAGATTACAGTCTGCCTCTGGTGAACTCCTGAACTCCCTGTTTAATTCAAAGCTTGTTCTAAACTCAAAAAAGGCCAAATATGCACATTTCACAAGAACATGAACCACTGATGTTCCCAATCCTAATCATGTTCTAAAAGGAGATCTAATTGACACAGTATAGTATTATACATACTTAGGAAAATAGACAGCAAATTGTCTCACAACACTCATGTTGAACATCTTGCTCAAAAATTTAAATTGGATTGTTTTGCTGAAACAGGTTGTTTCTCCTTTGAAAAGAAAAGAAACAGACAAAAACATTACACAATCAACCATCCTGTGTACCCTGGAGATATCCTGTATGCTCCAGCACCACCCTTAGCTGAGTTCAGAGCCAATAACCATGACACCAGATCACAGGATGGGCTGGCTTTAAAAGTCCCTCATGCCAACTTTGACCTGGTTTCCAATACTATGCTCCTTACTAAGTACCTTAAGTTAGAGACACATGCTAATCTGAGAGACTTTAAGGCATTACCAGTGGTAGTGTGTAGTAGTAATGTGAAGCCGAACAGGGGACCAGCTGCTCAGGGCTTGCACCCATATGGTATGTGCCCTAATCATTCAGTCAATGTTGTGAATGTTGTCTTTATACGGAGTGGTGAACTTGTAGGGAAAATGTAGGAGGGGTGATGAAAGTTTTCATCTACTGCATTTTGTAGCTACGTGTTTGCTCCACTGCATTTACTTACCACCTGCAATCATGAAGACCTGTGGAAGAATTCCAATGACTTCTAAGGGAAAAAACGTGATTACTCCCTAAAAGAATGATACAATTTTGACTTTTCCCCTAACTTGGTGGGCTGACTCAAAAACCTGGACTGCTTTCAAATGGTTTACAGTCAAGAGGTCTGTTGTGGGTTTTCCTGTTACCAGATGAGACAAAACAACAAAAGGATTTATGAGGAAAAAGATTCTCCCTGGATCTCTCACCAAGTTCACCGTTAATATAAGCCAGGAAATGACTGCAGGTCCTTTTTTTCAGTGCCATCAAATTTGACTTTCAAAGTTCATGCTCAGAACAGTAATATCATCTTAAACTGCAAAATTTGGTTTTCAATTTGTCTGCAAACAACTAACCTGTTTTTTCTCTGAGCTCTGTATTATCATGTGATTATGAGTATACAGTGTTGTGTTGCATCATATACACAGCTTGTCATTACCATACTTGATAAAGAATGGACAGGTCATTGTTGAGCAGAAATTGAGCCATTTGCAATACTCACACCCTATGTGCCTCACTATTAAAACAGAGTAAGAAGGCTAACTTTTCAGAGTGCACATTTAGATACATATAAAGTATACTAATATATTGTATTGTACTGGCATATGGAGCTTTAGAAGCCTATTTAATATTTAATCAAGTATAATTTCTATTACTGGAAGAGTGCATACTACAGCTGATTACAAGACCAGACTGTCATTCTATATTATGGCTAAAAAGATTTTTTCTTTTGTGATTGCAAATGACAATTCTCAAGAGAGCTCAGCAACACAAAACAGTTGAGCATTTGGCTTTGTAGGTGGATTTGTTGAAAGAAATATGAATCATATTTCGGATTCCGTTGTGAGGTTGTTGTAAAATTCTGTCAAGCAGAAAACATTTTGGCAATTACAATATGTTTTTCATGGCAAACGCAACAATAATCAGTCTTTTTCCATTAATGCACACATTTTTGAAGACAGTTATTTAGCTGTGAATGTTCAATAAAATCTCATTATTCATCAATTCAATTGAAGTCTCACATTTGGGAACAATTGAAGACAGACTAATCTTATTATATGGAGGAAGATGATATCAATTTTTTGTTTTTTGTGGCAAACTTTAAGAGTATGTTCTCCAAATTTCCGCACTGCTGTCACTTGTGATTAAGTTAATAGTGTTATTTAAAACTTAAACATTTTAAGTAGAAAATATTAGTATGTTCTTAGGGAACTAAATGTTTCTGGTCATTTTGGTGTTTGATCCATCAATTTTCTTCCGCTTATCTGGGGTCTGGTCGAAGTGGCAGCAGGCTAAACAGAGTATTCCATGTCCTCCTCCTTTCCAGTTCCTCCTGGGGGATGCCGTGGTGTTCCCAGGCCAGATGGGATATGTAATCCCTCCAGCAAGATGTGCCCGGAAAACCTCCAAAGGAGGGCGCCCCGAAGGCATCCTGATCAGATGCCCAAACCACCTCAACTGGCTTCTTTCAAGGCGAAGGAGCAGCAGGTCTACTCAAAGCTCCCTCCAGATGACTGTGCTCCTCTAAGGCTGAGCCCCACCACCCTACGGAGGAAACTAATTTCAGCCGCTTGTATCACACACTCACTAGTGAACGAGACCCCGAGATACTTAACTCCCTCACTAGGACGGGCTGGGACGCTTTTAATGTTGACATTTTTTCCTACATGTGTAAAATGTTTTAGTGACTCTGGGTCAAAGCTAGACTATTTGTCTGTCATGAACTTTGGAAGTAAAAGAAATCTTGTTGTCTTTTGTTTTTAAATGAGACTTACTTGAAAACAGACAACAGATGATTCATTTATTACTATGCAATAAATTTGGATAAACCCCTTTCGGGGTGCTTTTGCCTTTCAAAGAAAAGTTGAGTGTCTGTGGTGGATAAAAAAATTTTAAAAAATCCACACCGTTTTAATTACGCCTTATTTCAAGCTGCAGCAGGGAATTCTTCTGTGGTTTTTGTGAAAGAAGCCCGGATGACCAGGCAGATTCAGACCTTAACCATGAGGGAGAGCGGGATTTCTGTGGTTATGTGAACATCAGGGGGTTAGCCAGTGATAAATGATGCTGGTCTGAATACTGAAAGATAAATAGGCTAATATATAGTACTACTTAAAGTGGGTCATGTAGGCCTTATGTTTGAGCCTGTGCATGGACTGCGTGTCCTGTGAGATTGCGGTGTAATGACACTATCTATCTAATGAGTAATGAGTTTTATTACTGAGACTGGAATAGACGCCCAACAGGTTGTGACACCCCCAAAATGTATTCTTTATTTCGTTTTTTCCCCAGGACAAGTGGGACTCAACATAAGAGATTAATGACCAAACTCTCCTATACCCATGAGGCCTCCCTGAGACTCTAGTCATTCCTTCATTTTTTCTTAAATTTCTTTTACTCCCATCATCATCACTTTCCCTCTACATTTTACCAGTGTGCCGTCTCTGTTTTCCTTTCTTTCTCTCCTTCTCCTTGTCAGATCATTTAAGCTCCCCCTTCCCTCCCTTCTGTGCCAGTTTGTACTGTCAGATCTCAACAGGTTGGACACAACTGCATGACTCACAGACTCAGTATGCGGGGTTAAGCCAGATGTTTAATGGCACAAGAGGTATCACAAAAATCCAGGCAAAGGTATGAAAGACGGCAGGCAAAAGGCAGGTCATAAAACAGAGGCGAGGTCTAAATCTGGGAATAACAAACTACGAAGACAATGCTGGAACACTGGTACAAAGACTCAAGACGAACTGGCACAGAAGGGAGGGAAGGGGGAGCTTAAATGAGACACAGGTACAACACATTAGGGCGGGGCAGGTAATCAGGCAGGAGGGCAGGACAGGAAGTAAACGGTCTGGAATGAGAGACAGGGTTAGGGTTTCACAATAAAACAGAACAAGACACAAAAGGTGGGGGAAAACAGAAAACATGACCTGCAGCGGACAGGGGATGTGACACCCCCCTCTTTCATTCACCTCTTTTTTCTTCCCTTATTTGTCTCATGTCTCAGCCCACCATCTGTTCTATTATGCTGTCCTCTCAGTTTTCCATCCTCTATCCCCACAGTATCTCTTTCTTACCATCCCCACTTCCTGCTCAACACGATCAGATCTTGCCGTTGAATTTACACCTGGTATTTGTCATGCATTCTTCTTCTTCAGCTTGTTACCTCATTGAGATTGGCTCTCTGTCCTCTGGAGAAAACCTGTGCATGAGGTGGCAGCAAATCAGCTGTAGGTGTCAAAATGTCTTTGTAAATGGTCCCATTTCTGCAGAACTGTCCAGTGTTGCTTGGACACCTCAAAACATTCATAAGCATCTCATTTCCTGATGACTTCAGGGAGTCTTCTATTATTACCATCATAATGTAACCATCATAGCCTTCTTTCCTTAAAGTTTAATAAATTTTGATAAGTTCTGATGCAATTTGTGCTCAGTGGAATTTGCGGTCAGAGGTCAGAGTGGGAATGATGACATTGTGTAGGTACAGATGCAAAGGATTGCATTTACACCTACTTAAGGTCTGAACATAGTGCGAGCAAGACGACCTCCAGAGGTGGTCGGGCAGAGCTGATCACATTCTGATCACAACACATTCACATCTTGCATCAACATGTGTTTTTCCCTTATGCGGATAAGGTGTTCAGATACAGATCACATTTCAATACCAGAGGAAAATGCGATCAAACTGATGCAAATTTTAGAGATAAGAAAAGCATTTATTGATATTAAGATCCTTTATGTTGCAACTTTATCACTCTTTTATTGTGTCCCTTTAACAGTAAGTAAACTGACAAAATTACTGAGAAAAACATTAACAGCATGTGCAGACCAAATGTTTTTATTAATACACACTGTGTCTCCATGCTTTTGTCTAGACAGAAAAACAAACTTCATCTGTGCCACATATGGACATATGTTTGGACAACAAACAAAAATTTAATTCAACCTGCGTTTTTAACTTGGATCATAATAAATGTTATTTTCCTTAGTGAGGTCTTAGTAAGGTTCTCTTCATCATCAAAATTTCAAAAAAGCTGGCAAATTAAATTAAATCAAATTAAAATTTAAAATTTAAAAAAATCTTATGAAAAGCTGAGGTGGATACTTTGGAAAACTGCTGTTCCTATCAACAGCAGCGAAAACATTGTTCACAATGAAGACAGAATGAAATAATGGTATCTGGTTCAGCTTTTTCTTACAAATACTGTACATGTGGTTTTCAGGCTGGTTACTTCAAGGCCCAAGGGCAGCCAGTTTTAGCTGTTCACCACTGATATTTTCCTTGTGCGGGGTAGGTCCACAGAAATGGGAATGTCCTGCTAAAGTGAAATATCACTTCAACATCTCTCCATTACAGCCAGTCCCCTCTTTGTAGATTAATCTTCATCAGTCAAAGCGGAGCCTCTACATCTATGGCCGACTCCCTGTGGAATACTTAGGCATACTTGTCCATTCACACACACACACACACACACACACACACACACACAGGTCCCCTGAGTTCCACTTCACTAGCAAGTTTAAAATTTGACTGTAATAAGCATTTTAGTTCCAAAAATTCTAGATTGTTATGGTGAATCAAATATGCTGTGTTTAAAGGTTAGTCCACTGTACATTTATTGTAGATGTTTTTCACAGAATCAAGTTTATAAAATTAAATGAAAAAAAAATTTAGATCCCCAAAGATAAAAAGTTGCATACCCAATAACAATAAATATCCTGGCAGCAATGATGGATGAGAGTCAGTATAGCAAAGATCCAGATGATCCTAATGCAAATGTGCATGGAGGCTCAGACACACATACTGGTCTGAATTGCTGATAGTTTTCAAAAAGGTGGGGGGATCGCTAGACCTGAAAAAACTAGTCTAAACAGATAATCACAAGGGGATCAGAAAATGAAAGAGAAAACTATCTCAGCTTCAAAACTGATCTGCTGTTGAATTAGGCTGAGACAGAGCTGCAGAGTTTGATGTTAGATCAAAGGTTAGTTTTGCAACCTGATTCATAGCAGTGAACACAAACACAGTTTTGAGATCAGAGATTTGAGTTTAAAAAAAAAAAAAGCATAATGCTGAAATAAAATTCAAAAAGTCTTTCTGATTTCTTTATTTACAACAGATATAACAGATATTTCCACTGTCTTTTGCCTGAGTTTTAAAGTGGCAACACAACCAAAACAGAATAAAGGGGTTAGTTAAAAACTGGAGGTGGTAAATGTTTAGAAAACAATGACTTAAACTGCATTTTGAGCTTTAGTATGGAGATAAGTCTACATGCAAGAGTTCTTATAATGCTGCTGGACCAGGGGGTTCTGTGTGAAATGACATTTCACAGACTGAATGAATAAAATAGATGCAAAACAACTACAAAGAGACACCAAATGAGTATGTGTAGACAAAAAATGACTACAAACAGATGCCACAGACACAAAAGACCGTTTCTTTCAATTCATGGTTGTTGCTCTTCGTAGGAGGGGTGCGGGCCTTTTAAGATGTTTATACTCAGGGGTCCATTGTCTCCCTTCTATGTTCCATCCATTAATGAATTGCAGCAAAATATACATTAATTTACACGGAAATGTTGCACAGTATGACAAAACAATAACCAACACTAAACAAGAGAGTGGAATAAATGTTTGGTTTGAATTAAATCCTGTGTTTTGATAGAGATTTTTGTTCCACTCTTTCACAACTTAAGAAAGTATCAAAAGGTGTGTAGATTGCCAAAATTTTGACAAAATGCAAATGTCATCTCACAAGCCAAAATTAAGCTGAAGTAAGCCCAAGTGAAATAATTAAACACGTGTAGTGGAAATTCTAACAGTATAGGAAAGGGCAGGGTCTCCAGTCAGTCAGTGTGAGACTGATACTTTCCAGCACACAGACATAAAAAGAAAACCTCATGCCTCCAATCAGGATCAATGCATTCAACAGACTGCTCCAGTGGGTGTGATCTGAACCTGAAAAAAAAAAAAGCAGAACAAGAGGAAACTTGTTTGTAGTAGAACAGAAATAAAATATACCAAGAGAAGCCAACAGGCTGACTGGGAAAACTGCCTGAGCAATAACAGTGTTAGGTGCTACAATAAATCTAAATCAAAGGTTATAAAATTGCAAAACGTATTTGAATGCATTTAAACCGACAGTAAGACACAGGATTGTGGCTTCATGTGTCTTGGGAATGTACCAGACAGACATACAACCTATTTTTAGACTTCCCAAAGGAAATAGACGAGGCGAAAAGAAGAATAAACCACTGCCACTGCCACTGCCAACTTCCAAAAGATGTTAATTGTCGTGGGAACAGACAGCTTTCAGCAGCAGTCTTTTCAGTGGATATTAAACATTGTTATATGTGTGTGCGCTTCTTTTACTACATTCAGGGGGCCTGAAAACTGTCTGAGGGTTAAGGCTTGGTTTTAGAGTTAGAGTTAGAATTAGGTTTAGACTAGGGTTGGGGTTAGGCAATCAGTTGTCACGACTAGAATAAGGTGCTAAGATATGCTTTGTCAGTTACTGGTCCTCACAAAGTGAGATGTACAAGGATGTGTGTGTGTGTGTGTGTGTGTGTGTGTGTGTGCTGCTGTCAAATTTTAAACACTTTTCTCAAGCTTTTTGTTGGAAAAAGTCCCACACTGACCTGCTAAACAACAGATATGGCATAGATATGGCATCATTACAGTAATTTAAGTCCATTCAGTTTGGGTCATTATGTCTATTAAATGTATCCAAATGGACTTACTTAATAACATTAAATGAAATCTTTGGCTGTGTTTACACATGATTTTTTAAGATCTTCTAATGACTGTAAACAGGTCAAGTGTGTTTCCATATGGTTTCTTGCAGTTTAGACAGCCTCAAGAGGACTGTGCATTACCACTGGAAATTCTAAATAAGACTCTTCATGCCTAAACCTAGATGTATAGCCCAAACAGAGTTTGATCTTTTCTTTAAAACCCAAACAAATATGTAATGCTGAATTGGAAGATCTAACAACAACAACAACAACTGGCTTTCATTCATACATTTAATAAATAATGCAAACTAAGTAGATGAAGTTTGTTAGTTTAATCCAAGACAAACCCAAGATGTATTCTGGCATCTTTTAAACATAAATTAGAGTAGCTGTGTGCACATCCACAAAACCTAAGTGGGATAGCTGCTAGATACAAGAAAAAGAAAAAAAGGGGTGGGGGTGTTAGTGTTATTTGCAATGTTTCAACCAAGTAGTCCCACAGAAATTTATGCAGCTATTGCTCATTTGGCCCACAATATATCCATTAATTACTCTGTCCTGATACATCATGTGAAAGACCACAATCTGTCAGAAGCATAGAATCCAATCTCTCCAGTCCCAAACCAAAACCTCAAACTTATAGAATACTTACATCCATAACAAAGTTGTGGTTTTGTTACCACATGTCACATTCTTATATGCAGAAATAATGGGTTTGTCGTCCAGCTGTGATAAGCCAAGCAAGACTGTGGGACTGGGATATTTCTGAGACCAACACAGTAATTTAACTATATGTTAAGTTGTTATATTACTAAGTATATTTAGATTTTTTTAAAAAGGGTGACCTGTGTGAATTTAAAAAGAAATGCAATCATCAAATCAAGAATAGCTGCACAAAAAACAGAAATGAAAAAGAATCTGATGAGCGCAGCAATGCAGACAATCGTATCGTGACAGGGAACCTCAGGACTGTAGACAGGAAGCCCCCCTCTTAAACCAATCTGGGCTCTAATCAGCCTTTGAAGCAGCTCCACTGGCCTGTGGTCCTTGGCTTTATGAATAAAAGTGTATTATGCTCCACATCCTGATTCTCGAGTTTACTGGTTAAAAGAGTTTGTAGTGACACAAAAAACCAACCATAACCAAAAGCAGTAACTGTGTGGTGTGTTTGTAACTTGGTTAGAAGCAATTGTGTGCACATTGGGTTTTTTTTTATGTGTCTGTGGTTGCACACATGTATTTGTGTATGTATATAAAACAGAGTTGAGGACTGTGGGATAGCTTTATAGTTCATGCCTGCCAGGTGGAGTCTGTTATCTGTCGTTGTTAAAGTCTGTTTAACTCCTCGTAAACACTGATGATATGTGTCTATACAGTTTGTACTAATGCATGTGATGGCTGAGCAGAATGTTTCATGTCCTGATTATTTGTTGTGTGGTAATAACAAAAATAAGGGAGAAACAATTTACTGCAAATGTAAAAAAAAAAAAAAAAAAAAAAAAAAAAAAAAAAAAAAAAAAAAAAAAGGTTTAATTTTAGTTAACTAAAAACTCAATAAAAATCGAAAGCACAAATACACAAATTCCTCCTCTAGAGACCCAGAATCAAGTGTATTAAAAGGTCTTTCCAAAACTGTGAATATACATATAAGTATTTATATCATAAGAAACATGCAATGTTTGTTTCACTGTTGGCAAAAGAATGAGAAAACTCAAGTGGCAAGCCCGCAGACACCAGTATAAGCTGAGGTCTGCTGCTGCCTAATGAAGTGTAACACACACACACACCCCAATTATTAGAACAAGAGCCACAGGTCGTTCTGCATTAGCACACCTCACTGAGGTGGCTGAGATAAATGAACAGATGCAGATGTCCGAAACCAGGCTGCTGCTTGGTTTTGTCCAGTTCACTTCACTTTATATAGGGCTTGGAAAGTCAGTGGGGACTATCACACGCATATCTAACTGCAGAAAATGATACAGGTGCTATTTTGTGTATGTGTCACTTCAACAACATCTTTTAATCATGGGACTTGCTCTCTACAAATGTTTTAAGATTGTAACAACTTGTGAGATGAGAGCTTTATTTTTTTTAAAAACTTGTTTTTAAGATGTTTTTTTTTTTACTTTTTTTTTCTGCCTAATGTCTGAATAATAAAAAATTGACTGTAGACACAGAATGTGATTAATAAAGGCTTTATTGAAAAAAAAGAAGAATTTAAAAAATGACTAATCTCTTACAAAAATTTATGGGGAAAAGTTTATCCAATGCAGAGGTATTATCATTTTAAGTAGCCTTTAGTTTGAAATCTTTAGAACCTTCTTCTCCTTCTTCCCCTCCTCCCAGCATAATCCAATGAGTAGATAGGATTATTTGGGGGATTTTTTTCACTTTAAGCGCATCTTGAATTTTTTCAAAACCACCTGCTTGGTCTACAACAATGTGTAGGTGGGTGGTATGTGTCAAAGTTACATCCAGATAAATGTCAGGACCCAAGGTTTCACAGCAGAACAATGTGTTGTAATGAAATGATCAGTGTTATTCACTTTTTAATATTGTGGCTCATCAATGTATAACTGAACTTGTTTGTTTGGTAAGAAAATTGTGTGTATGCTAGCTTTAACTGAAAAATAGTGATCTAATATATTTAAGATGGCCCAAAAGTCTTGATCTTCATTTATAAAGGCACTGCCATCCTTATCAACAAACAAGACAGCTAGCTATAGTGGGGGATCCAGGGACCTTCTTATGGTCAGGCAGCGGCACTAAGCACTGACCCACAGGCAAATAGTATGCTCACACTCTCACACTCTCACTCCTAGAAATTAGCCCAGTTTGCTAAACACCATACACCTGTGTGAGGTTCATAGTCTGAAATTGTGAGGGAGACCAGTGGTACATCTCAATTTCTTTAATTGCATCCGTGTTTCCCTTTCTTTTCCTTGTAAGGAGAAAGGCAGTGCATATTTGGATCTGCTGTCAGTAACTACCACCAGGTTATCAGTGTCAGACAATGCTTGACCAAATGTGTATGATAAGTGAATTTTAAGAGCTGATATGCCCTCCAGTATGTGTTTTTTTTGTCAGTGTATACATGGCTCATCTGTACACATGGGCTGTCAATATTAAAAATGAAGTTCTTCTCAAATAAAACTAAACTATGCACAATATAAACTATCCATTTTACACAGTGGAGACGAACATTAGAATCACCTCTATTTTACACAGGGCAGTGTGTGGGAACATTTGTGTGTGTTTGTCATTTTGGCTACACATCTTCTCATCTGGGTTTGCAAACCGCATTCTGTTTCTGTAGCTGCTGTAATTGTCAGGGTGTGAAGTCGTTTAGTGGGTTCGATTGCAGGTTTGGTTTTTATGAGATGGTCTGTTTGCTGAAGTGACAAGCAGCCATTGTTACTGCACATTTCCACAGATGTTACAGCCCAATTACTCTCCAATCACATGCTTGGCCAGACCCAGTAACTGGGTAACGTAATGGGCCAACACTGGGTCTGTAAATCTGCAATCACACACACCCACATCCTCCATACAAAAGTACAAATACCAGCAAGAACTTTTGCATTGAGCTATGCACTTGTGTTACTGTATCTTCAGTACCTCCATTACCTGCATTCATTTTCTGACCCAAAGATTAGGTTACCATGAAGCTAACCTGCAGGGTAACCTAAGGGCAATGTCAGCCTAAGTCAAATTGCTCTTAAAAGCTAAGCAATGTAAAATGTCTTCCTTTTTATCCAAGAACATTTTTGCCCCGATATGTAGAGAAAGACACACACACACACACATAGAAATAAAAATAATAAATGGAAGCAGACATGGGAAATAGAGCCAGTCTTTTCCACCCTGACATTAAATGCCAAACAGCCTTGTTGCAGGTGTGCAGTCTGCATGTTGTTGATTCAGTATTAAATAGAGCATGTCTTGGTTTCAGTGCAGTAAAAGCTGTGGTTTATAAAAGTGGCTCATTTCAGAGCACTGCTGTTTGGTCTCCGTTTATATCACTGGCGCCATTAGTCTTATCCTGCCGAAACACAAAATAGAGACCCCCTCTCCCCCAAATATTCAGTCAAGGATCACCTTTATGTTAGAAAATCCACTTTTAATGTTGTTAAATAGCATACAACTACATAGCATGCATGGTAGAAAGACACTTAAATAAAACATAAATACACATTTAAATTAGGCTCTTTCTGTCAGAGACCCCACAACCTGCGCACATTTTTACAGTACAATGAAGGGACATTTCTCCAAGTTAATGTTCCTCTTTAACCCAAGGATCCTCACACCTTTCAGCCTAAATTCTATATTGAGAGTGGCAATGTTTGTTGTTAAGTAATTTCTGTAGGGAAACCATGAACCTTTCAAGTTCAAAAAGATTACTATAGTGTGGTAGTTGGACTGCTGACAAGTTCACAGATAAATCATTTAAATGTTTTAACTGCAGTCTCTTCTTTAATATTTGACTGCTGACTGAACCTCTTGTCTGCTTTATGCAGAGTAGCTGTGGAGGTCAGAGCATGTGCAGGTATTTATTAATTAGCTCACCACCAATCAGGAGGAGCAGCTAATCAGTGAAATCACCTGCTGTAGTTTAGCAGGAGCGAAAGCCTGCCCTAGTTTTACAAAAAGTGTTACAATATTATTGAGTGTTTGAGTCCTTGTCAAATGATAAATCTAGCAGGTGTTCTCATATATACTCTGCAAAATATGACATTTAAACATTAAGGGAGGACAAGTGCTGTGAATTTATTCTGTGTAGGTTGTTTTAGGTACAAGTTTTAAAAAATTGGAGAAAATGCACTGAACACAACTAGCTAGAGTGGACATCATAATAGTAAGTTAAATATATATAAAATGTCATATGCAATACCACAACACTCTTTGTACAACTGTACAACAACTGAAATATATTTCAAGCCTTAAAATGTCTGGTTTGAACCTGCACAGCTATTTATGATATTTAGTGAATAATGGCACATCTTGTCTTCTACTACTAATTTCATATTTGCAAGAATGAAGCATTTTCATCTGAAGCATTTTAAGGCTAAAAGACTCTCACACAAAAAGAGTGTCAGCATTTATTTTGGTAGTTCTATCTTATGACAGTTAATGTAAAATGGGAACTTGAAACTTTAGACAATTTTTCACACTAAATTCACAATCATAGTTGCAAAAGTTAAAGTATGGACAGTTTAAAATCTTGTGATGACAGTCATTCAGGCTTTAGAAAGGCAGAGGCTCAAGCAAATCTGATACCACCACAATAAACAAACAAAAAATTAGTTTTTATCATCTTCATAAACCAGAGCAGACCACACCAAGTACTTGTGTAGCTGTTTCCACAGAATTACGATAGAATTAAAATCTAAAATTGTTACAGAGTAAATGAACTTTTACTGTGGGTTAATTTTATTTTACCCTGCCAGCTGTCTGTCTCTTTGTTTCATGGACACCATCTTCCTGTCCTTCTATCATTTTCTTTCAGTTTAGATATACATCAGAAGCAATATTTTTAGAGCAAACACCAGAATTGGAGTCTAATAGCCAGTCTCCCAATCCTCAAACTAAGAAAATAAACGTTGCTGGAGTTAAACATGTGCTTAAGTGTGTTAAACAAACCAGGGAAAAATGTGTCACCATTTTGAAAAACTCACTTAATGCTAATGAATTGTGGGAAAATGTGTTTTAATAGGGATAAGGGCTTTTTATATATAAATTGCAAATCCAGCCTTCACTAGATGCTTGTAGTACCTTATTTTTAAAAAAAAATCTCTTTCTCCTTTCTTCCCCGATTTCCTCTCCTCCTCTCTTTTTGTTTGTCCTCTCAGAGGCCATTCACACGCCACGTGGGTCACAAAAAAGTCACCAAGTTCATTGGTGGTAGTGTCTCCTTCCTGGCTAATTTTAAGCAATTAGAGGGCTCCCGGAAAAGATATACCATCTTCCATATGTATACATATTACAGGGATTTCATGTGAAGTAACACACCATTTGGCAGCCATGTTGGACATCCTCAGTTTTCTACTCGGCTACTTGCTGATTGTGTTTCTGAATTGATGTAGCTGTCTTCAAATGAATTTAATGAGCACAGACAACTTTTTTACAGTTTATAATGGGAAACTCATGATTTCACCGCTTGCACTTACAATGCTCACATCTGTCCCCATTCAAAGCCATGTTTTTCTTTATCTCTATTGCTCAGTCTCATTAATTTATTCAACCCTCCATTCTCCTCTCCACCTGTTACCTGTGGAGGGAACACCTCTTGTGGATTGAGTAACCATAAAAAAGAGTATAATATTTTAACAACATAACTGATG
The DNA here is from genome assembly GCA_033238685.1 of Lates japonicus. NCBI lineage: Eukaryota > Metazoa > Chordata > Actinopteri > Centropomidae > Lates > Lates japonicus. Next base: position 8,761,375 of record BRZM01000001.1, read on the forward strand.
ATAATAACAATGTGGATTATCATGTGTTCAAACTATGAACCATCTTAAAACCACTGTTTCCAAAGCAGAAAGACAAAAGGAGTCGGTCATTACAGTTGACCCTTCTATTGTTCCCTCTATTGTCATTGGAAAGCTACAGCACAGAGAGGAACTGTGGGAAAGGGAGTTCAGTAGCTGATTAACGTGTGAGCTGAGGTTACCACAGAGAGGTTGGGTTATGTAATTTCTCCTTTAAAGGCAAAAGTATGAATACAAAATATGTTTGTTCAAAACTGTCAATAATGGTTGTAGTAAACATACTGTCTAATATCTCTGCTTGAACAAATAAAATATGACTTGAATTTAGCTTGTTGAAGAGTCAGTTTATCACCCAAAATAATATACAATTTTGATTTTCTTAAATATTTTCAATAGCAAAATATTAAGCATTAATTGGTTCCAGATGTGAGGATTTTTTGCCTGTTTTTATCATCATAAATTGAAGATCCTTGGGTGTTTAATAGACATGTTTGTTTGTTTGTTTGTTTGTTTTGGACACTTTGGTAATTGAGTTTGTGTTGAGTGAAGTTGAGTTGCCTATGGATTACCCATGGAAGTGAATATTGGAATTTGACTGTCACCATTAGGTACATTCCCAGAGGTGGTGCGGTATATAACCCAAAAGCATGAGGAGAGAGAAGGGATTTTGATCTCTAACTAGTGTTTAATGAAACTTTCAGCCCACAGCAGGAAAAATAAAGCAATGTGCCTTTTAATCTGTTGAACTATCAACAGTCGTCTCATGGTAGCTTCCAGTTTGAATTAGTTGAGCTTATGCATTCAGTGTGATGGGTTAGTGGAATTTCAGTTTATGAAACTGTGTGTGGTTCAGAGAGTGTTTAAGTCTGTGTGCTCCATTAGCTTCATATGCCTTGTATACAGCATAGACAGTTATGTCTTGAGCTGAAGTCACACATGAACACGAGGCAAGACATGAGCCATTAAATACAATAAGTGAGAAGGAGATGAATCCAGTGATTGCACTGTGTGAAATGTGACCAACTTGGTAGTGAGGAAGACAGAAATGGGAAGTGGTTGTTATTTTGTAGTTCAAGGATGCAAAGTTTGTAAATGTGCTGTTCCTCTCTGTTGAGGCCCCAGTTTGCATTTAGCATGGATATTTACATGAAAAACTTGACTAGTGCAGCTGGAAATCTCATGAGAGAATAAACACAATGATATAAGCCAACAAACTGTTCATCAAGGAGTCAATGAGGCTGCAAAAGCAGACATTAAACAGGGTCTGCTGTCAGTAAAGTCAATCCACAGGCATGCATTACATTTTTTAAATCTGAGGTTTGTGAAATTTTGAAGTTTTTCTCAGTGACAAATGACTTACATGATGGGTTGCAATGAAAGCAGTGACTGTCATTTCAATAACAGTAAAAGTATACATGGGCAAGGTTGTGAGAGGGGGAGGGGTCCATGGCAATCAAGATTTTTAAAAATCTCCTCAGTGTGTATTTGAAAGATTATCACTTGTTTGCTCTTTATCAGTGTCAGCATCGCGTCATTGTCGCATCTCTTTTCCTGTTGTCTTTCCAGACAACAAAACACTTCTGTCTTTTTTGGGCCACAGTCAGAATCAATCTCTAACACCTGACCTACACATAGACTGATTTTATACACTGATCTTATAAAATCTATTCAGTTAGGTTTGATGGCCAGCCAAAGCAGGAACACTGTTCTGATCTACCCTGTTCTTACAAATCTGACTGCTGAGGTTTCAACTATCAGGCTGGTCTTGATCCTTTTGTTGCCCCTTTCATCTTGTCCAGTACTATAATCTTTCGTTCTTTCTCCTCCTTCATTTTCTCCTTCTTTTCCCCTCCCACATTCTCTCCATTACTTCTCCCATGCGCTCAGATCCCGCGGCGTCCGGTTACGCTCACCGGAGCTCTTGCTACGGGCCTTCCTGGCACTCTCCTGCGCCTGCCGGTATTTCTCCAGCATGCTCTTGTGTTTCCTCCTCAGCTTGTCGTTGCACCACATCCTCTCACAGTACTCCTCCACGTGTGGCAGATTTGACGGCCCAATCAGCTGCATGATATCCTTGAACCATGTGCGCGACTGGCTGAATTGGCTTGATGAGCCGCCCCTGCTGTAAGTGCTACAAGGCATCCAGGCCCTGTAGCCTCCTGTGGACCGGTCTTTGAATGAGTCGGAGAGCCCGGCATTGTCACGAGCCATGAGCTCGTCCACGGTCTCCCCCTGGAGGACTTCGAGGGTGAGGCGGGCCAGGGTCTGCGTGAATCCATGCTCACGGGAGCGGCAGATGTACACACCTTCATCCTGGCGGAAGAGATGACGGAACAGGAGGCCCTGCTCCGTAGACATTACACGATCATCTAGCTTCACCTAAGGAAAGAAGGGGTAGAATATGTATATCTCCATGTGCAGTTAATGAATTAGCTTTTGTAAAGTATATACATGTCCCAGAACCTTAGCTTAAAAATACAAAGTGGTTAAGTGTATTAACAAGAAAGAAGTCACTATATGTAAAATATAAGATTATACTGTAGTATCTTTATCTTTTCAATTATTTTGATGGCAGAAGCCTTTATAGAAAAATCCATGATATGGTCAGTGTGTTCCATTCAGTCCATTCATCTTGCTGATATAAACTAACTATAAAACAAATAAATTTTGGGTAAAGAGCTTGTAATCCACTTAAAAGAATGAGAAAAGAGGAAAAACAGGCTGTTTTCTCAGCTTGAATTGCAACAGCAAGAATGTACCATGAAATCCAGCCACTGTTAGTTTTTACTCTTTGCCTCCTTCCTCTCATTCTTTTTGTCTTTTCTTGTTCTTTCTTTCCACCTAAACTCTCTCCACTCCTCTAGCCATTCATACCTCTCCCCTTATTCTTTTCTCTATCAACCTCTTACCTCCACATCTCACTTATTCCATCCCTCAGCTTCCCAAACTATCCTTCGGTGCCAACACAAACATGGCCGCCTTGTCAGCTGGAGTGGCAGCCAAATGTTTATTTGCAGGGAAATGGAGAGGGGTGGTAATGCCTTAATACTTGCATGGCTGACCGAGGTACTCAGTTAAGCTTGGAGAAACATAACCTCAAACAGATGAAAAATGGCCGTGGGTGTGGGCATACAGAGCAGTGTAATTTTCAAGGTAGCACTTTAAAAGGACTTTGCAACATTGTGTTTAAGTCACAGAGGACTGTAGACATTGAGTGACACTTCAGCTTTCAGTGGTATGTGGTTTGCAAGTTTGAAAAGAATTCACTGTTTATCCAACAGTAAAAGAGCAGTTGTGCATTTTACTTTGAAATGTAACAGCTTAATTTCAACCATATGTCAAATGGCTGTCAAATGTGTCAACCATGTGCCAAATTCACACACAAATCTCACTTTTAAAGGCAGTTACTTGGGCCACTGTTTGCCAGAAGTTTCATTACACCCTTTGTATGTCTCTCAAAACTTCCCCCACCTTGCGCTCATCATAAATATGTTGTGATATGGAGGCATTTTTTAATCTCAATCTCAATTTTCTCAATCTATAGCTATTTACTGATTGTCTTACCTCTTCCTTGTGGTCATTGTGTTGGACGAGCCAGGTTACAGTAGCTTGTGGAGAGCGAGGAACACACTCCAGGAAGGTGCTGTTGTTCTCCGTCCCATACACCACTCTGTCCTCCGTCACATCAAGGTCTTCTGGTTGAAGGAGAGACAAGAAAAATTATTTCCCTTAAACTCTGACATTTTTAGGGACGGAATTATTAGGGGTTAGTTTTCCATGCATACCTTCTGTATACGTAAAATACACCTAATTACTCAGCCCATTATTGTTCCAATATTTTTCTCTATACTGAAACGTGTGCGTAGGTTCCTTTATGTCTGTCAATTTCTAGATGAATTCTAGTACAGTCATTGTTAATACTCTGAATAAAACGCCAGATTTTCCTCTTCCATTGAGATGACATACTGGATTTTAATCTCTTCATCTGCTATTGTGCCCGCTTTGGAGAATCACTTAATGAGGCCTCTAGAGGACATTTTGTCTTCATGAATTTTGTTATGTGGTATTTCTGTGGTATTTTTATCTTGTGTATACGACTGTATGAACTAAATAAGCCATTAAACATTAGACCTACAGTCTTTCTTCAACATGGGTGTAAAGCACACTCTCTGGTTCCACAAATACATTCTACCCAAATAATTCACAGAATATGTTTGGATCTGAACTTTTTTAAGCAACCCTTTTGTTGGGAGGAAGTATATATGTAATAAATGATGTATATAGGTTAAGGCCTACATGTACTTTTCTGATACTCTCTATCTTTTCACACATCCCCAGTTTATTCAAGTGATGAAGATCTGTGGGTCAACATTGGAAAAATCCAAGATAATGGCCAATCAAGCCAGGTAGCTGAAATATGACTTTAAATGAATAGCCTGACATTTTGGGAAGATTGAGACCACACTTATACAAAATCTGTCTGTTAAATATGATGCTAGAAACAGCAGTCTTTATCTACCAGGATCGTTTTGTACAGATTAAAGAAACAGGACATAATGTGTTACTCAATGAAATGTAAAGGTGATTTGTTGCAGGCTGTCTCATTCCCATTCTTCCAGTTTACAGCCTCAGTGCTGAGTGAAGCTAACCAACCTCCCTCCCTAACACTGTATTTAGCATAGAGACGTGACAGTGGTACTGAACTTCTCATCAAAATCAAGGAAGAAAGCAATTAAATATATTTCTCAAAATGCTGCTATTTCTTTAAGTATTTCTTTCTTTAAGGACTTCAATTCTAAATACAACCCACTGTGAATTTCCCGTGCGGATTAATAAAGTATCTATCTAATCTAATCTAATCTAATCTAATCTGTACTCAACGAAAAGCTGCAGTCTATATCACATGCCTTGAGAAATACAGACAATATCAGCCTGAAATAATGGTGGCTGTATGTGAACCAGGCAGTTACTTTGAGCTCACTTTTCATGTGTGTACACATTTAGAATAAATGTCTTTTCTAACAAACAGGGAACGTCTGAGTCCTGGATGAAATTCCAGCAAAAAAAACACAAACCTACGGGAATCTTACTTTAACAACAACCTGACACCCTGGCACAAAGGAACCTTGTAAAAGTCGGGTTCATCCAGAGGCTTCGAATAAGGCATCTTTCATCACCTCATCTCCATAGCTACACTCAGGTGAGCAAACACACGTTGGGTACATTCACACCCACTTTGTTAACTGCCTCTCGACAGCCTTGTTTCTCTCCTGTTTGCACACTTTTTCTTATCCCCACCTCTACATCACCTTCATCCATTTTCTCAGTATGAGAGCTGATATTTATGGAAGTTTGAGCACATTTGTCAGTCTCTCAGCTCTTCCCTCTCTCTCTCTCTCTCTCTCACACACACACACACACACACACAGACCATCATTCACTCCTCTAACACAAATATCTCACAAAATCCAACATGCTGTAAGATCTCGTATGAAATAAGTAATAGGTTGTAATGCATTGAATGTATTCTGTGTAAATAGACGTGTTTTCGAGAAGTTATCATGTATTTTCCATCTGATATGCTTTACAACATTTGTCTCAGACAGCTTGGAATAAACTGACTTCTCACATAAACACTCTTTGGCTTGCTTTCTGAGAGAGACGCTCACAGACAGGCCCTGACCTTTACAGACACAAACACATACATACAATTCATTCAAACACAGGTTGGCACATGTCCAATAACATCCTCCCCTGGACCTCAGGTGTATACAGAGACACGTACTGTACACAGAAAGGTTGAGTCTAACTGGTCTTCTTCCTATCTACAGGTAAATAGTTTAGAGTGTGTAAGGACACCAATGCCTTGATCTAGACAATGCTTACCTTCAGGGTCCTTGAAAAAATGTGGAAATTTGTTCTAGCAGATACTAAAAACATGACTAGGATGACACAGTCAGTTAAAATATGCTATATTTATAAGCACTCTATGAAGAATGTCTACTAAGTCAAATATTTGATTTGTGTATTTGAATCTTGACCCTGCGAAAGAAATTTTTGGCCGGTTAAATATTTGAATCTGTCTCTGTTGACATTTTGCTAAATGCATTAATTTGCTTTCTTGCCAAGACAAGATAAAATACCACTCTAATGTCTGTACTTTCAATATGAAGCTACAGCCAGCAGCCAGTTAACTTAACACAAAGATGGGGAATGGAGAAACGGCTAGCCTGGATCTGTCCAAACGAAACAAAATCCACATACCAGCACCTCTAAAACTCATGGATTGATGTTATCGTTTGTTTAATCCGTACAAAAACCAAAGTGTAAAAATGAAAAGCTGTGTTTTGACATGAAGGTTATATGCGGGACTATTTTTTGGCTGGATTCTGTGACTTTCTTGCAGTCATCAGGAGGCTGCCAGGAAACCATCTGAAACTTCAAGAAGTAATCCTGCATGATGAACAAAGACGGCGAGGTAGTCAAAGAACTTACCGCTCAGATTCTGATCCACACACTGCAATACAGGGTTTCCATGCCTGATGTCCTGCCGGCGGTAGCGGCGTTTGCTGTTGGGTACATATCGTGCGCATGATGATCCATCCCAGGCGCAGTAAGGGTCTCTGGCCAGGCAGCATTCAGCACAGGCTTTCCCATAAGTCTCACAGCGATGCAGCTTCACCTGTGCCACACCTGCTGGAGAGCCCACATACAGGGCTTGCTGTTTAAAGTGATGAGAGGAGAAAAAAGGGAATAAGGCATGATGAAGATAACAGTGGATTTAATTAATAAAAATGAGCATTAAAGTCAGTAATTGCAGTCATTTCAACTTACCCTTTTAACAGATATGTCCATTGATGTAACTGGGGTTGGCACCTGCAAAAAGGAAAAAAATGATCTCAGGTATTTCGTAATGTGTGAAACGGCTTACAATAAGAAGATGTAAGCAGGAGTCATTCTTTAAAAATGAGGAGAAAAAATGTAATTAGCTTTTCTTTTAAGAAGTCTTTGTGGGTCCTTATCTATAGAGTAAAAAAAGGGCTTAAGAGACACAGTGACAGAAATTTAATCTATAATGATGAATGGCAGCTTCTGCAATATGGCCTGCTGTGTAATAATAATTAAAGAAAGAGATTTATTGAGACACCAGATGGAGTAAAACTTACTTTAAAGACTTGTAGCTCTTCCAGTGTGACCTCCTCTGTCTCTAGACTGTTTCCACTGTGCAGGGCAATGACCTTCAATACTGTACCAATATCTGAAAGACAAGCAGACACACACTGTAAACTACAGGTACAGAACAGGAACACAATTCTGCATTTTACCCCATGATCCTCTCTGCCTCAATAATCCAGTTTCTCCACAGGGCTCAATAAAATTTAGACAATAAAAAGGAATGACATGCACATACCCGTGCCAATGAACATGACATCATACTGCCCATCTTCTGCTTCAACCCGGTCCACCACGATTTGTTTCAGCTTGTAGGGAATATTGGCCTTTACAAGCACAGGCTGGCGCAGAGCTGGATACACTGGCCGCCACATCAGTGGGTGGCTGCGGGCAAAGTGCAGCACCGAATCAGGGTAATCCTTTGTGCTGCCAAACTCTCTGCCAGGCTGGTTGGTGATTTTACTGGGGCACTGGAGATACAGACAGACAGATGTGGAAGAACAAAGGAAAAGAGAAATCTGTTAAAACAGATCCAGGGATAGATAAATGGACACAAGACAGACAGAAGAGTTTAAAGCAACATTCTGGACATTTTCCACTTTGACGCTACATTCCCACCAATTTCCACCACTGGAGGTGTGTTTTCCAAAAGAACTTTGGTCTAATTATGGTCTTCTCAAAGAACCCTCATTAGCAGTTTTATTGTGCCTGAAAAGTTTGGATGAAAATTCACAACCACTGTTGTAAAGTTATGTGTTTGGAAACAGCTCTATAGAGAGCAGAGTTTTGTTGTTAGTAAAAAAAAATCCTCTCACATGAAAAAATGTGCTAATACTTGGCTGAGATATTGAGTCACTAAAATAATTAAGAAGGCTGAACGCTGTCCAAATGAAGGCATTTACACGAACCATATGACCTCTGTGTTTGCTCGTGATTCAGATCAGCGATTCTTTGCGAAGCAGCCAAAGTCTTTGTCACGCACAGCTACTTTTTTAGTATGCACAGCAACTGTTTTACACATGTAAAGTAATTGCCTCCATTGTCTCTGCTGGTGGCCAAAACCATTGTGAATGATGGCTTGTTTGTCTGACCCTCCACTGGAAGCAGACTTACTGTCTTCAGAAGGCTGCCTCTTCACTTATGGTTCTTTTGAACTGGGAAACCCTTCCTGTCACAGTTAAAAGAATTGTAACCTGCAGTTTTCTCTAATCAAGATCACTGACAGCAGCAATGGAGGAGGAGGAGTAGACTGCCTTTACAGAGCTCCAGTCTGAATTGACACACAAAGCACAACAACAAAAAAGGATTTTTTGGGGGTCGATTTCTTGCCTGTGACTTGGAAATATATGAGAGAGCTGCAAGATCAGGAAAGATCAGGTTAGACTTATCCACGCTGAGCAAGACTCAGGCTTTTACTACTGATTAGTTATCTCCTTGCTTTAGGTTTGACTACTCTGCACTCATGAATGATAATTTCACTCACGCACACAAAAGACAAATGAGGATAGACATTACTTTGAAAGAACTTGAGGGCCTAAAGAGGAACTACCCCGACAAACTGATAATTACATGATGGGGGAGGTTGGGGTGACAGAAGGATTTGCATGAGAGAAGTAGCACTGCAGCAGTGACTGACTAAAATGAAAGCATGTGTCAAAGTCATGAAGCTGGAAACTTTGCCAAGTATCATAAATTAAGGCTTAGAGAAGGGAAGGAATTTAACAGAGATCACTTCTCTCACCCAGAAAAGAGAGCAGTTGGTTATTTGATCACCTTATAATAGAAGGTAAATCTTAAGGCTTGATATTGCTATTCCAGACTGTATTTCCATATGGTAGAAATATGGTTACTCCTGCTTATCACAACAGTAACTAATCCACACAATAGCCTTGCACTGGTCTGGATTCAATTTCAGAGAGAGGACTTGAACTGTGTAGGGAGGTTAGATTCAAATATGCACTTTTGATGTATAGAACATTCCTCTGAGTATACTTTACTAAATAACATCAATTATAATTTATTGTAGAGGGTGTGGAATGTGTAAGCAAATCCAAGCTCAGTTCTCTAACTCACTAACTTCCAATGCCTCCCAAAAACATATAAATGTGTTTACAGTATGATTTTTAACAGTAGGCTGTGTGTGAATTGTGATGTGTATAATTCAAAATGAGGTTCAAGCATGTCTTTCCAGTGATGCTTCCCAATCTATGGGTAAGCTGCATGCTAAAATCAACATAACTGTTATTTATACATACAGAAATAAAACTGGAACTAAAGGAGCATTTTTTTTTCAGCATATAAGATTTGCTTAACGTTCACACACTTGTGTAGCTCACAGCAGCACATCCTTGATATGTCAGTATGTTTAAAAACTGCTCACTAAACTACTCATCTCACAGCACATAAACCTAAACTGGGATAGCTCCCAAGTCTATTTTCAACTCATCCAAACTTTGCTGCAGCAGGTCAACTGCTTTCAATCTCCAACTGAGAGCCACATGAGAATTAATGAGTGGGAGAGGACGTGAGCATATTTGGCAGACACCTATTCAGTTCCATCATTACTGCAGCACAGTATGCATTGTGCAAGCCCTCCTGTACTGTGTATAAGGCTCTGATCCTTTACAACAAACAGACCCAGCACAGGAGAAGTACATTAGCTGAAATCTTGGACAATTACTTTCCTCATTTCCACATCAATCTCTTTGATTGTTTCACTCATTTGCACTCTAAAACAAAGATATTCTTTAAAGAATAATTCCATCTTATCTCAACTTGATGTATTTCCCATTAATGTGACTATTGTGGCTCTGTCGGTTGTGCTAAAATTGCACACTCCACCCCTATTGTTCAGACACGGGGAAACAAGGACTCATGCGACTCATGCATTGGGGTAATATCTCAGTGTTTATGCAGGGTGATTAGGTCAACCAGTAAGTTGCCCCAGATTCAGATCACTATAAATTAGCTATAATGGCTCCTAGTGTCTAGTGCTCCTAATTCCTAGTGTCTACATTAGAGACAGCATTTGCTCCAATATGTTCTGCTTGCCCCAATCTATTATTAGCACAGATAACAGCCAAGAAAGCAAAGAGATATATAAATAATTTAGCAAAAATATGTCTTTGAATTAATCACACAATCCCTAACCATAATAAGCACTGACAATCCCCAAATAGATGAGTGTGGGTTGTTTCTCTTGGGTCCAAATCCGAGCGAAACAACCAGGTATATTAAATGCCATACAGACAATGTGATTAAAAGAGATAATAATTAAATAAAAAAATGTTTGCTAGCAATCCAAAAGCTGGGTTTTAAAGTATCAAATGTGAGGCTTTTACAATTAAAATGGATGTCAGCATGGATGACACACACCAATGGAAAAATACAACAAAGTACAGAGATTAATGAAATTTCATGGCAAGGTCCAAGTGGGATTAAGGAGGCTCTGGTAAATCTGCAGTAAAGAGTCAATCCAATCATTTGTCTGTTACAGGATGAGCTCTGACACAAACTTAAACAATCTACTTAATATTTCAATCCAAGATAAATATCTAGGGAGGATTCTCTCAAATGAACTCTGAAACTGAGCTTTTATTTTTCAGTCCTTGGTGAGTTTTGACAGGTGATTCAGAAGACACGAAGTTACAGAGTATGAATCTTAAATCTGTTACATTGAAAAATCCAGAAAAATAAGAGAGCCTTAAACAGGAACAATGAACAGACCCCCTCTATCTCCTCATTCCTGTCTCTTTTGCCTTCTTCCCATCTGTGCCTCTTCATCAGCCTACCCCCAGTCATCACCTTTTTCCTCTCCTCCTCTGTTTCCTCCTTCCTTCTCTCTCTTTCTCTCAGTTTCAGGCCAAGACATTCCTGTTAATCAGGGAGTCAGCGGAGTGAAACCACAGAGGTGTCTGCTCTCTTCTCACATTATTCATACTCCTGCCTCCATACGCTCTCCTTCACTTTGGTAATGAGGCCAATGATGATCATTGTATATGTGTGTTGCCTATGTGTGTATAACAAGTTTGAATTACAGTGATGTGGTTGAGAGAACATGACAGAGCTCCACTGAGAGTCCAGATGTAAACCAGAAGAAGGGTCTGCACTGTATACAGTCACCACAGCTGCACTACCACATACAGTAGTTTACTTTAATGATATGGAAACTTTCTGCACCTCATTTTTAAAGTTTTTATACACTTTCTATCCATAAAGCTTTTTTTTGTTCTTTGTTCTAACACATATCGTGGGCCTGATCAGCAGCTAAGAATTATATTCACACACAACAATGTTACATTAAATATGTTTTGGGAAAAATGTAATGCTACCCACATTGTGTCTGCATAAAAATAAATCCAAGTCATTGGGCAGAAGTTCAGTTCTAACTTGTGGGATGTAGGAGGCCTACTGGTAGCTTTCCCAGTGAGGTCACGACCACCAATAGGCACAGTCCACCTACTGTTAAATAAATATGGTTTGCATGATAGTTGTTGGTCTATTAGACTAGACTAGCTAATAAGCATTCAAATACAAAAACCCTGCAATAAATCCTACTTCCACTAATGTTGTTTTTGTTGAAGCTGTAATAGAGAGGTATGGAGGCTGCAGTTTGTGCGTTTTAAAATTTGTTTCTCAAAAAGAGCCTTACAGTAGATCAGCCTGCTTGAGATAAACACATTGATCAGCTTCTCAGACTCCAGGATAACAACCCTCTAACTATAGATATATTTTTGAGTGATAAAACTTAGTGATATGTTTTTAAAAGTTCAGTCAACTTTTAAACAGCTAACTCCTAACTCGCTGACTTAATAAACACATATCCTGTCTCTAGTTGCCACTAGTTGTTTTTATCAAATTGTCGTTCTGAACATGAACTAATTAATATTGTTGATACAGTTTACCAGAGAATGGAGAAATGTAAAACTGTATGTCATCAGCATGAAGGCTGGAATATACTCTGTTTCCTTATAATGCTGCCAAGCAGAGGCATGTAATATTGGAAACATGATAAGTGGATTATGGTTGAAGTATGATTCAGGTTTGCCAACTAAAACATTTTGAGTAAGTTGACCGTGAAAGGTGTTACATGTGTGTGCATGTGCGTGTGTGTGTGTTAATTAGTGTGTGTGCTTTTCCACAGGCACACAGCAGCTGCTATTAATGATTTGTGTGTATCTTACCCAGTTGGTTGAAGTGTGTGTCAATGCCATGAGGTCCTGGTACAGAACAAATCAGCCTCGCTTTGATGAAGGTACTCCACTTGTTCACCAGCACTCTCTGGCCTCCAACATCATTCTGTCAGAAAATGAAGAAATATAGTCTATAAAACACAGCTGCAGATTCATTTCCAAATACAAATTTTTCACTATTTTGGCTCTGTGCTTCAGCACACTGGAACTGGATTGAATCAGTAACTGAGGTTAAATTGTTTCTGATTTAGCTTATTTAGTTATTTAGTTATAAGGTGTCCACATATGTTATCAAAGACTTTGGCCCTTTTTCAATATACAACACACAGATATACAGGCAAACTGTGGAATATTATCAATTATTGGCCAGGTCAATCATGTTGCCCCGGTAAAATTGATCAGGTGTTTCACCGCTGTAGACCAAACTGTAGGTAAAAAGGCCCTGGAACAAGCATGAGGTGAAGACGGCAGCAGTATAGACCTGCAAACAAAGTTAGATGTGGATGTAAAATTTAAATTATAGCTAAGCCCACTATTTATTCTGAATTCTGTGTGTTGGAGTACAGAGACAGAGCAACAATAAAACACTCACACAAATGTACAGTATGGATGACACTTAAATAAGCCACTTAAATCTTTTGAAATAAATACAGAAATATGAACCTGTTTCTGTATATAACTATAATATGCTACCCACGATATACGCAGGTTCAGTTCTTTGTTTTCTGCAGAGAATAAGCAAGCAAGGACTCACAATAGATACCAAGAGAGTCCACATGTGGACACATGTCTGTGAGTCAGTCACTGTCCTTCCTTCATCAAAATTGGTTATTATGTGTGTAAGTGTGTGTAATATATGTATGATACCAGACATTTTCTTTGTGTAAGTGTGTGTGTGTGTGTGTGTGTGTATCAGCGGTGATAATTGGCGTCTTGGCAAGGAGTACCACAGGGGAAGTGATGACAACTGTTCAGATTTGCCTGAGGGAGAAAAAGAAGGCTCAGGAGGAAATACTATAATATGTGTGTGTAGGGAGAGAAGGGGAGACAGATGGAGAGAAAGAGGGGGAGCAGAGATGGAGATGAAGATGACAAAGAAAGTTATAATCTGAAGATTTAGGATGGATTTTGTCTTAGAATTTTGTGCAAACTTTTCTGACACACTCAAACAATCTCTAAGGAAATCCTACAGCTGTGTGTGTGTGTGTGTGTGTGTGTGTGTGTGTGTGTGTGTGTGTGTGTGTGTGTGCGTGTATTCGCTTGTGTTTTTGTATGCATACCTGTATTTGTGTGTGGCACACACCGCACATTTATGGATTTATAATGTGCATAAGAACGTGAGAGCATGCAGATGGGGATCGTGGTTGGGATTTGACAGCTGTGTGAGTTTTGGAGGGAGAAAGGATTCATATAACTCTGAATATCACGATGCCTTCAAAGTCCTTGGGGGGAAATGTAAATATTTGATTGCCCAAAAAGACATCTGTCTTTTCCGTGACAGGGTTTGGAGCTGCCACAGTGGGATGATAAACCCCTAAAGCCTCCTGTCCTGGGAAATTAATCCCACAGACATTTGTATGTGACAATATAGAAAAAGACCCCTAAATCAAATTGCTGTCTCTTGATGGCTCACATTTTCTCTTTGAATCCTCATATAACCCACTTCTCATGGACTTTGGTGGGAGTGTGACTCTACACATCACACTGAAAGGCCTGGCATGGACTCAAATTTTGAGACCCATAACGGATCCTCCAGAAAACCAGAAACCCCTAAAGGACTCCAAGATTCTCCCAGATCTCAACTCTTCTTCTCAACATCTTTTTCAAGTGAAACATCCATGCAGATGTTGCATCCCTGGGACATGGATGTTGGTATGTCCATAAGGAAATTTGATGTGTAGCTCACCTGACCATCTGGCTTCACTCATCCCCCACCTGCCAACAGAGAATCTCTCATCTGTGTGCATCTGTATATAGTAACTGATCCTGAGTAAGTGGGACATTGTTTCTGGAAAGACACGTGTAACTTTTCAATGCTTTGAGCACCACTAATAAAATTAATCTCCACTGGAATATAGTATCAGCTTAAGTCTTCAGTGGTGCATATCTCTAAACATTGGCAAGTCTAGCTGGAATATGCATGGCTAGATATAGAAACATCACCATTTACTGAATCACAAAATAGGTGTCCACAAATAAACAGTTTAAGAAGTAGCTTACTGCACAGACTCGTCCCAGACGTGTGTGTATGGCCCCTTCCCTGTCCCCTGCCTCTGTGGCTTTCTCAGTGAAGAAGAAATACACTTTATCATTGTCTTGGTCGTCATTGTCTGGGATGAGGTGGGCAGCGATGAACTTCGGGTCTGCAGGGGAAGACAGGTGGAAGAAAGTAATCAATTTAAAGATAATAACTCAGCACTTACATTAAACACCATGCCACTATAGCAGCAGTACTTTTGCTTAGTACTATGTAATCAGTTAAAAGTTCTTGCTATTTCTACATAGCCAGTGTTAGCATTAACAACAGAAATGTTGCATGTTTGGCATCAAACTTACTTCCTTTACTCGCCAAGAGCTGTCTCCAGTGGTGGAAAGCAGTGCAAATGTTAATTCTTGTTTTGCTGCACTTTTCTCTTACTGAAGTTAGCATGCTAACCAGCTAGTCCCAGCCCATCTGCCTTCACTCCAGCATGAGAGTATGAAGAAGTAGCGCTGCCCAGAGGGTGTATTCTAACCTCTCGTCTTGTAAAAGCAACAATGGCTGACGCTCTTGGTAAGTTAACAGCTGCTAATGCTAATGTTGTCTGTGTAGTGATAATAAAAACTTATAGCGCCATTAGTTTTCACTAGTAAAACTGAACTAATTATGAGTTTATTTGACAACAAGCAAACATTAGACATTGATGACTTCTAGAACACAGTTTTTCTTTCTGCCTGTAATAAGACTACAATAGAATAATTGTCCTATTTGTGTGTTGAATGTGACAGATTAATTATAGTAGTGAATCATTACCATGAAGAAGTTTCTCATCAGTCTCTGTCCTCATAGTGGAGCGACCTCCCCTACTCCTGAGGATCACAGAGTCTCTTCCCAGGAAATCTGCTGTAAGTCCTGTATACAACTCCCCACCTAGAGAGAGGGAGGGACAGAGTGGGACAGAGACAGGATGAGTGGTAGGAGATTATAAAAATGTGTGCCAGTAAGGAGAGAAAGAGTAGATGTAAAGCAACTGCAACAATGAGGAAAAGATTAGAATGAAAAAGGTTTGGCACAGAGGGAACAATAAAGAAATCATGGGTGAAAGAGAAGCATTTTGTGGTTAGAAAATGAGGCAAAGGAGGAAAGAGAAGGAAATGAGACCGTCAAAATAGAACAAACTGGAAGTAATCTGACCTTATCAAACACACTTAAGCTTCCTCCCCACTGAGACTGGACCATCAGCAATGGACTCACTGCTGCTTAACTCAGAAAATTGATTTTCCTGCAAGTAGAAATTAAATATGAATTTTTCTATGACATGTTTCTTGCATGATGCCGGAAAAGAACCTAACAGCAGTAAGGCTTATCTGTCATTAAGCAGAACACAGCAGCCTCAACTTCAGCTCAGGATAATCCCTACAATGCCTGTCAGATAATGAAAAAATAATGAGAGACAGACGTTTTTTCACAGTAAGCCTATTTGTTTTTAAAAAGTACGCTGTTTTTAATTTTCCCAGCATGGTGCTATTATAGAAACTAAATCTGTACAGACTGCTCCTGTGATCTCATGGGTGTAAATGAATTCCTCTTATGTCATTTTAGCTGCAATAACAGTATTAGAAACACACGTATGTACCACACCATAAACAGACACTAATACAGTTCAACTCAACATGTGGTATACATATTCACATAAGCAAACGTAAAGCAGACACAGGAATAGTGATGACGACCTGGGGAATTGAGCTTTGTGTGCTGAGAAGATCACAACACTGAAGTCAGGTGCGAAGAAAACATCAGTGGTTGATAGCTGATGGTAGGACTTTATGGGATTTTACTGTATAATTTTTTGGCAACACTTTATCTTTTCAATCTGTGCTATACTGTTCAGTCTCTATTTGCATGCCTGTGTCTTTGAGTGTATTAAAGATGGGAGAATTATATACAGAGAAAGAGCCTTTTGGCTTTTTTATATACTATTGATCCCTGAGAGGAAAATCACAAAGAGGTCAGTGTTCATTGTCAGACACAAATCTGAAGCCAGTCAGTCGAACTCAGGACGATCCTGTAACAGGGCCTGAGCTCAAGTTGTCCTGGTCATCTTACACAACCTTGCTGACCAGAGGCCCAGCAGATCTGCTAGTCAGCTTTTCCTCTCTCACTATGTAGCAGGGTGACAGTTAAACTGGTGCAGGTCAACAAACTGTGAACTTATCACCATCCTCAGCATTTACAATTATATCTTTCTAACTCGCTTTCATTTGTCTGGATCTCATTATATATCTATATCTCTTTCCATAATGCTCCTCCACAGACTGCAGCATTCCATCAAATGAGTTGTGGTATTCACATGTATTACTGTATACTGTATCTTCACCAAAGGTCCCAACACTGAAGTGTTTGGCTATAATTTAACGTTTTTCTGCCAGATACAGTATGTTAATAGGTCAATTCTGATCACAAATCACCCAGCTGCAAAGAGAGGAAGGTGCTTGCATCTTGTAGCACACACACACACACACACACAGGTTATCTGTCACTGGTATAAATCAGTGTTATTTCACAAGCTAAATACTAATGACATTCAGAGAGAAACATAGAACTATTTAACCTAGTCAGCACAACTCATGAGAGTGTGTTTGCACATGTACATGTCAGAGCCAAGAAAGGTTCTCCTAGTTGCTGCTCTTGGGGTTATTACCATTTCAAACATAGCAGAGATCTGTACAGAGGTTAAATGTGTAGAAACAGAGTGTCTGGGTCTGGTATTTTAAACGATTAGATATGGCAGATAAAGAATGCAAACACAAAAAAGGACAATGCTAATTTGACAGCTTTGTCAGAACAAGGTTAAACTTTATAGTGTGATATGTTATTTATTACACATGCAAAGTTCACATTAACTGAATACATCATCCACTGCCTGGTTCAACCTCTGTGGGACTTAGGTTCAATTTATTTCAATAAAATCGTATTGATAAAAGCTAAGTACCTTTTGATCATATTAGCCTTAAAAACATGAAAAACTGAAAATATAGGCAGAACAAAATGGGACATGCCAGTGAAGGTGCTAGCAAAGGGTGTTTCAGGGTCATGAGGACTTTTCTCTTCCATTTTCTCGATCGTAGGGTCCATTGTGAATACATGCTGGTGAGAAGAGACACAAGGTTGTACAGTGAGAAAATATGCATCTTCCTTGAGCAAGTGGCAATGAAGTAATACTATGGCAAGAGAGACAGGATCAGTAATTGTTCTTCAGATATCAGTGTTTGGCATTTGGCTAATTACATAAAGACAGAATTGCAAAAGGTTTGGCCACTTTGCAATTGATTTAACCTATGCCTGCAGTCTCACTAACCAGGGCAATTCTTCTTTCTCTCTGTCCCATCATCCACACTAATAAGTGGGGCGGGAACTATTTTCAGTTTCAGCCTGTGTGTTTAAAACCATTTGCCCTTCCACTGAACTCTGTGTGCTGTCTGAGCTAAGAGCTGTCTGAGAAACAAAAGGAAGTACAGGATCAGACTGGTTGCCAGGATTACAGGATACGTTCCCACAGTTTCCAGTGCAGATCGGCACTGAGGAGGCTGCACTGAGGAGCCAGCAGGGGAGTAATAGCAGTGCATAACACTGTTATCAAATAAAAAACCACTTAAAAATCCAAACTTTATCAACAGAAAATAATGCTGATGATGCAGCATGTTCCACGACCCTTGTGGTCATAAAACTCCTCAACACGTACTGTGTAGTGACCAAGTAAAATATCTAAAGTCATAACATCATGACATTTCCATGTAAGAATGTTTCCTCTGCCAACTTCGATATGACAGAACAAACACCCTCTTCCTGAAACCTTTTTATTTGCTATGAAAAGTGCCTGGTGTCAGGGTGTGTGGTTTTCCTGAAACATGTTCAATTGCACAGGAAGTGATGTGATTTACATTTTCAGGAACAGCATAAATAGACCAACGAGTTGTCAACTTGATAAATCAAAACAAATTCAGTTGAAGTCACTGAAAAAACAAAAACCTGTACTTTTGGCAGTAATGAAGAAGAAGAATGGATTCCCATTTTATATCAAACTGCTGTCAATTTCTTTTTCTGACTCAACTTGGTGAGAAAGTAAAGGGAAGCAATTAAAAATAACAGAATGGTTCTTTTCTTCGTCATTCACCAATTAGTCAAGTTCACTAACGAACATGTACATCCTCGGATTACGCGATATATCAGGTCAAAACAGGGTCCTGTGAACAAAAGGCCGTTTGTTTTTAGCCTTTCTATTACCGCTTCAACGGTCTTCAACAGTGTCTGACAGAGCTGCCTGGGTGTGATCAATGTGGGTCCAAATGTAGTCGACTTTCCGGAATAAACGGAGAATGGAAGGCGACAGGACCCACAGTAAGACCTCGTGTTTGATTCAAGTCCATGTTGGTGATTTAAGCGTCCTTACAGTGAACTCTGTGTGTCTGAGTCTCTGTTCCTCTAACAGACAATGGACTATTGTCACTGGAAGGGTGAGTCTTCAGCTGAGATCACAGGGGAGATGATGACATTGAAGTGGGGATAAAAATACTTTAAGAAACACAGTGGACAATACGTACTCTCACGCACATTAGGCTTTGTATGTGCACTGCCACATATTCACTTCAGTTATAACACATGCTGGGTAACATGGACACAGTAAAGTGCTAGTGGCAGAAACGCACCAAAAATTATATATACACTGGCAAATCCAACAGGTCTCAGGAAATATGGAGAGACAGTTACAGTTTTTATTTGATCCACATGTAGCTTTCTGAATGTTCATAAAGAGGTTTGAATGAGTTTTACAGGTGTCAGAGTGAACATGCTCAGCCCACCAGCACGCACACTGCTTATACACACTCTCACACTTAGTTAAATTTAAGATGATGAGGAACATTTAAGAAGTAAATAAGAAAAAAAACAATGCTTTATTTCTTCCAGCCCTGTACATGAATGTAATTTATGAAGCTTTCATTTGTCATTTTCACTAGACTGTATGCACGGTATGGTTATTTCATTATTTGTTTTAAAGTTGTACCACATGTACTTTTTTCCTTCTGAAAATGAGAAATGCATCATTCACAGAAACACAAACAGGATTCTTCATATTATAGAGGAACTAAACAATAAAAATTGCAGTCCTGTGTTGTTCAGTATTCAGCTGTCTTTTTTTTTTTTGACCCATCAACTTTTCCCTTCCTTCATCAATCATCATCAGTCTCTCTCTCTCCTGAATTTCTTCTTACTTCTATCTGTTTTCTGCTGAAGTCTTTTAGTTTGTTCATTAGTCATCCTTATTCTGTCAGCACCTCCTCGCTCTCTTGTTGCTGACTTTAACATCACTGCATCTCTACATCTCGTTCCACATCAGAGTGTGTGTGTACACATGATCTGGGTGTGTGTTTTTCACTTGCATCGTGTGTGTGCGTGTGTGCTCATGTGTCTGTGTTATCTCATTATGATCCGGAGGAATGGTGCGGCTGCCTGCACAGCTGATTAGACTGTCAGAGTCACTTCGACTTTGGCCAAACTCTGCCAAGACAAATACACACAAGTGCTGTGATTCATAGAGAGAGAGAGGGAGACACGCAGGCCACTCTGTACTCAGCAGTGCCAAGCAAAATACATCAGGACCCCTGCTACAAAACCACTTAGACAAGTGACTACTGACATACATACATTCACATTTGCATCATTTAGCTAGTGAGAGAACTTTTTCTCATTCATTAACTTACACCTCATCCATATATACCCTTTTCAAAAATCAAAACCTAATGCTGGTTACAGTTTTGACCCTTAATCAACTTCTTCAAAGTGAAACTATGTAAAAGTCATTAAAAAAGCATACTTCTCCTCTTAGAAATGAAAAGATGGAATTCATCAGTAAAAAAAACTGGACACTTGCTCAGTTAATTACACTCTGGAGATTTCCTGCTGTTGTTCAGCCTTACTTGGTCTGGTATGACCACTAGTTTTTGGTTGCTCATGTTACGTAGCTAATGTTAGCAAATGTTATTAATGGTTCTTCTCCACTAGTGTTACAGCATGTTTTAGCAGTTATCCTGTAGTTGTCACAGTTGCTGCTGCACAGCAAATATTTTTTATCTATTTATTTTTATTACTTTTTAAAGGAACAGTCCAGCCTAAAACACTGAGAACAGCTGTTACTGCAGACAGTAAGTGATATTTTGGTATTAGTTCAGAGCTTTCTTTGGACATATTTCCAGAGCTACTATTTTACCATATTTAGTCAGACAGGGAGAAATCTGCTGTAGAAGAGCCACAGATGCTAGTTTCTCCACAGACAGCAACCTTATAGTGCAGCTGATAGTAAGCTGAGGGAAAGTTGGGTGCAGTTACATTTAACTACACCTGACACCTACAAGAATTTGTAGTTGGAAGCACTGGTAGTTTGATAGATTGTTCTTGTCTTTTTGTCTTTGTGAGGGCATCAGTTAAAAGGAACTGTTACATGAGTGCATAAAATACAGCACAGCTTCCTTTTAAATGTGATGATCTAAATCATCTGTCAGTACTCCTGAGTTTTATCTTTGAATTGTCAAATACTTTTAAATTGTCCATGCTACACACTTAGTCTAGGGATTTGGTTTTGAAAATTTTTAAATGCCTAAGAGTCTACAGTTTGGACCCACTTCAAGCATCTCACGGGCAACAGACCTCATTTGACTCGCTGTTGTGCTTGGCCTTTTCCTCAGTGTCCAATCAAATAATGGCTGGGCTCCCTCACTCACCTCTCGCTCTCATGGAAACATGGGAATCTCACTCTCTCATTTCATTTATTGCTGCCCCTCACTCCTCTTGGTTTTATAATTTGTTTTTCTATTTTTATTTGGTCTTATCCTATTTTAATCTGTGTCCCCAGAGGTCTTTCCTTCTTCTCACAAAAGATTCTGAAACTTCTTTTGACTCAAAAAAGGACAGAGAGGCTGTGTAAACCAAACGGGAAAAGACAGTGAAAGACAGAAAAAAACAGATGTGATAAAGTAGAGAGAGAGGGGGAGACACTGAGAGATAAGGACAGATTAAGAGTTATGATGATCATTACAGAGAAAATTTAATATGAAATGCCAAGTAAAATTACTAGAAATGGAGAGAAAATGACAGAAAAGGCAGAAGCAGTAAAATTAACTATAAGAGGCTTCATTCATCTCCACTTTTGATCCAAAGGCAACATACATGGCAGAAAGGGTGATTTATGAGCAATTAATTTTTCATTATGCTTTCAATGTTTTTAGTCCACTTTTTTTCATCCACATTCATGCTGTTATATTGGCCCTGCTGAAGAACCTTCTATCTCTGTTCTTTTTTCCCGTGTTCCATGTATCCTAGCACTTAAAGAGGTTGTAATGGAGGTCTGAGAGGAAGTGAGAGGAAGTAAGTCACTTTCGCAAGTGCGAAAAAGCAGCACTGTTAAAAGTAGACTTTTAATGAAAAATTTAGCATTTGAACTGCTTCAAACTACAGTTCTGCTTGTGTTCTTGTGTGTGTGTGTGTACAGCTTTCGATTTCTGTTTTTCAATCCTGACTGTTGTTGTTAGGTGCATATAAAGATCTGCTTCCCTGTGTGTATGTATCCATCTACGTATCTATCTACACATTTGGTATAATATATTTATATTTATGTTTCAACGTGCATGTCTTTCATCATGTTTGTGTGTGTTTCTGTCTGCATCTCTGCATATTTATAAGTTCAAATTTGTGTCATTTGTTTGGCTTGACCATGTGTGTATTCATGTATGTGTGTGTGTGGTCTGGTTCTTTGTACGTCATCACTGTAATGTGGTGGTTTATTTTCACATCTATGACACTGCTTGGGCAGCTGTGTCACTCACCGTGGGGACTCCAATTTGTGTGTGTGTGTGGGGGGGGGGGGTATACGTGTGTGTGTGTATCTGTGACAGAGAGGGAGTGGGGAACCCATAGACTCAAGATGCAGACTATACATTCCTGTTTTGCTTTTTTTAGGAATTACAATGAACATTGTCATCTAAACATTGTTTTCTCACTCATGAAAAGAAAACATTTTTGGACAGTAAGACACTTACACTCACTTCATACTGTAAGCTTTTCCTGATTGGTCAAATGAAATCCAATCTTATTGCATAAGAATTTCAAATGTTGAAAAAAATCACTGTCCTCCACGACCTTGCAGAAATATGAAAACTAATGATGCTCCATCATGAGTGTATGTCAACTGGTAGAATGTGGCTAAAAGCATTTCTTTGTTTTCATGTCTGGATGAGAGCATGAAATATAGTTAGGATTAGTTAACACTAGAGAACAGCAACAGCTTGTCCAATACTAATAAATTTTGTCAAAACATTGTTTAAGAAAAGAAGAGCTTATTTCTTTGATTCAACAAAGCTGAGCATACTTTTCACAATATTTCTTGCAATATTCATTCAAGTTTTACGTAAAATTTGTCAGAGACAAAGGTGGCATGTGAAGGACAGAAAGAGTGTCTGTATGTATGTCTGCCGCTAACTGAGATGAAACACCTAGGAGGTCAAAGGTCATCCCACCCAGAGTCCAGTCCAAGGGCTCACAGCCTCTGTTCCCTCAAGAGGTCAGACAAACAGTCTGGTGTGTGTTCTCCACTGGTTAACGATTGGTTAAATAAATGGACAGGCTCCCCGTGGTGTCGTCCATTCAGAGAGACACACTGACTACCTGGAAGGGCATGGTTGTGCTCTGAGTGATGGACACACACACACACACAAGCAGGAGGAGGACAGTTTGTATCTTCACATCAGTCAGGACAGCTGAGGTGGTCTGAGTTTTAACACACAGACAGCAGATAAAACCTGTTACAGACACAAATACATTATCTCTGTCTCATAAACACACACACACACATACACATTCCCTAAAGTAAATAAAACAAATTCAGCAATGTTTCAGAAGAGCGTTGCACTTCCTTCACTTCTATCATAAACTGGTCAACAACAAAAGGTTTTTACACACATTAACTCAGAGAGTGCAACTACAGCACTGGAAACATGGCTGAAGTTCCTTTATTCAAGGGGTATCTGAACAAATGTGTCATTCTAGTTCTTATGAGCTGACATTTGTGAGTGAAATGCACTGAAAGCCAAAATAAAAGTGTGAAACTATAAGTTGACTTTTTTTTTTTTGTGTGTGCTTCTTTAGCTTGGCTTGCTGAATCACACAACACATGTTCATTAGTTTGCTTTGTTAAAAGAAATTCCTGGGCAGCAGCGATGTTTCCAACTGGTCTGAGGATTAGAATACCTGCTATTCATAACATGTCTGCTCGTAAGGATAGCACTGACTTGTTTTTGTATCTCAGCCACGCACACCACTGTATATTGTTCCTGGGCTCAAAGTTTTTTAGCAGAGGCAAAGGAAGGCGTGCACGGTTTTTCATTATGTGCCATAAAGCCCAGAGTCCAAAAACCACACAGAGGATGACAGATTGAGAAGGAGGAATAAAATAGCCACAAAGAGAAACCACACTGTGACGAGCACCTAAATCCCCCAGAAAAAGCACAAAAAATGCTGCACCTTGTGTATTTCACATGCACACACACAATCTCGCTTCGGACTAAAAGGCTGGCACTCTCCCACCCCACTGTCTCATTTCCTTTCCTTAGCTCTTTGCCAACATCCAGCTTTCCCCTCTCCTCATGCCCAGTTTGACCCCCTCCTGCTGGGCCAGGCAGAGCAGCACACTGGGCTGCAATCTGGTGGACCGCTGTGAGACAGCCAGCTACGAGTCTGTCTTAATAGCTCCATTCATTGAATCATGTCTTTTAAATGGCTCCAAGTGTGAGACTCTGCAGAGGGTCCCCCTGAGCTGAGTGGCTGTATAGAGAGCCAGCCTGTGGAGTTGAAGAGATGTATAGAGGGTTTAACAGAGCAGCTGAGTCGTGCTACAGGAGGACTCATGGCAGAGCTGCTTGCTGAAGCTTAACCTTAAACCCCAGGGATCTGAGCATAGAGCAGGGCAAGTCTGAGCTGTATTTCTCTGAAAAAACAACTTGGCACTGACCATATTTGTTCCATTAGCCTGGTTTCCACCACAGGACCGCTTATAGGCCACCCAATGATTCTTTATCGTCTCATATGTACAGGGTTTCATATGTATATTGATGCAATGGCATCCTGCTTCTACACAGCATGAATAATGCATTTCTTTAGCTATGCTGTAACCTAGTTGGACCATCATTCCCTGAAACTTTATGTGGAATTTTCCATTGTCAGTGCTTAGCTGTGTTACCAAATCATCAAGTGAGTTCAGCTTTACTTGGTGTTAATTTATCAGCAACTTGTATGGTGTTACAGTGACACTTTAAGCATCATTGAGCATGAACATGAAATTAAATCCATCTCTGTAATGTGATAGAATTGCTTGCAATGCTGAACCCACTGTGTGGTTGTTTCTCCCAGCTTTCACCAATCTCCCTCATGCACCATAAATCCATATACTGTCGGTCCCTGCAGAAGAAGCTAACTACACACCCTACCTATGCAGCAACAAAAGGTGGACAAAGTTAGCAGCTAGCTGCTGAGGACATTGGAGAATCTGTGGAGGCCAAACGAGAGCTAAGATGAGAAAAATGCTCTCTAAAATGTTCTCTCCTGGATGTGTAAGTAAACAGCTGTTTGTTAACATTAGCTGAAAATACATCAGCACTGTCACTTTGAGTTTGTTTCTGAGTCATCCTGCTAAGAAATTGCAGCATGCAGTCACTGTGAGTAAATCAATGTACTGTATGTATAAACTTGCTTTTGTTCACAAATTGCCCTGTATTTCTTTTCAAATTCTTATTATCACACTGTCAGTTGAGACTTATATGTATAAAGTAATAACACTGGAAAAGTTAATGCTATGGACTGACTCTACCTATACTCCATTAATGCCAACTGGAGAGTCTTTCTAATGGTTACTCAGTGTATTAAAAGTGAACACAATTTACAGTTTCCAAACATTTCCTTTAGGAAATGGAGAGAGTGCAGCAGTAATTCAACATACATGGAGTAAAATATGGGTCTTACACAACTGTGACAGCTGTATATCACATTTTTCCCCAAAAACACCAACTGATTGGTATTTTATGCATGTAGCTGCCAACACAAATGAGTTGTGTGTTTGTGTGGATGTATTCCCACCCACCCCACCAACACACACAATACACACACAGCTTATCTTCACCCCAGCTTACCTCCCCTCTGTGCCCCACATAGATGAAGGCGCACATGGGCTGGAAGGCACCAGTGCCACAGGCCAGGAGGTGGGTGCGGTTGTAGGGCTGCAGGAGGCGGACAAAGTTGGCACACTCCATCTGCAAAACACAGATACACACACAGCTTAAAACCTTGTATCTCAATGAAATATGTAAAAAGGTATAGTACAATATATGTTGTATATTTGAATACAGTTTTTCTGTCTTTCTACCATTAGTGTGAGTGAATTATGGTGTCCCTGCACCATTTTGTGAATACAGTGCCTTATGATAAACCATGAATAACACTCCACAGACAAAAAATAAAAAAGAAGAAAGAAAGAAAAAAGAAAAAATAACTTAAATCACATAGTGCAACAGTAACTGTCATCCAACTGCAGATAAGTTGATTTTCAGGGTACTGAACAGAACCAAAATGATCTCTCAACAAGGCTTATTGATCCCATATGTTTGTAATGACAGCCAAGAAAAGAGCTTTATTAGATGAAATGCGATAGCCTCGGTGTCCCACACAGGACTTATATTTCTGATTTTTGGATTTCAGCCTAAGTGACACTCGGATGTTGTAGAACAAGTTACATCACATTTGAGTCAAAGGAACTTTTGTAACACATCAGAAATGCCTGGGTGCCAGTGAGAAAACGTGGTGGATAGTTTGATGGTTTTGAAGTGAATTTTCCTAAGACAATGATGATGAACAGGAATTTAAAGAGAATGGCATTAAATGTAGAAATAGAAAAAGAAAGACAGCGTAGCTTGGGAAGAAAGCAAGAAACTGTTCTTGCTTCATTAAGCACTAAATGAAACTTTGGAACTCCATACAAGTGGATAATTGGATAATTGTTAAAGTGCCCTCACAGACACGCAAACACACAAAAGAGTGAGAACACAAGATGTGGGGACTGAGGAAACACGTATCGAGACATCTCTGTACTACACAGAGGTCCAAAGGAAGCAGGAGGCACGACTACTTCCTTCTTCCTGTCTGTAACAACAGCAGCTGGCAAAACGGGTGTCAGCTGAGAAGGAAAGGATTGGCCGGGTGTCATTTTCTCAAGTTTACAAGGTCAAACTAATATCTGCACAATAGGCGTCTGGTGTATGTCATGGCATGCTTGGTGTGTACTGGTACCTGTTTCTTCGCTTTTTTTTTTTTTTTTTTTTTTTTGGTCATCTCTCATGACACATGAAAGTGTGCTAGTCTATTTTGTGTTTTTACAGGTGCATATGTTGTTACTGAATGTGTCCAGTTTATGTGTCATTCCTGCATTTGTGTGTGGCCTATGTCCCTCTCAAAGTCGCAGTCAAACAGTCAAATATTGTTGATGGTTTCCTTGAGTGCTTTGAGGCACTGCAGACCTGATGTAAACCATGTCGCTGCACTACAAGAAATAGTTTACATCATTGTATGGCCCTTCCTCGCTGGCTCATTTCTCTACCCAAACAAAACCAGGGCACTAATAAACTAAAGAGAAACACATTTGCAGTGAGAATGTGTTCAGTAAATTTTAATTTACTACTTATTATTGACAGCACACAGAAAAGAAGCATGTGGATTCGGAATGTGCCTTTGTATTTATACTGTGGAAGAGGGGATATCATAGAGCAAACTTTGCATGCTGTTTAAAGGATTTCTGGCATGTTGTTTCCCATAATTATTTCATCCAAATTACAGCTGGATGACTTAACTTGTGACAAACCACAGCAGAATTTATGTCTGGCCTACTGGAAACTCCTGCATAAAGAAAATGAAAGGCTGAATGCCACAGTATGTCTCTATGTTCTTACAGAAGATATACGAAGCCTACCAAGTGGACTGAGAATGAATAGAAATCTGTCTCTCCTGTGTTTCCGTTCTACTACTCAGGGAGTCGTCTTGGAGATCCATGTGTGGCCTAGGAGAGCAAAGAGCGGAATGAAATGTTGAAAAGAGGAAATATGTCTCTGCTCTCCCACCCGGGGATTTGGGGTTTAACACATCTGTGTGGTCTTGTCCGAGATGAAGTGGCAACGAAGGGAGTGGTGTTAAACAGAAAATGAAGTGATTTGATTACTAAATCTAGTTTTGTCTCACTGGGAGACTTTCAGGGAGAAGTCTTAAACATCTAGCCAGGATTGAAAATGGAGAGATTTAATCACAGCATAAATAGCCAGGGCCAGGGCTATTTGGTGGAAAATATCTAACAATGCTCATTTATTAACCTTTCATTATCAAGGGAAGGTTGGCTGACCACAAATACTCTTTCCCAGCAACACTCTGCTGCCCATTCACACAGTTCAAACTCTGAAGCTGCCCACAAAAACCACAGTTTTGTGTCTTGGGAGTTAAAAAAGGTGTGCATAACAATTTAAACATCAAGTTATTGCTACATTTGCTATGAGAGATTTGTATCATTAACATAAATAAACAAGGGCCTTGCCAAGGCCCCTCCAAGTCTTTACACTGTGCAATGTAAGTCTGATTTCCCATGATACTGTATATACTGAACAAAGGGAGGCACTTCTAAAGCATGGAGGAGCACTGTGCTTCCATGATGGTGTAAGGTTTGAAACTGCAAGAGCAAGATCACTTCCCAACACAGAACTACCATACTACTAGTTACTAGTGGATTTGTTTTACATCTGACTACATGGACGACCACTATACATACACTTTAAACATGTCAATGTGTTTCAGTGTGTGGAGAGAGGAACTTTGGCCAAAAGAGCAAAGAAGGTGACTCCAGAGAGCAGGAGTGGAGACAAATGTCTTCCTCATGATGTAAAGAAACAGGGTTCATGGTTAAATGTGGTCTTTATTTTGAGAAACATGAGCAGTAACCAGTGCCACAGGCTACAAATCATTTTAATCACGGTTTGATTTGATTATGTTAAATATAACACAGCATTGCAATTTGGCTATGATACTTAAATGATTAAATATGCTCCACATATGGTAGATGCAGTCAAGAAATTTGGTCAAGGTTGAGGAAAATATTTCTCACACTGATTTGTCCTGAGTGGGCTAAAAAATCTGAACTTTCAATCTCTGTCATGTTGTCGCGTGCAAACTGTTGGTATTTTAGGGAATTCAAACAAGTTTGGCGACAAAAATGTAACAGCTGCCACCAAAATAATGCATCAATGAAATGCTGCGAGGAAACTGGAAAAGCAGACAGACAGTTAATTACCCAAAATTACTTCAGTAGTTGTCGCCAGTTTTTTGTTTTTTTAGCAATGTGGAAAATGAAGCATAGTGGTAAAGCTAACATGGAGCTAACAGCCTTGAAAGCTTCAGCGGCTAAACATGTTCTATGACTGACCCGGGCAGGGAGCGGCAAGTTTGGACACGGGGAGCTGTTTCCAGTATAAACAGCCAATGTTCAGTGGAGAGAAGTCAGATTCTGTAATACTAACAGGAAATGAGGACCAACACATTCATGTACACAGACAGGCACACACAAATATGCACATGTACAAGTCAACAGGACCTCATACACAAACACAAAGACAGACACACATAAACATCATGGCGGCAGTTCAAAGCCAGACAGCTGGATGGACTTGCCTGTCCGACTCTTTGGTCTCAGCAGCTGTTTGATCCTGAAAGAAACTATTTTTTCTGTGTTCAACTGACTGATGGGCTGATTTCTAGACAGCTCTGAAAACATTCAGTCATGGCAAGAAACTCTCGCCAAAGTGTATGAGATGATTTTTTCCAAATATCTACCAACTACTCCCAACATGTAACCAATCAAAAATTCATTTTAGGACAGAAAACCACAGTCACCTAACTTGGCTTCCTGGCAGACGCAAGAGCTGCAACCAGCATTTACCAACATTTTGGCAGCAAAAAGGGCAGTAGACGGGTAGAGACAGACCACACTTGGTCTCTGTGTCTCTGGCCCCTGCAGCATCTTTTTCTCATTAATAATAAACAGAAAACATTGAAGAGCCATAAAGGGGAACTGCTGTATCATCCAAAATCTGGAACCCACATGTTACTGTTAGTCCTGCATCTTACCACAGTGTAAACAGTGGTGTATACTTTCATACTTAAGAGATTCACATTCTTTTCAGCTTGAAATATAAATATGATTTGCCAATGCACATGGTTTACCGAAATAGATATTTACATATTAACTCAAGGACTTACATTTAAGTAACACTCTTAAGTAGAAAGAGGAAATTTTCACGTTGTAATACCACTGCATTTTACTGATGTTGTAGTGATGCACTGATGAAACTTCTAGTTGTGTGACCTGTAGACTATGTTACCACGTTATGCTTTCACTACTGCCCCCCCATAAATTTGGCTTTAAATATCACCTGCAGTCATACCTGCAATATGACTTGTCAACAAGTCCAAATACCTAAGTTGCAAAACAGGTAGTTTTGCAGTGATTTAAAAAAAAAAAAAATTACTTCAAAAAATACTCCAATTCCAAGACGTATTAGGACTAACAGAAGTGTTTTCTTTAAAGCTGAGCTGTGAATAAGTTCAAGCAGCTAAAACTCCTGTAAGGATGGGGAAACATTGACTTCATGGTATAAGGAAACACATTTACAATAAGACACAAACCTTTTTAGGACTTTTTGATTGAAACAAAGTGATAAATGCAAACCCAAAGGAAGGGAGGATTACCAACGCTATCAAGTCATGAAAGAACAAAGGGCAGAACTGAGTGTATAAATCAATCTTTTGAGTTCACCTTGAGAATCATCCACACACTCAAAATGCCTAACTTGCTATATCTGATCCCTGTGGCAGCTCAACATACACAGCAATATAATGTGTAACAACTCTGGCCTCTAAGACACAAAGGAAGTAACCGGCTGAGCTGATAATCAATCTGATTCCAGGTAGAAAATACAGATAGATGAAGCAGAAAATTATGTTAACAGGCACAGCAAGACAGAACATGCTTGGCTGAAATAACTGAGTGCCTCCCCACTGCCTGTTATTTATTTGCCTGAGCTGTAATTAATGATGGTGAGGGTCACAAGGTTGTGACTCTGGGAGGAAACACTATCAGTAAAAACATGTTTAAGGTGGTAGACAGTTGTCAGTGGAAAGCCGTGGAGACACAGACTTTCATTAAAGAGATAATATAGACATCCCACCTAATGTCTTCATCTCTAACTCATTTTTAATGTAAAGGTATGCATAGTCACACTGTTGCAGCGCATTCAGGACATAAATAAATTGAAAAATTCAACCTAGACCGACTAAAACAAAGATGTTTTATTCAATCTTTTTCTCCTTAATTTGCCTGGGAATCTCTCTTTGTTTCTGTGTGTCTTACGTCTCTTCTATCTTTCTCTCAATTAACACACACTCACACTAACACACATGCACTCATACACAAGTCCAAAAAACTATGTGTGGACCTTTTCACCTTTCAACCTCTACCACCTTTTGTCAAACTCAGCTATGTTTAATAGACACAGACAGCAAACATATGAGATATAACATGTGTCTTCATGAATGTGTGTGTGTGTGTGTGTGTGGGTGTGTGTGTATGTCTTTTGCTTTGTAGATGCCACAGAGATACAACAGTAATCCATCTACTCTGACACAAAAAAAACTCAAACACACAAAATTCAGAGACGTGAAGGAATGCAGAAAAACGTCTGTGTAGTTTAACAAAAAGAGTCTGACGTCTCTATTTGTTACTCACACTATTCCACACACACAAGGAAACACACACACACACACATTTTATGACTCCTTTGGCACAGGTTTGGCAGAGTTACAGAGAGCCTGTTTTAAGACCTGTCTAATAATGTGTTTTGACTCCTCCTCTCCACTATGGACAGTACAGTAGCATGCACACACACACCTAGTGTCATGTGAGCCTTGTGAGCAATGTGCAGAGGAAACACCTAATAAAACTGATATAAGACACCCAAGACACACCTGCCACTTCAAACACATTGAACATATACCTACAGACTCACACACACACACCTTCTAACCCATTCCAGATGGAGGTGACGGTCAGACCTCTTGCCATGAGCACAAGAAGATTTATAACCCATGAACTTGATGAGACTTGAGAGGACTTTTCCATGGGCCATTATCAATCACCTTCATCTAAAGTGAATTAACTCCAGATTAAAGAGTGAGGATGTAATTAGATTTCATGAGCAGGAAGTTAAGAAGCTAAAGCAGAGCTTTGTGCACTATGCTATGAAGGCATTGTGAATTAAAGAGTGCATAAGCACAAGTGGGACCTTCAGTTCTTTGGATGGTGATGATGGGTGAAGGAGGTTGCTGGGTAAAATTTGTATTGATTCCTCAGGGAGGAGGAAGAGAACTAGGTGATAAACTTGGCCTACTTAAGCTGACAATCAATACAGATTCCAACCTTTCTTGAGGAAATAAGTATCAATTACCTGTAATGCAGCAGAACTGCAGCAGATAATTACATTTCACACAACAGGTCAGTGGGTGGACTACCTGTGTTTCTAACCTGACAAGGTGGCTTATGCAATTCAGCATGCTCAGAGGGCACCAGAATGCTCATGTTACTGCAGCCACGTACCATTGAACCAGGTAATTTTCCCTTCAATCAGCTTGACCTTCCCCTTTGTGACTTTAAGTGGCTTTGTGAGTTCACAGGCATTGCTCAAAAAGGGAGAGAAGCCTGAGCACACTTTTGGCCTTGTTGAAGTAGCGCTGCAGTCTGATGTCGTCCCCAGATGGTATTTCCATGGAAATTGATGATAATGAACTATCCACCACTGCTAGCAGCTAATGCGTAAACAAAAGTGAAATTACATTTGGTTTGTATCCAGACATGAAACGTGAAAAAATCAGATATGCCAGAAGGGGCAATGCATTTAAGTCTTTTATTTCATTTTTTATGTCTTAAGTTTTTGTGTTAATGTGTGTGGCTTAAAATATTCAACACATCAAAATGTAATACAGACATCTCTTTTTTAGATAAAGTGCATAAACTGTAACTGTAACAACTGCATTAAAAGTAGACAAAAAATTTCATTGATCAGCTGGTACATTAACAAAAGCAAACCCCAGATGCCAGTGTTGCATGCCCACTTGCTCAAAGACCAAACAGGGAACAGCTGTGTTGGGCAATCAAATTCAATTCTCTCGAAATGATCAGTAATCAAAATAAGGACTCCTCAGTTGCTATAATATAGCTCAGTTTCTTCTTGGTACACTGTGCACCTACCTACTTGTCAAAAAAGGTTGAGCCATTTTTTCTGACACAGCATTGTACAAACAAGTAAATTTACATACTAGTGCAGGTGGTTTTCACAATTTAAAAAAAAAAACATTTTAGCAATAGATCACAGTCTTTTCTTTGTTTTACACAGAAAGTTTACCTGAGTGAAAATGTATCAGTATAACTTCAGTCTGAGTAGCATGTTGATACAAATGATACAAATCTGATAGAAATTTTTTTGTTTGCTTTATTTTGCTTTTTATTAGCCTCAATCAATCAATCAATTTTAAATTTGATCAGTTACAATCAAGAAAGTGGGAGAAACCGGGGTACCCGGAGAAAACCCGTGCCACCAAAGTGAACTGAGTGTAAACTCAAAAGCTAAAGCCTTTTAGCTATGAGGTCACACCACTGACCATTGAGGTGACACCCAATAATGTCCATTCTATTTGCAGAAGGCTTTCCGCACAGAGGAGAAGAACCTGCGGATGGTGCTAAATCTTTTTGGTGGTGTCATTAGGTGATGTTTGAAAGTATGGACAATGTATGTTTCAATTACTGGGAGTTCCAAAGCAAGTTCAGTCAAGACAATCTCTGAACTGTGCCAATGTTTGCACACGCTGTTGAAAACAATCTTGTCGAGGTATTTCACTGTATTTTGGGTAATATCAAAATCTTCACCCTCGACTTCGGCCCATATTTTTTCAAAAAGCCGTCTTGTGATGATTTCTGGTTTTGTGGCAATGTATTTCAAATTTGCTTTTCCAAAGGCCAGCGAAACCAATTTCTCAACGATGATCCTGATAGACATTTTGTTTCTTTCCACCTTTGCTCTTAGATCTTCCTCATATTTGTCGCATTCCAAAGGCACTTCAGTCTCAACAGCTGCGACCTCTGGTGTTGATACCTTTGACTCTACGTCTGCTACACCGAGAGTCGTCACCCTGCTAGCGTAACTGTCAGCCATAGTATGAAGCCACCACCTTGTCTGCTATTTCAGAAGAAATAACACCACGTGGTACTCTAACAGCCACCCTCATTCTAGATGAGCCCCTTCCACTTGATTCTGAGGTAGGCTTAGAGTGCATTTCATCCACGTAATCATTGAGGAAATCACTTAGCTTCTCTGCAAACTTCTTAGCTTCACCGTTGTGAAGACCCTCTGCCCACTTAGTCTCAAAAGCATCATCCTTTTCTTGTTGTGTTTTTGTTGTTCAACACCAGCCATAAAAGACTGCACTGACTGCTTGCTTTCAACAGTGGAGTTGTTGAAGAATCTGGTCTTCAGTTGTGCTACAATGGGATAAATTGATGCTTGGGCAAACTGATTGGCAAGGAAGGTCTTAATCTTTCCCTGCATCTTGTTCAGAGAAAATTTCTCTTGGGGTTCCTGGAGCTGCTCTCTCTTCAAAACTCTTAACGTCATCAACAGTTATCTCAGCAATGTCATCTCCAACAATTTTAATCTCCAGAGAGGAGTCAGATTCCCACTGTTTATATTCATAGTCTGACATATCATCCAAAAAAGGTTCTGTGAATCCTTTGACCTCTTTCTTAATTATTTCTTGGAGAGTTTCAGATGTTGAAGCAACAAGGCTGTCCCTGTCCTCTGCTGAGCCTTTCGAGACGCTGTCCTGGAATTTTACCTTCAAAGATTTAGCTGATGATCGACAGCGATTATCACTATTTTTTGAATCCAAATCTTCTTCCATGTCCATTTGTGTGGGGGTGCACACACTTTTCCTGCTACGTGATCGAGGTACGCAGCCAGCAGTGATCTTAGCCATGAATTTTTTGATCATTGTGGTGGCATGACGAATCATAGCACTAACTCTGCCTGGGTTAGTGAAACCTAGCCTTATTACAGGTTGTTCACTGCCCACTGTAGTGGAGAGCACACGCTTCTCAGACACAGCTACATCTGTTCTTTTAAAAGCCTTTTGACAATTCTAATATTATGTCCAAAAGAAACTCTGCCAGTGCGGTTCGCGTGTCATCATCAGGTGTACCTGATTTCAAACTCTCACACTGTTCTGATGTTATCCTCTTAAAAATGTTTCGACAATGGGCTGCAGAGTTTCCACGCTAACCCCAAACATCTCCTCTGTTTGTGCACTTTCTGCTCTATGCATGGTGATTGGTGCTGATTGTGAATTCTGTTTTCTCAAAATGGTGGTTGGTGTTGTGTTACGATTGTTTATCGATGTTGTGTGTTTTGTAACTTGGCTCTTTTTAAACAGACTAACTAAGGTAGAATGTTGCCTTCCTATACCTCTGATGTCATAAACATGTGATGTTATATGGACACAAAAAATTCCTTTACTGTTACTTAGCAGCATCCTGTCCTTTTTCCATCCCCTCCAGCCCCCTGATCTTCTGTAGAGCTGCTTCTTTAACTGCCTCCAGGGTAACAAAGCTGAGTCAGCTTGTAAGGAGGTAAACAACTCAAGGTGCTGACACATTCTTGGGCACTGGTCCCATTCATTACACTATACAGTTTTTAAAGCTGAAACGTTATTGTAAAATTATTAGTTTCTTTGCATTATTTAAGGTGAATGCTCCAGAACCTCCCTCCCCTCTTTGTTCTTTTTATAAACATGAACATAATTCAAGGAACACTATACCTTTTTTTTTTGGGGGGGGGGGGGGGGGGGGGGTTTCACCTTTATTTTGATAGGACAGTGGAGATGAGACAGGAAACAGAGAGAGAGAGAGCAGGGGAATGACATGCAGTAAAGGTCCGGCCAAACCGGGGTCCAGCTGCTCAAGGCACTTAAGCCCATGTGGTACGCGCCCCAACCATTCGGCTACAGGGGTGCCCCAACACTGTGCTTTTTTGTTTTTGTCTTCTCTCACATTACCCTCTCCTCCTGTTCCTTAAGTCCCTCTCCTCCTTCCTCCCTCCATATTGAGGCTTCATTAAGATTTTCAAGTCCATCCTCCCTTTCCTCCTTCAAGGAACCAATGCAGCTCTTCATTTTCAACTACATTGCTCCTGTGAAAGCATCTTTCCCTGCATTCTCCATCTTTATACTCTCTCTTCATTAAGAAAGACTGACCTTGTATGTGGCAACTTTAAATTTTCATTATCATTATGATATCATCTTGACAGTGCTTTTGTAGACTTCATTAGAGAGAAAGTTTACTGGCCTGCTGAGTCATATAATTTACTGTACTTTTTCAGGGATGTGGGGGCAGCAGAGACTAGACCAGTTGCTTTAGGAAGGGAAACTTAAGTGTCAGCACAACACAACATAGCACTAAACTGTCTAAGTATGCCATTTAGTGTATACTTAGTACTGCTGAAGGCAGATTCTGCACATCCTTCACTATTACAGCAAATACAGAAATATTTTGGATCCTAGTTCTTAAACCCCAAAGAATGTCTTTTTATGAATTGAAACTACAAAAAAACTGAAAGATACACTGGGAGAAGAGACTGGCGTGGCCAAAGCATTCAGCTGGTGAGCAGCCAAAATCTCTGAAAGCCCAAGGACCAGCTTGACAAGCCAGAGTTTGGAGGACACAAGTGCCATGGAGAGAGCTGCCTCTCTGTTCTTAACTGGAGGCTTTTGGCAGTAAAGTACAGAGGTGCTCAACAGCACAGGTCAACTCAGTCACTTCATTTATGGAAAAAGAAGGGTCTGTTGGGTTCATTTTTGGCCAGGTTGTATTCCCAGAGTTCAAGTTACTGGAAACAGCAGTGAGAATCCAAATGCAGACACCAAGACTCAGCTGGTAGAATAAAAGGCTTACAAAAGAGGCGGGCGGTCAGACCAGGCAAATATATTCAAAAATCAGCAGGCAGACAGGACATTGGCAACAGAAAAGGTTACAAAGTACTGATAGGAAACAGGTATTCAGGAAGTAGATCTCTTAAGTTATAGCAGCAAAGCAACAGAGACAGTCTTGGAAAGACTGGCCTCTACTGTATGCTGCTTTCTGTGAGTCTTATAGAGAATGTTGTTAATGGGAATGTGTTAAAACAAACAGGAATTAGCTGTCACCTACCTGTTCCTTCCCTGTTTCAACGCAGTCCTCTCTGTTGCCAGGTAACGGGGGCCAGTAGATCTATGGAGGAATACAAAAGAAAGATGGAGGAGCAGAGAAAGAAGAAAAAACATCATGATGATTAACGACATCATAACTTAGAGTTAATGCAGACAACCACCTTATTCAGCCATATTGCAAAATGTAATTGCTTTGTGGGAACCACACAGGATTCATGTATCTCTGACTATGTTAACACAATCAAAACATAATAATCAGCCCGTGTCGTTAAATTTGAATTATTTTCTCTGCAAATTGAACTTTATAGCAATTAGAAGCAAATTGAGCAGAGCAGATCTTCCACACAAGATGAAGCAAAGGCCTTGGAATGGGGAGCCAAAGACTTAAGGAGTTAACTTTTGGCTTGTAAGAACGAAACCTTGATTGAGACATGACCGACACATTCATCATCCCAAGCCAGTGGATATAAGTGTTGGTTCACCCAAATTACAAAAAACCAAACTTACTTCTAGTGGTATCCAGCTAAGTAGATAGTTTTGATTTTATGTGTTCAGGTTGTGAGATCATCTGTCTGAAATTTCCGTCTCCACCCCCTTACAGTGGAGGCAAAAGGGATTTATGTTGTGATACTCCCATCTTTGAAAAAATAACAACAGTGTGCCTTTTCAGAAACAATGTCCTGGTTACTCTTGATAACCACTGACTTCACAATGGCTAGTATTCATTGGAACTACTTTCTGCTCCATAAATAGCCCTGAAGAAATTCTGTAGTTCTGTATGTTATCCAGAATAGCAGGACATTCATTTTTTTGAACTGATTGTAACTGTTGAATTTTTTTAATGTAATTTTTCCAGTGCTGCTAACGACAGAAACACAATTCCTTTCACCTCCATTGTGTTGGGCTGAAGTCAGAAAACCTCAGAATAAATTAAACCACTGTTAGTGAGAGATCAAATATATTTGTCTTTTAGAATTTCTGTTAACTTAACCTTTATCAACAGCTAAGATCTACTTTAAAGTTCTGAAATATTTTTTTCTCATTAAGGATGACAAACTGTTTCTACTGTCCAAAGGCCAGAAGAACAGGCAATATGATTTCACTAATGGTATTATGATTGTTCTTCCCCTCTGTCTCCACACCACTTGACAATCTTATTTTGACCACTTTGTAATCATGTAATAACAAACCTTTCTTTACACAAACCATTTTCTATCTATTCTATTTTTCTATCTTGCTTACTGTAGAATGTAAGGAATCTTGTAATGCGATTAAAAGACTTGAGTCTGGCTAGAGAAGTAAAATCTAAATCTAAAATCTGTTTTGTAAGTCGTGACTCAAGAGACTCATGGCTCAGTCCCCTCTAGTGTCAATCCTCTGTTTTGTGCCTAGAAATGAAATAAGACATTTGGCTATAAACAAACTGGAAAGCTGTACTCAGTCAATCTTTCAGAGTATCCTTACAAGACCATCTGGAGCTTAAAAAAAGAAAACGAGATATAAATAAATAAAATTCTCTTCAATTTTCAAGTCAAGTTCGCACAGTATAGATCCAAGATTGCCTAATTAGGGAAAGTCCCAGCGTCTTCCTCTCATTCTACAAATCCAATGAGGAGATGAGGTGAATCTAAGATAAGCATGACATAAAATTTGGACCTGCAACGGTGGGGCTGGTTTTCAAGCTGTGTTCTGCAAATGAAAAATGAAATCCAATTGCCACTGAAGAGGAAAGCCTGAGTCCGTCTCAGTATTGAGATTCAACGACGTGTGTAATACTTTCGTTTCGTGCCGACTACCAGAGGTAGTTTCTCTGAGACAATAAGTCTTTGTCTGGTCCAGAAGGAGAATGGCTTTGTTTTGGCTAACAGGGAGAATAGAAACCAGAGAGGAAAACAAATGGTCCTGACTTACATTACTATGTCTGAGTGTATTCAGTGTACATGGGGAACATGTGTGTGAGTCAGTGGCCTCTGTGGTAGCTAAATGGTTGTTAAAGGGTGTATAAGATTCGGAATTGATAAAGTGACAGAAACAGATATAGAGAGACAATGTAAAAAGATGAGTGAATGTCTGTTTCTGACTAAAACTAAACAATATTCTCTCCTTTTACTCATCACACCCTGTATTTAATATCAGCAGTATGAACTCTGAGACAGATTTTATCTTGTCCATCATAAATCTGAAGTCATCATAGCCAGCACAGTGAATCACAATGACTGAAACCTGGCTCAAAAATTCTCTGACAGGCAGTCATTGTAATTTAAAGTTGAGTATGAAAAAAGGATTTGACATTGAAGAGCCTGGAACTGCTTTAAGCAGTCAGATATGCTTTAATATATAGTATACTGTATCAGATCTGCCTCATCTATTGATTTCTTTAAGTCCAGACTGTTTGTTGACCTGTGCAGTGTGTCTTGCAGCTGTTTTGTTTTCAGTTTTTTATTCAGATTTTATTGCCTGAGTGATCATTGATTTTATTCTTTACAACACTTGGATCAACTTGTGTAGTTTTTCAATGTGCTCTATAAAAGAATGTGACTTGACTGTAAGCACAAAAACTTTGACAATAATCCCCTACAGTTTTGTGTGTAAGACATTCAAGAATATGTTGAGATTTTCATTGAATTTCTTGATGTCATTTTTCAGTTTTCTATGTATTTTACATCCTCTTTTTTTCTCTGTAATATATATATATATCACCATCACACCTGACATGGTTTTGTTGAAAAGCTGGCTTGCAATTGTAGGAATCCATTAAAACAATAATTTAGTTTCATGCCTGACTAAAATTTATATATATATATATATATATATGGCCTTATGTGGTTTGGCCTTATGTGGTTTAGATCTCTGGAACAGTTTCTTTGGCACGATGCTGGACTGATATGAATGTGTGCCTGTGGAAAGGTCTGGCTCACACACAATCTGACCTGAAGCAGCCAGATAGCATGCCTGACTGATACTGATATACTGTGAAATCAGGCCCTGCCTAAAACCTGGCTGGCAATGGTCTGAGTCAGTGTGCTGTAATATTACATCCATCATCCAAGTCCTGCTCCACACAGTTTATGGCCGACCTCCACCAGCCATCCATGGTCCATCCAGTATTTAACTGTTTCTTAACACTTCATCACTGTGACTGGGTCTCTTCAAAGTGCTTTTTAATTTTTAATCCAACCCCAAGCATAATTCACATTTGTTACTTCTTTGATCTTTGAACTTGAAACAGTGTTTATTTCAACTTCATAGAAGTCTAGAAGTCTATTCAGAGCTGGAAATGAGCAAGCCAGGCAGGGTGGTCATGGACACAGACTGTCCTTTAACTTCAAACTTAATATGGTCATAGCTTTTAACTGCCCCTGTGAATAAACAGGACCTCCAAAAGTGTCATAGCTCCAGACACAATGCTTGAGAGGTAAGCCAAAATCCTCTTTGTTCATGTGCCAGCTGCTTAATGACCTGGAATAGATCAAAATCCTCCAGTGTACTTTTTAGTTCACAATATACCAGAGTAATGAGACTAAGCAACTGCTGAAAATTTGATCAATTGCACGTTTTGCTTTTTACAATATGGACACATGAAAAAATCACAAATACATGCATCACCTTTATCATCTTTATGCCAAGATTTCCATTTGTCTTCTGTTACTTACAACAGTAAAATAGCTGGGACATGAGCTACTGCATGTACTCCTGCATCATCATGTTGCTGCACGCTGATGTAAGCAGATGCTTTTCCATTTTGGTCAACTCAGTGGCAGTTTATATACAAAGCCATCTGTCTTCTTTGTCAGCACACTGTTACTGAGCCAAAACAAAATTTGGCAGTGGCAGAGAGATGGAATTATGGTCTGATGTGATGAGTTTATTTTTGACTGAATCAGGATGCAACAAAGCATTGCTTGATTTAAATATTTGGCTGGATCATTGAAGAACCATTGCCCTCTTCAATCCTAAAACTAACTCTGAAAAAAATATAGTCCTTGGAGAGAGGGTTTAAATTTCAACACAACCCCTGCTTTATTCAACACGTCAGTTTTTGCATTGTTTTATTAGGGATTACTACAGAATTAAACTACACTAAGCTGGGCCAGAAATTATTTCCAGAATCACCAAGGAAGCCCAACATGGGATGCACTGCACGTAACCAAAATAAACCAGTTGTGTGAACATGTTGAAACATATGACCAAATCTTTGACATGTGCCAACCACATCTCCAAAAAGAACACAATGGAACATTTCATGTACAATAATCAAACATGGTAAATCAAATACCAATCCTATCTGTTTATGTTTTAGCAAGGAAAAGGGGAACATTTATTCCATCATTTTCATCATTTACACGCACTAAATCAGTATTTGTTTTAGTTTTCTGGTAAATTATAGGTGAATTGTTCCTCTTCCCAAATGTGATTCAGTAGGTACTGGATCCAGAAACACATTGGATGCTCTGATTAACTGGCATTTGACTTGTTTTCAACTGAAGCCTTCTGTTTAGAATTATATATTACTGCCTTTTCTTACTTAACTGCACTGTTGGTCAGATTTATAGTGGAAAGAAAGGATGGCAAACAATTTTTTATGCCAAAAAGATATTGTAAGCTGTGGTGGGCAGAGTTTGGGCTGGAAGCTTGAGCTTTCTCAGTAGTTTACAGCTTCATTCAGATTTTTCAAAATTCTTTAACATTTTTCAGGATGAAAAGATGAGATGTATGTTGCCTCAGCTGCAGCAAACATTCAAAAGCAAAATAAGAAAGGGTGAAGATGACATTCAAACCAAATACACCAATCTCATGTCAAATTCTAATTAGTCTTTTCCTATAATTGGTTAGTATGCTAGTTAGCATGATAAACAGGTAGCCCCAGCCCTTCCTATCTTGTAATACCACTGTGGGACAGTGTCATTGCAGCATCCAGTATATCCCCAGTTCAACATGAGAGGATGAATAAGTAGTGATGCTCAGAGAATGTATTCTAAACTCATGTCTTATAAGCACAACAGTGGCTGAAGTTCCTGATAAGTAAACAGCTGTTGATGCTAACATTGGCTATGTAGTGATAGGAAATAAAACTTAGAAATAACACCTTTGACTAGAGCAGAGACATGGTTAGCCTAGCTCTGCCCACAAATATACTTACAAGTACTTTTAAAGTTTAGAATTAAAATCTAATTTGTTTATTCCAAAAACAGATATGCATACCTCTAGTTTCTTACTAAATGAACAGACATGACCCTGGTATTGATCTTCTGATGTTCAGAATATGAATATGCACATTTCCCAAAATTGCACTGATTTTACAAATTGAGGCAGGGATGAGCTGTGGGGCTCACAACTTTTCAACACTGAAGCTGGTTGTCATAGCAACATTTACTGATAATCCTTTATGTCAAACATTGTTTGAATAAATCCAGTTTTTTTTTCTCCTTCTTTCAGCACCAGTTCATGGTGTGTTTGGCACGCGTGTGTTAACTTATAAACCTTTGTTTCATTGAAATGGCATTACTGATCGATTTCACAATGGCTGGCACTGACATAAGCACAAGCATTAAACCTCAACAGTGGAGTATCAGCAAGCTTCATGTGTGATCGCTAGCCAAGAGAACAGTGAGAGGAGGCAAAGCAAGGGCTATGGAGGAATTAAAGGGTGGATAAGGTGGGCGGCATCTGGCTCTACGTATGTGTACTTAAATTCCCTGTTCACCAATTCACTCTGTGTCAGTCTCTTTGACCCAAGTAGGAGTAAAGATACACACATATTCATATGCACACACACACACACACACACACACTGCTCTTAGCTAAAGTGGTTGAAGCACACTGGGGATTTCTTTTTTTAGAGAGACATATTTTTGTTCTTTGCTTACTAGAAACTTGTATAATGGAATGCAAAATACATTGGTCACCCTACTGCTGAAAAGTCATATCTGAATAAATATATGCTGCATATTTCCCCAAAACTTTTCTTCTACAGATACACATGCAGATAAAATGAAATGTTGTTTTAATTTAAATCAGCTCATTTCCCTGGTGTCGAAGCTTTCCAATAAAAACTCTCATAAGATATAACTCAAAGGTATAATAACTCCCTAAATCCACAAATCACAGCAAAACTCATATCTATGTCTACTGTTGCACTGAATAAATTACATAAATATGGATTCTATTCCAATATGAGAGACACATTGTTCCATAATTGTGACCATACTGTATCTGGTCCTCTTGATTTAAACCAAGATGTAGAATCACTGCATCACAGTGACATAAATCCTGTGATTCTTCTCAAAATGAATAAACTTTATTTAAACAGTAAATCAAAGACCTAATATTTAGGATAAAAGAACCAATAGCATGATCACATTCTATAATTTAATTTCCTTCTCTCTCTGTTAGTCAGACTCTCAGTGTTTGATGACAATGAAAGTTGATCGTAATTAATCTCTTGTGTCTCTGTGGCAAGCCAAAGAAACTATAACTCTCTCAGCATAACCGCTGTGTTTGACAAGCCTTAATGACAAATTCATACACAGATTAAGGGTGACGTAGATGGAAACACAAGGTCTGATTTATGACTAGCTGCACTTTTACAGGTGTTCCTGCACCAGTAAGGGCACAAGATTGTACAAATGTTTTGGCAAAGGAAGGAAGACATAAAATTTGATTGAAGTGTGGGACTGAAGACCACTGTGTGTATCAACAAAACTGAAAACTAAATTAATAGCAAATTTGAGCCAGAAAACAGGTGTATGATTTTAGCGTCTTCTTTTTTTTATTTAACATTTTCATCGCTGATTCTGAAACTATTTCAGTGATGACGCAATATCTGTGATATAAAATAAAATGGCTGTTCAGGTCGGTGTCACCACATTTATGGTTGATTTATGACACAGAGTGCTTTAACAGATGTTCTTCGAAGAGGGAAAGCACAAAATCCTACGCCTATCTATTCAAGTTGTATATCATTACTCTATAGATTGAAACCACTTGCAGAATCACTGTAACTTAAATCAAAATGGAATGATTTATGTAGACTGTACAGTAACTAACCTTTAACTATGCATCAATCATTAAAGCAGAGCAGAATACCTTAAAAAATACTTAAATAACTGAACTTTACATGATATTATTTAAAACCTCACCTCCTTGGACTCGCTGCTGACAGGTCCCAGCATGAGAGAGTACAGGACGTCCTTCCCTCCCAGAAAGAGGCGGTCACGGTACTCATCCAGGAAGACAGCAGTAAGAGAGAGTTGGCCATGATGACCGCTGAAGATAGACGACCTGTTGGTGGACAGCAGGTCTGCAGAGAGAGGAGAGAAAAGGATGAGCCCTGGTATCCAACAGAAGCACAGAGGAGAAGGAAGACAGCAGTGAGAGAAGGTGGAGAACAAACTGAGAGGGGTAATGATGCAGTAAGGGAGCAA
This sequence comes from Lates japonicus, assembly GCA_033238685.1. Taxonomy (NCBI): domain Eukaryota; kingdom Metazoa; phylum Chordata; class Actinopteri; family Centropomidae; genus Lates; species Lates japonicus. The sequence continues at coordinate 8,805,816 of BRZM01000001.1, forward strand.
AGACATAAATGAAAATGAGCTTTTTTGCTGCACTTAACACAGAACTTAAAAGAATTTTCCATTAGGCAATAAAGCATACAACTCAAGACAGACTAAAAATCAAATCAACTAAAAAACAGCACATAGCAAGAGAGAAGAAAACAGATGAAAGGTAAACAACATCTTAATGGAATAACAACAAAAGCTTTATCATTATAGAGAATTACCCTGATTATCTCAGTGTGAGTTCACAAAGAGGTTTATGATCAAAGCTTCCAGCAGTTTCCAGTTTCATAGGCCTTGTTCAGACTGCCAACCTAAATCCATTTTTGGTACATGCAGATTGATTTTAGAAATTCCAGAAAGAAAGAAAAAAAAAACCCCACATGAAATACATTTTTTGCAAATAAGATCCAAACCACATTTGGAGGTGGTTCGAAATGTGATTTGAGTCAGATCTTTTGAGTCTTTTGAGTCACTTGCAATGCAACATACAGTGATGATGTAAAATGCAGACTGACTGTAGCTACATAGTTACTGACACCTACGCTATTACTACCTATTACAAAAGTCCAATCTGATCACTGATGATTGCAAATAAATATCAGTGTCTAGTCTCCACGCTTGCTGACCTAATGCAGTTTTCAGGTAAGAACTGGCCAGGAAAAAATTCCCTGCACACTGTCATGAAAAGCAGGTAGGTCGAGCTTTATACATCCTACTAATAATATCAATACTACTACTAATATACTAATTAATTACTAATTACTCACTTTATCATTTTCAACCTGTGTTGAAATGTGTCTGTCCCTGCACTCGTTCTCATGCTGTGAAACACGTGTGTAACCAATAACATTGATAATAGCTGAAAAACATTTGCTATTGGAATTTAGACGCATCCTCGCCTTCTACAAACATACTCTTGTTGTTGCTGTTAACACATCTTCCCTGTGTATTTAGTTTGCTTCCAGAAATGACAGCAGCAGTATCAACCAACCACTGAGTCTCAAAACAAGCAATGTAAGCATTATCTGGGTATGTTTTTGTTTTTTTTTTAACCTGAGATAGAAAATAGCAAAAGCTGGTGATAATTCATACTATTCAAAAGTCAAAATGTGATATCAAGATAAGTATTTAAATCCACAGTGATCCTGAACAAGCTGAAAAGCACTACAGTTCAGTTTCTGAAGCACAGGACTTTATGAGGGCACATGCACACATGATACACACTCCCATATAAGTAAACACATATCAGTGAGAGAGTCCGTCTGTGCACACCAGGCTGCACCTGGCTCTCCTCTCTGATCTGGCAGCAGCTTCAAAGTCAAAAGGTTGATGCAATGACTCTGCAGGAGCAGCAGAGACCAGGTTGAATTCAAGTTCATCTAGAAGTGGGGTGTCCTCCATCTCCTTTATACACACACACACACATACACACACACATACAGTATATGCATACACTGGCAGATAAACACAACCACAAGTTTGCTGCTTCCCAGCTTCTCAGTCTCCCACAGCTTTGAAATGTACCACTTTCTCACACAAACACCTCTTATTTCTGCCTCTCCTACTTTTTCTTTTTGTCCTGTCTCTTCTTCTTTATCACCTTGCATCCCTCTCTCCCTCTCTCTCTGTATAGATAACAAGATTAGGAGAGAAAAATGTGTGTGAAAAGATGTCATTGGTATGCCAAACTCTCAGTGGAGGAGTCTCACGGCTGAATCAGCTTTCCGTCTATCGCTCATCACTCACCCATCGTGCTAGTTATTCCTCTCTCTTTTTCTTTTGGTCCAATACACATACACTAACATGCACTTGCGCGTGCACACACACGCACACAGTGAGAAAGTAGTTTCAGTCACTCGCCACTCAGCAAGAGTATTGAGTAAGGCACAGGGGCCCCGAGTACTTGTGACACCTTGTCCATCATGGGGGCCTTGCAGACACAAACACAGGCACAGACACACACACACACAGTTGATCTGTTTTTATTAGAAATCTCCATTTGCAAACTCATAAGTTTCCACACACACCTGCATACTCTTCACTACAGCTGCAAGTAAGGATTATTTTCATCCATTAATTTGTCTGTTATTTTTTCAGATCCCTTGATTTATCCTTTAAGCTTAAATGTCAGAAAATAATGAAAAATGTCTGTTGCAATTTTCCAGAGTCCAAGGTGATGTCTTCACAGTGCTCATTTTGTCCGATGAAACCCATTCTTTCATATGCTGCCATAGACACACACACACACATGGGCACCCACGTATATACACATTCAAACAGCCTCACCCTGGATCACCCTCATTACCAGTGCAGAGGAAACTTTAACAGTGATGTGAGGAGACTTTCAACAGTTTAACACTCTATCATGTTTTCTCTTTGCAGCATATATATTCTCTAATAGTGTCTTTACAGCAGCTGAATCAAAACCAGGATGAACCGGCAGCTCTGGTGAAACACTGTTCTCCGCTGAGGCCAGCCAACATCCACGCCTATTAAATGTTGTTACAAAATAAAAAAAATCTTCTGAAGACAGTGATGAGGGAATAGTCTTATAAGAAAGACAGGATATAAAACTTTAAAGCTGCTGGCAAGAGAATAGCAACGAGACACACAAGCAGGAAGGCATCAGGGATATACTGTGGGGAGAGAGGAGGGAGTTAGAGAAAGTTAAAGAAAGTTGGAAGATAGATATAGATAAAGTTAGAAAGAGAAGGGAGGGAGGAAGGCGTTTAACAGCTGGTAAGAGTCAGAAAATAATGAGGAAGAAGAGAGACGGGCAGAGAACGCCACAAGCCAGACAGAGAGGGTAGTGATTCCTGATGGATTTATTGGGACTGGCAGGGCAAGCAGAAGAGACATGATGAGCAGAGAAAGAGCTCTAAGCTTTAAAACAGTTTAAAATTAGATGCTGAGAGTCTGCAGCATTGTATGATATGCATTTTCATATGCAATGCTTTATTTTCTCACTATAGTTTGAATATATTCACTATTACAGCTTTTAAAAACTATTATTTTATGACAAGCAGTCATAAAGTTGTAATACATACCATACCATGTATAAACCAATAATTAAAGTAAGTTCACCACTAAACACAAATGACACATTAACACTCTTGCACTGATACTGGCAGATATGTCGAGACAAGATATATCAGCAGGAAGGTCTGATCAGTGTTTCCATGACAGTTTATCAGAAGAACATGCGGGCAGCTTTACACATCTTCAGCTGACTATCTATCTCCACAAGTTCAGCTTTTTCCACACACCTCTGAGAGGGAGTGATGATGAATGACAAGAAACCGTGTGGGTGTGTGTATGTGTGATGGGAAGAACATATGGTTTTGCATGTATGCATGAGTGTGTGCCTGTGTGCGCTGAGGCCTTTAACAGATACTGCGGGTTTTAGGTCAGGATTTAATGTTCACGGCACACCTCTTTGTTTTGACAGGAAAAGATTGCAGGAGATGGATACTGTCAGGTTACGAGGGTATAGTTATCAGATGTGTATTAATCAAACCTAAAGTTGCACTTTTGACCCAACTAACTGTAGATTTCCTACATTTATCAGAATTTTTAAAAATGAGCAAGAGAAAATGCAAATTCCTATTCAAGTTCTTTAAAACCTTTAAAACCTTTGGGGTATCTGGTGTCCTAGTGTTTAGGATGAATACCATGAAACCACAATTCAGCTCATGCAACTCCAGTCTGGATTTTTCAGTGAAAACCTAAATGCCAAAAACAAACAAAAAATGACATTTATTTTAACCTAGAAGAGTGTCCTTAACCTTTTTGAGTAAGCTTTTAAGTTTCTTTTTTTTTTTCCCACATTGTACCGTATTTTCTTTACATATTATATATATCTTTGTATATTGCTTGGTCTAAGAGCAATATCATGCTAAGTCTAAGCGGGAAGTGCAGGAAGGGGGGGGGGATAAGAAATCTTCCACAGAAGTCCTCAAAATTAAATGATAAAATCTGTCTTCACTCCGTCCTTTCCAACTCAACACATAATTGTATTCTGATCTGACACCACTGTCAACTGACAAGGCTGTGTTAAAAGTTGAAAATATTTTACTATATGTTTTTTGAAAAATATAAGATATATATAAGAAACATTTTAAAACTATTATGGAGACAAATCAACTTTTTTTTACTCAGTTATGAACAAAAAATAAATGGTTACTACATGGTTACTACAAATAAACACTTCTTTCAGCAGCATTGACTGGAAATAGGAAACAAGCAGCATTTTCTTGTGTTAAAGTTACATCACACTTCATCCTCCTTTGCTCTCAAGCGTCAAGACTGCAGCCACTATAGGGCTTTGTTACTTTAACGGAAAAGTAATTTTGGGGCATTTGCAAAAATCTTGTTTTTCTTGGTAGGATAGCCATAACATCATCATCACAACTATATCATTATTTGATTAGGTTTGTGTCTCGTGGTGCATTTCGACAGATCTATGTTGTGGACATCATTTACAAAGATCTCGTTTCCTGAACTTTGATCCATAAATGGAGTAATTACTTATCTAATTTCCTCTGTGTTTTGTTTAATGTACTTTCCTCTTCACATACACAAACTCACAAACACACTCAGGCCTGGAGTCTTTGATGTCTCTCTCTACCTTTGTATTGCATAAATCACTCACAAGTACACACAAATCTAAAAACAAAAATGTAAGCACATAAATACCACAGCCATAAACACACACACACACACACAGAGAGATACATGCACAGACAGACACACAAACAGACGGGTAAGGTGAGCTAACAGCTTCCATCTGCAGCTTGTTATCACTCCAGCAGCTCGTCGCCTCAGTGGAAACCACACCACAGTCTCACCTCTCACCAACCTCTCTTTCTCCTGTTGTCTATCCATCTTCACCTCTCCTCCATCTATCCATTTAACCACTCTGTACTCTCCATCATGTTCTGTCCCTTCTGTCTATCCATTTCTAACTTCCTCTTTGGTGTTATTCTCCCTCTCTTGAAGTGACTTTAAAAATCTGTCTTAAATTTCTTCTCTGTTGTCTGTCCATCTGTCTTCCTGTCTCCCTTCCCATTTGCCTCTAGATCTCTGTCCCTTGTCTTTCTTTTAATCCATTATGTGTCTTAAGATTCTGTACAGCTAAAAAAAAAAATCCTGACAGCATCCTTGGAGAAACCTCTACATCTGTCTCCAATGTGTCTTATTCCCCTAAAGGCAGCCAGCCGACTCTGCATTGACAAACAGCAGCCGTGCCAAACCAAAGCGACACACGAAAGAGCATCTGGTTTCACTGTACGTGTCAAACCTCAGCTACCTCACCACATAGTCTCAGCCACTACAAAGATACGTATGTAATAATTTATTCCAGGATTTGTTTACATTGTCAGTGTTCCGGCATGCCCCGGTGTCATTCAAATCTAAGAGTCAGACATGTGGACCTCACTGATTCACTGCTGCTACCAAAAGACAGTTTGCTTATTTGCATATTTTTCTTTGATCTGGGAGCTTACACTGTCCTTTCATCAGCCAAGGACCAATGAAACATAATCAAACTTCTGATTAAAGATAAAAATAAAAGATCTAGTGTGATGAAACTGAGGGCAGCATTATGGCATGAATATGTTTACATTTTGCCCTGAATTAGGAGGTAGAACATTTTCTGTCCAGCAAACTTTTATCAGCAACTGCTTTTTCCATTATGTTTAATGGACTTTCTGTGTGGAAAAAATCTCTTTAACTGCATATGTTTCCCCCTGGTCCTCTGGTTTCCTCCAACAGTCCAGCAACATATAACCTAGATTATCTGCTGATTCCAAATTGCATGTAAATGTGAATGTATGTCTTTATGTGTCCATGGTGTACTCTGCTTCTTGCCCAGTGCATGCTGGGACAGCACTCAGCCCCCTGTAATTGTGAATAGCATTGCCACACATAACTCTCCATGAAGCCACAAGTAATTGTTTTCACATTATGGTTTCTGTATGGATTAAATAAAGAAGATATAACATGTTAATTACTGAGTTTTTCTCCCTGCTTCCAGTCTTTATGCTAAACTACACCAAAGCCTGCTACCTCTAACTCCATACTGAGCGTACAGATGTGAGAGTGGTGTCGACCTTCTCATCTAACTCTAAGTCAATGAATATCTCCTAATATATCAAAGTATTCCTTTAAGCCTACAACCCGTGTGATGAAGATGTGCAGCAATTCACAGAGCACAGTTAGGGATATGTTTGTGCTCTTGTGTAACCAAATGCATTGTACCTTATAAGACACATCTGCTGTGACATCTCTGGCATCAGGTTGGGCAAAAAATGAAAAATTCAGCGTCAAGTATGACAAAAGGTTTTATACATAAATGTGTCTTCTACACAGCTTCTCCAAAGATTAGACAAAATGTGTCCACTGGGTTTGTGGACTCATTTTGTGGACAGAGAGCACTCATTATCATCTACGACATCTATATCCTCTCCATGTCTCCATAAACAGGCATTCTTACCTGGAGCATCACGTAACAGTCACACAGTCACAATATAAAATCTCAAACTGTCATTTTCATCAATGCAGCTATTGAAAAGGACAAATATAGACAAATAAGAAAGTGGTTAAAAATAAGAGTTTCAGTGACAGGTCTGGAAACAACAGTAAAAATGGGTTCAAGAGGAGAATCGGAGGAAAAAAATTACTGAGAGTGGCAGAGAGTGAAAAAGTTCAAATCTCATGCTGACATCTCTAATGTACAAATTGGGCACAGGCAGAGTGTAAGCTATGTTAAGCTGCAGACACACACATACACGTATGCATGTATGTAGGCACACACATACACACAATAGTATCAGTGTTATTACTGGCTCAGTGGGAGAGGGGGGACACATCTGAAGCCTATTAAAGCCCACTGTGCTACAAAATGCATATCAGTAAAACACACACACACACACACACACACACACACACACACACACACATCATGAATTAATAAATCCGGTTCAATCACACCTATTCCATCTCAGTTGAAAAAACTCACTGTCTCCATCTTCGTATTGCTCTTTGACATTTGTTTTATGAGCTCTGACACGCCAAACACACCCTCTGACAAATAAAATCATTAGACTGTTACACCGCTGACAGGCTTCCCAAGGGTATCAAAGGCCTAGATCTCAGCTGTATATTGTTGCAGTAGGCAGTATTTCTGAATCTGCCGCACTCACAAAAAGTCATTGCAGCTTCTCTCCTCCTATATATAATCCTCCTCTCCTAGGTCTTGTATTTCCCTCTCATCCTCTACATGTAGCGTCATGTGAGGTTCTTTGTGAAGTGTGTGTTAGGGCTGGTCAATTGAGCTACACAGATTGGAATCTCTCTCTAACCTAAATCTCTTCTTTTTTTTTATCATTCATATTTGAATAGTAGGTGTGTTGATAAGGGGAAAAGTCAAATACTAAGGCGTGTATTAACACATCACAGTGCAATTTCTTTCTGTACCTACATTAGGGGCACTAGACAGCACAGTTTAGTTGTCACTCATGTATTTGTTTCAGGTTTTTTTTATGCCGTTGGCTAGAACACACACCCAGCTACTGGACCTCCTGATATCAGTGTTTTCACCGAAACTCTGAAATTTATGCCTTGAGATACCACAAGCCGCAAAACTCATGACAGGGTAAATCCGGGGATTTCCTGCCAACCCTCAACACTGCTCCTCACTGGGTGTGACATTTGACCCACAGCTCATTTTATCACATTTGATCATGTGATAAAACCATGAAGTGGATAAGGGCCAAAAGAACTGCGCACACACACACACACACAAAAATCCAAGAGCTTGGTCTGATCTGGATTTCATAATTTTGTGTTTCTTTCTTCTGTTTATTTCCTCCTTTTCTTTCTTCTTCGTCTCTCTCTCTCTCTCTCTCCCTTACACACACACACACACATACATGTGTCATATTCAGGCTTCTTCTCCCTCAGCCATCTCCAGGATGCCTATCAAATTCCTGTTACCACGATCTTCCCTGCTGGGCCAATCAAAACCTGGCGTAGGGTGTTACCTCATCACCCTCGATCCTCATCAACCCTCACCCTCCTCTGCCTCCTTAAGTCCCTCATTTACATCATCTCTCCCTCCTTCTTTCACTTCTTTTTCTTCCTCCTCTCAGCTTCAGTTGCTTTTCTATCCATCTCTCTTGCTTTCGTCTACTTTCATCTTTTTCCTCAAATTTTTATTTCACTCTTATCGGCTTCTCACCTGTACCACACACACACCCTATCTCCGCCTCTCTCTATCCAAAATGATCCATAGCAAACTTCACTTCTCTTAACCCCAGCTTTCCTCTATCCTTTCCCTCACCCCTCATTTCAATCAGTGTCCCCTCTTTACTTCTTCCCCTCATCCTTACTCCCTTTTTATTTGTCAGTCCTACTCATACTACAGTATATTTCTTTCTCCAGAAGTAGTGCTATCTCTCCTCATTCATCTTAGACTTCTCTCTCTTGCCTCATCCCTTGCTCCCTCAGTACCTCATCCAAAGCCTCCACATTTCTACATCATTTTCTGTTGGCTGTCCATGTGTTTCAGTACAAACAGTTGGCCAAATCTCTGCTAGCCTCACACACTTTTAAATTGAATGCAGCAAGTGCAGGAACATAGGCAACTCACCATACAATACAATTTAATTATTCTTTCTTGCATTTTAGTCAAAACCTCATATGTGTGTGTGTGTGTGTGTGTGTATAATACTGTATATTTATGACTATTACATGACTGTAAAAATACATATTGTTTATGACATTCACAGAAAATCAGTCACTGGCTTCATTATTCAGACACATTCCATATTAGACTTTTGCGGTAATGCAAACCACACAGAAAATGAAAAATGGTAAGATGCTTTTACGGTCCACATTTCTTTCCAACCTCTTTCCATTGCGACCAGAAAGACGAAACAACTTGTATCATGGGTAAGACAGATTTGCCAAAATAACAACAAAGAGAAAAAAACAACCTGAACCAAGCTGGTTTTATTGAAACAGACTGAAAAGGATTCGTGCTACACTTGGTATAAGTGGATGCTCTGTTTTGCAGAAATCAGTGAGACGGCTGCTTGCAAGGCACATTAAACGCTTAGTGTCAGTTAACAAAGAACACACAAAGATGTATTCACGCTTGCAGTACAGCACAAACACACACTGGCTTGAACAGGCTTTTTCCTGGAATTGGTCAGTGTAATGTTTGTGGTACATCCTTCTTTGTTTTAATAGATACATCCAGTCCACAGTGGAGCCATTGTGTTCTGCTCTTCACATCCCAGCAGCTCCGGTGGCACTGAGCAGATTACTGCGAGAGAGGTGCGTTTGTCTTGGTGACAGGGTACAGCACACTCAGTGTGCATGACATGTAATGTTTCCCATCCGCACTGAAGAATTGTGCGACACCTCTGGCCTCTTCCTCTATCACTTTATTATTGGTCCTGGTGAAGTGCCAAATGGTAGGACATTGCAATGGCATGAGAAGACAAAAGGCTTTGTAATCATTCCATTAGTAGTTCTTTCTTCTGTCTTTGTGTTCATTGTGCTCTGCAGGAATGTCCAGCTGTACTATATGTAATGCTGCTAATCTTTTAATGTCTCCAGTGAAAAAAATACGAGCAGAGCTGGAGATGTTTATGGTAGAGGATGTTTCTTCCTCAGGCTGGAACCAGTAATATAGTTTAAAACACTGGCGGGTATCTGTCATCTCAACACCACAGGCTCAGCATGCACTTGGCTGACAGTGATGTGTACAAAGGAGGCCAAGTTCAACATTAGTCCAAGTGAGCAAAGTTTTTCACAAGGTGTTATTGATAGCATGATTTGTTGAAAGAGTATTAAAAAAGATTTGGATGGATATGTGCGGCAGATAGCCATGTAAGTTATAATGACTTAATGCTACATTTCCCCACATTTTCACTGTTGGCACTGACATGTTGTCTAAATGTTTTATTAGCAGTTTAACAATGATGCAATCATAGATGATTATCTTTCGATTTGGGGAACCCAATATCACAAAAGTAATCTCTGGCGCTGTTTGAAGAGCGGAAATGAGCAGTGGCTCTCACCAACTGCAAATAAACTTGCAGCAGCTCTACAGGGTCTGCGTCCTCAAGCAAGTATGGTGTTTATTCTGATGGTGACATGTTAAAACAACAAGAAGAAAATGATCTCATCTTACCAAATTTGGTGAAACAGGTCCAAGTCTCTCATTATGACTTGACTTTTCTCGCCACCATGAGGTTCACATTTGTGATTTTGAAATGTCTCAACAACATGATGCAGTGCAATTTGGTACAAGCAAGTGGCTCTCTATCTTGTCAGTTTGTTTATTTAACCATGGAGTATATTTCTCGTGTATCAAGTGGATTTAATAGATATTTTTTCTATAATTTCCTTGTGTTAGATAGTTATTGACGGTGAACACACACACAAAACACAGGCAAAGATGTTAAAAGATTTGACACCCCAGCAAGTGATTTTAGTTGGCTAACCTTAAACAACTTACTTAACCAACATTAACCACATTAATACTTGAATTTCTGTGTGTGGTTGCTGCACAGGAAAACAGCTGAAAACATTAGCTTTGATCGTAATGTAGATAGCATTAACCTTTCCAAAATGTCATAAGAAACAGTGGAAAAGGCCTCCTACACAGGTCAGTGAATTTAATGCTCCCAATATGTGCACAAACACTGACACTTGATGGCATGAAGAACAGATTCAGCAGCTGCTCAGGATTACATCACACTTTTAGGATTTAAGATTTTCACTTCATTCTTCATGTCATTGAGTGCCTGTATTTGTGGACGTACTGAACACAATAAATTCTCTCTCTCTTTTTTGTATTCAATGGCTCCCCAAGTATTAACTTTTGCAAAAACATAATTGCTTTAAACAAAATAGTTGTCTCAAATGTAATTTGTAGGAGATACAGTTGCTATCATTTGACAGTAGTCATGTGTAGGATTTAAAGCGGTTTTATGTATCAATTTCACTGGAACAGTAATTTGAAAAGGCCTAATCAAATCAAAACCCTACATGCAGGTTTTAAAAGCATTTGGGCTTAAAGGAAAGGAAGGAAGGAAATGAGAGGAACATAACAGAACATTGTAGTGTGGACGAAGAAAACTCACCAGCAGGCAGTAAAACAATAGTTCAGACCAGTACCGAGAGGAGCAGAGGTGGGTTCGGACCTCGAGCGCAGTGTGAGGAGCTGATGTTTGTGTCTTCAGCTTTCAGGGTGTGGCAAGTGTGAAAGTTTAGATAATAGTTTTCAGGACTTGGAACCCCCCTTATTGATGTCTGCTGTGATTTGTAACGCTCATGTTAAAACAACCCCCATTGCTGTGTGTGCACCGCTGTTGGTTTGGCACACATGCATACACACACACACACACACAAACATGGAGTACAAGATTTCTAGGAAAGAATACCATTATCTACACAGGAGACGCACCTCTTATAACTCCTGTGCTTAAGTGGAGTACTGAGTAATCTACATGACAGATGGTCAAAAGCCACATTGTTGGGACTTGAACCCTCGACCTTTGCTTCTCTCAAAGGGCTGTCTTTCAGCCTCCAGGTTAGCCTCTGTTCCTTTTATCCATCATCACATTCTCCCCCCATCTCTTTCATTTTCCTCTCCCTCTTTCAACCTGCCGTCTTCCTTCCCTTTTCATTTTCTTAGCCCCTCTCTCTCTGTCTTTTTCATCATTGTCTCTCTCCACCATGACCTCTTTTGCTACTCTCCTCTAGTATTTGCATCTTGTGATTCCTCTCTTCCTCTCTCTTTTACATTTACTCTTTCATGGATCCATCATTTGTTTTCTCTCCACATTCACAGATCTTTCATTCATCACCTCCTCTTCCATCTCCTCTTCTCTTCTCTCCCTTTCTTTGAAATTCATTGATTTCCTCTCATGGACATTCCCCTCTTCCATTCATCTTTCAACCTTCTGTTGATTCATGCCAGCATTAGGGCACATGTGCAATGCTGATTCAGGCTTCAGAGCCCTGTAGAGCCTGTGTGCACTGACCTTTGCAGTATGGCCCTGTATGGACATGTTTTGCAGCGGGCTAGCTGTTTGGATCAGCAGGGGTTTATCAGTCTACCCTTGAACTTGAGACATGGTAGGGTGTTAGGTTATCTCTCAGCTCATCCCTGAGGTAGATAGTAGGTGTTAATCCAGAGGCAGTCCAGCCTCTCCAGTCTACACTGAAAGACTTTGTCAAGGATTTAAGTATGTTAATAAAAATACATTAGGACTTCTGTGTAAATACGAAACTTTTATCCTTCTAAATTTGATCCACTGAAGTCATGACTGAAAAGGTGTGTACCCATCCATCTATTACTGTGGACAGGTACAGCATCACTAAATGAAAACTGAAAAATCTACTCAACCGACAAATCCAAATCTGAAGACAAAATATGTATTTCACTCCAGCAGCTAACCCATCCAGACTCCACCACTGATGGCAACATCCTGAAGGATATTTTATATTTTTCTTATTGTTAACACATTAAACAATCAAAACCAACAATGCATTTGTCCATTCTCAATACTTGCCTTCCTACCTCTTTGTGGCACTGAGCCCTGAGCTGATCTCCAACTCAGACATAAATCTTTGAAACAGCCCTCAAATGTAGTTCAATAAATAATTACTGTTGGGGACTATTTCAACTGTGGTTAATACACTTTCAAGGTATTTATAGGCAGCAAGGACATGTTTATGGTATTGACTCAAAATTAACTGAAGTGCCCATGATAGTTATTTATAAAAGGAGCAGCATGTCACCATGAGGCTTGATATAACACTCCATTGTGGGTGGGTATCAGGGTGGCTACTACAAACACCTACTGGATCCATTCATTGCTGGGGATTTGGTCTTTTCATGGGACTTTTATTCAATTGCAGTATTTAATCACCTTTAGTCTTTAATCACAAACCTGAATATAAATTGACATTACCAAGTATATTTGAATTTTGGATCTAACCAAGGGGTGGGTCACAACATTAACCACGTCTTTATTATTGTTACCACATGATGATGAAGGTCCCATACACCAGCTGCTGTTATAGGGACAAAGCGACCTATGGTTATTTAAGTTGACAGCTGCTGCTGCCACTGTTGGTGACAAAAGCCAGGCTGTCTCCTATTGCTTGAAAATATCCCAGGATTACAATATAATTAAAATAAAAGTTGGTTTTATGAAAAGAGACGACTTTTGTCTTTATCCTACCATAAATTTACTCTGAATTCGGTTTTGAACCGTAACACCACGAATGTCACTATTGTTAATCATTTAAATAATAAAAAAAAAATCAAAATTTTTTGAGTAGGTGTACTCTAATATTAGTTTATAAGACCTGGATAATATAATTCTCATTTGATCACTATAGGAAATATAATTGGTAATTTAGACAGTTTTGTATTAACGAGTGGTATATTGTAAGATAAGGTCTGTGGAGCCAAAAAAATAAAAATTTAAAACAGTGTTTCCATGGATATGAATACATACTAAGTTAATATGAGGGTGAAAACTAATATTGGATGATAACTAGTGTTTTTAAGTATTTTCAGGCTGAGTTAAATCACGGGTCAAATTTGACCCGCTAACACTAAAGATGTGGGCAGCTTTCTAACACATTACAAGGGTTAATGAAGTTTAATCCTGTAAAATTTGTACATATAAAATCTAAACTCATGCTCTATATATTGTTAAGTATTTGCAACATTATTATCACACTTAAACCATGGCCATGTAGAGAAGTTATAATTAAATCATCCAGCTTTAAAAGTTTGTTTGTTGTCAGTTTGACCCCATGGTTAAATATGTCTCACCAGTGACAGTTTAGCACAATGCATAACTACTGTTGCTATGATTACCTGCTTAATAAAAAAGTCTTAAAAACTGTTGCCTAGTAACAGCTTTAGATTGCTGGATAAACTTATAACTTTGAATATGTCTGTGTATTTTCATGGACACAAGATATTAATATTTGTTATATTCTTTTTTCATCATACTTGAATAAGTATGATGTCTCCACCGTGTCTCTGATAATCATAAAACCAGTGTTTAACAGGCACCTGTTTCTACTTTATGGTGCTGGAGTTAAACACTTGAACTATTAGCCTGCTCGGTTCATTTAAAATCTGCTCTGCCAAGAAATTAGCCTCAACCTCACCAAGATACAATGACGAAATGTATCTGCTCAAGCCCTTGTACTGATAACTAATCTAATTTCATTCATGAGCAGGAGAAACAATAAGAACAGTCACAAGTGGGGGGTATTCTTTATCAGCATGACAACTGTGGTTCAATCCTGCAAACTGAAACAATCAAGGATGTTTTTTTTTTTCATCCAAAGTGTTTACAATAGATTTCTCACACAAAAGTTCTCTTATCTGACTTACTTTCTTCTTCCTTTCTTTTTCTCACTTGTTCTTTTTCCTTTCTACTCAAACATTCCAGGCACTTTCTCTCCTTTCTTCTCACCCAAGCTTCCTCTACATCTGCGCTCTCTGATCTGGCCCTGTGTTTATCTCAATCCTTTTTCCAGCTCCCAATCTCTCACACATTTACTGTCAGTTTTCTCTTCCCCTGACTCTAATTCCTCCATCTGTGTGTTGTCTGTGATCTGGCCAGGCTGCCATCTGAGGGTTGTCACATGAGAGATGGTGTTGACACGACACACAAGTGACACCTTGAGACACACACGTCTACATCAGATGCAGTTGCTCTCTGTCTTTGTCACAGACACACAGTTAACTGCAAACACTCTAAAAGGATCAGTACACACAGATATCTACATCAGACGCTGTACATCTCTTCATTTCACACACGTCTAGTCACACTCAGGCACATTTTGCACTTCATACACAGACACACACACAGATGCTTTATAGATCAAAAACGCTTACACACTAATGCCTCAGCAGACACACATATCTGTATCCAACATACTCACTGTGCCTTTTTCTTTCTCTCTCTCACACACACACACACAATCCTTCACCCCTCACATCATGTAACTAAAGGCGATAATGTTTCCTCTGTCAACAAGTCTACATGCCACACAGCAAAACTCTCACTGTGCAGCCTCCAGTAAATATAGAAATCTTCATAGACAGGACAAAGCTTTTATTGCTGCTGTCATTGCATGTATTATAGGCTATAAAAATACAAGGGAAAAAAACATATTTTGGTGTATGACTTGTTTTAGAGAAATCAAAATACTAAAAAAACAAATAAATAAAAATACAAAAGCAACAAAACAACAAAGTACAGTTAACAGTGAATATGTTTTTGGTGCGTGAAATGTGCTCATGGTAACATAACAATTTTCAAAATAAAAAAAAATGAAAATAAAACGGTGGTTTTTTTGCAACCACATGAATCAAGGGTGGGTTGTATCCCTGCGCCATGGCTAATCCCAAAATACCGAAATGTTTATTGTCATGCTGTGACTGTGTGTTCTGGAAACTAGCGTTCATAGATTTAATTAGATTTCCTCTTTGTCAGTGTTAAGCTTTAAAGTCCAACAATAAGGAGGCTGCTGTTGCCTGTTAACCCCTTCTAACACTAATATAAATGACTATCAATTAAAAGAGCAGTGACAAGAGCGTAAGATGGCATGGTGTTGAACACTTTTGTGGAACTTACCTCGCTATCAGCCATTGTTAACTCTATCTGTGAGGTTTATTATCTATCAAACTGTCTCAACTTCTTTAAATACAGCCTCCTCATAACTAAAGTGGATTTTAGAGCTGTTCCATTCCTACTTTTCTTTCTTTTAACTTCTCAGACTGTTGTTTCTGTAAACTTTAAATATTGACCATTGAGCCTGTGGGCTAAATACTCCCCTGTCTTAATATTAAGAACTTACACAAACATTTGAAATTTAACCGCCTCTTCGTATTACTAAACCTCTAAAACCTCTAAAACCCTCTCCTCTCTCCAATATTTCCTTAGAGCTGGAAGTTTATAACCATCCTAATGCAGAAGCTTTGTGTCTGACAAGCCAGTTGGCTTGGTGCACTTATATGTGTTTCTCTCTTTAGTTTCCTCTTGTTCTTTCCTTCACTGGGGTTTAGAGTGGTCCAGAGGCCTGGGAGCACTTAAACCGTGCTCGGGAAAAGCAGGAGAGAGGAAGATTGCAATGAACAAGCTATTACACGGAGCAGTGAGGGAGTGATGGACGCAAAATGGAAAGAAAGATCAGAAAAAGAAAGGAAAAGAGCTGAGAGATGAAAGGAGAGGGGACACCCTACATTCCAGCAGCTCCAGAGTCTCCAACAGACTCCCAGTGACAGATTACCCTGCTCCGCCTAAGAACAACTAACACCCGTCTGTATGTAAGCATCTGGGCAACGCCGACTGAGAAAACAAACTCATTAATTCACAGGCTGTAAGCGAAAACAAACACAACCCTTCACTCTGAGAACTAATGCAATCTGATCAAAATAGGACGCTGATGTGAGCGTTTGTGTTTTCAAGAGCCCCCCTGCCTTTGGCGAGACAAAGTGAATATTGTATTAGACGGAGTGTGTGTGTCGAAAGTCACCATATGTTTGTGTGTGTGTGTGTATGAGTGTGTGAGCGCACAAATAGACACAGGGATTTCAAATGAATAAAAGAAGCAGGCAGATTGAAGGGAGCTGGATGACAAATGAAAGACATACAGAGACACAGAGAGAAAGACAGAGAGAGATGCATGATGGGAGGTTGGTATAGATGCTTGGCAGAGGGCTGGGAGTCCAGCCAACCACACGCACATCACCCACCCCGACGCTTCAGTGTCACCTCGTAAGACACACACACACACACACACATTCTCACTTTTCTTGTTAGGAGTTTGCATTGTAAATTAGATTTTAAATAATATATGAATTATTCAATTTTAAAATTATTCTAGATATGTATGTATGTATGTGTATATGGCACTTTCTCACTGCTGTTTAAAGTACAGTAACCAGTGTTTCAGTAGCATTTAGTCTATGTTAACATTAGGACGTATTTTACTACCTCTACTTTAAATGTAGTTATTTCAGCTCTGTTGAAACAATATATATACATAAAATGTTTTAAAAATTTCACCCTTCATCTAAATTTACCCTAGTTTTAGCCTAAAAGTATTTTTACCTGCAAATAACGAATAACGAGTAAGGAGTGCTGACTGGGATGTCTGAGCTAAATGTAAAGAGAGGAGAGGGGTACAAGTGCTTTAATAGTTCGGAGGTAAAAATGGCCTTCTTCCTGCTTGAACCTCTACGCGCTAATTGATTGAAATGAGATAATGACAGCTTTTCCTGTCACTAAATTACCTCTGCATCCTCCTGGGGATACAAACACCCTCTAGGCTTTTCCGGGTTATAATGAGAAAGGGGGTGAGGAGACAGCCGAACAAAGGAGAGGAGAGAATGCTGATGTGAGACAGAAGATTGAGGAATTAGACTGAACTGTGAGAAGACGTTACACATGGAGAGGTAAGAAGAGATTTACCACTGAACAGGAGACAAGGAAAAGAGAGACTTCAGTCAAGTCAGTTGAGTAAATCATGTTAAAGAGGGCAAACTATGAGGTCAAATTTGAGGTCATGTAGACAGGAAGTGGAGAACCAGTTGGTCACTATAATGAGAATCTTATAGGAAGAGTATCTTCCCACACTCCTCATCTTGCTTGCAAAATGAGAGTTGAGATTTTCCTGTGGCAAGTAATGAAGAAAATTTGGTTTGATATAGTGCTGTTTATTGCTCTACCAAAGTGAAAATTTGGGACTTTACACAAGTGCAACCCAGTGACTCACAAACTTGGGCACTGTTTTTTCCACTTCTTGTGTTTGCCCAGGGCACAACTTTGTTTGCTCAATAACAAACGTTCCCCCCACGGTGAGTCTACTCCTCAACTGTGTTGCAGGATTTCCTAAATCTTATCTCTTGAACACCAAAAATATTATCCAGTAAACTTCACAAGGTTCCTGCATCTGAAATTATTTCACTCCAAAATTATTTAAACAGTGATTGTTAAGGAATATTGTGGAGCTATAATCATCAACTCTCAAGATATTACACAGTGTCACAAGATTTTCACTTTCTGTCAAACTCAACTGACTTTGTTGGGCAATATTGTAACTGAAATATGGCACCTCAGGTTGTGATATTCATTACATTGTAATCGACAGCACAAAAGTGTTGGAACAACATAATAACAATTCTGCTATTCAGCCCCTGACATTTGCTCTTAGAGTGGCTCAAGAGGAAAGGCCATAGGGTCAGAGCAATAAAGAGGGTAAATTCCCATGGGAGCATAAATATAATTTCATGGCAATCTATCCATTATGAAAGCTGAGAGTTCAGCCAGCAGGTGGCACAAGAAGGAAAGCTCATAGCATGTTAAAAAGGGAAATGGTTTATCCTATGGGAAATGCAAACGTGCTCAGTACAATTTTTTGGTCATTTTTCCACTAGACTTTGGTGTTTTGTTGCAATCAAGTGGAGAATTTTGGCCTAATGGTAAAAAAAGAAAAGGTCGAAGGATCACCGAAAACATCAAGAGTAATCTTCTGTGGAGCGTGAATACAGTAAAAGTCTGTGATGTGACCGGATATTTTCAAAGTACATAAAATGTTGGACAGGTGGAAAAACCCACCATCATTTCCATCCTTAGGCTCCACAGCTGGGCAATAACAAATATGAAGTATAAAAGCACTGGTTGGTAGAGGTTCTACCAAGTATGCAGAAAGTAAAGTTACCAAAAAAACAAATGTGTAAATTCAGATTTCCACACTATTCCTCATGTGGCTGCTGTACTTTTCTGTTGCTCTATAGCCTCAATAATTCAAAAATCCCCTTGTATCTCTTCACTCTGATTTCTTTATCAGTCTCTCTCCATCTCTCTCTATCTCTCCCCCCTGAGCAGTATTTCCAGTCCAGCCAACAGGAAGACCAGTAAACTCAGACGGTGACTTTTCTCCTGAAAACATGTAGCTTAACAGGGGGAAATCCTGTGTGATATCTATCGCAGATGATGATTGCAGACCCGCTCCGGCCTGAGTTAGCCGAAACAATGAGCACGGCTTGGCAACTACACAGTCAACACCACTTAAACACACACACCCACTGAGTCCTGTGCTGCCTTATTATCATTAAACCTGGGTGAGTCATGGCCAGAGAGGGGGAGGCCAGAGTTCATGTGAACTGGCCAAAAAGATACAGCACATGGCAATGCTTCAGTTTTTGGAAAGATATTAAACTAATTTACTCATCTGCCTGTGAACAATACAATGCCTATAATAAAGCCAGCAACCAATAAAGCAGATGAATCACAGTTTCATTCAGAATGTAACAGTAGAAACTGCTTTTTGACTCTTTAAAGGACAAAAGGTCATTATCAAGGTTTGACCAGTGTGAACTTTGTGTAACATTCACCCTAAACAGGCCTAATTATGCAACATCCTTCGTTGCGGTTGCCGCTCCTAATAAACTTTTATAATGAGACGATCGCACCCCGGTCTCTCTCACCGCAGAGAGATGAAGCTCCGCCAAAACCTCCTCTGGCTGGACACCCCGCCTGCGCTGCAACGCTGCTTCAACCTGGAAGCCGAGCAAATTAACGTGCGCGTGCGTGCCTCCTAAAACACACAAATCCCACGAAACAGTAGCCAAAAAATCGACCCGGATTAAACGCTTCCAGCTCGGACCACCGCGAAGAGAATAAGTCGTTTGGGAAAAATGCACAAATTAAAAAAAGTAGAGAGAAATAAGCTTTTAAGATTCGTTAACAGGAGGTTGTTAGGCTGAAATATGCGCAGAAAAAAGTAGATTTTTTTGGAAAGAGAAGGGGTGAGGACTCACACGAGATGGTCAAGATCACCAATTAATGCCACCTGCAGGGCACCGCGCGCGCTCATAAAAGACTGATGGTGATAGAGAACATCTGCATAAAGATAGATAGATAGATAGATAGATAGATAGATAGATAGATAGATAGATAGACAGATAGATAGATAATTGATTCCTTAATTACCTTTGTAGGATAGTCTCAGCCGCGGTACATTTAATTTGGTCGCTGAAACGATGGCGACAAGCAGCGCAAGAAGAATCATGTTGAGGAAAGGTGTAAATTCCTTCATTCTGCTTTAGAAATGTCCTCTCTTTAACTGATAAATTCAAAACGTGTTGCCAACAATCAAAGGCAATATTCCAGGAGAAGAGATTCACGTAGTTGCAGGCTGGATCCCTCCTCTCGCTGGGTTTTTTTTCAGGTAGTTGCCCCGGTGCGTAAAAGAGTCTTTGATCGAGCGGTTGTCCACTCCGCGGAGCGACTGCCGCTCTGCCCGGGCTGATGAGGTGATTCACTGACTCCGCTCTAAAGGCTGCCGCTCCTCCACTTCACTTCCAACAGCTGCCCAACAGAACTCTGTTTCAGCGAGAGAGAGAGAGAGAGAGAGAGAGAGAGAGTCACCACGCCTTTACAACAGAGAGAGAGAGAACGCGCTTCAAGTGAGCGGCCCCTCCTTTACGCACAACAGACAGCTCTCCCCTAGCCAGGCGCACTTGAGGGCACGCTCCAACAGATGATTCATAGCACCATTTCAAAATCATCTGGAAATAAATTTTAGCAACATGAAACGTAGTTGTGTAACTTTTAAAGACGCCACAACAGCTCCAAACGAAATTCTGAACAAGGAGCGGTCACAAGAAAGACACTGCAGCACAAGAATGTTGTTCTGAATTAGATGGTGTTGATAGGTTCAAGGTACACACAAGATAAATAAGCTCGTGGGTCCTTCCTCAAAAAGAAGTATTTCAGATTTCATGTGGCCAAATGGTTCAGAGTTCATCTTATCATTTAGCCTTGTTCTTGTATAATAACTAATGAATGAAATAATTACTAATAAACAAGCATCTCCACATGTTTTTAAGTAGCTACATTTCTGTCAGCTGTGAGCCCTCTGCATACTTGGCCTTCTTTAACCCTTTCAGTGCCAAGAGGACGTGCTCAGTACTTTAATTAAGCTGTGGGGTACCTTCTAAACACTCCCCCCTCCCCATGTGCATCTATTCACAAGCAAAGCCTACAAGTGAACACAGAGGTCACAGCAGGGTGAGAGAGAGCCATTCAAGGTGTCAGTGTCTCTGCAACCCTGAGTCTTTTGGGAACACTTGTTTGTAACAGAAAAGAGGCTCCCATACGTGTTTTATAAAGTCTGAGAGGCGGAAAGTGTCAAAGCGCTGGTGGGAATGCTGGGCGCTTGAGATGACAGCATGTCACGTAGCTGGGCTGAGGGCTTTTTTTGTGTGTTCCCAAGTTCTGTTCATTCATGTTTTGAGAACTTGTCGTGTCCTGGCAGATCAGTGGAGTGAAACAAAGACTCAGTCCTGCTCTCACAACAGTAACACATCGTCACATCATGGCAAACCCCACAGATGTCCTTGTATATAATTTTTGTAATAGGTTTTGATCCTTGGCACATATTTAGTGTCTTGGAGACTGCCAACCTGGTCAGTCAGGCGTACTTTTCAAAGAACAAGATATCAGATGGGTTATTTCCACATATTTGATAAAAATGCATAATTTGGCCAAATTTTAGATGAGGCATATGTCAACAAAATCCTAGATAAATTGAAATGTATCTTTTCTTTGTAAAATAACATAGATACTAATCATACAGGAGTGAAATGTTTTTTGTGCAATGGTCTATCCCAGTCTCCACTATATAGTAGAAGGTAAAGGAGAAAATGTTGATAAGTGCCTTCAAAATGGAACACTGAGTATTTTGAAATTTAATGCAACACTAAGAAAATGGTCAAATTACTGTGAACCACAGCGCTGACAACACATAGCCTCCATTTCATTCCAGTGGTATTGTGCATCTCGAAATTAAGATCATGTTTCGAGTAAACACTGATGCTTACTGATGAAATAAAGATGTTGCTACTTGTCCTTGTCCTCAGGCACATGTGTTTTTGTATCTTTTAGACGACAAACATGTTTAAAAGGATTTTTCCATCTGACATGCTCTGATTTCACTGTGTCCCATCACCAGAAACTCTGCATTTTATGTGTCTTCTGCTCTTGTTTTGTGCCATGCAGCAATATGGTAGATTTCTAAAACCAGATGCAGCGATGTATAATGTGAAATACTGCACGGAGGCCAGAAGCTGCCAGTGGCGTTGTGATTCTTTTTGTAGTTATTGTTGTTGTTGTATTTGTTGTTTATCATCATTAATGTGGCTTTAATTTAATGTTTTGTTTTAAATTATTAAAAGATGGATTGCTTTATAAATCATTAAAATCCATGAAAAAGAAGTAAGTTCATTCTAAATAACTGATTACGCAGCCTTCAAGTTCAAATGTTCAAAATCAAAAGTTGTCTGTGTTGCATTTATTCTGTTTACATGTTGATTACGCATGCATAAACCAAACCAAATGTGGCTTTTTGCACACTCTGTGATTTAAAAAAAATATGAATCTAAAGTATGCTGTCACAGTTAAATCATAATTGGCTATGTTTTTCTCAGTAATTTCAATCATGGGATATTTTCTAAAAACACTATACATACATGTAATTTATAGCAATAAAAAATATACTGTAATGAAAGTGTCCAGAAAAGTGACCTTGATACGCTGATGGTTTCCAAAGACAAAGAGAATGAGGGTTTTTATTACAAGCAAACAACACAACAACTGATTTCACAAATTAGCATCTGCCTGTGATTGTAGTTGTTCTGATTGTTTTCTTTCTTTTTCTTTTTCTTTTTTTTTCTTTTTCTTTTTCTTTTTTTTTTTTTTTTTGGAGTGAAGAGCTCTCAGCTGGCTCATGATTGGACAACACTTGTCCAAATGCAGGCTCTTTTTGAAGGGGAGACAGACGTGGGAAAGCAGCAGAGGTGGCAGAGTGAGCTGAATTAATTCATTTGTAAAACGGCAGTCATCTTACCATCCTTAAGAATGTGTGTTCCCTGTATATGTCAAAAGAACTGGTAACTGGAAATGACCTTAGAGAAGAAATGCCTCTTTAACCACAAGACTGTAAAAGGAACACGAGGATCTGGGCTGATTAAACACAATGAATTTCCTTTGCTCTGTTTTACTCTTCCCCTCTCCGATTCTCTCTGCAAATTCCTCAGTGTCATTACCAATCACAGACAACGCTCATATGGGTTTCAAACGTTGTGCTTGCTCATAAAAATCCTGCAACGGTTCCATCCAAACTCTTGAACAATGTAATTCACTCTGAGAGGAGTGCCATACTCCTCAGAATTCCCTCTGTTTAAAAATTGCGGTCAATTGTCTGATTGAATTGTGCTGTCTGAGTGAAGGACCTTCTTTGCGCCTCACAGAATCCTCGTGGGGCTGAGTTATGCTCTTCAAGCTGTCAGTGGAGATGAAACGTAAGACCACTTACCAGCATCTTGACATTGCGTCACATTGACAAATCAGACCTGTGCTCCTTGAGTGGTGATTGGGAATGGCAGGGCAGAAGTTCATGAATTCACAATGTGGGAGGCAGGGCAGAAACAGTGGATGGAGAACAATTTTGAGGCACAAGACAAGGAGACAGCTGGTGTGTTTGTGTATGTGCCTGAGGGTTCATAAATCTTTCATTTCTCTTGGCCGTGAGAGCAGAAACCCAGATAATGGAGCTGACATGAGTAGAGACACAGTAAAGGACAAAGTGACTCAAGAAAGTCACAGGGAGTAGAGAGAGAACAAGAGAGGCTGGTGACAGAGAGAGAGACTTGAACATGTCCAATGAGTAGTATAATGAACAGTGTCAGTATCTCTCTGATGTACAGGAAGCTCCAAAATTAGCATTAGCACTTACAAATCATACAAAGAAGTTGTAGCACAATAAAGGTTGAATTACAGGGAAAGACAAAAGTAGTTGTCCGCTCTCATTGCGCGATCACGGCTATTTACTGGAAGAAACATGTAACACTGAAGACTCAGTATGTGTCAAGCTCAAAGAATGTACAGCACAGAATAGTCTTTCTGGATCGTGACACTACTCAGATTTTGTCTATTTCATTTTTAATGCCTTTCAGTGAACACTGGAAAAGGAGCATTTGCTAATTTGAAGTGAGTCTACATCACTTTAACTGGACAGCAGCCAATGTGGCTGCCAATAATAATTATAGGAAATCGAATTCCCCTACATTTTCCAAGGTTGTCTTGAGCCATTTGCTGTAATTAATCCTTTTACACAATAGACATTTTGAGTTATCACAATGGGAAAAGCAATGGTTTCAACATTAACATCAACAATGGCCCCATTCTACTCTAGTGTAAGAGTGAGCCAGCATAAACAATACAACAACAAAATCATACATCATACTTTTTTTTTCATTTACACCTGTGCTCTTTCCTACAGGGACATGTTAAAAATAGTTAAGCTGACTGAGAATGAGTGCAATGGGACCTACTGCAAGAAATAATAATGCGTGTTCAGGTCAGGTACAGTGTGTTTATTTTACTTTATTTTACTGATAAAATCTCTGAAATATATGCATCACATACCAAGATGTAGCAGAACAGTAGTGCAAGAGGAGTAGAGCAAGACTGGCATTAGCAAGCACTAGCTAACACTAGTCTTTCAAACCAGGTGACCACAGGTGTATTGTCTAACTTAAAACATAAAGTATGAGAAAGAATGTGGTGTTTCTAAGTGAAATATGGACTGAGGAGAATGGAGATGGGGGGCTTTTGCTTTAAGTGCTTATATTTTCTGTTACAAACTCAGTTTAGAGTAAAATAAAGATCTTTTCCAAAACAAGGCCACACACTGAGACTGCGGCTCAGGAGGCAGAGCGGGTCGTCCACTAACCAGAGGGTCAGTGGTTTGATCCCCATGTGCTCCTCATGTCAAAGTGTCCTTGGGCAAGTAACTGAAACCCCAAAAGTGCTTTGAGTGGTCGTTAAGACGAGAAAAGTGCTGCATAAGTGAAGTCTATTTACATTGGCTCTTCTTCGGGTTTCAGTCAAATGTTTTTCAAAAGCCAGCTGACTTCAACAAGTTGCATGCAAGCTTTGCATAAAGGGCACTGTAGCATGAAATACAGAGCACTTTCCATCAATTGAAAAAAAGAAATCAATCGAGAAAAATACTTCTGCAGCAGCTGCTGCCTCTGTTAGCAGGAGAGTATACTGACCCAGTTTCCATACCGCCTCACATGTTTGGCCACATACTTAGAGACACAGTGGTTTATCTCAGACTGTGTATTCTTAATCTTACGGTTTTTGTTTTGGATTTTTGTTAAGTTGTTGTTTTAAGTGTTTTTTGTCAGTAGTGTTATTAACACTTTAATATAAAATGCATACAGAGAGTAATATTGCTAATGATATTTCCCTGGATGTCTAACACCAAGCATCTGTGATAATAATGATAATTTTAAACATCAGTTACTTGTTCTGTTTCATTATTTTGGCCCAAATCATAGGTTGCAAAACGTAATCGTGAAATTATGCGTTCCTTCAGTGAGCCAGCGAGCAGGACCAGAATGGACAGCTATTTGGATGTGATGGAACAGGAAAGCTAACAAGCCAACGGTGATTCTTTTTTTTAATGTTCTACAGAGTTTATGTTACCAATGCACATATGTGTAAGTAAAATCACACACCAGAAGGACTGACAGCCTCCATCACTTTCCTCTGTGGATTATCTGGCTTTTTAGGAACTTTATATGCTGTTAGGGATGGGCCATAAAATTTAAGAAATCCCAATACTAACACAGCTGTAATAATTCTTTCCCCTATCTTCCAAGTTAAGGAAATCTTAACTTTGTTCCAAGAGGAGGTGAAAGCTGGATTTTTGTCTTACATTAAGGAAAACAGAAAAGGAACAAGACAGGAGAACGGCAGAGAGGAAAGAATACAGGTGATTAAAGGAGAGAGCAGGAGAGTGATGAATGGAGAGAGAGTAGAGAAGGAGAGAGAAATCCAGGAAGAGAAAAGAGTGAAAGAGAGGGCGGAGGAGGAATAAAGGATGAGGGAAGGGAATTAATAGGAAAAAAAAAGAAAGAGGAAGGAGAAAGGAGGTAAGAGACAAAACAAGGTGAAGGGCAATAGATGAGACAGGAGGGAATAAGAACAGATAGTGAAGGAGGAAGGAGGAGAGGAAATGTTAAAAAATATCAGTGCGGTAATGACAGGGGGAAGGAAAAAAGAGAGAGTAAATACATGTACATATCCACACACACATACACACACACAGACATTTGGTCTTTCACACATGTGGGCTGTGCAGCAAAGAGGGACATTTTAATTTGGTGTGGTTTGAGACACACACACCACACACACACACACACACACACACACACACACCCCCCTAAAGGACTTTTATGTGCCCCAACTCTCAATTTAGACTGATTAGAGCCTGACCTTAGCAGTGAACTCACACAAGCATACACACACAGGACTCCTGCCTGTCCTGATTAAGCTGTGACCCTGCCACTGACCACTGGACACTAAACACTCCCAGACCAGGATAAAACACAGCTGATGTGCTGGAGAGACCACATGGGGACTTCCATTATGCTGAAAAAGAAAAAAAAACCTAAGCTGTGGAGCTGCATGAGGAAGTCATTTAAAACTTCTTGTTCTGCTCAAACTGGGCGTATTTTCAAATCTCTACAGCAGGGAGGATTCAGTAGTTTCATCTTCAGAGCCCCTCTTTTGTTACGACACAGTTTCATTTGAATTTGACTTACTACTTAATAATAAACACTTTTATTTTGTTCTCTCCTTAATGTGTTTTTGCTCTTTCAGAGTTTTGCGCTGTTAGATCTCAATCTATAAAAAGTGAGTCAATAAAATACAAATCATAAAAAAATATGAAATATATTTAATTGCATTTTTTCTGGAAGAGCCTGCGTGTGAGTGAGGTCATTTTCATACAGATGTTGCCACCACAGCAGTTCCCCATGCGTGTATTATGTGATTGCTTCAGTCATGCAGTTTCTCAACATCTGAGAATTAAAGTTTGACAAATCCTGTGCAGTTGTAAATGAAGCATTAACTAAGGACATCACATCAAAGTGCAAAATTAATTTTAACAGTAAGACATCAAACTGAATTCTTGTGTTATAATGTAAATTTATATTTATATATTTTATTCTCCACTCGTAAATGTCTGCTTGTTGGTGCTATATATTGGCATTATTGTGCACTACTGTTAATATTCTTCTACACATCTTCTTAGGCTCTTGCACAAAGAAAAACTGAACAAAATGTTGACCTCCTCTCCCCTTTGTTTTCAAAGATAATATCTTTCTTCAATTTATAATTTACTCCAGCTTTTTTTCCAGAAACCAGCTGGGTTGTGTCCTGTAGTGGGTGGATCAAAGTCAAGTCAAAGGAAAATGTTCTTTAGTGATTTACTGTCACACCTACACACATACATAAACACACAAACTCACTTGTACAGTGTATTTCAAGAGTGTCCTGTTGGGGACAGTACCTTATTTCTTTAATCCTCTTTCTGAGTCCCACCTTTCACCCTGGATGCCACTCTACCATTACTGACAAAATGCACATCTTACCTCTCCTCTCGTTGCTCCTGTGAGGCAACTTGATTCTTGTAAAGATACAAATACAAGAATAAATGCACAGGCATGCACACACAGATAGCTTTGTCCTGGGTTAAATCCCAATTGAGCAACTGCTCCTGTCTTCACCCTCCCCTCCCTCAACTAAATCATCCATGTTTCTCTCCTCTCTTCTCCCCCACAGTGAGCACTCAGCTGGTTTCCAGTCAAACACATAAAACAGCCCGTGAGGAGAAAAACTACCAATGACAACCTTATCAACAGAAATGCCAACATAAATTGTCTTAATAGTTTGTTGGGACAGGTTTTCCTGCACCGAGCATTCCTAAGTACAGTGTTTGAAACTCCTGTTCCCGCAGGGCACTGTATATGTACAGTACATACATTATGCATGACAGTAATTGATAACTTCCTTGAATTACTACAAGAAAATGATTAATGTAGTTCCATATTAAACACTGTATGGAAATAATTAGCCGAAAAGTATTCTATAATAAAGTCCACTGTTGAGGGAGAAAGTAGAGTGTCCTATAAGTTCTGGATTTTGGCACAGCTTTAATTTCTTAAGGGTCTACATTAGGACCTCAGGTAATTTTCTGTATGATTGGTAAGAATAAGAATGAAAAAATGAAAACATCACTTAAAATTCTTTGAAGCACTGTTAACTACTGGCTGTCATTAGCTGGAGTTTGAGCGTTGGCAGAATTCTTTGTTTCACTCATAGGCTGTAAATAAAGGTTTCACCAAATGGGCGTACACCAGACTTCTTATTCATTCCAGTCAAAGTTACTCACCCAGCACATGATCAACTTAAGTGCACGTGCCCATTAGTGTCTTTTTCCCCTGCCTGCCTGCCCTGTAGACTTAGCACGTAGGTAAAGTCACACACAACAAACACTTCTTGGTTCTAGGAAAGTCTTATATATATTTTAAGTTCTATGTCTCTATTATAATTACTGTCTATGATTTCTTTCCTTGCAATTGTTTTGCAGCTCATGCTAACTACTCACTCATTCCTCAGGTAAACCCAGACTACAGCTCTTGCCTCTGCACGAAGTATAAAACATGTTGCTTGTTGTACATTTTTGTCTACCTTCCGTACAAGTGCCTCTCACCCTCCTCCCAGTGGCATTTTCCTATCACTCATCACCGTTTACCATCTACTAAAGCAGAAAAGACTTAAACAATAATCATTAAATTAAAACAAACAGCCTGGTCGTGTGCGTCCACTCTGTGAGGACAAAGTGATGACTGTTGTGTGGTTCCTACAGCACGCCAAGGTCAAGACCCTGTGCTTGAGGTCGCAACCCCTTAACGTGGCTGATCAGTATGATGGTGTCATTAACACACACGCACAAACCCGCAGACATTGGCCATGGTCTATAACCTCTTGACCCATGGATCATGGTGCCAGATGTTTATTTGTTGATTCCCTCCATCCTTAAAGACATCCATCATCACTGTCAGAGTGGAGGAGGAGAGTGCGTGTTTGTGTGTGGGGGCGTGACTGTAGCATTATGGGTGTTGAGTGATCTGCTATGTGTCAATATTTAGATCTAATAAATTTTAAGAAATGACATGGGTGGTCGTACTGTGTGCATATGTTCTTGAGTACTTTGAGTACTTTTTGAGCTCAGTGTGAGGACACTTCTGAAAAGTTTAGATTTAAAATTTAAGATTAAAGTTAGAATTATTTTTGGTTAAGGATTTGGATAAAGCATGTAGTTGTGATGGTTGAGGTTAGAGGTTAGAGAACGCATTATGTGAGTGAAGGTCCTCACAAGAACAGAAGTACAAGATGGATAGAGAGGTTACACACACACATCCTAATCTCATTTAGCGGCAACATCACCATTATTGCACACACACACACACACACACACACGTAAAGAGACTTCGCATTCCCAAAAGACTAAACAAACACTCCTCACAAAATTTTAACACTCCCTAAAGATTAATAGAAAACACAGAAAAAGTGAAGTGAAACACAGTAGAGCAACAAAAAAGAGAAAACAACCCTGTGTCATGTGTTTACGTCGTGTTTAAAGAAAACAGCACTTTTACAACTGTCATGTATTTTTGTGTTGTATTTTCCATTTTTGTTGTAATTCACCTTTTCTTTTGATCAGTCCTTAGCAAAGCCCTTTGCTCTCTGACTCAGAACCTAATCTATTTATTATAGAGGTTTATAGAGGGCACACACAGCAAGCTGCAGACAACTTGAGGTGTAATCAAACTGGCACTAACACTGGCACTAACTACATTATCCTCATCAGGATTATACCAAAGGTTGGTTCTGATTCTGTGTAAACAGGTGGGTCATGTGATGCCTGGAATATTATAATGAATTTAGTTATCCATCCATCCATCCATCCATTATCTATACCGCTTATCCATTAAGGGTCGCAGGGGGGCTGGAGCCTATCTCAGCTGTCATTGGGCGAGAGGCGGGGTACACCCTGTACGGATCGCCAGGCCAACATATACAGACAAACGACCATTCACACTCACATTCACACCTAAGGGCAATTTAGAGTTGCCTGCATGTCTTTGGACAGTGGGAGGAAGCTGGAGTACCCGAAGAGAACCCACGCAGGCACAACATGCAAACTCCACACAGAAAAGTCCACCGTGCCACCCTGGATTTAGTTATAAGAAATTTAAATATAAAACATATAAAACATGAAAAATATTCCATCAGTTAAAAACAGAATGAACATAATGTCTAACCCCCAGTAGATAAACAGTAGTGCAGATCTTTATCCTTTAACAATTGTACTTGAACACTTTGAATACATATATCACCATCAGACCAGAGACACTAATTTCTCTCTATTTTGCTTTGTTATTTTCAGATCTTGTGTCTTTATTTGACCTGTTTAACAGTCTGCTACCAGCACCGACTCTGTTGTTAATGAGCAGTGATGTCACCTACCAGCCTTTGGTGTATTTCCGGCAGTCTGGAAGCCACATTTCCAAAACTAACAACTAAAGTGGATTGACTAGAATAATATTTTTCTGGTTTGCATATCACATTTTTCAAACCTTTACTTGCAACTGGTGAACACACACCAGACATAGCCAGAGGTTCCCAGCCAACTAAATCAAACTCACTGAGCATATTGACAAAAGAAAACATTCAATTTAGAACAAACTTTTCACTTTCAATTAAAAAAAATTGTGAGCCAAATTTGTAACATTTCTTTTCATATATATTATTTTGCCTGGCGATGATAAACACCAGCACTGCTCCTGCTGCGGCCTCACTCCAGACTTTAAAGGTGGGCTGTTTAATGTTCCGTAAACCTCACTGCGTAATGGTTTTCAAACCTCTGAAACAAGAAAAAACAAGGTGCCACCTTAAAATTTATGAGACATTAAATTTCTTTCCATTAAATCCCAGTCAATCCATCATCATTAGGGCTTATCAAAATAATCACCAAGCCTGTAAAACAACTTAACTGGTGTTTCAGCTCAGGCGTGAGGAAGAAGTGTATGTGTGTGTGTGTGTGTGTGTGTGTGTATGTGTGTCACCCTCCACCTCTTTCTTTTTCTCTTTCTGTATGTGCAGGTTGGTTGTCTTTCACCATGTCTTTCTCCTTAAATAAAGGAAAGTTTTTAAAAAAAATCCATTATCACAGACAGTCCGTGTGTGTGTGTGTGTGTGTGTGTGTGTGTGTGTGTAGATAGCATATGTTGTTACGTGTGATGATATGAGCTTTTTGTTCCTCTTACACATCCCTAATTCTTACATTCCTCTACATAATTAGATACATTTATATTGCCCTCAGTCAAGGTAGATTTTATAAAAGGAGCTCTGACTCTTTTTTAGATAAATGAGATTAAACTTTAATATTCCCTGCAGGGAAATTTGGATGTTGCTGCAGAAGGTAATAACAGATAGAAACAGGATGTTATTGAGAATAGAGGAAATACAGGGTTTCAAACAGACATGTAAAATTAGAACCAACCCATAACTCTATCACTATTTCACTCCGTCTTAATCATCATCTCCTTTCCTTTTCATCTCTCCATCTAATGTGCAAGACATTTGTTCAGTGGTTGGCACAATATAAAAGAGTTTAATAGCAGTAAAGGTCCAACTCCTCTGGTGGCTTGGACACTTTGATTTTGGACCCTTGCAGGATAGCAGTTTCTGATGGTGATCTAATGAAGAAATAAAATCCCATCTCTTCATGTTTCACTTTCCCACCCTCCTCTGACTGTCTTCTCAGTTCTAAGCACTTTTATAAAAGTCTCTCTGCTTCACTGATGCTCAGTCGAGCGCCTCAGTCTTTCCTTTCCCCTAAAAAGCCAACACTGCCTTTCCTTGTCGACAGACCGAGCCAGCGGATGCTACGGAGCATGCCCAGCGGAGGCCGATTACAGCCCCCAACGGTTTCTGCCTGGCAGATCACAGTTTCACTAAAAAGTATAAAGGAGAACAGTTTCTAAAGCCCAGCTCATTGTAGCTCAACCCAAAGTCGTCACTTCCATGTTTCCAGCCAAGTTTAGACCTTTTATTTTTTGGCATTTTGGCACTGGTCACTGGTCACAAGGATTTGCAGTGATGGCAGAATCAGCCCCTCTGTTGCCAACATTACAGGAGCAACCATCGGTCACAACCACAGCACCCCGATGAAAGGCATGTTTACCTACCTATAATGTAAAATTTCTCAGACAACAAAATGTTTCTTAATACAAAAATCTCTTCTTATCTCAGGGTAACGCTTGTGGCAGAACCATATGGGAACCTACTGTGACCTTACCCACTGTTGGCAGTATTCTCCAGAGAAAACTACATTTGACTGATTTCTGATTAAAAAGAATCACCACATTTGACACTGATGGATAGGAGAAGGCCAAGTTCAACATAGGCCAGAGTGAACATTTACCTTTGGTTTACTTTCAAAGAGTCATACATTTCAGTAAAACTCTATACTTGCAAACTTGTGAGGCATGATTGCTCTTTTCCTGGCAGCACCCTCACCCGACTCTATTAATCTAGCAGACCCACACACTCACAGTGAGGTTGGTACATTTGCCTTTAGAGATGTATTCAGCAGTGGTTTGGGGACCAAGTCTAAGCTGTACAACAGATCACCTTAATAGCAACATCTGTTTAACCTGTATCGAGACGTGGCAGAATGTACCACATCATTTACCTCACTCTCTAGACTATATACAGTATAAGTTTGCTTTCATGGCTTCAGAAGGCTTTCAGCTACTCTCTGACAGCTCCCTTGTCACCAAAACATGTCAAACCCATTTACTGAAACTGTGAGCCAAGACAATTACATTTACAGTGAACCAGCAGGTGAGACTATGAGCCAGAAAGAGTGTTGGTGAGAAACAGTAGAGAAGCAGTGAAATAGGAGAAATAATCTGAAACCAGTCACCAAGTCCCTGAACCATGGTATACTCAAGGTTTTTCTCCATGTTTTTGCATCGCAGCTTCCATGACGTAGCACCGACTAATCCCCAAAACATTAAAACACAATTTTGAATTTTGCGCTGAATTTCCCAACTGAATTTTAAGAAAATAATGCAACAGAAACTCCTGAGTGAAACTTCTTGTAGACTCCCAGATATGCTTGATTCCTCACTTTGCTAATAACATTAACTTGATAGTGTATTATTCAAGTGTGGTTGTAAAAATATTTGCTGTGAAAATATTTGCAAAGTTGAAGCCGTATGGAGCTGATCAAAAACAAATCATTTAATGTCCTCATCAGAAAAGAAAAAGACAGAAATGGTGAAGTACGTGTAACTATGAATAGGGCAACAGGATTTAGGGAAATGTGGTCCTAATTTTGTGAAACTCTGATGTTATACCAGTGGTGTGATGCAATCATTGGTGTATGTTGGCTTAATATGTTGGCTTTAACAAATATTACGTGTTGCACTTTTAACTTTTAGCTCTTTTTCCACTCATCTAATACACCCTTTGCAGTTTTTAAGTCAATTGTTCTGTAATTTGTTCTTTCTAAAGTTTAGCTTCTTATCGCCTGCTGTCCCCTTTTAATTTTCTATAGCAATATCTCTTTCTTTCTTTGTCACTGCCAGCCCCTCTATGACCCCATTCATCTCCTGCCTCCCTCCTTTCCTTTCATCATAAACCGTAGCTCTCTGTCACTGGTGTTTTCAGTATTTCCTTCCTTCCTCTGTCTGTTCCTCTCCTCCTCCCCTCTCCCTTTTATCTCCCCACTTTCCTTTTTTCTGTTCTTACTAGTCTGTCTCTGTGTATTCCTCTCCCCTGTCTAATATCCAACAGCTCTGTCTAGATACACACACACACTCACATACACACACATTTGTGCAAGCACTTCTTTCCATTTCTTTCTACCATCACACACATAAAGAGCATTTACTGAGCATATAAATCTGCACTTGTCCACATCACAGTGTCTATAAAAACCAGAATGAATATTTTTTTCTCACTGCTGCTAAACAGCTTGACTGGCAGGGATTAATTAAAGAGAGTGCGCACAGTGGAAGCTTATAACTGCACAGACTGCAGTATATTTCTTTTTGCTCAATTTATCTTTTTTGCAACTTTGGATTGGAATGCATTTGGTTTCTGTCATTCATGATTCGGTTTGGCTTCTTTCTCTTTCACTAGATTCTTTTTAGAATTGCATGTTCCTTCTCCTTTTCCTCATATTGTTACTTTTAAACTGTCAGAAATATAAAAAGCATCAGTTACTAGTTGATAATTATGTATAATATCTTTATATAACTTGTGTTTGTAATTTTTTGTTACATTTACTTTTACTTTATCTTAGATCTTTCTTTGTCTCGTGTGTGTCTCTCCTAACCACCTGAACTAACAATTTGCTCCACATGTTACCGATCTGTTTGAACATTCAGATATATTACACCACTGAGTGTGTGTGTTCGTTCACACATACAGACTCTGAAAATGAGATGGTAAAAAAGAAATACTCTCCCATTATGAGAACTTAAAACCTCAGTGATTTACAATCTGCGTCCAGTCCAATTACCTTTTCCATATCACCGCTTCAACTTTCTTTCTTTCCTTCTCACTCTCACCCACACAAGCACACATGCTTCTCAAACTTTACTACACCTCTCACTACACCTGAGAGACCTACAGGTCACAAGGTTTATGGATAGAGGTAAAGAAAGGGCGGTGAGAGGAATGGCAGAGCTGAAGAACAAGAACAAGGTGAATGGAGGTAAAAACTGAAAAGTGACAGACTGAACAGCAAAACTGACAGAGGGAGGCAGGTCTTTATGAGAACAATTGAGGTAAGGAAATGAGGAAAATTTGAGGAAAATTGAAGAAGATTTTTTCCTGCTTTCTGAGACACATAGAAATTCTGTTAGTGGCAACACACAACAGCCTACTTACTAGAGATAGACTGATATGGTTTTTTCAGGGCCAATACTGATACCGATTATTAGTAGTCAAGGAGGCTGATAACCGATATTTGGAGCCGATATTCATTTGCAGTAAAAGTGAAAATATTGGCGTCAAAATTTTGAATAATACAAACTCCAACACTTAACTTCATTTAAATGCCTTTAAGCATATGTTTATTAAACAGCTTTTCAGACTTGCAACATGTTAAATGTTTTTTTTATCTTAGACAATAGACGTCTTTGTTTTAAAATTCTAACAAAAAGTGCAGGGAGCTCCCAGGCTCAGCAGCATGACTTAAAGTTATAAGTCATGAGTAAAGTTAAATGAAAACTTAAACAAATAAATAGCTCCCTAAAGTTTTCTACAGTAAATAAAGAAACATATATCTGCTCTCCGGAGCTTCTCCACCTGGCAAAACTTTTTCTCCTCTCCGCTCTGTGTGTGAGCACTGTGTATGCGCAGCTTTCACTGCTGATTAGCTGTTACCCGTGCCGTGGCTCTGAGTGTAACCAATCAGATGGTGCTGTGGGTGGGACAATGCTGGAGACAGAGTAGTGACTGCAGACAGAGAGGCGCGGCTGCATCAGAGCCAAAATAACCCAGTTTTAAATTGATCTCTTAATCGGTCTATCCCTACTACTCACTCTCTTTGTCTTCTTTTAATGACTCTACACTTGGCTGAACACAGAAAAACTCTTGGGGTTAGAGGTAAAACTTTCAACTTGACATCTCTCTATCCTCACTGACAAGCAGCCTCTGTTTCTCTGCAAAGCTGGTAACACAGAGGGATGAATACTAAAAATCTCAAAGAAAATTCAGACTTTAATCCCGTGTGGTTTATCATTAGTCATCTTTTCATGCTGTTCCATTAACCCCAGACTAACACCTTCCAGATTTCTGGCCCAGTGGAGAGTCACGTACACCTTTTCCCAGCTGCTTCAGAGTTTCTGTTAGCTTTCAGAAATGTACTCAACTAAAGTTTGACAGTAAGTAACACGTAGCAAGATATAGTAAATCAAGCAAATTACATTATTTTGAACCACTTTGTGTTTGTCTTTCCTCCTAAACTGATGGAAAGAGACAAACAGATGTGGGTTTCATAATGAAAAAAATAATATATGTCTCAATGATTATATTAAAAATAATTTGATTACTTATCTCCTCTGAAAGGAATTGTGTTCACCCTTTGTTGCACCTCTTTTGGAAAATAACTTCAAAATACAGGATTTACATCTGCTGTACCTGTGAAACTTTACTGCTGATTCTTATGTCTGCCCCGAGAATAATAAGATTCAATCCTGAACAATCCTGGTAATTTTTCCTCTTTTTAAAGTATTGATGATAGAATGGATCATTTCTGAAAAGATAACTGCTACTTTATGATGTATGTTCAAATTGACACTGTACGCCATTGTACCAGTCTTAAGTGGAAGGTAATACTGTGACTGAAACTCATTACAATGTAAACTATGCAAGCAGAAACATAACACTAAAAAAAGATTCTGTCTATACTTTTGATGGCAGGCTCTGATAGAGAGTGGCTTTTAAACCTTAATTGGTGGTTTAAACCCCCATAAACACACATGAATGCATTTTAATGACAAAAGAACCTCCACTGTTATATTTAATGATGATGGTTCTACCCATCTAAACATAAATGTGTTATTTAATGAGCAGCTTCAGCCACATAAACATAAATATGCTTTTAATAGCAGATTTTAACTATATAAATATGGGTTTGTTTTCTCTGCGGTTCTGACACTTCTTCTGATACTGCCACTCCTGATGAAGCACAGGCAGCCCCCTTAATCCCTCATGCCCCCCTCCTCAACCTCACCTTGAAGTCTGGCTTTTATAGTACAGCAAACATAACTCACAGCCCCAACTCTTAATGTTTTCTTCCTGTGAATGAAGCCTATTTAATCCCCTTCAGAAGCTCATGTGATGAGGTGAATGCTGTTGAGTTGAAGTCAACTGGCTCAGTTTATGTCTGCATCACACAAACACACACATCAAACATATCTGCACACGCTACAAACCACTATCCATGTGCACAACAAACACCCCCCACAGGCAACCACGTCTGCTACAAATTATGTTTATATGCAACTATTCTGCATCAGTGATTTAGGTTAGAAGTGGTGTGATGTTCATATGGAGCAGTGGAAAGAGGTGGGGGATGAGAGTGAAAGAGTTGGAACTCCACACAAGTGGTTTGCGTCTTATCTTATACTGAATCTACTAATGTGTTTGCAAATGCTAACCCTTTAACTATAATTTATGTACACTTTTTTGCTGACAATTTTCAAGTGCATGCTGTTTCAGATTTCTGAGTGCTTATTTGTTCCAGGTGGCCAATAGTTTGTAATTTCAATTAGAGAGCATTTGAAACTTGTTAGAGTTGCATGATCCAGTGAACATCAGGTCAGCATTAATCTTTGTCAATATTACATTCTCATTGTAATAGTTTAAGTGCACATAGCTGCATGGCTTGCAGACCTGTTAGCTGTGGTGAAAAGTGTATGTAAAAAAGGAAAAATTGGGTTAAAGGATGCTACCACTTAGAAGGTCTATGAGAACATCTGAAGCAGTACAAGGTGTGGCTATTAAATAATGAGACTGCGCTTATGAGGATAAAACCACGTGGTTCAAAATGATCGACAACTCAACGTGACAAAAGTGTGTGCGAAAGTTGTCCCAAAACTTCTGACACCTGATCAAAAGGAAAAGCAGTTTCTGGCCCAAAAACAAATATTTATGTTCAATAAAACTCTATTATAGCATTACTCTTGTTATTTAATAGCCATACCTCGTATAGTGGACAAAAGTTTGTACTTCAGATAACATTAGAAACACACGAATAATAATGCATCACTTCCTTTCCTGCAATACAGTTTTGTTCCTGTGTAGGTGCACGGATGACTAACTGAACATGCCTACTGAGCACAGGTTCAGGGGGCCAAGGGGTTACAGCCTCTGTATGAAGTGACTGTTAATATTTCCTGTCAGAGAGTCACTCAAATGAATATGAATATGTTGGAGGAACTACATTTTCTGTATGAACATTCATGTGATATTGGCAAATAACCTCAAGTATACTGTGCATCTTATTCTTTTAATTCTTAATCACAACTGTGGCCCCAAAGTTGATGTACTGCATGATTAGACTCAGCTTATGAAAAAGGAGTTCTACACTGTAATGGCACTCAGCTGAAAACAGCTGATTTGCATTTAAGAAAAAACAGTGCTCATTGAGGATAAATTAGATGCAGCACACTACAGCTGTAAAAGTGGCTCCAGGTCTGTTTGTGATGCAAAATGCAGTTACCCAGGACACTGAACAAACATCACCAGTGTCAGAGGTCTGGTGCCCCTCCATAAAACCTATGTTTGGTGATTTACATACAGTATCTTCAAGTGTCATAGAGGAATAGCAGGCACACATGTTTGTATTTTTTATTTTTATTTCATTTTTTAAGAGGTAATATAAATTTTGGCTTCTGCTCACATGCATGCACTCACGCACACGTATTTCAGCCCACACATCAATTTTCATGAATGTGCACTCATACACAAATGCGCACACACACACACACACACACACACACACACAAACCCCTCTTCAGCCCTCAGGCTAATTTCCTATTTCCACACGGCGCCTTGTCCTAATCCTCAGTTCGACTATGCTCAAATGACTCCCGAAGCTAAACCATAAACACACAAACACACTCTTACACACACACTGCAGACTGCAACCTTCCCACCTGCAGTTTATTATTTAAGTTTAAGTTCATTTTTATATCATTTTGCAAACACACTACAAGAAAATAGGACACATTTTTATTCAGCTATTTTTTGTTGCATCAAATACCTCGGGTGGGACACATAAAAATATAGCTGGATTCAGAGGATAAAGATGGATAAAAACAGAAATATGCATGGTACACAAGATGAGCTTGAGATTTATAAAGCCCTGCACATGTGTAATTCCATACAGTTCAGTAATCATGAATAGTACACGTCTGATGCTACTTTCCACATTTATCCATGAATGGATTTTGACTTGCCCTAATTTAACCTTGTTTGGATATAAAACAGACTCAGTCTGTCCTTGGTGTGATGAGAGCCATGTGAACGATAAGTCTTTTCACTGGTGGCACGGGGAGGCTAAATTTAACATCTCTGTGTGTATTATTCTCTGGTTTTCAGTGCAATTTTAAAATGTACCTACTTTCTCTTCCTAAAATTCAATTCTATAAAGAGGGACATTTTGCATGCACCTATGTGTGTGTCTGTTTATATTATTGAGATCTATCAACAATCTTTACTCAGTCCACAAACAGTGGGCATGTGCATGGCATCAAAGAAAATGTTTTTTGGGTCATTTTATACATTTCTATTTATCTCTATTTATAAATCCCCCCCCAAAAAAAATTCTATTTGCGAAGTGGCACATTTATTCTTTATGCTCATACTGATTATTTATGCATTAATATCATCCATGACTGAACAAAGGCAGAGACTTATTATCAACAAAAATCCATTCTTCCTTCAGGGTGCTCAACTGACAGGTTACCTCTGGTAGTTCAGTGTAAACAAATCTTGTGAGAAGTTATTATCTATAAAATACAGATGGTTTGGGTGAGATACTGTAACCTGGCATTCTTACTTTTTTTTAACTCTGCAGACACAAAATATTTTAGCCGCAGCAGGCTAAGGAGCTCCTCAGTATAACAATGCCCACTCTGCACATTCAACAGCAACAGAAAAAAAGCTCTGTTTATGAAACTGATCCAAACGATTCAAAAAAACATCAGAGCACAACGCTGTCTGTTGCCAAGCGACAACCTTGAAATAAAGACGGACAGATGGAAAAGCTAACACAAGTATACACCCAAATGAACACACACATAGAGTTGATATTTCACTTCCTGATGTGATAAGTCTGAATCACAACTCAATGGAGCAGTCAGAGAGGCGGCTCGGTGTTCACAGTAGTGGGTCGCATACACACACACACACACACAATTCATACAATTCATTCCATAAGCTAGGTCCAGTGGTGGGCTCTGCAGACTCCCTGGGGACTCACAGATTAGCCTTAGCCAAAGCCACTAATCCCTTCACATACCTACACACACACACACACACACACACACACACACACACACACACAGGAGTGATCATGTCTAGGATATAAAAACTACTTTAAGTTTGTCATCATACCTTTATCAATCTGTAGCTTTATCACCCTGATGTAACACTGTTATTTCAACAGACAGACAAAGCCAGCAATGTTACAGATTCCATGTTTGGAAAAAATGGGATGGGAGATGCGATACATTCGAGGATGTTATAGGGACATAGCAATGGCATCCCCGAAACTACACATGAACATGTACACACCAAGTGAACCAAGTCTCAGTCAGTGCCTGTGGCCTGTGCTGGCCACATGCAGTCGCTCTCATTCAAACAAGACTGAAAATCCCCCTCAGCTTTCAGTGAGGGGAGGGTTTACTTCAGAGTCCTCTACACATACACACACACACACACACAGAAGAAATGAGGGATGGAAACATTGAGGGAGAGGTGAAGGGGTTTGTCTCCAGAGGGTTTATTGAAACCACACTGCTCTACCTTTAACCTCTGTTCTTTCTGCCATCTGAAGGTACCCATGTGAAGAAAAGAAGAAAACCTTCACATGCCTCCTGAATTTTCTTGGTCTGATGTATCGGCAAAATCAGTGATCCATATTTTAATGTTCTCTCATGGCTGTGCAAGAATGCATGGGAGGGGAGGATTAGGCCCACTATATGTTTGTTCATCTAAAGTCATGTTCTGTTAGCCAGAACTATGTCCACACTAGAAAAGGAGATAAGGACACAGGAAGAACATTAAAAGGTACAAGTTTGTTTTCACGTTTACAAGTCTGTTAAAAAAAATCATATCAGATTAGTTTGTATTTCTTCCCACACCACATCACATGCACTGTTTTCCCATTTTCCACCCAGATGAATGAACAATTGGGAATTTCATTTGAATTAAAAAGTGAGTAAAGGCCTAGAGATAGAGTGAGGGCAAAGCTGAAGCTAAACAGAAAATACTACTGTCTTTGGGGTTAGTTAGTATACCAACTGAATACAGTTACATTCAATGTTGAGTGCATCTGCCTAAAAATCAATCCCAGAACAAAATTAGTAGCATTGTAGTATACTTGCTGTATGATACACACCCTTAACCCAAGTAATGAAATAACAGCCCACACAGTGAAGTACTTACACAGTATGTCTATAACAGCAAAAGTATGAACAGCCTCACCCAATAAAACAGATGAGTGTCTGCAAAACTCAGAGTCACAATATGACGAAATACAATACTAAGTGAAATGGGCTGTGTAACATTACCTACAGAGCCACAGCAGCACTTCATTCAGGTAGGTGGCTTCACAACATGTAATCACTCCCTGGCTGCAACTTTACCACAAGTATCTGATGGTTTCACAGCAGCTAAGCTAACTGCGCCATAACTAAGACAAGGTCACAAGGTCAAGGGTTAAAACCACACTGGCTCCTACTGGGAGATTCAGTTTCCTATGTGTGTGTGTGTGTGTGTGTGTGTGTGTGTGTGTGTGTGTGTGTGTGTGTGTGTGTGTGTGTGTGTGTGTGTATGCCTTTTTTAGCCACTTCAGCACACCATAACAATCACTTTCCTCCTGCTGACCACCAACTCAATATCCTGTGTGGTTGGGTATGTTGGTTCAAAGATATTTGCTTCTTTTCTTCTCCCCTTTTTTATCCAAAAGCTTCTCCTCTTATTTACTTTGTCATTCTCTCACTCTTCTCTCATTACTTCCAAGGTATCACTCATTATTCCTTTTTCTCCACAGTTTGTGTGTGAGAGTTTCATTAAAATCATCTAGTCTATCTCTCCCCAGCTTTGTGTTTGTTTCTTTCTTGGTCTCTCCTTCTCTCTGTCACTTTTTTTCCTTTACAATAGGCCTTTCAATTCGTCCACTTATGCACTCAATCCATCATCTAGACCTGCTCTCAGATCTCCTGATGCATTTTGGGGGGAAAGTCCAGCATCAAACTAAAAGCAGATTACACCTCCTTCTTCAAATGCGAAGATGAAGAGAGAGAGAGAACAAGAGCCGGTCCACTTTTAAAGGATTATTGGTTTTAGCTCCTAAAGAAAGAGAAAAGGATACCCTTCCAATTTTAAAGGATTAGTTTTCTGCCTTGAAAAATGGACAATGGCTAAAAAGGGGTGGGGGGGTGGGGGTTGCCCTGTGG
The DNA here is from genome assembly GCA_033238685.1 of Lates japonicus. Classification (NCBI taxonomy): domain Eukaryota; kingdom Metazoa; phylum Chordata; class Actinopteri; family Centropomidae; genus Lates; species Lates japonicus. Next base: position 8,848,054 of record BRZM01000001.1, read on the forward strand.
GTTAGGGTTTACTAACAAGAGTCTGTCCATTTTGCTTCGGGATTATATTCACGTTGCACCTCCTTGGTGGCATGTAGGTGGTCTGAACCCAGCACATTCACACATAAAATGTTTCTTGAACCTGCAAAATGACAGTCTTCACATGCTGGGGGCATTTTTTTTCCTGTGATTAATTTGCACCTCAATACATTTCTCGAACTGTAGTTTTTATCTGGCAGAACATGAATATTACTCAGCTAAAAGGAACCTTTTTTTCTGGGCTTTTGCACTGCAAATAATGGCAACAACCAATCACATAGCTTCCCTGGCTGCTCTGGGTCAAAGGATCCTGGTAGTTGATTTTCTGTCTCCTCAGATGCGGCTCCCCAGAAGGACCTCAAAGTGTCCCCCCAGCATCCTAAAATATATCCAGAACTGTGGTAGAGCTTCACAGGTGAATATCACAAGTACTTGCTTTAAATGAAAATATCACTGATTTTTATACAAAGGAGAAAAAAATAGGGACATCATCAATCATAATGCTGAAAAACAGCACCATAAAAATCTATCACCACAAAACACACATACAATAAGCCTCCTCCACAGATACTGTAAACCTTTTAGAAATGTCTGGAATGTGCATTATTATAGAAACGTTACTCCTGTCATTCTTTTCTCTCTGAAACTGACTAAAATTCTCAAAGATCTTCTTTACAGCAGTAAAATGACCAAAACACTGTGGTCAAACACACTCTGCTGGTGTATGTCATTAACAGGCTGAACCAAAAGTTTAAAAACTAACTAAATGACATGTTGTTTCAGTCTGAGATCACTGGAAGCTTCCTGAGTACAACTTTATTGCTCATGTTCAGTCCAGCACCTGATACACATTTTGTCAAATGACAGTAGGTTTTTATTTTATGAACTCTTGACCATAAAACCACAAAAGCCCTGAAGCCAATGTGGTTCTTCTAATACTTTATAGAGACTCTATACTCTGCAAAGAGCGAGGAACAATACCACACGCTAATATAACCACCCTTTGTAATGACTGATTACCATTCTGATGATAATGATTTGTGGTGATATCCACCCTTATCCCCTGTAGCACATCTAGAGACAGAGAAAGAGAAATGGAGGAGTGAGGAAAATAAACAACTGCAGGATTGGGGTAAAAAAAAGTTTCAAAGCAGAAGAGAAAAAGTGGAAAAGGGAGAAAGATTAAATCAAGCTGTGTAGATGTGACAAAAAAGAGTGAAGGAAGTAAGTAAGAAGACAAATGGTGAAGGGGGAAAGAAGGATGAGAAAGGAGAGTATAAAGACAGTGGGAGGACTCTTGGTATCCATGGAGGTAAATAATGAGAATCTCATGACATGGGGCCTCTAGGAAAGCGTCCCACTTTTCTCTATCCTCCTCCTCCCTTTCTCTTCCTCCTTTTCTCTCACCCCCCCCACCCCCACCCCTTCTGTTTTCATCCATGCCCCTCTTAGCTGACTCCCTTTTCTCTTCCAAAATCCTTCCTCCACATATGAATTAATCGTGGCATCATTTACATAAGTAGGGAAAAGTCTTTTTTTTTTTTTTTTTTTGAATTCCTAATGGGGCAGATCTGAGACGGTCATTAATGATTAAACAGTGACAACCAACATGTCTGCCTTTTGACTTGCCCCCATCTCGCAGGCCATGAATAAAAAGCAAATTAACTCTGCTGATATCTGAGTCTGTCTGGAGGAATGTAAATACTGCTTGTCCCTGTGTGACCTTCATATCATTATTTGTGCTATATGTGATTTTGTTCATTTTCAGTAATTCTATGCAACAGAATTGCCACAGAGAATCTCCTGCTGATCTTGATCTGCTTATTTGCTGCAATGATTATCTAAATCTTTACAGCTGCAGATCCAACGGTGACCCCAAACCACAAGGTTTCCCTCCAGCTTATTGTGGTTGAAATATGAACTACGACCTATGTTGAATTTCACATTCTTTTGTTCAATTGCTGATTTTATGGCCCTTTATGACGCTATAACAAAATCAGGGAATGCACCATGGGGAGGAGGATCAATGAGAGGAGGATGGTGACATGGGAGAGGTAGGGGGATGAGGTGAAACAAGAGGGAGAGGAAGAGGAGGATGAGAGAAGGAAAAAAGGGAGGATTAGGAAGCAGAGGTGGCAAAAGAAGAGGATAAAGAGGAGGAGGACAAAGAACAGGAGGAAGAGAAAGAAGAAGGTGGGCAAGAGGGAGAGGAAGAGAAGAAAGGGAGTGGGAAAAAGAAAAGTACTAAGAATAATTTAACTATTTGATCTGAAGCAGTATAAAATAATTTTAAGCACTAGGGGGCAGAACAACTTAAAAAAAAACAACAATGAACAGCAGGTTTTATGCAAAATAACCACCTGATTAACATCAAGCAAAAACAGCACATTATGCTGTTAAATATGAGTCCAATATCCACTGGTTTTATAGCTTTACAGCTTTATAGCTCTAGATTGGTCCACCATGTGATGAGGATAAATACATGGCTTGGCTCGCTTTATGCTGAATTTTTGTCACCTGCTACTCATTTACTTTGGCTTTCTGTCATTTCCTCCTGTACAGGTATAGAGCACAGTTAGCTTCTGTATGGGGAGTGGTTCAGATTTGTAAAACAACTTGGTTTTGTTGGTTTAGATACTTAAATGATGAGTTACAAGGAGCTGGAAAATAACCTGTGAGGTTTCAGCAGTTTTCTTTGTGCTGTGGGTGAAGCTAGTGTTGTTCTGTCTCATTCATCCTGTTGAACATTTACCAGAGTTTTGAAGTGGATCTCACAGAGGTCTTGTATGTCCCATGACTGCTGCACCCTTTTTACATGACTTACTGTAATGCAATATGATTTCAGGTCAATAAAAGGAACACTGGTTTAAAGGTTCATTTTATCCCTGTTCTTCCTGTTGGATGTTTACAACAGCCTAAACCGGCTCCCAGCAGTCCTCTGTCCATTATCCCCCCGAGCTTAATTTCCTTCTCCTTCTCCTCTCCCCACATAGCCTTAACCTTCTCTCCTCTTTTTTGGACCCCTCCTTTCTAACTCTCCTCACCCCCCTAAACCCCTCTCTGCCCCAGATCCCTCTGTCATTCCTTTGGGCTGCTTAGGTGATGATAAGACCATGGACTCTCCCCCTCTCTCTCTCTCACATACACACACTTCTTCTGATTGTATTCACATCTCTGTGGGTGTGTGTATTTCTTCTTTGTGTCTTTGAGTCCATATGTGCTGATGAGATCATGTGATGATTTAAGAGTGTTTATACCTCTGGATTGACTTCAGAGTTTAACCACAGGTTGACTCTACATAAACTTTCCGAAACATCCCCAGACCTACAAATGTGTGTGTCTGGTCCATAAGGGATGTGTCTTCACTTAAGGGTCAGCGGGGGTAATCCCCACCTTTAGAGGAATGATAATCTCCATCACTACAAGTGCAATCCTACACAAATGCACAGAAATTCATACATGTTTATTAAAGAATTTCTGCAATGAACATTATCCTTATTTTCCACACTCCTCTCATGTTAAGTCATTTTAGATGAATTACACTCTTTGATCACAGTTATCTTAATTGAGTCTGAGGTAAGCTGCAGATGCCAATCAGTCCCTTATTTGATTTTGCTCATCATTTCACAGATCCTAACTTCAGACGTGTGTAAAACTGCCTGTGCAGTTCCAAACTGCAATATTTAAAACTGATCTTCTGAGAAAAAAAAGCTTAAAAACTTGCAGCTTCACTGCCCTACATTTCTTTTATGTTGATTCTATCCATTGTTGTTTTTATTGATTATTGTATATTGTAGAGTTTTATTTATTGTCTGTTGTACGATTCTTTTGTTTATTATATATTGTACAGTGTCCTTGAGTGTCAGAAAGGCGCTTTTAAATAAAATGTATTATTATTATTATTATTATAAAAACACTTTTTCTTTACAGGAACCTATAGTAAACAGTAGCAGTGATGCATGCTGACACTGCATTTGCAGTTGTTGTTTCACAGTAAAAGTCTCTCTGTGATTCACATTGTGCCAGGTGAAACAAGTCCATGGAGAGGTTTCTCAGTGGTAAAAATGAACAGATACCTTTCAACGACTGGAAAATGTCTCGGGATCAACTTCAAACTCCAAAAAGATCAAGAAGTCAATTGCAACCAACAGGTTGTCACCACAGTTTTGATACAACATAAAGTAGCAGTAGTAGTAGAGGTATGTTGGTAACCATTTTTTACTACTGCATTGATATGGACACACAAATTCTCACCCAGTCAAAGACTTTCTCTTGTGGTGTGTGTGTGTGTGTGTGTGTGTGTGTGTCCATCTGCAACTTTGCCCATGAAGAGGATTCCTTACATGTTCAGCAGTGTGACAACAAGCATTACACCCCCATCACTCTACCATACGCTACTGTCACTACACATTACAAGCTACATACACACACTTGCATATGTTGGTCTAAACCCAAATTCTAAATCTAATCAAAACCCCAAAACCAAGTCTTAACTCTCAAACAGCCCTTTGAAGTGGTGAAGGCTGGCCAAGATGTCCTCACTACAGTGGTCTCCAGTTAAAAATTTGTCCACGCAAACATAAAAACAAGTGTACATACACATAACCACATACACACATATTCTCATATGTAAAAACAAGAATTCACACTTTCAGTAAATACATTCACAGACACTCGTCCATTCACATCATGTTACAAATACATGCACACACTCTTAGAGGGGGTCCCATCATAACCTGCAGCACATCATCCCCCTCTCTCGCGTCACCTCCAGGACTGAACCCAACTTTGTTCAGTTTGTGTGTGTGTTTTAACCATGCTCTCCCCTGCTGAGTGACAAATCTTTCTGCCAAAGAGGCAATCCGTCACACACACACACACATGGACACACACACTGTGTGTTATGAAGATTAAATATCACAGTAGCCTCTGATGATCCAAACCGATTCTCATCCTGTATTCTTGTCCGAACCTGCAGCTGATACACAGATCACCACAGGAATGCGTGCTAAAAATGATCCAGACCAGTGTGTGTGTGTGTGTGTGTGTGTGTGTGAGTGTGTGTAAACTGCACACATGCACGCAGACAAGGAGAGGTACACACATAGCAAAACACACTTGCACATGCTAACACACACATACAATAGTTGGAACAGAGCTCTGTGATTTGATGCGCTCAGCAGGGGAGTCTGTTGTCACAATCACGGTTTCCTGGCTGGGCTTTAAAGGAAAAATCCAGATAAAAACTACTTTCACTGGAGTCTTCACTCTGCTTAGACGGCAAGGGCAACTGTTGAGAACATACAAATGATCCATGATTGAAATTTCACACACAAACACGTTTTTTTTTTTTTACAGCCATGCATACATTTATATTATACATTATGCATTCAATATCTAAGGGTTTTTTTACCATTCGGCCTCTACACTTTTGGGTTGTGTGACAAAAATTGTGCAGGAAATGACGTGGATGAAATTAGTTCTTCAATGCTAAAGACTAAGCTTTCCTTCAGTATTTTCAAAATGGCAGATGGTGGATGATTAAAATCACTGTCAGCGTGTTGTCCTGAGTTCATTTTGTGAAATAGTTATAGCACACTACGCAGCAAAACTATATATCAAGCTATCTGCTGTCCATTGTAACAACGTGGTCCTAAAACCAAATACCTCTCACTAAGGTAGCCTGTAATTTTATCATTTTCATCGGATCCATATTTGCTGTTTATTCCATGTTGGCTAAGTCACCATCACTATCTCCAATGTGTAAATGTATTCCATGTGAGTACATTTAATTGAAAATAACATACAATAATGCAGGTGTTTTCTCTTGGTATTAGTTCACAGCTCACTAATGTATGTACACTTCCTACTCACACAAATCACATTTCTATAGATTTACTCAGTGAACGATTCATTCTGTAGGGTTTCAGGATAATTTTCTGAGGATCCGTATTGGCCACGATTTTACGTCGGTTGAGTCAAAGCTCCAAGGAATATAAAGATAAATCAAGTATTTCCACAGCCCTCTCCCATTTAGTATCAGCAGAGCAGCTCCAGGTTATACATCTTAATGACATTACACTTTTCCTCCTCTCCTGTGGCTTGTGGCTTTGGAAGAGAGTAGTTCCGCATTCACAGAGGCTGAATGGCCTGTCCCAGAGGCCGAGAATAACAAATTTCCAAAGCTGGTATATTGCCTTTCTAGGTTCAGCTGGTATTTGCCTTTAGCTCTTACCAGCATTTTATATATAACACAGCAGAAGGCAGAAACCTCTGATGTTATTTGTGTTCAAGAGGGCAGGATAGTCTCACAGCTCTTTTATAAGCCAGTAGATTCTACTGAGGTTTTGAATTTACACAAAAACAAGCTATTCTGCGTAATCTTTCCATCACTGTCCTGCACAGAAGGTTAGATTCTATATGTTTTCCTTTCTTTAGACATAAATGAAAATACCTGACTTGTACCCCAGGCATATACTGTACTGTACACCGATACACACTCCTCATAACCAAAGTGTCTGCAGCACCTACTGTTACATTAAGCCTGCAGGTGTGTCAGACAGTGAATGGGAGTGATTTGCGGTGTATGTTTTGCATTTGAACATTAATCACACTTTCAAACGATAATCCTTCCCTGGGTATGTTGGTCTGTCCTGGGGGAACTTGTATAAAGGTTTGAAACCGTTTGTGGGTTTAGTCCTGCATACCGAATCAGTGATTAGTTTGCTGATTTATGCCTCTAGAGGCAGAGAGAGAACTTATATTGGACATATGAACCTACTGCTGCCCATAATTCTTTTGTTCCAGAGGTTTTGTGCCAGTCAACTTATATTATTTGTGATCTAGGTATTGTGGTTATTATATTAATAAATGTTATATAGGCAGAATTTATTGGTTAATTGATTTACTGCATGTCTTAATCTATGATTCAGTAAGTTCACCTCTTATTCACCTTCATTCAAACACCTTTAAATAACTTCCAAGTTTTGTCAGAGTTTTTTGAGAGCCTGCATTGATTTGAATGTCTTTTGGTCTGATTTTCCTCAATATTCCTGACATGAGCAGCATAGTCACTTTTGATGGCTTGTGCCCTATGAGATGTCTAATCTACAAAAGTCATGTCTGAGGATGGATCCATTTTAACTTCATGGACTTTTGCCCTTTCTGATGGCCTCATGTTGCCATTTCTATATATTGTGTTGTCTTTAAAGTTGTATCTTCGGCATTTTTATGACAAAGATTGGCTGATTTGTAGAGAGGTACACACATAGCAAAACACACTTGCACATGCTAACACACACATACAATAGTTGGAACAGAGCTCTGTGATTTGGTGCGCTCAGCAGGGAGTCTGTTGTCACAGTACGGTTTCCCATGGCTGGACTTTAAAGGAAAAATCCAGATAAAAACTACTTTCACTGAGCCTTCCACTCTGCTTAGACTGACAGGGCAACTGTTGAGAACATACAAATGATCCCATGATTGGGGAATTTCACACACAAACACGTTTTTTTTTTTTTTACAGCCATGCATACATTTATATTATACATTATGCACACATTCAATAATCTAAGGTTTTTTTTTTTTACCATTCCGGCCTCTACACTTTTAGGTTGTGTGACAAAAATTGTGCAGGAAATGACGTGGATGAGGGTGGTTCTTCCAATGCTAAAGGAACTAAAGCTTTCCTTCAGTATTTTTCAAAATGGCAGATGGTGAATGATTAAAATCACTGTCAACGTATTTGTCCTGAGTTCATTTTGTGAAATAGTTATAGCACACTACTGCAACAAAACTATATATCAAGCTATCTGCTGTCCATTGTAACAACGTGGTCCTAAAGCAAATACCTCTACTAAGGTAGCCTGTAATTTTATCATTTCATCTGGATCCATATTTGCTGTTTATTCCATGTTGGCTAAGTCTGCATCACTATCTCCAATGTGTAAATGTATTCCATGTGAAATTTTACATTTAATTGAAAATAACATACAATATAATGCAGGTGTTTCTCTTAGTATTAGTTCACAAGCTCACTAATGCTTATGTACACTTCCTACTCACACAAATCACATTTCTATAGATTTACTCAGTGAACAGATTCATTCTGTAGGGTTTCAGGATAATTTTCTGAGGATCCGTATTGACGCCACCGATTTTTACATTCGGTTGAGTCAAAAGCTCCAAGGAATATAAAGATAAATCAAGTATTTCCCACAGCCACTCTCCCATTTAGTATCAGCAGAGCAGCTCCAGGTTATACATCTTAATGACATTACACTTTTCCCTCCTCTCCTGTGGCTTGTGGCTTTGGAAGAGAGTAGTTCACGTTCACAGAGGCTGAATGGCCTGTCCCAGAGACCCAGGAATAACAAATTTCAAAGCTGGTATGTGCCTTTCTGAGTTCAGCTGGTATTTGCCTTTAAGCTCTTACCAGCATTTTATATATACAACACAGCAGAAGGGCAGAAACCTCCCCGAGTGTTTATTTGTGTTCAAGAGGAGCAGGATAGTCTCACAGCTCTTTTTATAAGCCCGGTAGATTCTACTGAGGTTTTGAATTTACACAAAAACAGAAAAGCTATTCACCGTAATCTTTCCATCACTGTCCTGCACAGAAGAGTTGGACTCTATATGTTTTCCCTTTCTTTAGACATAAATGAAAATACCTGACTTGTACCTTCCAGGCATATACTGTACTGTACACTGTAGACACACACACTCTCACTCATAACCAAAGTGTCTGCAGCACCTACTGTTGCATTAAGCCTGCAGGTGTGTCAGACAGTGAATGGGAGTGATTTGCGGTGTATGTTTTAACATTTTGAACATTAATCACACTTTCAGAAACATGATAATCCTTCCCTGGGTATGTTGGTCTGTCCTGGGGGGGAACTTGTAAAAGGTTTGGAAACCGTTTTGTGGGATTTTAGTCCTGCATACCGAATCAGTGATTAGTTTAGCTGATTTATGCCTCTAGAGGCAGAGAACTTATGTTGGACATATGAACCTGCTGCTGCTGCCCCATAATTCTTTTGTTTCCAGAGGTTTTGTGCCGGTCAACTTATATTATTTGTGATCTAGGTATTGTGATTTATTATATTAATAAATGTTATATAGGCAGAATTTATTGGTTAATTGATTTACTGTACATGTCTTAATCTATGATTCAGTAAGTTCACCTCTTGTTCACCACTTCATTCAAACACCTTTAAATAACTTCAGGATTTTGTCAGAGTTTTTGAGAGCCTGCATTGATTTGAATGTCTTTGAATGTCTGATTTTCCTCAATATTCCTGACATGAGCAGCAGCATAGTCACTTTTTGAGTGACTTGTGCCCTGTGAGATGTCTAATCTACAAAAGTCATGTCTGAGGATGGATCCATTTTAACTTCATGGAACTTTTGCCCTTTCTGATGGCCTCGTAGCTGCCATTTTTCTATATTGTGTTTGTCTCTTCAAAGTTGTATCTTGACATTTTTATGACAAAGATTGGCTGATTTGTAGTCCTGTTCAGTGAACAGAGTCACTCCTCTTTACTACGTCATATGCATTTTCACATATTTTCCTGTTGCATTCACTGTACGGTAATGGTCAATACTCATAATTTGGGATATTTATGTAAAACTACAAAATCTGACATTGCTGCAGCTTCACCATGCCCCATTTTTCTGTAATATATTACATTTTCTGGCTCAATTTTGAAATGAGGAGGAGTTTAGACAGGTGCTAATTGGTCCATTTCTTGCTACATTGCTTGTCATAGCCTCAGCAGTGCTTTTTTTAAATTGTATGGTTTACATAGTTTAGAGTGTCCATACGGCTTTCTTTCATCTAATTCCATGTAATCTGCTGGCAGAAATAATGCCTAAATATGGCCGAGTTTTAATAGTTGCAGATTTTAATATCCATGTGTGTTGTCCCAGGAAGCCGTTGGCCAAAGACTTTTTATATCTGATAGACTCTTTTAATCTTATACAGCTTGTGTCTGGTCCTACACAAGAATGTGGACACACTCTTGAACTGGTTTTAACACATGGTTGTACTGTTTCCAACCTAGAAGTTTGTGATGCTGCATCTTCAGACCACATGCATGTTGTATTTGACATGTCCCTCCCTTGTCATATGGCTAAACCTCGCGCTCCTGCACAGCGGTGTTGTGTTGTTAACTCCTCCACTGCTGCTCAGTTCTCCGCAGCCTTCAACTCCAAACCAAATCAATGGGCTTCAATTCAGATGTTGAGGTATTATCCTTTCATTTTAACTCAACCCTTAAAATGATATTAGACTGGCTTTAGACTGGTTCACGTCCTACTTAACAGCAAGGAGTATTTGTATTCATGTTGGAGCCACTGAGTCTCATGCAGCCCCCTGACGTGCAGAGTGCCTCAATGCTCTATACTTGGCCCTCTTCTATTCTCCCTGTACTTGCTTCCCCTAGGTTCAGTTCTCAGAAAACATGGCATCGCATTCAATTTTTATGCAGACGATAGCCAGATTTATGTGCCACTAAAACAAGAAAATGCATACTCTGTGAACCAGCTAGTGGAGCGCATTACGGAAATCAAGGCATGGATGTCAATTGATGTTGTTTGGTTCTAGTGATGCCTCCAAAGCCCATATTGATCTGGGTCCCTTAAGCCAGCATCTGACACAGACAGCAACAAACCTGGGTGTAAGACTGGACAGTGATTTCAAATTCGACGAGCAGATTAAATCAGTGGTCAAGTCCAGCTTTTTTCAATTGTGACAATTGGCCAAAGTTAAACAGTTTCTTTCTCTGCATCACTTTGAGATTTTAATCCATGCTTTTATCGCAACTCGTTTAGACTACTGCAATGCACTTTATGTTGGGGTTAGTCAGAAGTCACTTGCTCGCCTACAGCTGGTTCAGAACACTGCTACTCGACTTTTAACAGGTGCCAAAAAAACGGGGAGCACATTACCCCAATTTTAGCATCAATTCATTGGCTCCCAGTTCGTTTTTGGATTGATTTTGTCTTCATGGCATGGCCCCCCTGGTATCTGTCTGACCTGTTCCAGCTGTACGCTACCTCATGTGATCTCAGATCAACTAATCAGTCACTGTTAGTTATCCCAAAGATAAAGAGGAAAGCGAGAGGTGACCACGCTTTTTTAGTCGCTGCCCCGAAGTTGTGGAATGAGTTCCTGTTTTTAAATCCTCTCTTAAAACACATTTTTTCTCTTTGGCTTTTAACACAGTTTGAGATGCTGGCTTTTATTGTTTTGTCTTATTGTTTTATCTTATCTATTGGCTTTTATTGTTTTTATTTGCTTTGTTTTATGTTTGTGTACAGCACTTTGGTCAACTCTGTTGTTTTTAAAGTGCTTTATAAATAAAGCTGAGTTGAGTAATCTGTGAAAAGCAAATGAAGAAATTACACAGTTGCTAATAGATGGCCAGTTAATAGGTAACCAGTTAACCAAATATTTTTGATGTGAAGGATTATATGATGATCAGCACCACCTGTGAACATGTGCACATTTTGCACCAGTAAGTTTGTACTCGTGCACAGCTGCTAACAGTAACTTTTACAATGCCTTTATGTCCTAATCTCAAAATTTTGTGCTTGACATGAGCTGATGTTGGCTTTGGCCTCATCCTACATTTCACTCTCTGTCAAATTCTTCCTGGAATGAAGTGAACCTGAACAAAAATCTTTATCCTACAAATCTGTATAATTTAATCAAACCATCCAAGAAACTGGTCCTCAGCTGAGGCTGCAGCTGTCATGTCTTTGACCTCTGCATGAAGTTATTAAATATGAAATCCAAAAGCCGCCAAAGAGAGAGAGGAGAAAGGATCGGGAGAGACAGAATAAAAGACAAAGAAGACAGAGTACCACTGATGACATATTGAATCTGGAAGTCCCAGTGGGAGTTATACAAAGCAGGGCTCCCAAGGCGCTGACCCTCAGCACTGTTCTTCCACACTGCTTCACTTCTTCTGATTTATCACCCCATGATCCATCTTTCCACAGCAGAGGAGGAGAAGGGAGGGACAGTGAAACAAAACAGAAAAGGAAGGAGAATATGACAGAAAGAAGGAAACATGGAAACAAGAACAGCACTGTGCAGAGTGTGGCGAAAGGAGGCAGGGAGAGATGATCAGGAGAAGTGAAAAAGATGAAGAAGATGAAAAGCAGCATCGGACTGCAATCCATACTAATCAAGTGTGTTCTTTGGTTTTCCTTGAAATGAAATTTGAATTTGTGTGTATGGTGCTCAGTTCACTGCTTACTATGCAGTTCCTCTAAACAAACAGCTAGTAATGTCTAAAGACCACAGTCTATGATTAAGATACATCCTCCTAACAGACAGTCGAAAGACTTTTATGGAGGTCAACTCCCAGAAAATTTTTATCAAATAAGAAAAATCACACTCTCAAGAAAGAAGTTCAGTGCTCTGGCATTAGAATCACAAGGTTTGTTGTGTCAGTTCGTGGAAAGAATTGAAGATGATCAGGAGGGGAGAGGAAGGCAAAAGAAAGAAGCAGTGGGTGAAATGGGCTGAAAAGAAAAAAATCCACAAGGGAAGAGAGAGCAGATGAAGGCAAAGGGAGGGATGAAATTAAATGAGGACAGCACTCGGGGAATAGCAGCCATTTCAGAGGTGATAAATGTTGTTTTGACACGTGTGTATCCACAGGCCCCAAGGTCACAGTTTAACAGAAGGAACGAAGGTCAGTTTGAAGTCTGGGTCAAGTCAAATATGATTCCCCAAGTGACAGCTTTGGAATTTAAATATATGGTCCAGCATGTGAGATTAACACAGTTAAGGTTTTCTGGTTTGACTGCGTGACGGGTCACATTTAGCAAAGTGAGCATAGTGGCTGTAAGGTAGAAACAGTGCGTAACAGTGTAGAAAGAAATCCTCCACGTGCTTGTAGATAGAAAGAAAGCATGAAGGGAATAATATACAGTAATAAATATTACAACTTGTTGCTCAGAGGGCATGAGGGAATAGAAGATAGATTGGAAAAGAGGTAGAACAAAATAAAACTTGGAAGAATGGTCAAAGAAAAGGAGGAAAATATGAAAGGCAAAATGAGGGGAACTATCTGCCTCCATTATAACCATTATATCTTGTGTTAATTCAGTGATAATTGTTGTTGCACTTTTGACCAGAAAACACAGACGCCAACACACAGTTACATACACACACACACACACACACACACACACACAAAATCTGGAACCAATTACACTTTACCTGCAGGCTGCAGGCGACCCTCATCGTGCATGCTGTGTTTGGACACGGGTAATCAACACTAGCCTGCATGTGTGTGGGAGAGAGAGAGAGGGGAAAAGAAGGAAGGAGGGAATCTCCATGATGCAGAGCAGTGGCTAAGGAAAGATACTGTAATTGTTAAGTCTGATGTAAGTGACCTGCAGGAAACACACATACACAAAGTACTGACTGCTCACATCATACACACATGTCCTGACTCTGACTCTATATCTCAATATGTGGTCATGTAAATAAGTTGATATCAGGGGAAATGAGACAGATAACTAAGAGTGAATGCATGCTATGAGACTCTGACACCAATCCAACATGTGAAGACCGCATCTAGATGTTGTGGATTTTTCTTTGTCTTTCATCACATTTATTTTGGTCCGGTCTCTGATATTTTCTGTGCTCTTGACTCGTGTTTTGGACCAAAGGCTAACACAAATAAGCTCAAAGAATTGCATCAGAATCACAACATGCACTGTCTCCACAAAATTGCTGTTAGATATCAAGTTTAAAACCACTTTTGAACTGTCCGCCCACTATTTGGGTTTCACTGTTGACACCGACTCAAGTTTGCGCAGTCTCTGTTTTGACTTGGCTTTGGAACGTCATTGTCCCCGGAGGCAGACTTGGGCCAAATGAGAGTAGCTCATTTTGAAATCAACAAAGGGTGATTACAGTTCAAGATCACACACACATCATGTTTGAGTGAAGCAGAGAGTTGGAGTAAAGCTCAAACTTGGGTACAAGCCCTCATGTCACCAGCAGTGTCAGGCAATTACACACTACTTACTACTTGTTGAGGTGATAATCATGTTATATTACTAACTACTCAACAGTATAGATAAGTAGTTATTACTTTATGTTGCTAAGTTTTGTCAAGGTGTTCAACGCTCACCACAGCTGTATTTAATACATGTGGACATAGAAACCAAGACAGACAGACAATCAACACCTAGCTTTGCCCCAGTGAGTATATGCAACACTCCAACAGTCCTGTCCTCCAACATTAAAGCTGCCAGCCAGGTCCCAATTTTGAGCAAAACCCAACTGATGTACAAGTGGCTTGGAAGATACCTCACGTAATTAAGATAACTTTGAAATTACTGTATTCCTCCTCTTTTGGTGAAACCAAGTCTTCCCCATGGGGGTGATATAGTCTCTCTATGTGGAGTCAAATATAATTTATGTATGTAATGTAACCCTTTGGTGTTGCAATCACATAATGTCTAAACAAAAGCCAAAAATTGTTTTGATATTAAATACAAATTAACTTGAGAGCAATACGTCACCGCAAAAGGTTCTTGACTGCACATTAAAGACAGAATATTACAATCATAGACTCCAGCCCCCTGTGCCAAGCTAATGGAACCCAGATCAGTCTCTCCACTGAACACACAAGAATGAAAATGATATCAACCCTCCCAACTAATCGCTGACGAGACAACAAGTAATGAAGCATTCCTGGAGATAGAGCAATGAGAGTTACATAATTTCAACAAATAATAAAATAATCCTGTGGATAAATGCAGTCCAACTACTCCTTCATTACTTTTTACTGAAAAAAAACATGATTGATAATTGGTCAACAGTCCTGCACTGAACAGGAGGATTAATCCACCACTTCCAGATCTGCTGTGTTGCACAGATTTTTTGAGAATCAAAAGTATCACATTATTATTAACACAGACAACCTTTCAAGGCTATTGTGGTTTAAAATTTCCACATAAGCATCTATGACTCAATATTCACATCTGGTTTTATCTAAAGTTTGTTCACAACCACATAATGGAGGCTAGACATGTCTCAAATCTGATTAGACCTCTCTCCGTACAGTTGTAATGCTTAGGAAAATCGTGCAACATGTGTCTTCCTTCACCACTTTCCACCTCAGTGACAGAGACATAACTTAACAATGAGCTCTTTCCAGGGTTTCCTGTCCTTGGCAAGACTGTGTGCTACACCTCTCCCCACGAGACAATCGTGTGGGTCAGTTTGTCAGTGTTAAGTCTTGTGTGATGAAATCTGGATGAAATGAACCCCGTCACAACAAAGGGAATCAGTATAGTTAAGTACAAAATATATACATACATTTTGAGACAGCTGCGTTCATGTAAAGATTCATCATATCCTTGCTCCCCCAATTTCCCTGAGTCATTATTGTTTTTTGTTATCCTTATGTATACACTGAGGATCTCATTAGGGCACATTTGATTTACATATGAACTGTGGGTTCCTTTACCTGTTTCTGTTTATAAGATCAACCCAAAGCCTTAAAATACAATGTCAATATATAATGTCACCAATGTCATTGTCACCTATTTCAGTTTTTAATTTTCTTACTAATAAGAGCACTTCAGAAACACCACACACAACAGTAGTTTGTGTGTGTGTGTGTGTGTGTGTGTGTGTGTGTGTGTGTGTGTGTGTGAGCAAGCGTGTGTATTTGTGCATATGTGGAGCGACAGTGAGAAAAAACAGGGCGATGGTGCATCATAAATGAAAGGTCACTGCTGCGTGTTCTTAGCATGTGCTTCACATGACAGGGAGAGCCAATACATGGAAACACATGTTGGGCTCTGTCATAACCTCTGTTATAAATCTACAGAGAAAAAAGGGTGTGGAGAGAAAAAATACAAACAGGAAGAAGAGAACACAAACAAAAGACACAGGCAGGCCTCACCACCCATGTCTGACAAGAGATAAATGAGGATAAATAGAAACATCCAAGACTAGAAGCTTTTAGCAGAATTGGATAGAACAAGGAGGAGGAGAAGCAGAAAAGATTTATGTAGTCTGTCTACTTTTTTCTGATCCTATAACTTTTTTCGGGTCTTCAGCCCAAAACATAGTTAGCAACGTGAGGAGCTTTGATATCTAGAGGCTGCCCAGAGTAGAGCTGCTGCTCTTTTGTGTTAGCTGAGGTGGTTCAGCATCTGATCAGGATGACCCTGATAAGTTCCCTGTGGCGGTAAAGAGGAAACTCTGGAACAAACCCAGAGGATGATGGAAGCCACGGAGCCACTCATGTTAGGAAACTCGTTCTGTCAATGAGGGTTCTCATAATTAGAAAAGTATAAAAACGTACACATGTGAACTCTCAAATATATACATGTTTCAATGGAGAGTGTCTTAATGATCTTCCTCCCTCCCTCTCTCTTCCTCTCTCTTTATCCCCTCCTATTTTACCCCATCAGGTCTCATCTAATCACTCAAGTACCAAAGGCAAGTGACCCCATCACCTTAGTGCCATGGTAACGCCCTGCAGCCATGCACCCTGGGTCCCTAGGATCCTGGGAAGGTGGAGGAATGTGGACTGTGATTGGTCTGTGAGAGGCAGAGTGGACGCATAGGGTGGGAGAGGAGCAACCTGAGGATGGATAGATTAAATGACAGCTGGAACACACACATACACACACACACACACACACACCTCACATGTACAAATAGTGCAAATACACTCACACAGACACACAGGCAAGTGCACAATATGTTACTTCTGTTAGCCAAAGTATTATATGACATAACGCTGTGGGCCCTAGAGCTACACACTCATTCACATACACACATTAATACACAAATGTGATACCTGTAAAGCTGCAGTTATCAGAGCCTAATTCACTTTGTCTTTCAAGGCTGCAGGGCAGAGGTATGAAGTGGTAGAAGTGAAAGGTGCTGAAAGCCCTTATTTTCATCCATTCACACAATGTCAGTGTTGAAATATTTTAAATACTTGAGTTACACTCACTTTACTGCAGCTTACTAAATCACAGGCCATTACAGCTTTTTTGAACTGTTAAACCACCTGATGGGCCAGGACGTAAATCACATTAATTTCACATAGTTGACCCTGCTGGATGAATGGGTTTACGCCTGTGCTCAGTAAAATGGATGCACAAGAACAGTATGGTGCAAAGTCACAAATCACTGATTTGAATGAACATTCACATTGAGTAGAGACTTTAAGTTTAAATATTTAGTTTTGACTGAAAAGGTAAAGGAGACTGTCTCAAAGAGAAAGTCAGCTGTGGAGGACAGTAAATCACTGTCCTACAGACAAGTTTGTTTGTGTGTGTGTGTGTGTGTGTGTGTGTGTGTGTGTGTGTGTGTGCGTGCATACCACTCTTGCCGTTGTGTCTTTGCGAGGACCAAGTTTTTGGCCTTAATAGTGAAGACATCTTTGAAAGGTGAGGACATTTTGGACAGTCCTCTCTTCTCTATCAGGTTGTTTATGGATTAAGAATTATGGTTAAGGTTAGATTTAGTGTTTAAGCTTAAGACTATAATCTATGTTCAGGTTAGGGTTAAGATAAGAGTTGGGATCTGGCACATTGTTGTAGATGGTCCCTTAAAAATCAGCACTTGAACTTCCTGGAAAGCTGCTACTTGTAAACAGTGTATCCTCAGTCATGACCTCATTGCACTACCAGGTTTAAAACACAAAATATGTTCACACTTATTTTCAAAAATACTTTAGATTTACATTAACAAAAAATTGAGTATATGAAGTATGATGCTGATATGTTATTGGCCCAACAGTGTAAATAGTTAGTAAATTAATGAGATCCTCTTCAACTTGCTACAATAGTATAATGTTTACAAATTAATGCATCAGTGACATTAACCCAAAAAATATAATATAATAGTGTAATACTACAGGAGCCATTTACTTTTTACTTTACATAAGTGATGTTATAAATGCAGGACTCTACTGCAGTCTTTCAGTCTAAGAATCCGAACATTCCTTTACCACTGGAATCTGACAGAACATGGGGACAGAATCTGCAGCTTTAATCAGCCCGGCACATGTACCAGCACTCTTTGACCCCAATGCCGTTATCAGAAAGCAGACAGTATATTGTTTTTCTATTGACCAGTCCATTTTACGCCTTTACCGCTTGTGGTCCAAAGAAATGTGATTGCACCATGACCATGATGATCACTTGAAAGGGTGTGGGAGGCTGAGCTCATCCCGCTGACACATTGGGCGAGAGGCGGGGGGACATGCTGGACAGATCACGTCCATCACAGGCCAAACATGTATAGACAAACAACCATTCACACTCACATTCACACCTATGGGAAATTTAGAGTCACTAATTAACCTACATGCATGTCTTTTGGACAGTGTAAGGAAGCTGGAATACTTGAAGAGAACCCACACAGACACAGGGAGAATATGCAAACAGATTTTTTTTTTTTTTTTTTTTTACAGTATTTACTGAATGTAAATTACATTAAATATCTTGCAGTTATATGCCTCTGCCAACTAGTCAAGTTGCAGGAAATATGGCCATGAGTTATGAGTTACGGTGTTGAATTATAGCCAGAAACATGTTTTTACAGAACATCATGATGTCACAGTTAAGTTAATCCTTTAACCTTCTGGATATAAAATTTCATTGCTTCACCATTTTATCCTATTAGACATGTTAAATCCTAACAAAACATGTTTTTGTGGTCACAATGACCTTGAACTGACCTAAACCACCAGATTCTAATATATTCGTTCATGAGTCCAAGTGGACATTTGTGCCAAGTAATAGAAATGCCTCCAGGCTTTCCTGACATATTACATTCACAAGAATGACGACATGAGTCGGTGAAAAAGTTCTCCTAAGCCTTCCTGAGATATCATGCTCAAGGAATGGGACAACAGATTTGAAAACATAACACCTCCATCCATGGATGTTAGCTAGCATAGACATTGTAAACTACAACAGTTAATTGGTCAAACCTATTCAGGCTTTTGTCTTGAGTTTCTACTAATGATCAAACATCAGCAACCCAGCTGTTAGCCCACAGTCGACCCCTTAATCTGGACCTACCAGAGAAATGTTAAAAAAAACACAAAAACCTAGAGATCTGTATGATCTGTTTTCTGTATGCAGAGTAAACTAAATGTCTGAGAGGTCTTACTTCTTCAAGGTTGAATCAATAACATGATTAATCTGCTCTCTTTGTCATAGATGAAAATTATTTATACAACCCTTAACAGAACCATTAAATATAAGCATAGGGGCCATTGAAATAGCACTAAGGTCCCTAGGATCCTGGGAAGGTGGAGGAATGTGGACTGTAGTTGGTCTGTGAGAGGCAGAGTGGACGCATAGGGTGGGAGAGGAGCAACCTGAGGATGGATAGATTAAATGACAGCTGGAACACACACATACACACACACACACACACCCACACCACATGTACAAATAGTACAAATACACTCACACAGACACACAGTCAAGTGCACAATATGTTACTTCTGTTAGCCAAAGTATTATATGACATAACGCTGTGGGCCCTAGAGCTACACACTCATTCACATACACACATTACACAAATGTGATACCTGTAAAGCTGCACATTGTGAGCCAATTCCACTTTATTTTGCTGCAGGGCAGAGGTATGAAGTGGTAGCAGTGAAAGGTGCTGAAAGCCCTTATTTTCACCCATTCACACAATGTCAGGGTTGAAATATTTTAAATACTTGAGTTGCACTCACTTTACTGCAGCTTACTAAATCACAGGGCCATTACAGCTTCTTTTTGAACTGTTAAACCAATTCTGATGGGCCAGGTGACGTAAATCAAGCACACTTCACATAGTTGACCCTGCTGATGAATGGGGTTTACGTCTGTGCTCAGTAAAATGGATGCACAAGAACAGACAGTAAAGTCACAAATCACTGATTTGAATGAACATTCAATATTGAGAGAGACTTTAAGTTTAAATATTTAGTTTTGACTGAAAAGGTAAAGGAGACTGTCTCAATGAGAAAGTCAGCTGTGGAGGACAGTAAATCACTGTCCTACAGACAAGTTTGTTTGTGTGTGTGTGTGTGTGTGTGTGTGTGTGTGTGTGTGTGTGCACACCACCTCTGTCAGTTGTGTCTTGTGAGGACCAAGTTTTGGCCCCACAGGAATAAGACATCTTGAAAGGGTGAGGACATTCTTGGACAGTCCTCTCTCTCATCAGTTGTTTGTGGATTAAGAATTATGGTTAAAGTTAGATTTAGTGTTTAAGCTTAAGACTATAATCTATGTTCAGGTTAGGGTTAAGATAAGAGTTGGGATCTGGCACATTGTTGTAGATGGTCCCTTAAAATCAGCACTTGAACTTCCTGGAAAGCTGCTACTTTCTGTAAAACAGTGTATCCTCAGTCATGACCTCATTGCACTAGAAGGTTTAAAAACACAAAATATGTTCACACTTATTTCTCAAAAATACTTTAGATTTTACATTAACAAAAAATTGAGTATATGAAGTATGATGCTGATATGTTATTGGCCCAACAGTGTAAATAGTTAGTAATTAATGAGATCCTCTTCAACTTGCTACAATAGTATAATGCTTCTTACAAATTAATGCATCAGTGACATTAACCCAAAAATATAATATATATTAGTGTAATACTCACAGGAGCCATTTACTTTTTACTTTTACATAAGTGATGTTATAAATGCAGGACTCTACTGCAGTCTTTCAGTCTAAGAATCCGAACATTTCCTTTACCACTCGACCTGACAGAACATGGGGACAGAATCTGCAGCTTTAATCAGCCTGCACACGGCATTTGTGCACTCTTTGACCTCTAATGTCATATTTGTGGAAAGAAGACAGTATAGCTGTTTTTCATTGACCACAGTCCATTTTTTACGCTTACTGCTTGTGGTTCCAAAGAAATGTGATTGCACCATGACTGGATGTGGTGCTTATTTTGGCATTAATTTCTGCTTGCATTTCAGCCAGCTCAGACCACATCATCTCATCACAAACACAAGCGCAAAGAGCAATTTTCTTTTTAATTGGCAGACATGCACACACAAATCTGTAAAAAATGTAATGTATCTGAGTTTTCATTCATTCATTCATTCACTCATTCATTCTATGTACCACTTATCCGTAAAGGGTGGTGGGGAGGCTGGAGCCTATCCTTGCTGACATTGGGCGAGAGGCGGGGGACATGCTGGACAGATCGCCAGTCCATCACAGGGCCAACATGTATAGACAAACAACCATTCACACTCACATTCACACTTATGGGAAATTTAGAGTCACCAATTAACCTAACATGCATGTCTTTGGACAGTGGGAGGAAGCTGGAATACTTGAAGAGAACCCACACAGACACAGGGAGAACATGCAAACAGATTTTTTTTTTTTTTTTTTACAGTATTTACTGAATGTAAATTACATTAAATATCTTGCAGTTATATGCCTCTGCCAACCAGTCAAGTTGCAGGAAATATGGCCATGAGTTATGAGTTACGGTGTTGAATTATAGCCAGAAACATGTTTTTACAGAACATCATGATGTCACAGTTAAGTTAACCTTTAACCTTCTGGATATAAAATTTCATTGCTTCACCATTTTATCCTATTAGACAGTTGTGTTAAACTTGGCCAAAAACATGTTTTTTGTGGTCACAATGACCTTGAACTTTGACCTTAAACCACCAGATTCTAATATATTCGTCCATGAGTCCAAGTGGACATTTGTGCCAAGTGTAATGAAATGCCCTCCAGGCTTTCCTGACATATTACATTCACAAGAATGGGACGGACATGAGGTCGCAGTGAAAAAGTTCTCCCGAAGCCTTCCTGAGATATCATGCTCACAAGAATGGGACAACAGACGTGAAAACATAACACCTCCATCCATGGATGTTGCCAGCATAGAGACATTGTAAACTACAACAGTTAATTGGTCAAACTCATTCAGGCTTTTGTCTTGAGTTTTCATTAATGACTGCATCAGCAACCCAGTTGTTAGCCCACAATGATCTCTAATCTGGACCTTATTGTGAGAAATGTTAAAAAAAAAAAAAAAAACACAAAAAAACCTAGAGATCTGTATGATCTGTTTTCTCTGTATGCAGGAGTAACCAAATGTCTGAGAGGTCTTACTTCTTTCTGTTGAATCATTAACATGATTAATCTGCTCTCTTTTGCTGATAGATGAAAATTATTTACAATAACCCCAACAGAACCATTAAATATAAGCATAGGGGCCATTGAAATATAGCATTTTTGAAAACACAACATTTTTGATCAATGCAGGAGGAATCAAAGTTTTTCAGTTCAAAAGCAGTGACATTCACTCAGGCACACAAAGTCCCTTGTATCCATTCAGTTGACCCACACAAACACTCATTCATCCAATTCGAGGCTTGCACAGGCAGCTCCCCAATCAAAACAAATCTACAGGGACAGAGGCAGAGTGAAACAGAAAGAGCGTGAGGCGCTCCGAATGTGTTGTCAATTAGCAGCAGCAGATCAATAGCACGGAGTGAAAGATGCAGAAACAGGAAGGGTCCTGAATGAATCAAACAGCTTTTATGAGGTCTGTGATGTGGGTCCAGAACTAAATGTTTAATTGTGAGTTTTTCAGCCTCTTCAAAGATTTGGTCAAGAATTAGGTTTGTAGAAACAATGAGGCAGCTTGTGCAAATAGGCCTTCAGTGGGCAGGTTGTTATATTGTCCTGGACATTTCCTTTCAGTTCTCAGTTGTCCCCTCCTTTTAATCCTTCTCTTGCCCCAGCTTTCATTCAGGCCAGTCCTTCATGGGTCTAATTCATTACTGCCTACATTCACATCCTCACATACATGCACGCAGACTTGCACACACATGCCAGCATGCACATGAATGTATGAAATGTGGTGTTCGTATTAAGTGTTTGATGACTGGTTGTGTGCCTATTTTAAGTGTATCGTCCTGTATGTTTACAGTAGTGAACTGGCATGAGGACAAGAACAAGAGAACAAGAGTTTCTTATTTAAGCTGAAATTAGTCCGGTCCAACAGATGAAAGTGGACAGGATAAAATCAAATATAGTAGACTGATTTGTAGACTGGCTGTTTCAACAGCATCACTGTACTGTAAATATGTGTGTGCGCAATTGTGTGCGTCCCAGATCTGGAGACTGAACACTGCATCTGCACTCACTCCTGCCTTTATTTCTCCATTGACCAGGCTTCCTCTCTGTGTAACATGGTAAAATAAAATGCACAGCGGGTTTTTGTTTGGATCCAGATGGAGGGAAAGGTAAATAAATCATGTCTGACAGTTGCTTGACTGTAATTATGATCTGTGAAAGACAGAGAAAAGGGGTAAGAAATACAGAGTGAGAAAGAGAGAGATGTAGATGAAGGAACAGAAGAACTGGACAAGTGATGGACTTACACAAGTTAAAGAGTTAAAGAAAAACAGGGAGAGGTGGCAGAAAGAAGGACAGATCCAACCAAAGTGCTTATCAGATGGATGAACAGCATCTAAAACTGTGTCCCTCCATCCAGTTACTGAAACTGTCCCGAACAATCGAAGGCAATCCATCAAACATGGTCACTTTAAGCATAAAGGTGAGAAAGTAAGCATGCTTTGAACTTTTCTCTCAATTGTTAAGTTTTTGTTGTTGTTGTTGTTCTTGTTGTCTATTCGATTTCTGCAACTTTTCATGTATACAAACTCATGCAACACTATGAATGTCTTCCAAAATGGACAAGTGTCCCCATATTTAAACAATATCTCTTCTCCAGGGAGGCTTTTCATTTCTATTTCAAGTGCAGCCTTTCTGAACACCTACAAACAAAATTGCCAACATGGTCATATGACACATATGACCATGTTGGAAGGCACGGCTCAGTGTTGTTGTGCTGTCCTTCCATCCTACAAACACAGAAGGTTATTAACAAAATAATGAAATTTAAATAATAATAATTAAAGTCAAATAGGTAACAAAATAGACTAATTTAGGATGAGAAAGACACACAAACAGGTCAAGTCAGTTCAAAAAAGAAGCATTACTTTATTCAGTCAGGACATTTTACAAGCATAACAACATAAATTGGAGAAAAGAACTTTTCTGTCTAGAGAAGAATCCCATTAGTCAGCATATTTCATCCTTTTATATATTTTACATAGTACTTTCATGTATACCAGTGAGTGCCAGTATTGTAAATATTATATTATGGCATCCATGTCTTTCATTAAATAAAAACAAACTGACATCATATTATTGCTATAGTACAGTAGTTCTCTACCAACACACTGTGGGTTAGCACAGAGGCAGTTCTTTTATTTCAGTCCAACCCAGGCTTACACATTCAAACATGAAACACATTGACTTGTGGAAGAAACAAACTACCTTGAACCTTTAATAGAAAAAACTCTTACAAAAGAAGTCCTGAATGTTTTCAACAATTTAGGCAAATAATAAAGTAATAAACATTAAGTATGTTTTTTTTTTTTAAATCACACAATTTTTATTAGCTCACAAAAACAACTAATCACAGAGGAGTCTATTTAAATAGTGGCCCTCTGACATAACAGAAATCTTTAATTCTGTGAATATAATACACATTGTGAAAATAAAATATTGACAAAGAATGTTTTACATAAAGACACTTAAACATTTAACAGTTTGATATTTTACATTTCTACAACAGTCTGTATTTGTTTTCTTCATTATCAACATGACATGTATATATAATATGAACACTGGAAAGCAGCACAACATAGTGTTTGACAATATTGAAATGGTCCAGTTATACTTTTGCTAAACTATCCAAATTTTAAGCATTAAGTCATCATGTTTTCCCACCACAGAGACGTTCAGTCTATTTCACACAAAGTCACAGAGCCCCTCTTAAACCAGAAGCCTGGGAAGAGTGGCTTTGTGAATTCGGCATGGAAGGTGTGTATGAGGCTTAGCTTTCCTGATGTGACACTGTAATAACTCAGAGTACCACCTTCCCAATCCAGAAACACAGCGATTTTTTGGCAAGGGGGCAGTTGAATAGGTTTGGATGTTTTTCCATGCCTGGCAGTGTATCCAGTCCTTGAGCAAAGCAGGCTCCAGGACATCTCATTGCATCCTAGGCCGCCACTACTGTCCCATTTTCTACTCACATCTCTATATGACACTGCAATGCCAACAGTCCCTCTCCACTCCACCTCCCAGTAGCAGTGGCTTTTCAGGCCCTCTTCACAAAACACCTGACTCCTCTTAAACATGTCATCATTTATAGTTCGTGTAACCTTTTCCTCCACCTTCTGTACAGTTTTTACTTTTCTGTTCCCTTCAGCAAGAACAAGCCTCTTGCTTATTGTGTTTTCATCAAACTTCAGATCTGTACCATCTAACAGAAAGACAAAGACATAATTCAGAGTGTTGCATGTTTTTGTGCAAGATTCAGATTAAAAGAATACAAAATATTAAAAACTATTTAAACAAGCAAAACAACAAAAACCAGTGAAAAGTAGATATATGATTTTAAACTGACTTTTAAACATCACATATGCTTAATAGTAAAAATTATACATAATTACAACTTCCACTATGAGTGAATAGGACTCATTTCAAAATCATCAGGCATCAGCTTAGTGTAAAGCTTAGAAAAAGACTTACATTTCTTCAGTCCTGGCTTTAACCGATGCTTCCCATCATGTTCCAAACTGTACCAAAAGAAGATAGTGGTATTGTCACAAACAGGAATTTTCAACTTCAGTCCAATCCTGTAAAGCCTTGATATATGACATTAGTTTTACTACTGGGAGGTAGTTGTAGCCACTTTCAATTGTTTAAATCATGTAATCACGCATCGTGTGTGTGTGTGTGTGTGTGTGTGTGTGTGTGTGTGTGTGTGTGTGTGTGTGTGTGTGAGTGGCGTTGTGTTGTGCATAGGCGACAGTGTGAGAAAAACAGAGCGATGGTACATCCTCGTGAAGGTCACTGCTGCGTGTTCTTAGCATGTGCTTCTGTGTGTGTGTGTGTGTGTGTGTGTGTGTGTGTTTGTGTGTGTGTAGGTAACCTGATGTAAAGAAAAATAAGTAGAAGAGTACATGTGGTATTATTGAGAGGACAGAATGCACTTTAAAACTATTTCTTTGCCAAAAACCTGTTGCTTGATATGTTAAAAGTAAAACAATAACATGATTTCAATATCTTATTACATTGTGTATTTTAACAGAGAAGCAACCACCCTTAGCTTAACGTACAATGAACAAGTCAATCCGTATGAGTCTTTGAACTGAACTGATCATAATGAATCGAATCAGTAAAATAAGTGATAATTTATGCCTCTATTAAATCTTGCTTTAATGTAGATGTCGTTTCAGTATAACTTGTTCTAGGAAAACAAGCTAGATTACTACAGGTGTACACATATAAACACACATCCTGACATCTTAACATACCACAGTATCTCCAGCTTCATATTTGAATCCTCTCTTATAGCTTCAAGCATCTTCTTTCCCTTTTTTCCTGGATAATTGTAACTCAGATCCAGCTGTTTCAGGTGGGATGCTGTGTTGGATGTGAGAGCTGAGGCCAGTTCAGAGCAGCCTTTCTCTGTCACCTGACAACCTGACAGCCTACAGACCACACACACAGGCACAAATACACACACAAATGATTTTGCAAGTTTGTCATTATGGTTATCACATCTAAAATGTTTAAATTCAGTAAAAAAAAATTCTGATGGCAGATTAACATTCTCACTGCATTTTTATGAATTATCTAGACAGCTGCAGTCAAATGTGTGACCAGGCCTTAATGCTGAATAATTACTTAAATATGTGTCCTGAATATGAACACAAAGGAAACACAAGTAAACTACAATGTGAAGGAGAGTGTGATTTCACTTTGGTTCCCTTTTAACACCAAAAACTCAAAAATAAAAACACACAAGTTTGTTTTCTTTGATGATCAAACCCAAATTACTTAATTAGAGGCCTGCTTGTCTATTGTGAAAAACTGGATGTCATAATTTCTTGCTCCTACATTCCGATAAAACAGAGATGCTGGTCACTGAGCCTTCTTGGCACAGACTTTGATCGAGGTACTGTATCTCTCGTCAACTGAGTGTTGTGTCTGTATGTTGTTGTATCTTGGTGTTATGTTTGACTGCCATTTTAACCCTTGAAACATAGCTAGAATTTAGTCTTTTCTGTCCTTAACAGGGATCTTTATTTGCACCTTCCTTTTAGATACTGATACACTGGGGGTAGGATATTAGTGTTCTCTAGATCAATGGGTCCAAAAAAGCATGAGCAGCACTAGGGAGGACCATGATTTTTATTTAAATCTGATTTAAGAGTCAGCATCCCTCCCCATCAAAATATTTTCTGTAGTGTCCCTAACAAATTAATCATTGTTTAAGTATATCAAAATCTCAAAGATTTCAACTTTTAATGGACAGTGTTGGAATAGATGCCAATTTATCCAATTTATCTTAGTATATATAGTAAACCTCAGCAACACTTACAATTTTGGTTATAAAAGAAAAAAGAAAAAGAAAAAAAGAAAGAAAATCTGTGAAAGAAACGGTCAATAAAAGAAGCTAGTGGAACAAAGACTAGCCCAGAGGTTAGGACAGGACTGTTGTAACTGGCCCTGGGTATCCTGCCTCTGGGAGCTTCTTTCAAATGTGAGTGAGTTGACTTCTTAACACATTCTGCAATAAATGCAATGTACACTTACTTGAGAATCTCCAGTTTGCAATGTAGACTCTTTAGACCATTAGCAAGTGCCTCCACACCTGAATCCAGCAGGTCATTATGACTAAGGTCCAGCTTTGTGAGATTAGAGGATGCAGAAGTGAGAACTGAGGATCTTAAACCTTTGCAGGACTCCTCGGAGAGCTCACACCAATTCAGCCTGTGAAAAGATTTGGAACCTGAGATTTTGCCAAAAACATCAGCTGTGGAAAAGTCAAAGAGCCGCTGGTGGAGCAATTAACTTGTGAGCCCTCATTCCTAACACTGTTAAGCCAGAAACATGAGAGCAGGTGGACCTCACTCACTGTTAGACTGGCTGACTGTGTTTAATTCTTTGGCTTTAGGATAATGGGAAGCAGGAAGACAGTGAGGGATCATGTTAGTGTTGTTGCACTTGTGTCCTCTACTTTCCTCTGTGATACGTAATTATACTTAAGCATTCATATGTTAAGTTTACATGGGCCCAATTTGTAGCTTGCCAAAGTGAACAGATCAAAAGATGAGACTGATTGCTCATGTAGACATTCTCAATTTTGGCCCACAACAAGGGGCCAACGTGTCACCTGATGAAGACTTATTTTATGCCTCAGTCATTAAACCAGACAGTGACAATTAGTAGTTAATGTGAGTGTTGAGGGGGATTGCTTTAATTTATTCAGAGGCAAAAAGAGGCTGCTAGATGTGCAAGGACCATATCTTTGGCAAAGCAGAGTTGCCTGGTGAATTTGGAAAATGTGTGAAAGAAGAAACTTGGCTGGACGGACTTGTAGGGCTTACAGGCAGGCAGGATTAGACTGATGCAAGGATTAATTTATAATGTGCTTCAATCTCCCCAAAATCTTGGTTTAGGGTTGTTAAATGGATAGGTAAAGACCCAACATTTCTTTAGTATTAAAGTATAGCTTCACTTTCACATTCAAGAAACAAGTCTTTCTCAATGGGGTTATACCTGACCAAACCATGCACTGAAATGTGTCTAGCAGCAGTATTTAGAAGAGAGAGTAAGCATTTTTAGAAATAAAATCACTGGATGTAAAAAGGAAACAAGGTGGGATTTTGTTTGTCCATTAAGGTGAACAATTCAGGCAGCTAGTAGTTTTGAATTAGGTGAGGTAGCTAAAAGCAGTGTGGGATAGCAAAATGAGATTAAATTCATGAAAACACCTCTTTGTTCCTCTGGAGATAGCTACCAGATATTGTGTTGTGGACAGAAAAATAACATGCTGTGTATTTTGTAGAGTTTATGGTACCAAAGGAGGATGCAGGAGAAATGGCATATAAGAGAAAAGGACATACAGAGTTGAGCAAAAGTTTGCCCAAATGTAGCTTGGATGTAGCAGATATGTTAGCAAATCAGTTTTGTCCATGTATTAAAAAGAACTGGATACTACATTCAAAGATGAAACCTCGTTTCAGTCCTATGAAAACGAACTCACTGAACTCAAGGTCTGATTAAGCAACTGAGTACCTTCTCTATGCTTAGGCAAGGGTAGGACAAAAGGACATTTAAAGGTACCTAAAAAAAACAGATTAAAGAACAGTGTCACCTGTCAGAGGGCTCAATACATTTATGAGGGTAGAGCCTGATATCCATAACAGGGCCAAATGATAGATCGTCGTTAAACAAGTTATTGAAAATAAGAATGTGAAAATTAAATAGATTTAGATTTTATACGCAGTGTATAGCAAGATAACAAAATCACATTTGTGAGAACAAATATTTTTTGAAAGTACTTACAAAGTGGTTTTGGAGACTTTGACCACTGGCAACATTCCCAGAAGAACTTTCTCTGATGGTAGGTACTTTTTCAGGTCAAACACATCAAGATTTTCGTCTGACATTAGCAGCACAAAGGTCAGAGCTGACCACTGGGAGGCAGTGAAATTTTCAAATGCCAGTGTTTCTGACTGCAGGTACGTCTTGACTTCTTTCACAAGAGAGTGGTCATTGAGTTCATTCAAACAGTGGAAAAGATTGAGGTTTTTGTCTGCATCACTGATTTCTTCACTGATCTTCCCTTTGATGTACTTAATTGTTTCTTTGTTTGTCTCCCCGCTATTTTCTGCCTTTTTCAGCAGCTCTTGCAGTAGATTTTGATTAGTCTCCAGGGAGAGACCAAGCAGGAAGCGGAGAAACAGATCCCAGTCTCCATTTTCACTATCTAAAGCCTTGTCCACTGCTGTCTTGTAGAAGGATGCTGCAGTCAAGTCTGCAACCACTGAAGCTGGTTTGGTCAGCAGATTTTCACCTTCATTATTGAATCTATGGGAGACATAAAAAGCTGCCAGAAACTCTTGAATGCTCAGATGGACAAAGCAGAAAAAACTCTTCTGGTACAATCCACAACCTTCTTGTATGACCTGAGTGAATAACCCTGAGAAGACTGCAGTTTTTTCGATGTCAATACCACACTCCATCAGGTTTTCTTCAGTGAAGAGAAGATTTCCTTTCTCTAACTCCTCGAAAGCCAGTTTTCCCAAAGATATGACAGTGTCTTTGTTCCTTGTATTCCAGCATGAATCTGTCTCAGAACTCTCACTTGTCCCCTCTCCACCATACTTCACATTAGCCTGTCTGCATTGCAGCAAAAGGAAGTGAATGTACATGTCAGTCAGAGTCTTGGGCATCCCCTCTTCTTTGTTTCGATTTACAAAGTCCTCTAGAACTTTTGAAGTGATCCAGCAGAAGACTGGGATGTGACACATGATATAAAGGCTCCTCGATTTCTTGACATGTGACAAGATTTTCTCAGCCAGATCTTTCTCACTGAATCTCTTCCTGAAGTACTCCTCCTTCTGTTCATCATTGAATCCTCGCACCTCTGTAACCCGGTCAACTTTACCAGCAGGGATAATATTGGATGCTGCAGGTCGGGAGGTGATCCAGATTTGAGCTTTAGGAAGCAAGTTTCCTTTGATAAGGTTTGTCAGCAGAACATTCACTGAGGTTGCCTTTCTCACATCTGTCCAATCCATACTTTCACTGAAGTTAAGATCAAGGCGACATTCATCAAGGCCATCTAGGACAATCAGAATTTCATAATTGTCATAGTTGTTTATTTCTGATGTCTTCATAACAGGGAAGAACTGATGAATAAGCTCCTCGAAACTGTGCTCTCTGTCTTTTCTCAAATTCAGCTCCCGGAAAGGAAGTGAAAATGTATAATATATGTTTTTATTGGCTGTACCCTCAGCCCAGTCCAGCATGTACTTCATTGATGCAAATGTTTTTCCAATGCCTGCCACCCCAATCGT